>CM030009.1:39118082-39718082 GCA_017639485.1 Pluvialis apricaria
GCTGAAATGTGGTAGATGCATCCCTGACAGCTTTAACATATTGGGAAAAATGTAACGTCTCTGAAAGTTTCAGTTAAAAATTTAGCCAGCATCAAATCCAGCATAATGTGTTTTTCAGGGATAAATATGTGAGTGCTTAGAAGGAAATACTCCCGAACACCTGTGGTTGAAGTTTCCCTCTGATGACATCTTTGGGAAACACACCGGAACATCCCCCAGGTACAAGGCACACATAAAGCCTGCAAGCACTTCACCAGGTGAAAAAGCCATTCTGTGACAGCTGAGGAGGAGACAAAACAAAAAAGACTTGAGTTCAACAAAGCACACATAGGCACTTTCTGAATGAAGTCAACTCAAAGGTCAAAAGAATGGTGTGAGTGATAAGCAATGTAGTCAGGCACACGCTAAAAGTCATTTTCAGCTGTGCTTCCAATCAGCTTCTTGTTTTGAGAAAACATCATTTCAACCTTATTTTTTGCGCCTGCAAGCTAGTTACCTGGATTAGCCTAATGCTTAACAAGTGCCCCGTTGGTTTGCTCCCTTCCCTGCTAGGGTTGCCTGTGCTGACACCTGGTCTTGGTGCTTAGAACTTGGGCTCAGGGTGCTGCGTGCTTTCCTTATGCCTTACAACATTCACATTCCTATTGCCTTGGCCTCGCTTCCAGAAATCTATCAACAAACCTCTTATTTTTTTTTTTTTAACATCATCTGCCATTTTTTCCTTCTGTAAAATGATACCTGTTGTGTCTTGAAGCTCAGTAACTGTCCTTTATGTAAACCTGCAAATTCTGCTCAAAACTATTTAGGGTCTGTTTAACCCCTTTCTCTGAATTAGCTACTTTCTCTTAATTTCTAGTAACAGTATTTCCCTCATCGTCTGTGTCAAATGCTTTGCTTCAGATAGTAGGGTTTTTAATTTCTAACTTTGTTGTTTCTTGTACTTCAAATTGCTTGAAACTTTCTGATCCCACTTATCCCAGCCCTTGCCTTAGATATGCTTTTTCAGAGACTCAGCTTCTCACATCATGTATTTTTGGTGATTGCTATCCCAACGGATGGAGTTTCTGTCTCTTCCACTTGAACCTGGTAAGTACTCTAACAAAAGTTAGAGGGCATTTGCGTCGCTTGTGAGTTTAGGACTCAATTTCTTTCTTCTTTTACCAACAGCCAAGAACATCGTTGGCTTCTGTAGTGAAGATGAAAAGTATGAGCCATTCAAGCTAAACTGAGGTTCTGGAGGGACCATAGTCTTAAAAGTGGTGAATTTAGGAGGCAAATTTAAACTTCCTTAATGTGATGAAACCTAATACGCTCTTGTGAAACGTGCTTTAAAAAATGAGAAGTGCTAATTAAGCATGCTTTGAACTTAGTATGAGTTGACTTTTCAACTCTGACCTTGACTTAATTAGCTGGCAAAATACTCTTTAATTAAAATACTCTTTAAAAAATTTTTTAGAACTTCTTTATATGTTGCCTTGATGAAGATCATAACATGAATTTAAGTGGTGGTAAAACCCTTCCTTCCATTTCTAAGTGTTTATTCCTGGAACAAATCCTGCTGAAGTCCCTGGGAGTAAGGGAGTAAACCATCTGGCCGAGCTGGGAGAGTTGCTACTCTCATTCTTACCATAGCCCTGTCTTGCCTGGTATCCTGCTTTGTCTCTGTCAGCTTCATTATGAAAATAAATTATCCTTTGTCAGTATGTTGTTGGTAGATTTAAATAATTCTTAGCAGATTAGTGAGATACGGGTTTTCTTTGCAGAAATCCTGCTGATTAGACTCTGTGGCATACTGAACATCCAGCTGTTTTATTATTTTGCTTTTAATGACCATTTCAAAGTAATGCCCTGAATAACCGCTAGTGATTCTTCTAAATAAAGGTACAGCGCTTGCTACCTCCAGTCTTCTGGAACAGTGGTTGTTTTCATGCAGTCTAAAATTTTAGTTTCTTCACAACTTGCATGCCTTGCGGGTCTGCTGAATTTTCTTTGTTTCATGTATTGGCAATTCAAAATCTTGGATAGCTGCTCCTCTGTATTATAAAACCAACCAAAGGAAAAAAAAATTCCAACAAGAAGGTTTGCGATTAGTAATCCACTGATGTTCTGAGCAAAGAAAACTGATGCAGGAAAATAATTTAACCCTCCAATAAAATGCCTCAGCTTTTCTAATTGCTTTCTTTAGGCCTTTCTGATCTAATGCAGTCACTCACTGTTGTGTGAGCCTTTTACTTCTGATGGACTTACTGATTTTTATTTTTTTTTTTTTTCACTAACTCTCAGCTTCTGATAAACCCTCCAATTCATGCCCCGGCTTCCTGTTTCTGATATGCAGAACACATGCCAGAACAACTGGCCTAACTAGAGATGAAAAACAGGGAGAGAAACTATAAGATGTAAGAAAGGAGAAATACAAACGCTGATTCAGTAGGAGCTTTAGGATGTTAAAACTGAGATTCTGGAGATTCACTTGTCATGTAAATGAACCTGAGATTTTTTTTGTTGTTGTTGTTAATATAAAATTCTTTGGGTTGTAAAAGATTCAATGAACGCATGGCTGTTTCTCATTAGTGGTGGCTGTCACTAAAATGAATATGTTGCTGAGTGTTCAGTTTCTGGGAAACGTGGTTGAAACATGAGCAGCTCTCTCGATGCAGAGCTCCGAGTCAGATGTTTTCAGAGGGGATGTTCCCCATTAAGTAATGACAGAGAACCATACGGAACACATTACAAATCGAAATACTGATTGATGAAGTGCCTGTGGTCAGCTTTCTACAGAAATGAGAATTTTGAACGTATTATCACATCAGCATGGAACTGATCTCACGTACAATCACATTCTGTTTTCATTTCTTTTTTGCTTCACGGTCTCACATGTACTGTTCCAGATCACGTTTATAGTGAGCAGAACATCAGACTGAAGGAAATAAAGCGTCAAGTTTGAGCTCTGATGTTTCATTGATTTAGCCCAGTTCACAGAAGCCCAAAAAGTCTGAGTTTGTTCACACAGCTGGTAAGCTATAAACTCTTTCTCCCTGTAGCAAACTTCTCCCCTCCTTCCCAAGAGCTGGGAGAGGGGAGTGAGAGATTGCTGGAGCATGCTGGCATTGGGGAGGGAGAATTAGGGTCACCTGGTGAAGCAAGGTGGGTCCTGTGCAGCTCTGAATTTATCAGACTAAAAGCTCCACTTTGGCTTCACAAAAGGAGATGCTTTCATTTTCCCTCTTAGCTCATTTGCAGGGACTCAGTGAGGAAAATCAACTGGTTCCTGCTGACTTCAGGGTGAGAACGCTTGATTTGTTTGCATTCGAGTTACTTATTACTCCAGCTTCACGTTCAGGTTTGTTTCAGATACAGTGACCTCTTCTGTTTTACACAGAGAGCAAACAGGGCTGGTCATACCAAATGTATATAGCTATTTGCTGTGTACACAGATTGCAAGTGAATGCATGTCTGAGTCACGGCACGTTTAAAGAAAAATGTATAGTCAAATGGTAAATTTAGAAACTTAGGTCAAAGTATCTAGCTCTTTTTTTGCCAAACAATTCTTAAATGGTGCTTCAGTAAAAGCGTGAGCAGGAATAGACTTAGACACGTATTTAGCACCATGTTATGAACACTTGAGTATTTCTGTTTCTGAGATCCCAGCATGAGATTATTACAGTGCTAAGGCACATCAGGTTTGAGAGCCAAGTCTTGCTTATGCCTTTGCTAATGGAAACTCACTCAAGTGAATAGAGTTGCTAGGTTTACGTTAGCACAGCTGAGGCCACAGGTTGGCCCAGGACCTAAAAACTTGAACATAAGGAGAAGTGAAATCAAATGTCTAGAAGTACCTAGAAATGTGAACAGTGGAGTGGGTCTAAAATTAAAAACAAGGAGACAGCAATATCAGGCATTCATGTCAACCCCGTGGATAAATTTTAGGGTCTAATTTTTCATAATCATTGATTTCAGACAATCAGGACCGGATTATTCAGAATTGTTAAGAATGCACAATCTATAGCTGAATTCACTTAAAACTAAATCTTTGAGACTCTCAGTAAAAATTATGTCTCCTAGCTTTCTTAAATACATGTGAGGTTTTTTTTTTCATTTTCAAATAATTGGCCATGGCAAACTGTTTTCCAGGGATCTGATTTCTGCACTTCAGACTTCTACAGATGTTATTGAAAATGCAGAACAAATGTTCCTTGCTGATAAGCAATTTGTTAGTTTTCACTTTGTGTTTACTCATGGCAGAAATCTGTATTGGTATGTATGGAAACAACAGTGTTTAAGTGCTTCATTAATTCAAAGGGTAAATAAATGTAGAACAAAACGAGAAAACGTGTACAAGCAGCTGTTCAAGGGTATCAGATTTTAAGCTATCTGTAACCTTGATAATTACTTCAATGATCTTCCTCTGTTATTAAAAAATATAATGTGGGCATAATGATAGTAATGATCAGTAATTAACTGAGATTTTACTACCTTTCACATATTTAAGTCATTGAATACTAGAAGTCTTTTTGATAGTGATGGTTAGTCATTGGCAACAGATAGAGACTTTTAATGAGGCTGATGGACTTCACAGCAGGAGGAATGCTGAGAGATCTGCAACCATCGTTCAGATCACCTTCCTCATGTACAGTCTTCTTACCATGGAAGAAGACCCTACTAATCTTTGTGGCTCTTCATTCCAAAGCCATGACCTCTGCTCTCAGAAAGGACTGTTGCAATTGTACTTTTGGTACTATCCAGAAATGCAAGCTTGGACTTAGATGGGGCACAGATCAGGAAAGACTCACTGAGCCAGTATCTGGTGTGAGCTTCAGATCTCATGTAATCCTGCTAGTCTTGGAGGATCAAATACTCCAGAGTCCTCACTGGAACTGCTCCCTCAGCCCAAGATGAGCAATAGGAGTGATGTTTATCTGTACAGGAGAGCAGCTCAGATAAGGAGAGGGAAATGCTGATGGCATTTTCTCAAATCTTGTGTGAATCTCCAGGAGAAATGTCAGTGTGTGTGGCATTCCCATAGTACACCATTTGGCCTGGGATAGATGATTGAGGCTTTGGTGTCAGAAAGGTTGGTACTGGACTGGGTGCCTACTAGCATGGGCACACAATCACGTTTCTGACGGTGTAGACAGAAGATAGGTTTTTGACTTCTAGACTTGCTCTGCTATGGCATGAGGCAAGGCTGGGGCTCCCTTGCTCTTAAATCTGCTCCAAGCCAAGGCTGAGCAGGCTTGCTGTCCTGCAAACCCCTGGCCATGTGTTTCAGCTGCTTTCCTGAGCTGGAGCTAGTACTGATGCGAATGTGTGGTGAAGGAATTTAGAGCCGCAGAAAGAAAGATCAGTCAAATCAGTTATCTGCAGGGTGAGGCCGCCTCTTTTCTTCCCAGCACTAGGCACTCTAAAACTGATAGACCATATCAATGAACCTGAGGTTTTCCTATGGATCAGATAAAACAAGGAAATTCCTCTTTCTCCCTCCACTGAAAGTTTCTAAGCTTCTAGTGGGATCTAAATCAGGCAATTAAGAATCTAGATGTTATTGAATCTATCTTCTCCGGGACTCATTTTTTTTTCTCGTACACATGAAGATAACAGCATAGTTTTGCTTTGGATAAAAATGCTCAGACAGCATTATATGTATTGCTATAACTATTGTTACCATTTTCCACAAGTATGGGTTATGGAGAGAGACTTGCCAATATAATCAGCATTATTACAGATTTCTATTTCATTTCATTATTGTATCTTCAGATTGGCTTTGTTTGATTCCATTCCTTTGAGGAGGATTGCTCTGTTTTTTTAACTTGCCAATTCTTATACATTTCATCAGCCTTAAAAATAATATTTTCAAAATGCTCAAGTAACTCAAGACCTTCTCTCTTTCTCAGATGTGATCTGGTGCTTACATGTGGGTCTGGAAATGCTGTTACCTGCCAAAATTGTAGTGAAACTGGTGCGATACAGACATCTAAGACTTCTGAGACACTTGGTCTCCTATAGTAGATCTGGCACTAGTACAACCATTTCAGTTACTGGTATGTGGTTTTGTTAAAAAACATCCCAGTATGACCACACTTATAGATATAAAGACATCCTATGTTGTTGCTTTCCTATACTGCTATTTCCTTTCTAGATTGAAATAGGTGATACTGCTAAGAGTACCAGTGTAACTGCATCAATATTAAATGACGTATTAACTATACTGACATCTTGCTGAAAGTTGTGACACAGGCTCCTAAGTGCTCGTCTGTTTTGAAACCAAGATTTGTTTCCACAAAACATCTTTACTCTCTTTTTAGATGGGGGCTTTTTGTCTGTTTGGCACTCTTGAAAGTCTTTACAGTTAGGTTTATGCTGCCAAATCAGATCAGGATTTAGTCTTTGGGTAGCACTTTGAGTATTATTATTTCTGTCTCATAATAATGATATGACAAGGAATAGGAACAGTATTAATGAAGGGTGAGGCTCAAAGCTTTTAGAGAGAACTAGCTCTTACCAGAAATGAGTCCACGCTAATGTTGTACTACTTTTATCGAGCTTATTTTGAGCTTTCTTAGAATTTTTGAGGCAGTCATCTGAGAACTAAGCACCATAGCTGCCTAAAAAGTAAACAAATGCTTTTAGATGTGGTGGGCAGATCACATTGGGTATGAGTTCTAAGAATGTACAAATAAGTCAGCTTTATTTAGCAACAGAACTGTTACTGCACAGTGGTAGCACCACACGTGACTCATCCCCAATGTTGCAACACCATTAACCAGAGAGATTGGACACAAGAGATGACTGTTCTTGGCCTTGCTGAGAATACCAGTAAGATGTCCAACCACCGCCAGTTGTGCTGTTTCTCAGCTCATGTGTTAATCATACAGGAAAAAGAGGAGAAAAAAAAAAAAAATCAAAATTTTGTTGTTCCCTACTATGTCACACTGAGTATTGAACATACCTAAGTATTACAGTTGCTGGATTTCCATAGGCCACTGCAGGACTTGTCCCATCAGAACATCACAGCTGGGTGATCACACCTGGCCATCAGGGAGCAACTTTGGGTCTACTGATTCAACAGGAAAACTGGTTTGGATTCGAGCTTCACTATGCCTGTCATAGTCACAGCGTCAGCCAGTCTGTATCGTGTATTGATCTGGAGTCTCTGCCCTACTACAGTGTTCATTATGTATCATTAATCATTACTTTTTTCAGAGTGCCATGAAGCTCCCGCCACCTTTTGCTTTCCTGGAATGATGTGGGACACCCACCCCCCCAAAAAAATCCCCAAACCGTTTCTTCTTCTGCCCATCTTATCTGTACGGTGCAAACCCCCCTTTGCTGGAAGGGCCAGCAGTTGTTGTGAATGCCACCATGCATCTTAGTTTTGCTTCTTTTCATCCTTCTGATTTTTTTGCTGAATTGTCCAATTACTGAAAAACATCAAAGACAATAGAAGAACATAAAGTAAAGGTAGGACTTCTTTCTTTTTCTCAGGGCCACTCAGCTTGCAAGAGATGTGAAACAGGAGGGCCCTTCTAAGTCCCACAGCAAGAGCAGGTTTTTCTCTAAATGCTCTCTTGCTCCTGCTTGCTTTAAAGCATACATCTGACACAAATTAATCTGCAGGGTTTTCAGTCATTTCCAATCCGCTGCTGGGGCGAATTAGACTTGCTGATGTTGTTTTGGCCTAACCCTGAAGCAGCATGAAAGGAATGGCCCAGAGAGAGAGCGAGCATGTTCTTCTTGGCTCTTCTTCCATGTACACTCTGGCCTGTTCAACAAAAAAAAAAAAAAAAAAAGAGTTCAATTGGCCTGAAAGGCACTGGGAGATTGAAAACCTCTCTGTAGTACCTTAAAGAACCAAAATTACTTAATTAATGTGGAGGCCATTATGTGCGGTTACCATATGAATGAGTAAGTGGACTGCCTGTGTTACAGCAGGAAAGAGGAGAGGATATCTGAGGTCAGCCTTGTCAGGGTAAAGGAATCCCAAACAATGAGGGCATTGGTTTAAGATTTGAGGAAGAATTTGAAAAAGAGCCCTGAGAGTGAAATTAAATGAAGCATGGGAGAGTATTAGTGGAGATTAGCAGTGCTGTGAAGGAACCCAGAGCAGACTGCCAATCACCCCTAAGCACAGGCAGCTTTAACTGGGCTGCTGCAGACAGGAATTAGGCAGTACGCTGCTGGAGTTTGACTGAAAAGTATTTTCTTGAGCAACGTTAAAGAGTTTCTCTTCCACACCCCTCTTTCATTGACTCCTAAAAATGAACATACCCCTCTCAGCTGCATTGTTGTTTTTTTTCCAGGCAGACTTATAACAGAAGTAGAAAAAAAGGAGTCAAGACTTTAAAAGCACTCTGGCACTCTCAGTTTAAATGTGAAATTCGCTTAGTAGCACAGGGTTGTCATCACAAACATACTGCTTCAGATGAGCAGAGGACAAAGCCTAGCAAAACTAATGAAATTAATGGCTGTGTTTATAGTTGAATGCGGTGAAGAAACTGATGAGATGCATTTGCTCACCTATAGAGCGAAAGGGATGGATATTGGTTTAGTGAAAACTATATTATTTTTCCAAAATCTGAATGCTACCAGTAATCTAAATTTTTCAGAGTTCTTTGAAACCATTTCAAGATTTTTCTCTCTGGAGTTTATCTTATCAGCTGTAATTTCCAGAAAGCAGTACCTGGGATAGAACAAGCATGCATAGGACAAGTATGAGCTGAAGGCGGTAATATTTTGGAAGATGTTGGCTACAGCATTTATTTTCTTGGCTTTGGTTTCATTTGGTATCTCTTTGAGACAATATTCACTAACATTTTCTGGAGTAACAATCCTGACTGCTGGGTATCAATGCATAACACTTAGTTTTCCTACCAGCTATAAACAGAACTGTTGCTAAAAGCAAGGGAAGAGAAAGTGAATAATCTCTCTGAAAATACTTTTATTGTGTGTAAGTTTTCCAGAAGACTATGGACTAGATCTTGAGTTACATTTGCAAAACTATCTACCGAATCCCGAGGTGAGATGTGCCAGAGCCTGTCAGCGATCGTGTTTAGACCTGGTCCTTCAGTACTAACCAATGACCCTGATTGACTATGGATTGGTAGCGCCTAACAGCCTTGGAGAATCCTCATTCAGTGCTTTGGTGTTAAATGCTGTTGCACTGTGGTACCCAATAGCTGGTTGCATGGACATAATCTTAAGTATCCATCTTTGGAAAGATGCATTGAATCCTTCCCTACATCTTTATTCCTAAAGACTGTTGGTAATCTTGTCTTTTACAACTCTAAGCCCAGTCACTGGGGTTTAGCCTTCCGAGGCAGCTCCTGTGTGCTTCTGAGATGCCAAGGGGACCTGTGTGACTAAACTGAGAAGTGGACCTAAATGCTTAAGTTGCCTTGTGCATAGGCACTATTAACCTCCCTGTTTTATGTCCCTAAAATATTTAGGTGCTTCTGGGAAGCAGGGGGTGAGGGGGACACAACACCAACTAACCTTGACTGTTAATAATCCTGATTGATAGTTTTCAAGTAACACCAAAACTGGAGTCTGGCTGGGCTTTTAAAGCAGAGTAAATTAGCAGAATCCACAGAAATGGTGCTTCATTGCATAAACTGCATTTCAGAAACAGATTGGATGACATTTTCCACTGTTCCCTCTGCAGCAATTGTTTCATTCCTCTGCAAAAGAACAATTTAAGTAATTGAATTTCCCCTCAGGATAGGAAAAAATTACCCCCCTCCCAGCCCTGTCTTTTTTATTTTCCCTTCTATTAATTTAATTGAAACCAAAATTGTTTGAAATATTAAATACCATTGGAGGCCTCCCATTACTAAGGCTAGGGCTGTGTGGGAAATACTTCTCTAACCTGCAAAACCTTTGTGTTTTCCTAAACATTTCTGCTCTGCTGTGAGAGAAAACCAACCCCCTTTAAAGGCAGGAGTATGCATGCTTGTGTTTATGTATGTGTGCTGGCATTATGAGAGCGGTACATAACCTCCTAGAAGTTTCAACTTCAAAATGCCTCCTTTCTTTTTTTTTTTTTCTTGACCAAAGAAAAGAAAATGTTGCCAAAAAAAAAAGTGAATTGTTGCATGACTTCATTCTCTACCCAGAGCTTGAGCAGGCTTGCTAGCAGGGCACTGCCTTCCAGCCGAGTGCTCTGCAGGTTAATATGGAGGCCATCAGAAGTCTGAAATAAGTAGGAACCAACACAGAGCATGGCCCTACAAGTACTTAGCCCGACTGCCCTCAAAACATACTTTGCAGCCTGGCTGAGCAAGAATTAAATTCCCTTTGGAAAGCAATGTTGCTTTAGGAGGCTCGTGACTCAGTAGTCACCAGTTCTATAGCCGTCATGCAGGACTTCACGGGTTGTTTTCCAAGCTAGGCCTGACTAACATGTTCCACCTGGTCTAATGGAGTGTATGCCTGTGGCTTAAGCTGGACTTTGCAGTGGAGCAGAGGAGGTGCGCTCAGGCAACTGGCTGCAGGCCCGGCTGGGAGGCAGGACTACTTGTTGTGCCACAGATGAGGCCAGTCCCTGATGGCATGTGAATTTGGACACAGCAGAAACAGGTCAGGAAGCCCTCCAGGCAAACCCCCTGACCAAACCTGCTGTGTGTTTCTGCGTTCGGGGTGGTTTTGTTTATATACATTATATATATATATAAAATATATAAATGAGAAACAAAGATGAAACTAGGGTGGGTTTTTTTTGTGGTGTTTTGTTTTTTGTTGTTTTTTTTGCATAACTCCAGAGCTGAAAAAGCTGACAGAGGAATTGCACACCCCCTAAACAGTCTGCATTGCTTCTGGTAACAATAACATATGTGATGCTCCTGCTAATTCTGAATTGACCATGGAGTTACTCAACATATCCTCCTGTGCTGCAGCACTGATCGCTCAACATATGGCCTAAATAGAGTTCGCAGCTGAGAGTGACTTTCTGTTAATGTAAGGTATAATGAACAAATTTTGCCAAGTATTAATCTAATCAGCACTGGAGGACGTTTAGTCGAGAATGCTTTTTCTACTAAACATGTTGCAGGCAATATATTCCTGAACCATAGACTATCCCCACTTCTCTACTCCCATCTGAATAAAAGACAGTAGCTTCTATTGAAAGATTTTTGTGTTACTTCAAACAGAGTAACCCTGACACTGCTTCTTAATGAAATCTAATTATAGAAGTGTGATTTCATTTTAAGAGGTATTTCTCTGTCTTTGCCAGTTCATAGCAATTAGAAATCCTTTGCCTTAGAGCTCACATAGAAGAGACACACATATTACTTAAACTTTCAGGTCATATTTTTCATGTGTGAACCACAAATATATTAACTTTCAATGATTTGCAAATTAAGCTAATAAAAATAAAGGCAGGAAGGCTGGTAGCTTCATACTTTCTAAGAGCTTGGGAAGGTTTGTTTGTTTTTTTATTTTAAAAACCAGAAAAACAGCTGAAGTCTCAAGAAAAATAAAACGAGCAATACATGAGATCAAAAACTACGTCGTTCTTTTAAAGGATCCCGAATAACTGATCCATTATTAAGATTCCTTTTAATGGCTGGTGCTCCTTCTAATTGGTTAAACTACTTAAGGAAGTATTTCGGTGCAATCATTAGCGTAGAAAGCCTGATTGTTTATGCCTTTTGATCATTGATGCTATCAGGGAAGAAGTTGGATTTTAATATTCTTGAGAAGGATGAGTAGAGTTCTGACTGCCATCCAGGCTTCTTGGTTGTAACATTATATCCCTAAGATCCTTAAGTTGCATATAGATATCATCTTATTTCCTCTCATCAAATGTTCTCATAATAAATGCCCTTTTTGTACTACTTATTATATGCTATCCAGTGAGCTCCTTGGGAATCAAATAACTTAGAAGTAAGGGGGAGAGAACACATTTTTGTAGGCTGTGTGGACTATATTGTGCCCTGCAGACAAATACTAGCTTTGGGATTTTTAATGAAGTATCTGACTTTCTATGATTCAGTGTAGAGGTTGAATCATCTGCCATCTGCATTTCATCTATTCATATTTGACCTAGGTCAACAAGGTCTACCAAAGTAGGGATAAAGAGGTATTTATGCAAAGAAATGTATCTTCTAGTTTTGGTTTGGCAAGTTTACTAGCGTGTTCTTTCGGTCTGAAAGTTGAGAAGCAATCCTCTCAGGTGAAGCTTTCCTACAACATTTCTAGTGCTTCCAGCCTTGAGATACTGTTGCCTTACTGGGTTTTGCTTTTGGTTCTTTCAAATCAGCCCGCAGGTGAGATGCACACCATGAAGAACGTCAAACTAAAAGCTAGCTGGTCTAAGGACATATTGAAGGTACTCAAAATAGTCCCTGGCATTTGTCATGGGCTAAATTCATTCTTAGCCCCAGCAGATGCCCTAATAGTGCTTGGTCTTTAGTGACACCTGATAGTAGAGATCAAAGGATTAGCATCTTTAGCCTAAATTGCTTAGAAACCATAACTGTACTGTCAGGGATATGTAGTTGTACCTTTTCTGGACTGAAACCATTGAGAACTTCATATTAAAGAAACTATTAAGACCGCACACGTGAAACTGAAATTTTGATCTAGAAAGAAACTGTACCAGTTGTACAGTCCTGCTGCCTGGGTAGCAATAAATAACAATAAACAATAAAGCTGATAGGTGATACCTGATTGCCTGGGTAACAACAAAAAACAATAAAGCTGATTTTAAAAAGTCTGTCATAGCTAGTGTCAAAACATTCTTTGTTAGGTAGGTAGATAAGGACACCTTATGTTAATCTGCTTCAGAGTGTGCCTAGAAAGCAGTTTTGAAAAACATACCTGTTACTGAATTCAAAACTGTCAAAAATGTAAACCATTAGATCACATTGTGCTTATAGGTAGGTTCCATTTTTTGGGCTGACTTTCAAAATGCTGATGGGAGCACACCCACGTAAGTAGTGCTGAGTGAATAATGAAACAGCGAATAATTTATCTGGTATATTCTGGTTAGGTTCAGGATGTTTGCAAGAAAATTGATTTGGGGTGTAATATTTCACACTGATGAGCAACTACCAAGTCCTGGAAATAAAAGCTGTGCTGTCGGGCTGCTCCCTGCCTGCGTGTGCGCACACGCAGCTCTGGCATGCAGGCTGGCGGATGCAAATGAAACCTTCGGTTCTAGAAAGCCACGTCTGCCACGCTCCCCCTCCCCCAAACCCTGCTTTCTGCTGATACATTTACAAGTAAAACCTAACCCTGCGAACATTTGCAGACACCAGTCATAAAAACAGGCCAGGCACAGCAATAGTTAAAAGATTAGTAAAAAAATATCGAGAGTCACAGAAAATAGGTGTTTTCTCTTTTGTTCCCCCGCCTCCTTCTCAGCTGTCCTTTTAGGAGCATTTCACTGGGAAGGAGAATTTAGCTAGCATGACTGCTGCTATAGGTTGCTGAACATTTGATTTAGGCAAAACTTACAAATTTGATTTCTTATTTCTGCTTTACAGAGACTTTATAGCGTCTTTTGGAGGATCCTTTTTAAAAGGTCTTTGAATGGTTGTAACTTAATTGCATCGAAAAGTTCAGGAACAGTCATTCAGTTTCCAGTCATGGTCATTGCAATTTAGACTGTAGAGGAAAGGAAACCTGAGGAGGGAGGCTGTTTCAGAATGAAAGAGTGATGGCTACCCACTCTCATCTATTTAGTCACAAGTCAGCTTTAACACTGTCCTGAGTTACAGGAATTCTGCATTTAGCAGCCTCTTGTTCCCCCCTCCCCCCGTGTACTTGGAAAGCCTCTGTCAGCAATCATGGGGAGAAGAGACAGTTTCACGAGGTGAGTGGGAGGTTATCCCTAATTATAAATGTATTATATGAGCATTTTATTTCAAACCCTTCTGATCACAGGCGTGAATCACTCAATATGCTACATGACTCTCTACGTGACTTGTGAACTTACGTGGAGTTCTTCAGATTAAACTCTGGACTTCTACACAGTCTGAAGCATTATAGCTTCAAATGATAAAAATGGTTTGCCCTTTTTGTGGCCTGAGCTTGAAAAGCATATACCTATCCAGTTTACTTATACAAAAGTAGGCCAGGCTGCGGGTGTGTTACTTGGAAGAAACAGAATGGTCTGAAAATGTCCAAAGTGTGTTCTGCCCATAAAGTGCTTGTCCTAAAGCAGCAGATCGGGCACCTTAAGAGACAGCAAGTGAATTTTGTGAATTTGGTAGGTTTCCTTGTTTAATTAAAGGAAATTATTTAGCTAAATTGCAGCTTTTCTGGCTGATAGAGCTGTAGCTATCGCGCAAGAATTTCTGCTTAATGGCTGTTTTAAGTAGGTGTTGTATTGTGTTCTTATTTCAGTGTAGGAGATTTCTATTTTTAAGGAATGATTAGACAGTGGTTACATTCTGCACCATTTTATTTATTACTACTTTAAAACTTTGACTTAATCGAATTTTCAGAGTCTCATAGGAATTATCATGGTGATTTACGCTACTTTATATTCTGTAAGCAGTAACAGACACTGGTCCCCATCTCCCCTTTGTGCTCTGAGCACTTGATATGTGATGCTTTCTTAGCTGGCTTGGTTTTGTCCTGTCCCGAACCAATATTTCCACAAAGTTTTCTGTCACTGGTTTTAACACCATCAGTGTAGCACCTGACACTGTCCTGACTTGCAAGGATCACTTTCAAGGCTTAGCGTCCCTGTCTATTTTGCTCTCACAGTTTATTAGGCCCTTTTTGTAACATGGGTCTTGGAAACTAGTTTGGACCTGCCAGCTTCTTTTCAGAGATTTTGAGTGGTCCCAGAGATGAGCTGGCACAAGCAATCACACCGTGCAACAGAAAATCCATCCAGAAAGTGCATTTGACAAACAGGTATTTTAAAAAATTTTCCTTTTCCCCTGTCCAACTGCCTAGTCATATCTGTTTGGCTACATCCTTGTAATCTAATGAAATGGATAGATTGAATGTTTGCAATGAATAATTCATACCCCTCTGAACTCCCCAGGTCTTTACTTTCCCCACAGATTTCCAAGTGATTTGAAGAAATAGATTTACCCCATGGTACTGTTTAGCAATCCAGATTCAGCCATCCCGAGATGAAATGGTTATGTTTTAGGAGGAAAGTAGCTGTTGAAAGTACACAATCTTTTAAGTGAGCACCCTTATTTCATTCAGGATGAAGAGATTAAATTTGGACACTATATTTTGAGTTATGTATGAGGCTTAAAAATTAACAGGGAAAGTTGAGAGTCTGTTTAATATCTCAGTTTCTAAAGGGTCTGTGTCAGGATCTTTTCAAACAAGTCACAGCTAAAATTTGTGTTCGTTGCTCTTCTGTTATAGCTTTTCCATGTCTCTGGGTGTAATAAGAATGGGTTGACAATTGCATTTCATTTTGCATTACATTTCCACATTTCTTAATACCTACCACTGTCTGCTTCTCCTAAAAGATATGCAGGAGAATCCCATGTCTCCTTTCCAGTCTGTTTGCATATTTAATAGATAGGCTTCATCACCAAAAACTCTTTTCTGTTTACAGATTCAAGGTATAAAACACAATGCACAAATTGCTACCCATAGAATAAATTCGCGCATGTACATTGTATAATTAACTCCAAGAGTTCCAAATTACTTATTGTACTAATTACATATAAAGAAGCTAATTACATGGCTAGAGTTGCTTGTTGCTGCTTGTGCAAGTTCAGAAAGCGCAGAACCTCCTTTATCTGTACCATGATTCTGCAGCTGTCAACTTACTGAGGTTTGATGATTCAGAAGCAACTTTTCCTAGGGTCAAAACAGGTCATTGGAGTATACTCAGAGATTTAAGTTGTGGCTTTTTTATATCCTGACTCAGATAGATTTCTGATTCTAGGTTCAGACTCGCAACCTCCCTTTGTTTTCCTGATTAGACCATGGAAGTTGCAAAACACTGGTGGAAAATATACATGAGAGAGCCACATTTTCCATATGATTTCATTGCAGTCACTGAGATTGTCTTGGTACTAGTGCATTTCATTAGAAGTTTGGATAGTTTCTGTTGCTAAAATAATGGAGTGATATGAGAGGAACAAAGATGAAAGTCGGTATTTTCAATGGGATATCTTGATGAAGCTGAAAAAAAAATAATTTACACAACATATCAGGTGATAATTGTCTCTCTTATTTTCTAAGCAGCACTTAGCCAGGTTACTGTCTAGAATCTGAATATCACAACACTTAAAGTGAGACAACAAACAACAGCAGAAATGTTCAGATTGAAGTGCAAAAGCAAATGTATACCTTTGTGCATACATCCTTGATCTCAACACCACAGAATCTAAACATCTTAATATCATCTACAAACACCACGCCTTTCCAAAATTCACCCCAAAGTTGGAAACACTGCAAAGGGATGAATTGCAGAAAATTCTTGCCTTATACTGTCGTTGCAGCTCTGTACCTTGAAAACTTGGAGCATCTCTCATCTACACTTTGCCTCATGGGAAATGACACTCTGATATAACGCTTACCTCTGTAGAGTAGAGGGCAGATCTAAAGCAAGGGTAATTGCAGTGAGCAATATATATTTTCTTCAAAAGAACTTTTGAAGAACTTCTGCACTTTTGGTGGAAACTAAGCAGCATGGAAAGAAGTACTAGGTTGGAGGGACACACATAAAGGAGGCGATCTCTTGTATGTGTTCAGCCTGTGTTCAAGTTAATCTCCCTGAGTAATGCAAAGCATGTATGTAACATTTGTGTGAGTATGGACTCACTGTCTAGTATGGTCAGTTGGTCATCCTTGTGTTCTGGTGGCTGGTTGTCAGAGACTCCTTTAAAAACTGAGGATCTGGGCCCTCAGCCCTGTGATGCCACAGGAGAAGACAGGATTACCTAAATGAAGTTTGCATAAATAGCAAGTGTGCAAGACAAGGGGCTGTCAATGATTCAGTTCCTTTCCCCTAAACAAAAGCCAGCATCATTGTGTTAGCATTAGAACATCCTTCTGTGATTGAAAACACTTGTAAGTTGGTGCCAGCATGTTGCTGTTTGCATCCAAACAATAATCAAGATCTCACACAGTGATGATTTGTTGTCAGCTATTTTTCCCGCACTAAACAAGTCTGACACTAGCAGCCCACAAGCTAATTAACTCAAGTATCTGGCATGGAAATCTACATTATAGTTATCAGCAGAATATCCACAGGACTGAAATAATCAGCCAATTGGACCGATGCTCCGGGGAGACGAAGAGTGTCTCCTTGACGTAGAAAAGAAGAAAAGAATATTGATAAAAAGGATATCCACTGCCCCCCCTCACCCCTCAGCCTAAAGAAATTTATCTCTCAGGGATTTTTAAACAAAACTTTAAAAAAAAATTTCCATATTAGCTGAGCTGAGTGCTTCAGACTGACTATTGATCACTTGTCCTTTTAATTCCTTATTACTCTTTATCTCTTTTTAACCTTTCTGGTTTACCTGTTCTTAGCCTGTTCTTAACACACAGAACGGGGTTCTGGCATCAGTTTGCTTTTAATATCTGCCCAGGTTCCTTGACGAGACAAGACCGTGGGATGCCTTGCTGTTCAAACACTTTTTGTTGCTCCCTCAAGGTACTGTTGGCATCACGTGCTCATGGGGCAATCAGAATCGGACAGGCTGAGAGAGTTGGGGTTGTTCAGCCTGGAGAAGAGAAGACTCCAGGGAGACCTTGTAGCAGCCTTCCAGTATCTGAAAGGCACCTACAAGAAGGCTGAAGAGGGACTTTTTACAAGGGCATGTAGTGATCGGATGAGGGGTAATGGCTTTAAACTGGAAGAGGGGATATATAGAATAAATATTAGGAAAAACTTTTTCACTCTGAGGGTGGTGAGGCACTGGAACAGGTTGCCCAGGGAAGTTGTGGATGCCCCATCCCTGGAGGTGTTCAAGGCCAGGCTGGATGGGGCTTTGAGCAACCTGGTCTAGCGGGAGGTGTCCCTGCCCATAGCAGAGGGGTTGAAACTAGATGATCTTTAAGGTCCCTTCCAACCTAAACCATTCTGTGATAATATGATTCAGAAATAGCAAAAGTTTCTGGAATTCAGCACTGTTGCTAAAAATTTGCAATAGGCTGGAAAAGTCGAACTGCCCAAGATAAAAAGGTAACAAGAACAAACTGAATGAACAGGACATTCATATTTTGATACCTTGGCAAGGGGACCATATTTTGATTTTTTTTTCCCATATGTCTTACAGAGTTAGAAGAACACTCATCTGTTTTTCTGTCATTCCCACCAAATTCAAGGAGAGCTATGGATTCTTAGTCACTGTAGGAGTGGGGCCTGAATTGTCTTCTAAACAGGGAAAAATGCTGCAATAGTATCTTCTTCCCACTGTAACACTGAAAGTGAACTTCTCTTTTTAAAAAAAAATAAATAAAAGATCTTGTGGGTCACAATGAGCAAGGAATATATACAGACAGGTCTATATAGAAAGCCTAGTTTAGTAAGCACAGGCAGGTCGCAGGATAGCTAATGGAGGCAGATTTTTTAATTAAAGCAAAGTAAGCCCCTTCTCAGCAGAAAGGCAAGAGCAGTTGGGTCCATATCCATTAAGGAATTTAAGCATTTAGCTCACACCAGAATTAAATACTTGTGAGCGCTACTTGGTAGAGAGTCACTTTACTCAGTAAGAGGCTCTTGACAATTACAGGCCAGCCAGAAAATACGCAGAAGAGAGGGCTGCTTCTGAAAACTTGCTACAGTGCTAAGTGTGTCTCTGCAAAGTCAGGTGTTTCTCCCCAAAGTGATGGTACAGTGATCTGTTCCAATCCATCTTTCATATAGCAGATATTGGCATAGAGTAAGAGTTTCTTACCTTCACAACCAGAAGAGTTAGAGGTGAATCATTCTCTTAAAACTGAATTTGTTGTGTAGAAAGGGAATATGAGATTCATTAACTCCCAAGAGAGTATAAGCAGAGGGATTATGACGACTCAGACCTGCAAGGAACATACTCCCTTGGAGCCAGGGAAGCCTGAACAGCTGTTTAAGTCAATAACGAGCATATCCACAATTATAATACCATTGGCTAGATTAAGAATTCTGTTTTGGGGCTTGGACCACTCCTCAGTCATTAAGGAGGGAGTCTACACTGTCCTTTGAAATCACCATTACAGCAAATGACACGTCAACTTGCTGTCAGTCAAACGAACTCCAGTATCAACAATAATGTAACTGCAGTAGCATTAAGCTCATCTCAATATCTAAGCATATGTCCTGGTTTGATGTAAAACAGGACGAATTTTATTCACTAACTTTACTTCTTAGCTGGGCCTCTTCTAACTACTGAAATTAACAGCATATTGTGCAGAAACTGTTCACTCTCAGAGTGATCAGACCTATGTTTATAGCTGATGCCAGGGCACGGCATGCAGAGAGGCTCTTGCTTATACTTATTGCTATAACACCCAAGGGCAGCTCACTTTGTTACTTGCCCTGTTGGAGGGTCGGAAGCGGAAAAGCGCAGAGGGGTCCCACCTGCGGGGAGGAGCGGACAGGACAGGTGACCCAAAACTGACCAACGGGGTATTCCACCCCATCTGCCTCATGCTCAGTATAAAAGCTGAGGGATCAAAGGGTCAGCCCTCTTTCTTCAGTGGCCGGCGTCCGAGGAGGACTCTGTCTGTTTCTGTGCCTTTGACCCTGATCCTGAATCCAGACCCAGAATCCGGTTCCTGTCCATCACTGAGTCCAGTCTGGGACTTTCCCAGTGCCAGCTGGTGTCGTGATTGTCATCCTGGGAGCTTGATACAGTTTTGTATATATTTCATTATTTTCTTTTTATTTTATTATTAATATTTCATTAAAGTAGTTTAGTTCCTTCTAAACTCATAAGTGTCTTTTTCCCTCCTCTGCCTCTTTCTTCGAAGAGGGGTAGAGGGGAGCATCTATTTGGCCTAAACCACAATGGATTTTGAGCATGCTTTGCTGAAATCAGTGCTGCAGTGGGCTAGAAGGGAAGGGAGTTAGTTCCCCCTTTGCCTACATGAGCTCTTAAACCATTGTGAGTGGTCTGGTATTGATAACCCCCAGAAGTCTGGTGCTAAACTCTGCATGTTTTGGGTCTGATCCGTTATGGCCAGTCCAGTTTTCCTTCAAGGGAAGCTGGATGTAAATAGGTATGTTAAGTTGTACATTTGGCAAGTCAGAAGTAGATGTGAGGATGGCTTTACCCATTTGCCCTGTCCAGGTTTAAAATTATCTCAGCTTCTTGGCCAATTTCAAACAATGACTAAACAAAGAAGGGGGAAAAAAACCTAAACCCAAAACCAAAACAAACCACCATAAACTTGAACTCTTGTTGTCTTGCCACTGTTTAATTGGGAGTTGACATGAAAATTTAGTTGTACATCTGTGGCAGTGTTAAATTACACTTATTAAGAAATAACTTTTGCAACAATATGTACGCTTTCTCTTGCACACTTTTGCACTGAGCTATAAAGTTTCACTAGAGTATTCTTTTCCAGGTTGCTGCTGTGCAATCTGAGAGTTAATCATCATGTGGATTTCTGCTTCTGCTGGGCCCTCCATGGTATTTTAATTTTTTTTGTTTTTATTTCCCAAGCATTGCTTTCATCCTGCCTTGGGTCATTTACTATTATTCAGTTAATCCACTCTAACAGAGTGGCAAATGAGATTCGCACCAAAGGTATGCCTGCTGCTGATTCCTAGCATTTTTTTATGTCATAATAGCAGCAGAGGACATTGTGAAAATGAAGTTCATCCTTGTAACATAGTATGTCTGTGAGCTGTATGGAAAGTGATCATGAGTAACTCCACATCAGGTACAGGTCATTAAATTAAACGAAGTTAGTTTATGAGGAATCTGTCAGTTGCGTGTGTCAAACCTGGCATGCTTTTATATTTTTATAGATATTTTTTGTTAAAGGATAACTTTTGAAAACATCAACAAAAAGAAATGGTGCATGCAACAGTGATTTTGGAATGTCCCATTGTTCCCATTTGCCTTTGCTTGTTCTCTCCCTTGTACATCTCACAGCCTACACGTTTAAAAGTTCCTAACTAGATTCTGCAAATCCATGTATAGGACAGGCAAAAACCTCTCCTATAGGTGCAAGTATCCTAAAACCAGAGGCACAAGCTCCTCTGAAAGAGATACTGCCCAGTTTCAGCCTAGCCACAATTGGTAAGGATTTGGGCTAGGTCTGTTAAAGCCTCCAAAGAAATGTCTTTGGGAATTGCACATCCAGATTGCAGCATGGACATGATGTGAGTCAGTAATGAGACGTTCTGCGAGTATTATGAAACTACACAAGGATTCAGATCAGTATGCATATCAGGGTAGTAAGTGCAACCATGCCCTAATGCCTGTCTGTTCCTAGAGACGTGTTCTGGAGTGTCTTCAATAAGAAGACACCACCAATATTTTTACAGCGTAGGTTAAGTTCTCTAAGAGTTTGCTGAATGATTTAATAAAGTTTTTTTAAGATGACATAAACATTCTGCAAACTAAGTGGCACGTACTTAATGGTTTAACACTAAGGAAAGCAAGCTGAGGGCATGTCAGTAAAGAAGAGCTTCACATTTTGTTTTGATTTAAAGTTGATTCCTGTCACAAAGTGTATTCTGGTACTTGCTGAAAGCATTATTTGTCAGATTCCCCTCATTTCCCAGGAACAGATACTCTAAGATATGCTGTTAACTTCATCCAGAGAGAGAAATAAAATCAGTTAAAGCAAGGATGAAGCAGCACAACTCTCCCGTGAACCTGTGATTGTCATTGTATTTATTGTGTATCATTGTACACACATGAGTACTGCATTGTAGTAATTCCCAGAGTTAAGAGATCAGGATCCAACATGTGTTGGCATCTTTCAGATCTCTACACTCAGGTTTTTGCAAATGCAGGACTCCAGATAGATGAGCTGAATCAAATAGTTTATTCATGAAAAAACAAAGCAAATGCTAATTCAAGAATTCCTATACTCTGCAGTTACAGCACAGGGACAAATGGAAACGCCCCTGTCTTGCAAGCTTATGTGTAGTGCTTACAAATGTTTTACCCACGGTTCCTCAAAACATAGCTCTCCATGCTAACTGCTCCTTGGGGGAAAATGACTAGGCTGAGCACAAGTAGTGTTGGTGTGGCCCAAAGAGTGAGACTTGTTGCAGTCTCAGCACCAGCTTTGCATACAGGGAAGTCAGCGGGAGTGCAAGCAGTTTAAATATAGGAAAAATCTAATTGCCAGTAATCATGTGATTACTTACAATTACTTAATATAGCTCGGAAATTAAAAATTAAAAATATATCATGTTCAGGCACTGATATATAACCTTGGCATAAGGATGTACTTTTGGCAGAAGTGTACTGTAAACACAGAGTAAATGGAAAGCCACTGCCTTAAGGAGCTATCAGTCTTGGGTTTATTACAAGATGCAATCAGAGAAGGAAACAAACAAATGGATAGGAGCTGAAACAGAGAAGGATGTGGGAAGAACAGCGTAAGCACGTTTTTCATAGATACGCTGTGTGCATAGTATCACAGTGAGCAAGGGGCCCGGGGAGTCTCTTGCTTCATGTTGTGGCTTATTTAGGCACAACTCCCATAGACTTCAGAAAGAGTTTTGTCTTAAACAGAACCAAGGAGGAGAAATTGGGGCTTGTCACAAAATGATGATCAGGCATGTACAAATGAATCGATGTGCTTCCCACTATGCTAGCTTAGCATTGCAGAGAAAAACAAAGCTTGGGAGGAATAAAAAACCAGCTTTTTGTAATTACGAATCTTTTGGAGTTAGCCTGAGCCCTCCCCTTTCCTTCCTTTACCTTCCGCTTCTCCTCCCAAAATAATAACATATTTTGCCAATAATCTTGAGGAAGTCTCAGTGGGCCAGATGGAATTCAGAGAGATGGATCTAACGGAATTTCATTTCATTCTTCTTCCTCCTGCTTTTTTCCCCCTCCCCCTATTTTCTACTTGTGATTTCTTTCTTTGGCTTATTGCATGACATGGAGGTGGTGAGGCAAAAATAGAAGTTAATGGTACTACCACTGTTTGTTTCTATTAGCGTTTACATGTGAAATGAAGGCATTTTGGAAGAGAACCAGACTGGCCAGTAAAACCTTTCACCCTTGTAAACTGTACATTTGGTTTGACTTTGGCTTAGATCCCAGAACTTGTCACAGGCTTTATTATAAAGCTGTAGTTCAGCTAGAGTTTTGTTAGCTTTATTACAACAGCTCCCCTCCTCAAAAAAAAAAAAAAAAGAAAAAGAAAAAGAAAAAGAAAGCAATAAAGCAAGCAAGCAAGAAAAGCTTTTGTTCGTTTTGAACACTTTTCAAATTCTGGAGAAAATATACCAGAAAATGCAATTAGCCAGATAACTGGTCAGCATCAATCATCAGAAAATAAATGAAGTTTATCTAAAATTTACAAAAATTACACATCACCTCCTTAAAATAGTCCAAGAGTGACTAATCATATAAACAATAAGGCAGCCACCAACACTCAAGCATGTTACAACTTCTGAGAAAGCACAGGCCTAACACTGCCAAAGAAGAGTCTACAAATCGACTGGAGAATGATATGGACATCTGGAAGGAAGATGCATGCTACACTTCAAGAGGAGATTTTTATTTTTTTTAAAAATATGCTTTCCCAAAGGGGTAATTTAGCTCTGCATGGATTCACCTGGGGAACATATATGGAAAAAAAGAAGAGGAAGAAAAAGAACACGTAACACAATACAAAGTTATAAAACTATTGGTCTCATCCTGCATCCTGTGTCTCTCATGCACAGAACCCCCTTGGTTCAGGACTGAGTGCACATGAGAGCAGTGTAGGATTTACACAGTGGTAATGGCATTTAAGGGGACTGCTTTATACTATAACCATTCATGAATTTTTAAAATCTATTACTGCAGACTGAACAGTTATTGAGAGGATATGTAGAACTGCACTGAAAGATTGGTTAGTTCATAGCACTTGGTTGGAATTTGAAATATGTTCTTGTAGCTAAGGGACTAATTTGAGATACAGAAGATCTAAGTTTGACTCTTGCTCCTGTCAGTCAATTCCCATGTGATTCTTGAGTAAGTGACTTACACCACCTATATTTCAGTTCCCTGTAGTGACCTGAAATTCTTACTCAAGCCTAGTTTAGACTAGTCTAAAAAGTTTAGATTGGTCTCCTAATGTAGAAATTGTCACTCTTTTAAAACTTCTTGGGTCAGGAACTGCTAATTTGCTATGAGGCCTTGATTTTGATTGGAATTTATGGAAACTAGATTCTTAAAACGTATTCGATTTCCCAAAAATGCAGACAAGCACATAAACTCAATTTTTTCACGATACTTTGGTGTCTAGTTCCAACAGAAATAGTTACAACCCTGCACTTTTCAATGTAGCACCATGAATGATGATTGTGCTAACTGATTTCTTTTCAGTCTGAGACTTTCTAATCTATGTACTTTCAGCTGATTGGTGATTCCTTATTCTCCCATTGGAATATACAAATTCACAAAACCTTGAAGTTCCCTGAGAACTTACTGAATTGAGCCCCGTGTCTTCTTTGGTAGTTGCTGCCCAGGACTGTCTGGAATCAGGGTGCCCAGGGAGCAGGACTACTTGAGAATCTTTCTTCTCATGCAAAATGTTTAGTGTTTGTATGTCAGCAGTATTTTGGCGGGGGAAGGAAATACATTTTCTTATTAGTACTCTTGGAAAGCAAGCAGATTTGGCTCACCAGCAGTTAAGCCTGGCTCCCATGCCAAGGCCATAGTCAGTAATGGCTGCAGGCTGCCTTGGGACTGTCTGAATCCTCCCTGTGGAGCTGGGCTGAAAGCTTCATCCTGCTGGGACCGAAGATGGGCCTGGTAGAATCATTGTCATCACTACTGAGTAAATCACTTCCAGAACTTGTCCTCCCCTCCTTCTTGGAGAACATTGTTGTCTGGTGGTACTTTGCTATGGGTCATCTAACAGGAAGTTAGCCACTCCACTGTATTAGTACATTAGTGATGTCCATCAGCAACCTACTGAAGTGAGAATTTGTGTAGCAGATGAAGGTGGTATGATCATTAGCTTTAATCAAGTAGGAAAGTCATTTATGTAAGAAGTGCTATGATGTGATACATTGCTACTGAATTTCAGTTCACAAGCAGCGCATGCAACCCTCAAAAAGTCTTTGGTAAACATTGATTTGCAAATTTTAATCTGATCAGTGGGGAATTTTCAAACTATACTTGAAAGTTTGCTTGAATTACAAGCAAAGAATGTAAAAATAAACTTCTGAAGGACTTGTATTTATCAATAAGAGGAAATAAAAATGCAGGATCAAACTAAAGACCCACTGCTTTATGGCATAGCACATATTCTGTGAAGTGTTGAGGATGAGATTGTTTTAACAGTCAGCGGGAGTCAGAGCCTCAATACCTCTAAAAATCTGTCTCTCTGTGCTTTACATTCTTATTGCTTTCTTTGAGGGGGAGGGAGGTTTGAAGGTCACAGAATCTGGCCATTTGTGTAACCAGAACCAGATGATTAATTACTTTTTTAGGGATTTTGTTCCTCTGAAAATTGTATCCCAGAAAAGCATGAGCACACACAAAGTCTGTGGTTGAAAGAAAATTATATTAAGATTACAGAAATATTGTACGTCACAGTTCTGTGGGAAGTGGCTTTTCATTGTTTAGCATAAGAAAAAGAAATACTAACAAGTCAGGCTACACAGCTGGGGTTTGTGCTGTGTAATAAGCTCCAAATAAAGGAGTTTTATAACAAACCTTTAAATATTGCACCCAAGCTGAAAGTACATAGATTGGAAAGTCTCAGACTGAAAAGAAATCAGTTAGCACAATTAACATTCAGGCTAGATTAACAGTCATTTTAGCTTAAAAAAACCTCCCACTCCATTCTTTCATGCTCCTCCCTCCAAAAAATTTGGAACTCATCACTGGAAATATCACCTCAAGAATCTTTTTCTGCTTTCTATTATTTAAACCAGAGATGTATGTACTCGTTTGAGCAAAATAAGAATGAATCTAATTTTTTTTCTTAAATCAGAAACAGATCCAGATGAGGATTTCAAAATTATGAGAACACTTTTTTATTTAGATTTCTGTGCATTTAAGTGGTATGTTCTAGGGAAAATGCTGATTATTGTCAAATGTTGAAGACTAGATCGCAAAGCCCATTGAAACCGCTGGGAAAACTGCAAACAATTTTGAAGTGCTTTGAATCAGGCCCTTTCTGGAACAGTCCCTGAACATAACACAGGGGATGGGATGAAACGCATCTCATTATGCTGCTCCAAAGTCTCTGTTTATCATGGCAAACTGACAGGTTTGAGCACCGTCACACAGTCTGTTTCCTTCTTTGCACTTTGTTTGGCCCAGTTTTGGCCTGGGCAGACCAGCTTCTCCCAGTTAATGACCAAACATCATTTGGGTGACTAATGCGGACCTAAGGCTCTTCCCAAGAGGTAGCATGGATGTGGTAGCTGGCGTTAGGTACAAAGCGGATGGCTGGTTGTGTGAGTCCAGACCATGCTAATGCCATTCGTCCTCAGAGCCAGAGAGTGGTTCTGGATGCATTAACAGGCCACAGGTTTAGCAGAAGGGAGGCCTCTGTCAACTCTTATCCAAAACTCACTCTTTTCAATGAAGTCTCTCTGTTTTCAGCTGGGTTTACTCAGGAACACTATTTTTGTAGCTTCTCATTTCCCCCAACCTTGTTCAGCACATGAGTTGATCACAGCAGCAAATGGGTACGGAGAGAGCTAAACAACACTGCAATGGACAGAATTATAAAGAGATTACGGTGTCTTCTGCAGGCCCTCTTCTGTGTGCATAAAATCCCACACGTGAGTATGTTTCCAGGAGCCAGCCACACTGACCTGTAGGACAAAACCCAAAGGGGCTGGTGCCATACCAGGCGTTTGCATCTCCAGAGCTTGGCTGACCTTGGTCAAACACTGCTTTGCAGCCTACTGTCCAGGCCGGGAGAGAGGAGACGAGCAGTAGTGCCTCGTCCTCCAGGCTGAGCCGCTCCTCAGCTCCCTTAGAAGAAAGCAAATCCTCAGCTAGTTTTCTTCTGGACTGCTTTCTGGTGGTTTTGTCTTGCCCTTCCTCAGCACAACGAGCTGGTTGAGCCCAGTGCTTCTGAAAGCCCCATTCTTCATGAATGCCACTGAATGGGCTTTTTACAAGGTAAAGTTTGACCTAAGGCTTTTGATATTCTGAAAGGAATCCCTTTTACAATGAGTGGCATTACATTAAAAGGACAATTCTGTTCTCTCACTGGAGTGAGATCAGAATTGAGGTTTCTGCAATTTTTCTGTTGACATAGTTTTGGTATAACACAATCCCCCTGATGTTTTTGGTGTTGATAAATAAATGTATTTATATGTTGTGCTCTTACATTCTTGGTACTAACTGAGGAAGCAGAACAATAACATACTCTTGTCAATACAAGCACTGCCCTGGGAATTGACTAATTAACATAAAACTCAGCCCTGCAGGGACATTTCCAGGTTCAGTTTTTGCTGCCTCAGCAAACTATAGGGTTTGGGCTGTTAACTACTTTCAGATGCTCTTTGTCTTTCAAGAAAGAAATAAAGAACATCCACATTGCTTTAGGCAAGTTAATGATTCTACAGAACACTTACCTTTTTTACCATATGCTTCACGGCAGATTAAAATCCTGAAGGAGCTAAGGATTATATACCATGCATAGTCCTTGGCAGAAAAACATGTAGTCTGAACTAAAAGGGAATGGCTGAATGTGACATTTATATTCATTGTTTTTCCAGAACTGCATACTGAGGATGTTTGATTTTGCTCAAAATAATCCAAAGGCGGGGGTTTGGTAGGTGCTTTGATTTCTTAGGGTCTCTTAAGGTTATGACAAGCAGTTCACAGTGGCTACTGAGAAAACTAGAGAGACTTGCATATCCACTTCTGTAAAATTAGAAGGAAATCTGGCCTAACTTGGCAAAGAGGAGATGTGCTTAAAATGTTGAGAAACTCAGAATTCTTGGGGGTTTTGTGTGAACGTATGTGTTTGTGTGAATTACTTACTTTTCATTCGCATTCTTTTCCTTGGACCTCAAAACAAAAGTTTCTTGCCCACATGAAAAATATGAGAGAAAAGAGAAAGAAATTCAAATTAAATGAAATTTGAGTCTCACAGGTAAAGAAAACCTGATTGTTTTTATTGATTTTCTCTAGATCTGGAGGTTATAGAAAATTGCTCTCCTTCTTGTGCTGTTTGTCTGTTATTATGAATTATTATTATTAATCTATTATTAATGGACGTGTCTGCCCATTGCTGCTATTTATTAATGAACAAAATCCCAATCTGCGATTCATAAAAATAATTGTAGAAAGTAACAATAGAATAATTTTCTACCAGAGGATTGAAAACTGTTTGATAGGTGCTCAAGAGCTACAGCTAAAAGGACTCAGAAGTTACATTTCAATGAGCACAAATACTTTCAAAGTGTTTTGTAAGAGCAGAAAAATAAGCGTATGTGCAAAGTGCAAGTTTGAGAAAGCCAACGCCATGGCACATGCAGATACATGCAATATTCATAGTTCTGTTTTGTACACACATTTGCTTGTTGGTGCATGAATACGCTTACTTTGTGAGTGCACTTCAGGCATGACTATCAGACGACCATGTGTGTGCATATAACTATGCATGCCCATCGGCACAAGTTATTAAGGTTGCCCAAACCTATCTGATCCTGGTGTATAAACTTCACAAACTTTACCCATTTGGAATAAAATTTTACATTATATATGTCTACTTGCATGGGTTTTTTTCTGCAAATTTCAAACATAATAGTTCGATGTTTGCTAAAAAAGGAAGAAAAAACCCTAAGAAAACATGTACTGTTTCACTCTTCATCAGACATTCTGGAAAGGTTTAATTTGTGTTGCTGTGGCTTTTGGATTTCAGAATAGAAAATTGGATTGAGGGGAACTTTGAACTGAACCAGGAGAACTTAAAGAAATGAGAAAGGTGAGGGAAAGTGAAATCTGATGTGGAGCCAGAAGGTAGCCAGGAATACCTGGGCAAGATGACACCTAAGAAGAGAGATTTATTGTGAGAGATGAGTGACGACAGCATCAGGAGTCGCAGGTAGGGAAAAGGAAAGTTTGCTACAGCAGTGTTTTGAAAAAGATGAGGCAGCAAGTGTCAATCTTGGGGTGATCAGAAAAAAACACAGCCTTTGTGCCCCACTAGCACTTGGAACGGCACCAAGTGTCTGTGAAAGTCACTGACAAGGTCTTCATTTCCTCTTATCCCCATCCACATGAGCACTGGCAATTTACTACTGCCATCACCTAGTATGACAACTGTCGTGCCAGTCGCAGAGGTCTGTGCCATGGTTTCAGTGTTTCCAGCACTGCTGATTCTAGAAGTCAGTAAATGCAAAGATGTTAAAAATATGCTGATGAAATCTTATTATTCTTCTCTATTTCCATTAGTTACCGCTCTCATGATCAGTATAATAACTTTTCGTTAGTTTAATCTGCCTTTACTATACTGAAAAGCTTAAGGAAAGCTAGGCATAAGTTTTATTTAATTTTTCCCTGGAGATTCTTCCCTGCGTGCAGCAACAGTGGCTGTCTCTCATATATCTATAGTGTGCTAAAACAGAGGGAACCCTGCATTTTGCCTTTATTGTCAGGAAGTGTCAAAAGTATTAATAGCATAGATTTGGCTAGCTAGCTAAAATTCTCACACTGCAATCTTGTGCATCAGCATTTTTTTTACCACAGATGGTCATTTATGTAACACTGTTGGAAATTGTGGCTGTGTTCCACAGCAACAGGAAAATGGGATACATCTGCACTGTGTGGGGAAAAATACAAATGAACTAGAAGCTATGCAAACATTTAAATTACAGGGAAATGGGACTGCGATAAGCCCTGGACTGCATGAGCAGGAAGAGAGTGTCAGCCTCACCCATACCCTGAAAAAATGGTCACATTTATGGGCTACTCTATTGTACTAAGTGGAAGTTTGTTTACACGGGACCTTCCTTCCCTCAGGACTTCCTCTGAGAGGAAATGTCGTCACTATTCAGTAGGGGTCAGTTGTTATGCATTCAAAACTCAAACATGAAATACTATCATCCAGTGCAACAGAGTGGAAAGGAATAAATAAGATTTCTCCATTTACATATTTAGAAACATTTACAACAGTTATTCTTGCTCACCAATACTTTCAGAGAGATGAGAAAAATCAAACAGGTCTCAAGTAGCCAGAATAATATTGTCTTACAGGTACCCCAGACACTACTCAGTATTTGATGAATCCCACTGCTTTTGCCAGCTCTGCTATGGGAATATGTTTCAAATGGAAGAAGACTAAAAAGTCTGCAGCTGTAAAAGCAGGGTCGTGATCTTATGGGAATACTCGGGTAAGTCTGGTCCGTGTTTTGGACCAAAGTGCTCTGGATCTGAAGTGCTCTGGATGAGCACTTTTCTGAGGCCATATTTGCAGCTTAGACATTCCTTGAGTTTTATTTTTTCTCATGGTAAAACAGGAACATTGTTTGAGGCAAAAGAACTAATATCAGTGTTGCTTTCCCTTTGCTATTGTCATTGTGCTGTCAGTCAAATGAAATAACTATGGATGAGACATGGATGAGGAATACACCAAGTTCTTGGAGTGACAGAATGGCTGAGGTTGGAAGAAGCCTCTGCAGACCACGTTGTCTCATCCAACCCCTTGCTCAGGCAGGGTCAGCTAAAGCTGCTTGCCCAGGACAGCATCCAGTTGGGTTGTGAGTGTCTCTAAAGGGTGGAGACTCCACAACCTCTCTGGGCAACCTGCTCCAGTGTTTGGTATTTTTCTTATGTTTAAATGGAACTTTCTGTGTTTCAGTTTGTGCCCATTGTCAGTGTGCTTTTATCAAGCTCACCGTAACTGTGTTGTTCGGGCACCAACTGGACAAAGGCACAACTGAAAATTTTTGTCCTCCACTCCCAAGAGGTGGTTAGTAAACTTTTCTCTCTTAAGTGAGTAGACTTTGTCTCCAGGTATGGATTGGCTCACGCTTTTATATTCGTTTTGCATTAGGCTGTGGGACACCTGAAAACAAAGGAACGTGGGGAACTGACCAGGGTCCACAGCAGTCTGCAGGGCACATTTGTGTCCAGAAGAGGCACGACTGCCACGACTGGTGTTGAACTCTCTTCACAGCCTGTCTCTTGAGGTTTCAAGTTTCAACATCCACGAAGTCTCCTTCCCTATTACATGGTCTATACTAAAGTAAGTTACCTATCCCGTCTCAGATAAATTTTCCTAAGGGGGAGGTAAAACAATCAAGGGGGCAATGAGATGTTTAGTCTTTCCAGTGGAGCACTTAAGAACTCCTCTTCTCCAAGGACAATACGTAAAATAAAGCACAGCACAACATTACAAATTGTTGTCAACCAGATTAAAGCTCTGTTAGATAAAGCACCATAGTTTACAAGCTGATTTTATCTCGGCTAGAGACCTGGTCCCACATGTTTTAGCTGATTCTTCCCTCTTTCCTCCCTTTCTCTGCCTTTTTCTCTCCTTCCCTCCCTCCCTTCCGCGCACGCATGCAGGGATTACGAACAGTTTCAGCCTCTCAGGGAAGGAATAAGTGGTGGGCTTTCATTTTGCACATGCACATGCAACCTTTCGCCCAAGCCCCGCAGCCCTTGGAGCCCCGGCTCCGGGCCGTGTCCAGGCCACCAGCCCCTTGCATCACAGCTGAAAGAATGTCGCCTGTGAGGCAGAAATTCCCACCCCACCATGAGAATCGCGCCTCTGTGTTGCACAACAAAGGCCGCCGCATTGTCTCCCTGTTAAGCGAGTGTTAAAATGCGCATATGTTGGCCAGGGCTGTTGCATCCGAGGGTCCATTTAGGAAGCAGTGGTTTTTCCCGACCGCTGACTGCTCTGAATCCCCTCATATTAGCACATTAGCACACATGCGGGCCGCCTTATCAGATTAGCTACAGTTGTCACAGATTAGTTCACCCTGTGAAGGAGCCGCAAAGGTACCTTTTACCATTCATTCAAAAGAGCCAGAAAAGTTTTTTTTTTCTTGTCTTCAACCATCAGAGTGCAAAGCAAATTAAAGGGAAAGCCTCTCTCCCTCTTTCCCTCTCTCTCATTTTGGTAACAGAGTAACCGAGGGATGGAAATTAGGGTGGACTACAGAGACAGATATTAATGGATACCAACTATTCATCTAGAAAATATTTAACCCCTTAAAAATATTTCTGTGTTTTCTTTCCTCACCGATGACTGCACTCTTTTGTTGAGATACAGCCTTTCTGAAGCTCAAAGTTGCCTTTTTGTGTTTTGCTTCTCTTATTCTTTCCTGCTCCTTTTTTATTACAGCTAATTTGCAGTGTGGTTCGATGATCACTATTCTGCAGATTAGGGGTAGGGGAGCAGAAAAGACTTGCTAGTAGCTCTTTACATAATTTATTTAACCCATCTTGCTCCTTAAAAGGTTGCGATAGCTGGTAAAATAAACAATGACTCAAAATACCTTTGGCATGACTTGCAGTCTACACAGGCATCAAGACTGAGCCTAGAGAAGACATAACACCTTGGAAGTGTAGTCACAGCAGAGATTTCAACAGTCCTCTCTGAATGAACATGGTGGTAAAGGAGGCCTAGAAAGTTACAAAAACATATAGGTGGTTAGGTTAGCATTCACACCTTTGGCACCCAAAAAAAAAAAAATTATGGAAAGAAACTGTGGTGAGGAAGGAATGCAGCAATTCCTTACACCTCTGTGCTTTCTAGGGGAGGTGTTCCACATCCTTGCTGCCAGGGGTAGCGTTGCTGTGCTTGGTTTGAGCTTGTCCATGGGCCAGAGGAGAAGAATCAGAAGGCAGTTTCGCTGCCCTTAATGCCCTCTGCAGATTAGCTGTGCTGCCTGCATATGAGAGACAGAGGGGACAACCCTCAGTTCCACGACTGGCGTTCCCTTTGTCAGACTGGTGGGCTTTGAGAGTAGATCCGCAGTCTCTGCTCATTGGTCTTGTGCAGAATATTTTCTCTAGGAAATGAAAAAGAAATAAAAAACTGAGCTGTGACTATTTTCTGATTGCAGGTAACCAAATCGCATTATCATTAGCAGGACTTTACTTGTTAACTCTTCATTCAGCTTCTCCCACAAGTACTGGAGCACAATCTTAGCGATATTGGTTACCCATCTGTTTCTCCACACAAGCTTAAACCTGGCTGGTTCAATGTGCCCTGTTTGTAAACAGTAGAATGTACAATAGATCGTTTGTAAGGGGGCACCAGTGCAATAACAGAGGCCAGAGTTTTGGTGCTTCTGAGCAAACAGCCCAACTACATGTTCTCAAGTGCATGCAATCGTACTCTTTAGAGACTACAGCTTTAGGCTCAGAGCATGAACTTTTTGGTCCTGGAATCGTATCTGACAGTGAAACCCTGAAATATTCCTAGCCTAGTTCTGACTCACTTTGTAGATCCTGTTTGAAATGCAACAATATTTCTACTACAGGCGTTTTTTTATTTTATTGTTTTCAAATCATAGGGCTGCATCTATAAGACAGGGCTGTGAAGGATGTGGCAAAACCATCCCTTAGAGCCCTATGTCACGAAAACTTACATCACTGATGGCGCTTCCCAGCTCTAAGTTATAAACAACCATTTATGATCAAGATAGTGAGGCAACAGCAGTAACAACAAAGCAGGGTGTACGCGGGAGAAATCAAGCAGTTGCACTCTGCTTTTGTTTTAAGTGGTTGCATCTTATTAGTTGATGAAAACAGTCTCCATGCTATAAAGTTACGAGATGGGTTCATTGTGACATCTGTTTCTTCTTTTGTCAGATAGGATGGTAAAAACCTTACATTATTAATTTCCTGTCTTGTTTTCTGATAAAAAGCATCAGTGTTTATATTTTTATATTTCTACATGCACCTAGTTCAGTATGGTCATTTTAAAATTCTATTTCGTTATATATCTCTCTCTATATATATAAATGGTGTTAACTGATTTCTTCCAGTTTTGAATTTCTCTTTTGAAAGAGTGTGATGTGAAAAATAGCAGTGAAAGTAGAATTGTAGTTCTCAAATCATTTCCCTATCAATTGAGAAATTATTTTCTGTGTTTCTGTGAAAAATGTTTTTTTCAGTCCTCCACTGACACCTTTCAAATGCACCCACTGTGAGTCTATGCACCGACTTCAGTCATTAATCTGAATTTAGCAAAGCTGTTTTGTTGATGATCCTTCTGTCTTTATCCCAAAGCATGCAAATAGCTGCAGAACTAAAGGCCTAAACTGTCAGTGATGATTGCATCTCTTTTTCTTCCCTAAATAAGCACATAGGAGTCTGGGTCAGAGTATGAATCTCCTGTTTCCATTAGTTATTGTTACTATGTTGTCCCAAGTGTCACCTGTCTTGCCAGTGTGAGTAAAGAGTCCAGTTTGAGAGACCCTGTTGAATGTGAAAGTGCTGATTTTCACACAGTCCCCTTCACTTCATGAAGTTGAGTGTTGTCTGCAGCAATTCATTTTGGTGCTGAGGATGTAAATTAGAGTATTTTCCATAACGCCAGTTCAAATCCAAACAGTAATCTTCCATGCCCCCAAAGCAAAATTTAACCTCAGTCTACTAAATGTTTGATTGTACTAAATGATAGAACAGTCTATCTTGCTTGCCTTGGGCAAAAGAGACTAGAATTGAGACCTGTAGCATTTTATGCCTTGATTCATGTAACTGAGTCCCTGGCAGCTAACCCCGCATCTCATTTCTCTTATGACACTATGGTTTTCTCCTCTTCCACAATCCCAGGCAGTGTGGTAGCCTGATCTGTGAGCCGCCGATGCAGTCGTGACATATAGCACGTGGGGTCAGAAAACGGTGGGGAGGCGATGCCATTGGGGATGGACATGGGGAGCTGCTGCCTGCTGTGATCCTTGTGTGGAGAAAGAGCAAGGCTGGACAGCGTGGTCCCTGGCAGGAGCAGAGCATCACTGCCTCCCCACCCCTGGCCCTGTCACCTACACGCCTGCTTTTGTCACCTCAAACAGTCTGGCACACTGGGAGAGAAGCAACTTGACATGCCTGCATGATGCACAGTTTTGACCCTTATTCAGTTCTGTGATGCAGCTCACAGAAGAAACTTCCTGGCTTGGGTCATTTTGTGACCTAGTCAAAAGAAACACAAAATTTAATCTGAACCATCCATGGATTTTTAAAAACTCATTTCTATCAAAATATCAACAATACATTATTGAATTATTTGAGTTGCCCTTACTTGTTTCAACAAGCATCTTCTTGTTTTAACACAGTGGATTAAACTCAAGCTTCATCAAACTTGAATAGTAGATCAATTATTTTAAATAAAGAGCTGCTTCACTTACAACAAGTCTTTCCCATACTGATGAACTCCTACAAGCTCCGTGGCTGCTGACCTGGTCTGGAGAGCCTTGTTCCATTGCTAATGTTGCATATTGTGAGAATATTGGCTGTGCAAATCCTGACACTCGATGTGCAGATTTGCATTCCAATACTGGGAGCGCTCTGTAAGGGTGTGCAGGGCTGGTATGCCGGCTCTCAAAGCACAATGGGAATTATGGATGTGTGTCTCTGGGACAACAATTATTTCCATGTGCTTGCTAAATGAGTGTAGGGAGGGAAGACCTTCCTCTTGTTTAGTCTCTATCACTGTCTTTGGTGCTGTATTGCATTTTAATATAAACCTCCCCACATACACTACCTAAGCCCAGCCCCGTTAGATATTTGCCTGGCTTTCATTAAAACACTGGCGCGTGGAAAGCTGTAAGTTCACAGGGCTGGAGGGCATCTTTGCTGCAGCTGGAATTGTTGGTAAATAACTTACTGCACTTTTGGAAGTGTTAGAAGTAACTAAGCACCTAATGAATGAGTACCTGAACAATAGAGTTAGTCAAACTACTCCCACTATTCTTTTTTGCTAGTAGAAGTAAACAAATAGTAAATGCCTTTTCAACCACTATATATTGTTGGCAGCTCAGACTCCCTATCATATATGTGTAGGTTCACAGGGCTAAAGAATATCATACTAGTGTACCGTGCCCTGTCTAGCTATCAAAAGCAACAGGTCTGTAGGCAGACTTAGCCTTTTCCTTCTGTCAGAATAGGCTGGGCTACAAAAATAACAGTATCAGAGCAACAGCTGGCTTAGTCACATAATGCTCTGCTATATAGTCTGGACTTCTTGTTTTCATTTCACTTTCCTTTGTTTTAGAGACAAAAAAGGAAGCCCTTGGGGGAAAAGACTTCCAAGTTTATTGCTTGACCAAAGTTAGCTGACTCCAACATAAGCAGCCTTTATTAACTGGAGCTCTAGCATTTCTTTCTCTGAATGTAACATTGACACTGGCGCCTCTGTTCAGCCACAGAACCAGTACCAAACAGACCCTGGTGCAGGGCAGCAGGCTTTCTCACGCTGCTTTTCCAACTGTTGTAGTGTCATCTGCCATGGCCTATCCCTAGGGTTAATAGATAAATCACTCTGTACGGTCATAAACAGCCTAGACTCTGCCCTTAGACTGCCCAATTAGGTATCACTCTGTGCTGTGTGGCTTCTATTTTAGGAAATCGTTTGAGATCACCAAACTCTTCTTCACATGGAAGCGACAAGCATTTGCCAGCACCAGCTCTACTGTGATTTGAAATGTGGCCTGTATCAGGGACTGATGGAGGTCCTGTATGGATGGGAAAGGGGGAGAGCTGGACTGGTCAATGGCAGCTCCTCTGTCAAGTGACAAGTGCTCCTACTTATCCCACTCCTGCTACACTGCGCTGTGCTGGTTGAGGGCAGTGCAGTTACAGAGCCACCTGCACCAACCATCTCATTTCTGGGCACTGTTCTTGTGGAAATGAAACAGTGATGTCCTGATCAGCCATATCAATATGTGAAGCGAGATAAAGCTGTAGTGAAGAAAACACTCCCTGCACATACAAAGCAACTTAAAAATTATTGCTGTAAAGGACACTTTTCAGCTAATAGTACTGGCCCTAAGTTAGACTGCATTGCTCTTGCTAAAAGGGCCAATTCTATTGCTTCAGTCCTTTGATGGAAGATCATGTAAAAAGATCACATAAAGGAAGAATGAAGTGAAGAATAACACGAGAAATTTTATCCAAGGTGCCTGTAATACTGTATATTGATGATGGATGACTAAATATTTTTGAGTCTTCATAGCATTATGCAGCTCAGCAGTGTGATACACTGTCTTCTTTCTTTGGCTTTTTATGCTGAGCTATATGAACAGCCGTCTGGGTTCCTGAAGCAGCAAGTTAAATATTTTGTCTATAAGGTCACTTTTGTTATCACATGTGGTGTTGCAAGGAAATTTCCAACTTAGTTTCAAAATAGCTTTGGCAGAACATAAGATTCAAGCCAAGAAAGCCGCCTCCTCCTTTTCCCAGCTTCTGTCAACACCCGATCAAGGGTCGGCAACCTAAACCCGGCTCATAGGTAGTTGGCTAGCTCGTTTTTTCATTTCTCCAGGGACAAACGCAGACTTCAGCGCTAAGATAAGGGCCCTCCCTTCCTGCAGTGATCAAGGTCTAGAAACCCTCTTCTTGGGTGCATTGCATAATTTAGATTTTTTGCTTTCCGTACTTGGGTGAGGCATGTAGCATATATTTCAGTTAAAACAAACACTGCTCCCAACATGTCTGGCTTGTTCTTTTGACACAGTTTCTTGAACAGGATTTGACTTGCCAGCTAGCTGTCAAAAGGTTGGAGAAAAGATAAATCTTTATTTGGGTAAGCTGTACTGTGCTAGATACTTATAGTGGAGCTCACCTTTTGTAATAACGAGTTCATGTTTTTCTCACACTATGTATCTAATGTGTTTTGCTATAAATCCGTACTTGTAGGTTTTTTGTGTGTCTGAGTCTGTGTCAAAAATAGAAACAGGGCTCTAAGTTGTGTTCTCGGTACTGTTTCCTGCCTTTGAAGAATCTCTATAGACAAAAAGATCAGTAATATCCAGGAACAGGTATATTCAGTACAGGTACCGATCATTGCCCGCATGGATCTAGTCACTGACAAACTTCGTGCAAGATCACAGATCAGGGTCCTCTTCCCCACTCATCAGGCAGCTGAAATTGGATACAAGTACTGGATCCATGAGCCTTGAAGTTTCCCTGCATCTGGTCAGGCTCAAACAGCTTTCTTTGGCCTTTCAAAGACTTTCAAAGACTTTTTTTTCCTCCCTAGACTTCAGTAATGCTACTGTTTAAGGTGTTCTTATTTGGAGAGACAGCTGTTCATGGATTTTCAGGTTTTCTCTTCTCTGATACCAACCAGCTGATTAATTTTACTCTGGCACCTTCAACAGTACAGCAGTTTCATCAGATATATGAGATTCAAATCATTTCATAGAGTATCTACTTTTCATTCACAACTGCCCCATCACTCGACTAGAGGGTCATACAGGCAAAGCTTAATTTTCAGAGAAACTGAGTATCAAAGTGACCAAGAGGAGCCCTGAATTTTCTAATTTGACATTTTACTGATCTTGTTGGATAAAGAGTACTGCGTTCTTGTCCTTGCTCAGTTCTGTAAAAAACCAACCCTATAAACAAACTGAAGTGCAGAAGCCAAACGTTGAATAAAACCAAACTGAAACTGTCTGGGATAGTGGAGGAAGTTTAGGAAAAGAAAGGATAGAAGGTGTTGAAGAACATAATAGGTAGTGGCAGAGCTAATTTGTAAAGTGTCTTCTTATTAAAAACAAAACAAAACAAAACAGAAAAAAAAAGAAAGGATTGTAGTGGAGAGGGTTGCTATAGTGAGAGTAATCTTACGACCTAATGTGTGAGTGTTCTCAAAAGACTGGATATTCCAGTTCAGTGAAGCAAGATGGCCCCCTGCAGTATTGTTAGCCCCCTCACAAAGAAATTTTGCTTCTAATCTAGGAACATCACTGTACAAAACACCAACAGAACTGCTGTGGTTTACCATCAGTTTCACTCAAAACACAAGGTAAACATTCTTTACTTTAAAACATCAGTCAAAAATAGAAGTCCTCAGTTTGCTCGTTGTGAGTCTGAATGCCTCCTGCACGGTACTGATGTGAGATTGAAACAAAACTGGTTTTAGAGTAATACCTCTGAACCCCCAGGAAACAAAAATACTCTCTCAAACTCATGTGGTGAAGGTTGCAAAGGGGTAATAGTACAGACTGAAAAGAAATTCTTGCCAGGGCTGTGAAGCCAGGAGAGAAGTAAAACTTCTTCATGAGTGAGAAGGTAAGCCTCAGCAAAAAAGCACTGTGCTCCACATGCATTCCGAACAGGAATGTTGATGTGTATTGTGTGCATGAAAAGCTTTTTATTTCTCCCATCCTCTTACATTTCCCTGACAACAGTGAGAATGGGACAGCATACTTTTTTGAAAAGAAAAGAAGTTTTTATAATGTATTGGTATTTTGGCAACATTTGGGGCTTTCAGGTTATCAAATTCTTTTCACAGACATAACAAATAATGTGCTTTGTAACAGCCTAACAACTTCATACTTTAGAACTCATACATACCGTGAAGTCATATATGTATAACTAATATACATCTGTAACCTGTGCCTGGTAATATGCAGCAAAATGCAGAATTTACTGTTTATTTAGTAGTTATGCAGGGATATGCAGTTAGTTTCCCGCTGAAGTACCTAAGACTTCTTTGACTGCCATCTGCAACTTAAAGAACCATCTAGGTCACACATTGCAAAATCTAGGAAAAGAAGAGGAGGACCAGACAAAAAGGGACTCAAATATTTTCTTAGCAATTAAATACAACAGTTCATAAGGTTCATGAAGTCAAATAAATTCCTTTGAGAGTCCTGTTTCCTTGCCCCCCTTCCCCCTGCTTTGTATACCTCTATGATTTCTAACACTATTACTTGCAAGGCAGTAACACTATGCTCAGTGCTTGACAGAGAGATGTGCCAGACAACCAGAAGTAAAAGCATTCAAAAAGAAGGCTGTTTCATAATAATTCTAATTCATGCTTCAGCTTGTTCTCATCAGATTTCCAGCATAACTCAGAAAATCAAAAATGGACTTGGGAAGTTTGAATGAGTGTAAATTTTAATAAAAATTAATTTCCTCCCTACCTCCCAATGCTGAACTTAACACATCACTCACCAAAACCCACCCAAGCTCTAAAGACTCAGTGTTGTGAGGTCTGTGTGGCCTTCTACAGACTGCTTTGGTGTGGGAGCTTGGATTGTTTTTGACCCTGTGACACTGAATGGCCAAGAGCTTCCATGCAAGCACAATGGTGCTGTTAGTGCCCATTACTAAAAGCCTTCTTGTTTCTTTCAACTGCTCACAGGCCTCCTAAACAAAGAAAGAAATCCATACATCATTAATAAGGAGATTTAATTTAAATTCTGCTCTAAGAGAATGCTCAGATATCCTCCTCACTTTTTTTTTTTTTTTTAAGTGAAAATTGCTGAAGTCTGATGTAAGACAGAATCTTAATGCCGAGAAGTGTTAGACCTTATTTAGGAATGCCTGGGAAACTAGTGGGAATTATAATCATGGAGCAAACTGGAAAGCAGTACTGGCACACCAGTAAGTATCTCCCATGGAACAGAAATTTGCTGAGTTTGGGGATACGTCAGCTAGTGAAAAAAAGCCTGTTCTTGTAAAATGATCTCTTTTCACTGATGAGATTTTACGACTTTAATATTTCTAATGATGATAACTTTATTATTACTGGGACTACATGTTTTCTGAATTTCTGACAGCCATTTGCCACTGAAAATGGACTCATTTTCACTAGAAAAGGGAATTGCTAAATTCCAGCAGGAAGTTGACAAGAAATAAAATGGAACAGGATAGCCCATATTTGTCTTTGTAGTGAGAGGTTGTTAATATACACATCAATAATTTTACTTCTAATTGTGAACACTTGACACAGTTAAAAATCAGTCAGTACAAAAGAATCAGGGTTATTTGTCACATGAAAATAATGAGAGTTAACTCTCTATCATCTCTACTGTCTTCCGTGGAATTAATTACATGAGGAATGAATACTGATTAGGGATTTCAAAAGGTTTTATTCTGCTGTCACTTTGAATTTGAAACCATTTTCTCATTTTGATATTTTTCAGGAAAATAAATAACAACAACAGAAGATTTCAGAGAAACATCTAATTGGACTATAATGTGTGAGAGATTGGTTTGTACTGCTAAGATTAGTCCATCTGCCAGAGTAAGGCCAGAAACAAATAGTGCTGCCTTTGGTGTAGATATATTAACATCTTTAAATGTTTGAAAGCAATTTTAGTGCAGAATAAGCCAGCATACTAATGATTAGGTGGAGAACAGCTATTGTATCATGCTTATTCTTCACAGGACCCAACAACCATGTTCAGTTCCTCATTGAGTTTATTTTGGTAATGATGTAGCAGACATCTATCTATGTATCTATCCATCTATGTATCTACCTATGCATGCACGTGCACGTGCACACACAAGTATATATAAATATATTTAAAGAGAGAGAGAAAACTTGGAAAAGAAATTCTTCTTATGCCATTAAATCTAATTGAAAGACTTTGATTTAAACAGAGTTATTCTGTAGTTACACTAGACTAACTCAGAGCAGAGTTTGTATTTTAGCAGACAGAAACATTGTTATACAAACTGAATTCTCACTCTGAATGCACTCCTCGTACAGCTCATGTGTAATTCTTAAGTGAATCAAACTGGCTCATAAAAAGGTTATACATATATATAATTTTATATATATGCATAATGTATATGTATATATTTAAATTTAGATTTATATATATTATAGATACATTTCCAAGTCTGCTCTCTGATGTGTATTATGGCTTCCAGTGAAGGTAGTTGCAAAAAAAATCCAGAGACGTCTCTAAGGCACATTCGGTGATTTTTTTTTACCTCAGGCCCCCTGATCTCTGTAAACCTGAGTGGGATCTTATCAAAAATGTCACATTCAGTTTAAAGATTCTTAAATTCTTTTGCAGCTACTCTCAACGTAACTTGAGGAAGACACTACCTCGGGCCTCTGTGGAAACCTTTCTGTTTTGAGGGGATCCTGGAACTTATCTCTATGTCAGGTTTTTCACACTATACTCAGCAAGTACATGATTGCTTTGCAGAGCAGTGAAATATGATTTCTTTGCTATAAATGTTTAGGCAGCAACACCAAACACCAGTTTAAAACAGGCAATTAAGGATACTTTTTCGATTTATTTTGTTTTGGAAATTTAGGATAGGAAAAAGTATATATGCTTCTGAGGATGAAATAATTCTTTGGAATTTGGGTATGTCCGTCTTAACATTTCAGTGCGGGTCAGGCCTGTGCTTTTAAAGTGAAGCTCTTGCTTGTCCCCGACTACCATGGGTTGGTTCACATCAGAGAGAGCACAAACTGGATTGTTTTAGGATGTCATTAAGCCAAAAGATGCAAACATAATACACTCCAAACCACCAACTGGCAAATCAATTCACACTTGAATATTCCTTTGAATGTGTAAATAAGTTCATGTTGAGCATGTACAAGTCCTTGCTATGTTTGTTTTCACAAATATTTGAGCAACTGAGCCTCATTAGCTAGAACAGTATCAGAGGCTCGATCACAAAGTCACTTGAATGAATATGCATGAAATCACCATTAGTTTTGCATTTAGAGTAATTCTGCACACACGTTTAACCAGGAAATGGACAGCAAAGAAGCCACGGCTCTGTCCCTTGAGCTCAAGTGAGAAAAGTATTTCAGGCCTGATTTTCTATTGCTTTGCATCTTGTATGTTTCTGCAAAATGAGTGTGAAACGTTATCCATTCTGTTTTGAAAACATTTCACAACAATGAATAATGCTGTTTCGGTAAGTAGTTAGTTATGTTATTCATCTGTCTGTATCTGATTCTTGCTTATGCTTAGAATGTAAACTTTTGAGAAAAGGGATATACCATACTGGTACTATGCTGAGCAGAGTAGGAACTTGTTCAATGTCTGGAACTCCTGTACACTCACAGTGTTACAGCGTAGTTACGCAATGTTGAAGATGCTGGAGACTCAGTCATCTCATATTTAGACTCTTGTAAATTGTAAAGGATATATGTAATCAATCTATACGTTAATATAAGAGTTGAGAGAATATTGATCCCCATGTTGTACAAAGGGCAATCACAGATATCCATTCCATGAGCGGACAGAAAGGCAAAACTTGCTAAGTAAGACAGGAGTTGAGAATTATTACCTATGCTCTAGTAAATACATCTAAGGGACAACATTATGGTCATACCATGACCAAAAATGGAGTTTCTAGTATGGGAAACATTATTTTCTGCTCCCTCCCTTCCTCTTCTCCTTCTCCACCCCCATTCTTTTGTTCTTTGCCATTCAGTGTTTTGGTTCAAGTTAATTAAAGATTCCTGTTGCAGCCTCACAGAGTGAAATTCTGGCAGTATGCCCAGTGCTGCCATAGTCATGTGTAAGAAGCCCCTCCAATGAGCTCCATAATGTCTCTAAGAAACTATACAAAGAGGAAGAAAGAAACTGAATCCAGATGGAATGGGAAATCAGATATTTTTTCCATTTGTGCTGAAATCTGTGAAGGCTGCCCCATAGGTTGAAAGAGAAGGCAATTCACATACTCTGCAGTCTCAGGGAAAAGCATGTTTTCTTCCCCCACCCCCTCCGCCCTTCATTGAAGATGAATCTGTGAGAAAGCTTACAGTGAGACTGCAAACTCAGTAATGCAAAACATGTTTTCCCCCACTCTGCTTTACTCTGCTAGCTATAGAAAGGTGTAGGATAGACCTGTCAGGGAACACAAAAAACAAAACAAAAGAATCAAAAGAGTGACCCAGGCAGACAAAGTCTCTTCCTAATGACAGGGTTACGAGAGAATTTGATATCCAAACCAACATTTTGACACACAATTCATAGTGAAAAGAGAACTTAAGGCATTTTAAATGCCCAACAGGAGAGTAAACATATCTAACACACAAACCAATAACCACATCCTGAACTGCTTGTTGTTAAAAGGCACATTAAAAAGATTACAAAAAACGTATAGTACATAGCAATTTCTTGGATCTCACATGCATAACAAAAATCAGGATTGTTCAGGAAGAAGCACAGATGCAGTGTATTTTGTGCTTGTGAGTCTTTGTCAGCTTCAGTGCTTGGTTCTTAAAACATGGCACTACAATGGCTTGGTAATTACTGAAGAATTCTCCTGTGCATTAATGACAGTATTGTTAGAAATCAAAACTGGATATTTGCAGGTATATTTATATATAAATTACAGGTTGCTTTCTGGCAGATTCTGTGCTCACTAGGGATATTCTGGAATTTGGTGTGGGAAAGGAATAAATCCTGAGACTATCTGCAGTATTGCTTGGTTTCTCTATGCATTTCATTTTACTGTCAGCACCATATGAATTTGCTGCTCTCCAATGGCCTGTTTACTTTTTCAGGATTATGGTTGTTTGGTGGTGGGAGGTGTTACATGAAGATTAAATTTTGGCCAAGGCAGTTATGGAAAAGAAGTTATAAACTTAACAGATTATTTCTATGTCAAAGGGCTAACTTTTAATTTTAAAATATTGGGGCTGAGTGAGTTGTTGGCAGAGAGATCAACTTATTGTACCACAGGAGATGCTCCATTTGAGGTGCAGACTTGGGACAGAGGTTATGATTCAAGGTAGCAGAGTTTTAGCTGACGATGTAGAGCAATACTTCAGGTGAAAGGAACCCGATAATTGTGGTACAGATTTTCCCAGATAGCAGGTTGACTGGAATTGCTCTGGTTCCCTGTGACTAATTGGATGGGTTTTTTCCACTTTTTTTTTTTTTTAAAAAGCAACAAAAATGGTCCAAAAAGCTGTCCAGGTGAAAGGGGTAATAGATGTATGCTGATACGGGTATGTGTGTTTCTTGCCCTTTCAAACCTTTGAAGCCAGGCGGGGGTCAAATTACTCAAGCAGAACAGCTCTGTTGACAAACGTAGTCTTCAAAAAACAATCCCAGTATGAGAGGTGCTGCTAATTTAAAATAACAGAGGGGGAGGGGTGGAAAAAAAAAAGAAAAAAAAAAGAGAGGGAAAACCAGCACCAGACTACATGAAATCCAACCCAACTGCCACCTTCCCTGCTAGCTTCCTTTTGTGAGCCTGCCTTCCCTGCCGTGTGAATCAGCCATGGTTGGGGTTAAATGGGTAGCTTTTGTCTCCTCACAATGGCTGAGAGTGACAGGTTGAGCTAAATGATTTACTGGTGGAGATGATTTGAAGGACAGAGCTGGGCAGCCTTGGGAACACACGCACAAGAAAAGGACAGTAGCGAATCAGCCTCTCCTCCCCCCTCCTGCTTTCATGGTTTTGACTGAAAGATCACAGAGTGAGTCTCTGACAGACACAAGGACCATTGAGAAGCTATTTTTATTACTTATCCATTGCAGCCTTGCTTTGCTGAGAACAGACCTGAGGTTAATTAACCTTTAAGATTTTTTTTTCCCCTCTCTTTTTTTTTCTTTAACGTTGTTTTTCTTATTGGGGATGCAAGCCCGTAAGTTGGCAGGGTCACATGCCATGGGCAAAGGGAAAGTCTCTGTGTGACACTTCAGCGCAAGAAAGCTCAACAAACCCGTCCATAGCAAAAACAAAGCTTTCCACACAGAAAGGCAATGCAGTGGGGCTGCAGTGAAGGCAGCTGCTCAGAGTGGAGCCATCCCAGCTGTTGTCAATTGGAATGTGCTAGAAACAGTGCCCCCCTCCAACCCATTAAACTGCCCTGGCAGCAATGGCACCGAGTGCTAATATGGATCCCAGATTGTTTCCTGAACACTGTTTGATCTGGGTGTGTGGGCAGGAACGAAACGGTCTGTTGGGATGCGGGACATAGCGGAGCTCTGGCACGCTGCGTTTTGCCCATCTCCTCATGAGCAGGCCAGGCAGGCGGGGACAAGACGGCAGGCTGGCCATGGGCCCTCAGTACCAGCTCAGGGGAAGGCAGTTCCAAGTCTCCTCTCTGCCTGTGCAAAGTGGGGAGGAGAGTGCTTCAAGAAATCAGCTGGCAGAGCCTGTAATATGACTGACTGGCAGGGACAGAGGACTGCAGAGAGCAGCTGGGAAGAACCTGTTGGCCACCACGCGTGCCTCCACCTTGCTGGGGTGCCGGCCAGGTCCTGCGTGTGGCCAGCTGGTCCAGCAACCCCGAGCGCCGTCCCCCGGGGAACTGGCCCTCTTTCACCTGCTGGCTTGGCAGGCCCAGCTGCAGGGCAAGGGCTGCTTGCCATCCAAGGCAGCGGCCACAATGGGGCCCAGCCTATAAAGGGAAGCAGGCCATGGCAGCCCTGTGGATTCTCAGGAAATATATTGTGACGCTTTCTTCAGAAGCTGCCCCTCCGAATTTTTGTGAGGAAAAGTGAAGACTTTTCTTTGTAGGAAAAGGACCTTTTCAGAGAGTTGTGAATTAGTCTCAAAAATCCAAGAAGGCAAGCCATAAAAGATATTAAGGTTGGGTTTATGGATAAATCAGAACTCGTAAGAGCCATGTTACTTGGAAGAGGCAATGCTCTCTTTCTATTCCATATTTCATTTGGTCTATGGTTTGCAAGCTATCCCTCAAGCATAGTGGAATAATAGGGCCTGTCATAGGTATTGCCTGCAATAGTCATGTCATTGTTCGGTTCTGAGAACCAAACAACAAAAATTCTTCAAGTAGTACTGCAAAAATGCATTTTTTTCTGGTGCCCAACACCTAATGACATCCAAAATCCTGTGAATCGCATCCTGTGAATGTGTAGCAAAGCTTTATTCTGATATATTCAGCTAACTTCCAAAAAAGTCACTCGAATATCTCAGATGTCGTAACTGGTTAGGGAAGAAGTTTGAACAGTAAAACCACTGTGTGCAATAACACATAGCTTTTTGCTGGCTAGATATCAATCATATTCTCATTTTTACAGTAATTTTAATGAAACCTTTGTAGTTATTCAAAAGAAAAAAATACGAATGTGCGAACATAATGACAAAGCAGCATTTCATATCAGCAAGTTTGAAAGTCATGACGATTTAATGGAAAAGTGAAAGGATCTATAAAATGGCAACTTTAGAGAACAGAAGTATTTACTGTTAGTTAATCTGTCGTACTGTGGAGTTGCAGTACTGTGGAGTTGCAGTATGATATCACATGATACATTTCTAATGGCCCTCTTGAATGCTCAGTTGCGAATAAACACTTCTGTTTTAAAATACAAAGAGCAAAACAAACTAAATCTAAAAATACAAGAAGGAACTGTGGTATTTTTTTTTTTTCTGTGATAGAGAGCAGTGTTTGCAAAAGATGAAGCAACTCTAAATAAAGCTTACCCGACAGGCTTCCAAATATGAGTTTGCCACTCTAAGGATTATGGCAGGTGAAAATAGAAGATGAAACCTTTCTGTTGCATATTCTTCCAGTCATAATCACTGTCACTGTCCCAGTGCAGTTGGGGTGTATTGGGATTACTTCCTTCTTGAAATCCCAGAGGAATAAGTGTACTGTAGTAGACACTGATTAGTAGAAGGAATGGGTTTCATAAGTCTTATTCTTGACTGTATGAACAAATCTAGTCAGAAAGATCTTGAAATGATATTTTGCATCTATTTCTGTGCAGGCTGAATTTCTGATGCTTCTCCAGCATGTCTCTCTCAACTTCTGCCTCCAAACCCCAAGTCCTAGTAAGCTGGCTACAGCCATCGTCATCTCCAGAAGTGGGTACACAGTCCTCTTGTAGGACTGGGCTACAATCCATTGTGTGTTGAGTCCTGCTTTAAAAATGCATCTCCCATAAGTAGTGAAGTTTATAGAGTGCTGTCAAAAGTAAAGGAAAACATTGTATATATTGCAGAGGATGAAAGATATTATTTGAGGCTCAAGAGTGGCCCTTTTAAATCCAGGACTGCACAATAACGGTTATGCTTGGTCAAAGTGACCAGTTTCACATTAGGTTCTTACCTTACCCCTCTAGTTTGCATGAAATTAGTGTAAACTTCCTACAACTTTTTAAGCCTTTGCTATGGATGCTATATCCTGTCCCTTCTTTTTTTCTATGATTTTTCTCCTTACCTTCGCTTTCTTTTTTGTTTCCTGCAGTTTTCCCAGCCCTAGTTCTGTTTTCCCTCTTCTACTTTCATCTGCCTTTTCTCTTACTCCTTTACACGTTTCCTTGTCTCATAATCTTCCTGAGCCACTATTACTGTAATAATGTTCAGAAGCCAGGGGGTCTGAGACGGTTGGCTTTGAAAGTGAAGATGGGAAAACTATGTAATGGTGGGAAAGGAACACACCTGTAGGATGCAGGGTCCCCCATTTCATTCCTTATCATCATGCTATGCCCAGTAGCATCTCCAGTTTTGCTGCCTCTCTCCTGTTGGTCCATGCCTGATGAATACCTTGGCTGACCCCAGCTGAGTGACTAGATATAATCTGTTGGCAAACAAAAAGCATGGAATAGGGCTGTGTTGAGTCATCCAAGGAGGAGTGAAACGGAGTCAGGGGGACAGAGGACAGTTCGGGCTGCATGGGCTCCGTACTGCAAGCTTCCCCCGGAGAGCTGGGGAACAGGGTCCCCTCCAGCCACTTGACAATCTCCAGTGGCATTGGCTGGCCTCTGATGCTGACATGGGACATGTGGGTTGGTCTGTTCCTTCCAGCAGGGCATAACCCTGGAGCACTGCTTGGAGCCAGCACTTAGTGCTTGGATAACACCAGCCACTTAGTTTCTTCCCATGCTCTACAATTATTTCCTTCTAGCAGATTTTTGAAAGCTTTTCTTTTACATTACAATTCTTTCATTGCTTTGTAAGCGGTTACGTCACATCACAAGACCAAAAAGCACAGTGCAGCTTAGTGTAACTTGACCCTGATCTGGCATTTCTTTGTGATGTGTCATGTCAGAAATGTAAAGAAAACAACATTGTCCTTTTCCCATTGGTTTGGACAGCAGTGGCCACTACAGGTTGCCTTACCTTCTGTCTTGAAGATGTGTGTAGTTTATGAGACTAATGAGGATTCTGTACCGGAAGTAGGAGTAATCATGTTTATGAAGCTGCACATACTATCTGAAGAGCTGTATGTGAGCTTAACAGAAAGTAGGCTCTGAGTTAGTGCTGCTGGGGTGGTTGCAGAGAAGCTGGCAAGAAAGGCAATAGCATTTACAATTGCTGCTACTTTAGAATAAAGAGTGATGAGAAAAAATACAATAATGCAGTGTTTTGTCATTTCTGTAGATTTTCTTTTTTTGGCCTACTGAATTTAAACTCCTTTTAAATATGCACTTTCCAAAAGGGATTTGAGACAGCCAGGAAAGGCTGAAATTACCCTTAAAAATTTGAAGAGTAAGAAATTATAGAGCATCCTAGATCCAGTAACAAAGTTACTCCTTGTACTGAGCCTAAGCAAGAGTTGGCAAATAGGACCCATTCTAGCCTAAGCCCCAGGCCTGATCACATTAAAAGGAATCACATCTGTGTTAGTTTTTTCATGTGTACACAGGAAATTATAATCCTGACTCCCCTTGCACAGTGTGCTGACCTATTGTTGCTTACTCTGAGGAGTCTATCTTTTATATCCTTATAGCTACAGCCTATTTGCATTGAAATATCACATGCTCAAGGGCCTTGTTCCTCCCTTGCAAGGATCAAGTACTTCTTGTTTTTATTAAAAGACATCACTTTGTCACCTTGGGGATGATGAGCGTGAAGCACTGATTTAAAAGGCTTGTATGATAGTAGGAATTGAGGATGGTTTGCAGATAAGGCAGTCTAGGGGGGCCTCAAGTGCTCAGTTTCCAGTCCTGCTACTAACCTGCTGAGTGACCTTGAGCAACTCACTTCACATTGCTGCAGCTCCGTTTTCTCTTTGATTTTTTTTGTTTGTTTGTTTAACTTGCAATGTGTTGGAAGCCTTTCTATAGCACCCTGTGAAGTGATTCCTGACCTCATTTCAGTTGTTAGGTGCTGGGTACATTAAAAACAGTAAAAAATAGTTTTTAAACAGATTATTAACCCTTTCCAGGCCCCTCCCATTTTAGCAGACCATGGTGCCTTACTAAAGCAGGTGGCCATTTTCCTTGACATATTTTAGCAGCACGTCAGTCATTCTGGGTTTCTGCTGAGAGAAAAGCCTTAGGTCAGTCACATCCATCATAAACCTATAATACAGTAGTATATACATTTACAGCTTGAAGTCATAGGTAGTTGGATCAGCAAGACCAAGCTACTAGTAAGGCAGTGGCAGAAAGAAGTAGCTGGCACAGGGGAAAGCAAGAATTTCTGTGGAGGAGCTCACAGGGAAAATACCTAAGCACGTATGTAGCATAGCTATACTGTGTGAATCTTCAGAGGTGAGGAAAGTTAGAACAAGATGAGTTAGGGGAAACAAAGACATAGTCCATTAAAATAATATTTTGAAAGGTGTACAAAAGTGGAAATTGTTCTGAGTTTCTATACTTACTTTCTCTGCAGGGAAGAAATACTTCCTTAATACAGGTCCAATGTATAGGGTTAGCAGTTCTTCAGCTATCAGGTCTTATGCTTTTGCAGAAGAGATTATGCTCTGTATCAGAGTCTTGTCTTATCACCCATACTTTCTCAGGAAGTTCAGGTGAATAAGTGTACCTGAGTCACATTCCAGCTTACAATGGTATTAATTGAAATGTCTTGCTTCCACTGATGTTTTGCCTTTCTCCGTGGAAAAAAGCTGAGACCTTTGTGATTGCTACATATTATAGATAGCATTTGAATGAATAGGACTGTTGTCATTTTGAATCTAATGTCTAGCTAACATTGGATGCTTTATTCAGTGGCTCTCTTTTAGCAGAAGAGGGACAAAAAACAACACCAAAACAACCCCCAAAAAAAACCCTTATATAATGATAGGGAAAAAAAAATTACAAAAATCACCTGCAAGATTGCTTGTGAGTGCAGGGTATATAAAAAAGGTACTTTTAATTTAATTTACAATATTTCAAGTTTATTTCACTCATTTAAGAATCTTTCCCTTCCTCAAAATTTTGATTAAATTAATGTCACAAAGTGTAAAAGCCATCTCAGAGATTTTAAAAGGTTTCCTATGTAGCCACCTTGGTCTGGCTTTTGTTCCTGGAGAAAACAGGCACCTTGAAGGTAGACTTATTTAACTGGATGTTTGTTGGACTTATTAGAGACCCACTTTAACAGGAGATGAATGGTACCCTAGAAGTGCTACTTCTCTCCATTCACTATAAAGGAAAAATAGGTAGTTAATCCAGATGTAGACAGAGACATTGCAGAAGGCTGTTTGATTGGATGAACTGACCAAAATACTTGTCGAGAAGCTTCAGACAGCAAATGCCTAAGACGTGTGTACAAAGTTAAATTGAGGCTGGATTCAAAAGCCTGTCAAAGTCTGTAGTCATCCTTTATTATCTCTGAAAACACCTATCCTTGAGTCAGTCAAAGCAGAAATGAGGATTTGTTAGTGTTTGTTACTTGCTACTCATTTTCTAATAGTGCATTTTTGTCTCCCTTATGTGCAGAGCCCTCTTCCGGTTTAGGTCATTTGTGTGCATGTGTGTGCTTGTGTGTACATGTATGTACAGGCAGTACTGGCTCACAGCCTCCTCAGGAGTGTGGACAGAATTGATTTCTTATGCTCCATGGGTGGAGCAGCAGGAAGGGTTAGAGGTCAGGCCAGAAGAGAAGGGGAACAGAGGTAGCAGTAGTAAAGGGGTTCCCTTTCCTTTCTCAGGTGTCAGTAAGGTGCACCTTTATGCCTTCCTCAGTGGCAGCAACAGCCTGACGGCCATTCTTACTGGGACTGGAGCCAGTCTGCTGAATGTTCATGTCCGTGGGCTCTGTGAGTATGGTCATACAGGTATTTCTGTGAGTCCTAACATATTGCCCTCTCTGTTACTCTTGGAATAAGTAAAGATATTATACCTTTTTTAACATTGAATGATTTTAACATTCATTTTTTTCTGTATCAGAAGATTTAACATTAAAAATCAGACTGTCTACTTAGGTGCCTGTGATGATGGCCATAGATCGACAGGTCTAAATTCTGCCAAGGAGAGATGCACTGGCTGCATATTACTCAGGGCTACCTGGTCAGAGATACTCCCTAAGTTGCCAGTTTAGACCACAGAGTTCCCAGGATATCTAAATATATATTTGCTCTCGTGTTCAGAGATGTCCCATTCTGAGCTGGCAGTCACATAAATGCTCCCCCACCTCTCCTGCCAGAGCTGCCCTGCTCTCCAGAGAGCAGAGCAGTTTGGGCACACAGTGCAGAGAATTGAGAGCGCCTGCATGGCAATTGGTATCGATCTTCCAGACTGCCTGGAGTCTACTGAAAAGCAGCAAACGTTTCCAGGATTTTGGCTTTCAGTTTCCAAGCTGTAATGAAATCCTTTTTGTGTGAATGTGCTATAAAGCCCTATGATCCATTTTAGCTGAATTACCAGAAGCAGTTTTTTAAAAACTGCACTGCCATCTGTGAAAATCCATCTCAAGTTACATCAAGGATATCAAGAGCATATGAATGTGCACCTTTAGGTTAGCATCATTAGAAGTAATAAGTAAACAAAACTATGTTATTTTTAGTGGGCTTAGAATATCTTTCAATTATTAGATATATGCCAGTATGTTATTTACAAATATTCAACAGTGATTTTTTAGGAAGCCTGCCCTCCCGTTAGAAGTAAAATGCTTTTTCCATATTTTTGAAATGTTAAAAAAAAAAAAAGGCGACAAATGAAAACTGGCTGAAGAACTCTAGGCTGTGCCCTTCTCTGCACAGCTTGAACTCTCTCTATATTTATCTGAAGCAGATGTTCCAGGCAGGATGCACACTGCTGCCAGAGGTGAGGACGGAGGTGTACAGGACTTGAATACATTTCAGTACAGCTCCCACATCCTGTTTACACATAGCCACTGGCCTGAGAACAACACAGGGGAAAAAAAGGAAGGTGGAGGGGGTCTGATAGGAAGGAACCATTGACTGGAGTTGTGATACTACCAGCACTGCTAGGTGTGCATATTGAGAGTGCTGTAGACTTGTGGTTCTCTTTGCATCTGCCATTGCCAGCAACATTTTCTCTGCTGCTTTGGCAGGCGTTAATAGGCATACTGTCTTTGGTCATAAGGGCGCGAGAAGGAAGAGAGGGAGCAATTCATTGGAAAAAAAAAAGACAGCTCACCTGCAGAGAAACTATACTTTCTCTTCTATTCAGCAATGCTACACAGACTCAAGAAAAAACACAGCTGGAATTCACTGAACCGACTTTTCTGTCTCATTAAAATTATGGACTGATTTTTAACAGCAGAAAGGCATTTACTGAATCACTCACGGGCAATGAGAAATATTAATAATGCTAAGCCCCATTTAAACAGTTATTCTGCTGGAGGATATTTTTTCAGGCAAGATACTTAATGGCAATTTGATTTCTACACACACAGATCAGTGAAAGGCCCACTTTTCTGTGCACTGGACATGCATTTTCATTTCTTGCTTTATTCCCAACTTACTACGCTTATTCCACATCATCTACACATATTCCTGTTTAATGCTAGGAAGATAAGGAAGAGATGTATACGTACTTTCTACCTCTTCTTTTTTTTTTTTTTTTTTTTTTTTACATTTAAACAAAACCACTAAGGGACCAGCTTTTCCTTGTCAAAGATTCATAAAGCTGCTAATGGCAAAATTCCCAGGAGACAGAAATGGAAGAAGCAGTTTTTTCAAGGTTATTTTTCACAAAGTTCAAAACATGGGCTGGGAACACTATGTATCTGTTAGGTGTCCCTGTAACATTATATTCTGCAGAGACTGGCTACTGGCTTCACATCTACATGGTCATGCACACATACAACATGGAGTAGTTTGAAGGACATGTACTTTCTTGTGCTTAAATGCTATGAACTTATCAACACCACAGATCAAACGATGTCTCAACAGCTCATATTTTAAAATGCTTGAGAGGCAGAATGTATGCAAGACAGGTTTAATGCCAGAAATAATTAACTAATTTGTTTTACTAGGACAATATAAAAAACATAAAAAAGTCTGGGAATCTATATTATTATGGGTTATTATAATCTGTTTATTTTATCTCCTACTAATTAGAATGTAAAAATACTAAAATCGCAGCATGAAAGTTTCAATTCTTTCAGCCCAGACCACATTAACAGCTTTTTTTTTGTTTTTTTTTTCTTTCAAAAGGAAAGGAACCATCTTCATGCTCAAGACTCCTCTTTTTTATGTGTCAAGTTCCAGTAGGAGACAGAAACTTCTAAAGTATGCGCTGAGATAAGCACAGTTCCCTGAATGCCTTGCTTTTCTTTACCCCATTGTATTTGGATTATTTTATTATCCAGGCAAATACCATGATATTAGGCTTTGATTTTCTTATTTCAAATCATCTAAAAGGCTAGAAAATTTGGGATCAAATTGGAAGATAGAAGGAAAACTTAAATTCTCCTTTATTCTCAAACCTTTCTTCTAAGCTTCAATCTATTTAGCACTTGAAACTCAATCTTCAGATAAGGAACAGCAGTCAATCGCTTAGTTGCTTCCCATTTGTTTTTGTATAAGACAGCCTATCAAGTTCCTCTTTTCCTGAAAACACTATTAAAAAAGATGAATTAAGACCTTACTGTATTATTACCAGTAATCCCAGTTCACATTTACATACCTTTGTAATTACAATGTTTGTTAAAAGCTTTTCAAGCTGCATATTGAAAAGGTACCACATCCATGCTAAAAGGCATCTGTCTTGGGGTCAGGCAGAGACTGCCTGAAAAGTGTTTAATTTTGTGTTACAAAAAAGTTTAGAACAAGGTGAAGTGCTGTAATTGGAAATACAGACAGTATTCAGAGAGAAAAGTATAATTTATCTTTCCTAGTATTTTCTATTTCCATATCTTTTACAGTATTTTGTTGAAGAATCTGGTTTTTTGGCACCAGTTTTGTGGTGGGGTCTTCTATGTTCTGGCATAAAACTCAGTGTTAAAGTTAATGAAAAATAAAAAGTCATCAAAGAAAAAATCTTACTGGAGTTATGGGTAGACAAACAGCAATATATCATTTTCTGAGTTAAGCTTTTGGCCTTCAATCAGAGTGTATGAGAGGGCTTTGTGGATTACTATTGCCACTTGGAAATATTCCCAGGATGGTCTCTAAACCAAAGACCTTATGAATGACAACATAATATCAAAGATATGTGGCAAATGGAGAATGACAATCATATTAGTGGTATAACACTAACATCCCTTTCAAGTCGAAAAGACACTAGGAGATGACAAAGCACTAGGGAGACAGCACAAGTATCAGCTCAGTATTAGAACACAGGTATGAGTTTTAAATCAGACTCCACTTCTATTCATCTTTTATTGGCATTTCCAAAAAGGCTTAGATTATTTAACATAAGATACTTGAAGATATGAAAGATAGCGTTCTACCTATTAGTAAGAGAAGAAACTCAGCTAGACAGCATGAATATTGGATAGGGACATTTCATAATGGATTGTAGCAACCAAACATCCAAACCAATCTTCCTTATTTGGAATAAAGTAATGAATCATAACAAGACCAGAATACAACACATGTGGTCTGCAATGAGGAAGGATTTCTATATAATTCACTTATGATAAGTAGGTAAGATATTAATGGCAAGATACCAATATTTTTTTGCTGTCTCCCACTTCCACATTGCATGTCCAGAGGTTCTGGTTTACAAAATAAAAGTGGAAAGAATTTCAGAATTGGCTTCTAACTATTACTGTTACCATTTTTATCCTTATCTGTTTATACTGTAGTCATGCACAATGGTAAGGAATGGTACCTGACGGTGCTAACAGTTGTATGATCTATGAGATGACACACTTTTTGTTCAAAGAACCCCTGTTGTTCCATGGTTGGAACAGGCACTGAAAAGTTTCAGTAATCACCCTATCTTGATAATTTTGAGAAACCTTTTTGATTCTAAGTAAATTCCTTTGTGATTTGTGTTATAGGAAAGAACCTTAGTATTCATATATACCTGAGGATAACTTTTTCCTTTTTGTGTTATTTATCTTTCTTCACCTGAGCTATGTCTAAAACAATTTCCTGTCCTTGGTTTTATATCCAAGCTGATGCCCAGCATTCCACCAATTCTCTGTTCTCTCAAATTTTTCTGATGACCCTTATTATCAATAAATGTAATCAGCTGCAGTATTTTCTTGTAACCTTCTTTCTTTTTGCGACTTTATTACTTTTTCAATGTTTAAAACCACTTTCAGTCCATTTTCTTGATCATGATCAGTTTTTCGTGTCATTGAAGAGAGCCCCAGGGCTTCATGTCTGAAGTCTTACATTTCTCATACAAAATAAAAAATGTGAAAGGGACGAGGCAATGTTATACTGCCAGCTTATGCAAAGGGAGGATGAAACCTTGAAGGAGTCAAACTCTGAGCTGAAGACAGTTTTGTCTGCAGGGTCTGACTGGGCTGTGCTTATGCCCATCAGACAGTGTATGTTCACAAGGAGAAGAGGTGGATCTGATATCCATGGTAACCTGATCTATCTGAACCATCTTTGATTAGTAGCCTGGCTTAAGCACAGGATAAATTCTGTGAAATATCTTAAATTTATATTTAAGATGCACAATAAATACTTCAGATTCCAGCATTTCTGAATACTCTTTTTGTAAAACCAAAAGTAATTAACTGACAATTAGAGAAAATAATAATGTTTTTACCAACTGAAAACATCCATGAATGTTTCATAGATAAATAACTAGCTAATTATTAACTCTCACATACCAATATAAACTTGTTCAGACTGAGGTTCCTATGTATCTAATAACATCAACTGAGGTGGAATATAAACACTTCAGTAGTCCAAATGCCCACAAATGCAGTAGAATATCAGAGGCGACTGACCCCTTGCCATTGGCACCTATTTCCTGGGTAGAATGAGGAATTCTTTTGCTCCTTTCTTCAGGAGCTGAGATGATGAAACTGAACAGGGTTAGCTATCAATTTGGTGGAGGATTAGTTACAAATTATGTAGAAAACATTAAAAACATTTGGCATTCATACCAGTCTGCAGTAATACTGAACAGTGTTCATTCTCATGAAAGGGATAAATGCTTCAATAATGCTTAATGTTCGGTTTGCACTCATTATTCTGGAATGGAATAACTCAGAAATACAATTATGAATCTACCATGCCTGATGACAGTTTTTAATTCCATTAATAGCAAACCTTGGCCACTGTGAGAATTTCTTATTCTTACTGCACTTTTTCTGCAATGATATCTGTAGACAGTGCATTTGACTCAGTTTAAGTTATGAGCAATACATTATTCATATTGCTCACACCCTCTGCTTGGGAACTTTACTTGTAGACTTAATTTCATGGTTAGTGACTTCATTGTGAGAACAGTAAGGACAGATAGACAAAAGACAGAATAATTTCAGTATGTTTAGCCTTGAAAGGCATGGTAAAATTTAAAGCAAGGAGAGTTAGCAAATCCAGTGCTGCAAATAGAAGATTACAAGCCATATCGCTGCCTGCAAAGTTTTCATGTTCGATCGTCTTGTGATTTTACTGCAGAAAAGGCAGGTTACACTCTCAAGCCAAAAAAAGCTGCCACTATATTATTAATTCTGATGAGTGCCCACTATTTGCACTTTATAAAACCAGAAGGACAGTATGACCTGAAAATATCACCTATTAGTACCCTGTTTTCTGCCATTTCAATTCCAATCCTCTGTCCCAAGTGCAGAATAACTAAATTTATCTGGTCACTAACTTGTTAATGACACTTTTGATCTAAGTGCCAGGAGCTGCTTTCTGTTCTTGCCTGATGAGATAAGCACATCTTTTAAAATATTTTAAGGTAAAACTGTTAATAGAGCAAATTATACTTACTACGCCAAGTCTTGCACATAAGCCTATCATTAGCCAACTGAACCAACTACGAGTGCCTGTGAAATAAGTACGTACATAAAGTCACATACATACATCATTAAATGTAAAGCTAAGGATATTGACCAACCAGGTACAGTTACGTGCATGGTAACATTTTAGAGAATTTATTTTAGTGGATTATTTTTAGAAAACAATAATTACAATGCATTAGGGACTATGCATTTTTGACAATACTGATTTTAGTAATATTTTAAAACATGGAAAAAACTGTCGTAGCTAATGGCATTGGATTACTTAGCTTTTTAATTAGGAAATAAAAAGCTGTCAGTGGCCTTTGCAGAGTTTGTGTGGCAGGAAAAAGGAAAATAACAAAAAACTTCTGCGGTGGAAAACTCAAATACCATGAAGAAATCTGCTTTGTATTTATAATTTAAAAGAGATTACGCTGTTGTCACATCAACCAAACTGTCTAACAGGGGAATTTATTTTAGGGAGCATAGAGATTGGTATTATTCAAAAACCAATCTGCTAATTGGGTAACAGTACACGAAGGTATCAGCCTCCTTTTATGTGTTTTGCAGTGCAGTTTTCCATTTCCTGTCCTCAGTGCGTTCCACAGTATCTGCACATTCAGAGGGTACTCAGCCATGTTAGCCCTTTGACACACAACTGAATTTGTCTTCAGAAGGTGTTCTTCTGCACTACACACAGAGCTAAGTCTGTAACATCAACATCTATCATCTAATCTACCTGTATCTGTATTTGTATCTGTATCTTACCTGTCTATCTTAGCTTTCCTTCAGCCACCTTGCTTAGTTTTGCTGATGAGCTGACTCATTAGGGTGATACCAGGGTGATGTGTACAAGACAGACCTTAGGACTGATGAAACAGGGCAATAGGAGGCCCATCTCCAGGGTGTGCACACAAATGCCCACAGCCAGGAAAAAAGGCAGGAGAAACTAGAGTTGCACTCCTGGTCACCAAATTACATCATCTCTGGGATAACTGGTGGGACAGCTCACATATTTGAAAGGTCATGATGGATGGATATACAATATTGAGTACACAGAGACAGGGAAGACAATGGGAGTGTCACCCTTTAAGTGAAGTGGGACTTGGATATATGGAGCTCCTCTATGAGACAGATGACAATCTGGTTGAGAGCTTGTGAGTCAGGGTCAAAGGAGAGGCTGGGAAGGTGTTGCTCTGGTGGACTTGTGTTGCAGACTACCTCCTTAGGATGAGGAAGTAGATGAATCCTTGTTTAAACAACTCAGGAATTCTCTGCATCACAGATCCTGATTCTTATGGGACCATTTGCTTTCCCTGTTACCTGCCGGAAAGGCAACAAGGCCGGACGTAAGCAGGTAGAGGTGCTAGATGAGCCGACCAGGGTGACACACAACTGCATCTGCTATTTACTAACAAGGCAGAACTGGATGGTGTGTAATAATCAGTGATAGCCTTGGCTGTAGTGACCATGAAATAGGAGTCCAAGTTTCAGAGGAAAGAAGAATAGCAGATTAAAAAAGGCCAAACTTCAGGAGATCAGATTTAAGCTTATTTTGGAAACTGGTAGATGGGATCCCATGGGAAGGAGCTTCAAAGAGCAAAGGAACTCAGAAAAGTTTGTAGATCCTTAATGACAGTACCCTCCAAGTACAGCAATGATCCATCCCAATACACAGGAAGGCAAGTAGATGTATCAGGAGACCAGCTTGTCTAAGCAGAAAACTGATGAAGGAGCTGCAGTGCAAAAAGGAGCCAAAGCTCAAATGGAGATGTCAAAGGGATGCCAGAGGGAAACAAGAGTAGCCTTTCCCACTACATTAGTAGTAAAAGACTGAACAAGGAAAATGTGGTCTTGATAGGTGGATGAGTAGATGGGTAAAAAATTAATCAGGCCTTGAAGGAAGCCGCCTTGCCTGGAGGCTGATGGTGAGTAGAGCAGGGGGGTCTGTTCTGGTCTGTTTCGAATCTTTATCAAGGATTTACCATAGATGATGGAGTATATGCTTACTGGGTTTGCCTACGACACAAAACTGAGAGGACCAGTCAATAAAGTCGAGGGCAGAGCTGCCAACCAGAGAGTCCTAGAAAAATGGAGGAATGGGGTGACAGGAACATTCTGAAACTCAGCAAGGCCAAATGCCAAGTGCTGCATCTGAAAACAAATGAAATCCTGCAGCAAGACAGGCTAGGGACTGACTAGCTGAGGAGCGTCTCTGCAGGAGAGGTCTTGCAGGTCTTTGTAGCAAGGTGGACATGAGCTTGTAGTGTGCCCTGGCATCATAGGAGACCAATAACATTCTGGGCTGTATTAGTAGGAACACAGACAGTAGATCAAGGGAAGTGAAAGAAGTCCTTTACTTGGCACTTGTGGGACCACATCTAAATACTAACTGCAGTTCCCCCCCTCACCCCCAATATGGAAATGATGCAGTCTCTGTCCTTGGAGGTTTTGAATACCTGTCTGAATAAAGCCCTGAATAATCTGATCTGACCTCAAAGCTGAGCCTACTTTGAGAAGGAGGTTGGACTAGAGGCGTCTAGACCCATGATTAGGAGGGACAGTAAGACAAGGTTTGAAAAAAGAAAGGAAGTTCAGATCCAGAAGAAATGCACTCTCATTCCATGATTCTGCTTCCTAACCTCTGCAGCCTAAAAGAAAAAGTGCAGAAAGGACTTACCCAGCTAGGTAAGCGCACAAGACAATCTCCTTGCAAAATAGCTGTCAACCTGAAACATTGCAGTACTGAGCAGGTCCCAGGAGCACAGGGAAGTTCAGCCACAATCCCTACACTTGCAAAGGGTAAATGGGTAGAAGTAAATGCCAGCTCCAGCTTTTCACCCTAGGAAGCTGCAAATAGTCATTAGTAAAGTATTTCTTCCTTAGACATTTGCATATTAGCACCTTGATGACACCAAATCTGTCTTTCCTTATAAAGAAAATTCAAAAGGTTCCAAACTGTAATTTATTTTTAACATACTGTTTTATTTTGATTTTAGGCTATCCCTGGGACTATACTGTCTAACAGTTTTCCCTTAATTTGTCTCTCAGTTTTGCAGAATGACTAACATGAACCCAGAGGCATCTGGCATAATTCTACCAAATATAGCGTACTGATGGGAAGGGAGAAAGATATGCAGTGTGTTTCTATATCTCAGACTTTCTGGAGGCAGAGTTTTGGATTTATTTAGCCCTTGAAAGTAAACAGAGAGAGGAATGAGTAAGTGGAATCTGAAGTTTTTACAGAGGTAAATATTCCCTAATATTAGCAGCTCTGCTGTTACCTCAGCCATATATCAGAGGACATACTACATCCTTGTTTGAAAAAAAATTCTACAGCCTAGGTTCAATGGCATAAAATAGAACAGATTAAAAGAGTAGTAGAAGGTAATACTTGGTTAGCCATGTGATGTTATGAACAGTACAGTTGCTTGTAAGTCAGCTGGGTATTTACAGCAATTTCCCCTGAGAGGAGGGCTATTGGTAAATGCTACTAATAAAAACTTACAATAACAGTAATAATATCTTTCATTTTTAGTAGCATCTTTGATCCTAAAGAGGTAGCTAGTTTACTGCATGTTTTCCAATTAAAAAGAGCATTCATGTTTTATGGCCTTCATCCTATTCATCCTACTTACTGGCTGTTTAAGGCGAAGGAATAAACCTGTAGCTCTGGAAAACCTATGGCTACTTTGCATTTCTGTATTCCCTCGTCGTTGCAGGGTCTCTGCAGGCTCTCCACACAGAGTGCTGTAGGGTGACTCCGTTTCTCTCCAGTCATTGATATGATATTGCATGGTATTATGCCTCCTAATGTTTCTATTATATTTGATTCTTTTATATTACGATCTCCAGACAAGTGACCACACTCCATTGTGCTAGATGCTGTATAGAGATTTATCAGAAAAGGCAGTCCACAGTCCAGAGAGTCTGCAGTCTAAACCAGACAGGGCACTGGAAAATGTAGACATTTGATCTGGTGAGGGCCTCAAATATAGAAATAAACTTTAAACAACTTACCAAATTCATACAGGAAGTCTGTGGAAGAATAGGGAACAAATAATCTCTGGGCTCAGTTCTGCTTTTACACAGGATAAATTTGGAAAAGTTCAATTCGGTACTTAGGTCATGAACCAACAGAAAGTAAAGCATTGGGCTAGACTCCCTGAATGTCAGGATCATCTGAGGTTTTTAAATGCTTAGCTTTAGACCAGAATATTCTAGACTATAGCAATCCATTTACTAAAATAACTTGAGGAATCAAAAGATTTTTGCCCTGAGTCAAATCTTTCCTCTAGTAGTTTCTTGTCAGGCTGATGTCTATCTAGTAAATGTAATACTTTTATGGGAATAGCTTTTCAAATTAAGCACTATTGTTTACCTTTTTTAGATTGTTCAGCAAGATTTTAGACAAGTATGAATATGGATTTAAATAACCATCTCTAGACCATGTTGCCTTGCAAGCTTGACTGCAGCGCTCACACAGAGGAGGAGATCCCTATGGAAATGTCTCAGCTTCCCCTTCTGTAGCACCAGGGAGGTGTGGTAGGTTACAGAGGGAGTGAAACAGTGACAGCTCGTGAGACTTCACTGCACCCCTTGTCCAAAAGTGATACTGCTTGAGCCTGGGGTTTAGTTTCTGAGTTTCAGCATCATGAAAGATTCAAACACTATGGTACACTTCTGTTTTGCAAGGATACCATAACAAAAGTGCGTTAAAATGATTTAACTTTACCCAGTGGTGATTCTGCCAAGCAAGTAACAGCTTGAAAAAGTTCAGGAGGGGGTTCTAAAACAAGATTGATATTTCACAAATGACATATTTAGTAACAGATGGCCTGATTCTCTTGATCAGGGCTTTTGGGGCCCATGAGGGAGCAGGAGTTTCTTTCTTTTGGACTGATATAACAGTAGAATTAGACTGGTCAGGTGTCTCAGTTGCTATGGTCCATGCAGATTTTAGATCAGCCAGAAATTAACAAAGCAGATATCACCCCAACAAGACTCACTTCCCTAAACCATAACACCACTGCTGCAGAAGGGCGTTGTGCTGAGCCAACGCCACTATGTTCGGGTAATTCTCCACGCAAAGAAAAGCCCCAAAGTTTTCTCTTGAAGTCAGCCTTGTGACCCTTGCAGCCTGAAGAAAAGCAGAAGATATATACCATAGGCTAAGATCAGATCCCTATATAGATTAAATAAAGCAGTTTGAATGCTTACCCAGATCTGGTCCACAGTACCTCAGCTTCCTGACCTTAAAGCATTAAGAAATCAAATTTACCTTTCCTGCATCATTCTGGTGTTGGACTGGAAGAGGAATATGAAAAAGGAAGAGATTTAAACTGAATGATGTAATCAATTTCAAACATTAATGAGTTCTGACACTGAATTTCAACATGACTATTAATATTAGTTCAAAACTCTTCCCAGTGGTGCATGTAAAGGTGATGTACCTTTCATCTGTGTTCAGAACAGGTTTTTGTTTGCCAGTTTTTCTGTTCCATTGGCCTTTGGAATACCAAGTTATACCTTCTCAAATATTCATGAGAAATGTGTGTGTCTTTCTACATGTATATATAGATACTGTAGTGGACTTTCTTTTAGATCAGACTTAATACTTGCTCCATACAAGTGAAAACAATCTTAAGTCTTAAGAAGCTTTTCAATTCTTCGAAAGTGGAGGGATTTATAAATCCACAGCTGGAACAAAATGAATTGCAAACCTTAAAAGACAGATTAAGTTTCAAAAACATGAGGACAAGTATGACCTTACCGTAAAACTATGTGTTTTAGCCTATGGGTAAAAGTGGTACATGAAGGGATTATTTATGTTTAGGTGTGTAAATAAATAGTAAGCCTTTGGACACCCTTCTCATATTTCCAGTGGAGCCTGCCAGCAGTCTTTTATTTCTGTTACGGCTTCAGGACATTAAGACCACAGGAACATAGCTAAATTAGATATTGCAAATGCAAAAGTATCTGTGGCACCTCTCACCTTCACATCTAAGTGGTCTGATTCAGTTGAACATGTGCTTGACTTAAATATAGTGATAGTACCATGACACTCTGGTATGCTGCTCCCAAACTAAACGATTGCTCTATGTAAAGGTAGCAGAACTGGGTCCTTGGTGTTGTATCTGTCTGATCATGAAAGAAGTTTACTCCTATACTGAGCATGACTGTAGATAGAAAATACTTCTAGGGAAATCGACTGCATTTGTACAAATATTTTGGTTTGTTTTATTTGTCTGTAGAAGGTCATACAGTGATGGATTTGGTAGATTTTTTAGAGGCAAAGTACTTCTAAAATAGTTGAAGGTGAGCTGTAAAGACAATCAATCATCAGAAAATCATATTATTTTGACATTTAACTTATCCAAATCCCTGCTTTTTCTGAAGTATTGTTCCATTACTTCAAAAATGTTAGAACAACAACAAAATGTCACATGCTACTATACCCTCTGAAATGACCATAACCAATCATAGGCCATCGTTGTTTTAGTGTCTTCCATGATTAATTTTTTTTTTACACATGGACAAGATTAACACAGCCTTTGTACTTAGCCTGGAAGCTCTCTGCATGACTGAAAGTGCCTGCTCTGGGGCATCAACCCTGTACTGTATCCTGCATAGTACTCTGTTGTAGTCCAGGTTTAGTCAGAGTGCCATAAAAATTCCACCTTAATCTTCTATGAAGTTAGATGTGATAACATACAAGCATGCGGATGCTTCAGTATCCATCCTTTTTCATAATACTCCACTAACTCATCCAGCAATAAGGAGTTTTGTGCTTTCTTCAAGTGAGGGATGCTTGAATCCATATCTTTCCCATGTTAGTGAAGTGCTCAGGCCATGAGGTATTCTGGTTAACTTGTTCTCCACCCTTTCTCTTGAAGCGCAGCCAGAAATGCTAGTGGGCCAGAAGGAGTACAGCCAAGAAGAAACCTGACTCTAGCTTAAAGTTCCGACATTTGGTTAGAAAGGGAAAAAACCCCAAGTATGACAGACACTTCTCCTTAATATGTATGCATACTATATAACTGTTAAAACAGTCTTGGGAGCAGAGTTAAGAGATATAAAGACTGTTATTATCAAGCACCCACCTGAGAAGACGGCTAAATATGTATTGGCTTTTTCTGCTTGTAGTAGCCCTGAGAAATACAGTTTCTCAAGCCTATGGGTAAAATCATTGCAGCATTCATTGCTTTCCACTTTTTCTTTTAATTAGCACTTTATTCCTGTTAAAGGCTTTTGAACATGTTCCTATCTGCCTGGTTGCCAAGCAGATCATCACCTTGTAGTTATTGTATATTTGGAAGGCAGTTTTCTTGGGCTATTTGTTAAGGAAATGCAAGAACACTCATGTTTTATTCTGTGAAGACCAAATATGATGTACCATCAAAGGTTAAAATAAGACGCAGAAGAAACAATTGTCTAAGAATTTGAGAGTATAGTTATCAGAGTGCTCAGAGGTATTCACTGGGATATAAATGCTGCATACTGTTCAAACAAATAATTAAATATAATCTTTACCCTGAAAGAAAGACATCCTCAGTAAACAAGGAAGATTAAAAATGAATTAGGAAATTCAAGTACAGAAGAGCAAGATGACCTGCCTCTGATCAAAAAACTGCAGAAATAGAGCCAGCAAGACACTCCCATGTTTCTGGCATCCCGCTCAGTGCCCAGCATGCCTTACATACCATATTTCCTTACCTGGATATGTTTTGGTGTTTGAGCTACATAAATTCCCGAAACCGCTGCTTAGACAAAGTCTACCCTTCCATGCAATTAGGCAAGCTATTAATGTTGTGCCTTGAGAACAGGGCTTCATAGTGCCCCTGGTCCCATTGACATGCCTTTTCGAATGAGAAACACAAGCACTATTTGACCTAAAAAGCAGTTTTAGAGTTTAACCATAAAAAAACAATAAAAATCTCAATTTATGGGAGAATTTTGAGTGGCCTGATGGTAAAAAAAATAACTGGTGATTTCAATTTCTAAACAGCTCTTTAGAACGGTTTTTCACGCAGACTTTTAGAATATAGACTATATACATATACATACATATAGTTGTATGTATACATATAGATGTGTTTCTATATTATATAGATGTGTATATATACATGAGCAAATTCTTCTGTTCATAACTGAACAATATTCCCACTGAATAGCACAGAACATGGCTCTGTTTGAGAATACCATTCTGTATGGAAGAAGTTAAATCCTGTCTGCAGTGCAGAATATCTTCTTGGACCTCCTTCAGCTTTACTGTATATGCAATTAGTAATTCAAGATTCAGAACATAGAAACAAAGAAGAGGAAGCTCACCAAACATGGTTTTGCTTGAGAAACACGGAGAAAAATCTCCCTAAGGTATTAGCAACATTGAAAGATGATGGAAATTCTTGACCTTTCAGTGGTCAGGATTATGGTTAGACTATACTGTATATGATATGGTCTCTTAGTGGGGCATCTTTTTAAGGGTCAGCTGCTCAAAGAAAAGGTTAATGTTTACTGGCATGTACAAAATGGGCCCTGCAAAACTTCAGCCAGCTGGAAACCCTTGTCAGTTGGAAGTCTAATTAGATTAATTCAGCTTAATTATGTATAGTGTTTAATTAGTTAAACAGAGGCTAACTAGTATACTTTAAATATCCTATTCTAAAAATTATTCTCAGCCTAAAGTAGTCTGTGTCATATGTACCAGTTTTAATATTGCTCAGTTTCTATATAGAAGGTATTAATATTACTATATTATGACAAAAGAGCCTTATCTAGCATGTGAAATATGATGTGTCAACGGTTTATTTCAGTTTTTGAACCGAAGTGAATAGTTGCTATAGCAATTGCTACATCACAGATTGTTTGGCATACTCTAATGCTTCAGAACAAAAATGGTTGAGGTTTTAATCATTTTTGTCACCTGCGTAGTAAAGGCAGGGGAGGGCATATTCCTGAAAACTATGGCTTTCCTGCTGACACATGGTTTGAAACTGAATTCTGGAACGACAGACAGAAGATTTTCTGCACTATTTTCAAACTGAGGTCAGAAAAAAAAGTCTTACGGAAAGAAAGAATCAAATGCATATAATTAAGTTTTGTAAGCTGTTCATTACAGCTGTGTGAAAATACAGTTTTCTCAGTTCAACAGCAGCTGTATGAGCTCTTCCTAGAACAGTGTTACATTATAAACAGATGACTTTGAAATGGTCTGATGCAAACAAAATATATAGAAACCTTTTGATTTGCTCTGTGTTGTGCCACACACCTTTGACTGGTATCGTTTTTCTTTCAAGCACACTGGAGTTAGGTAGAGCTTATTGGGAAAACTACTGTGTTTTGCCAACTGATAGTTTAGGACTAGAGAGGGGAATCTGCACTAATCACTTGTGAATAAATTAACTGCTGTGTTCAGTATCGAACCAGAGAGGGATTTGGATCATAACTTAATATACAGTGCTGCACTCCTGTCAGAAGCTTCCTCACCTTTTATCTTCACTTTTCCCATGGATCTTAACAATGAAGCTTTATTAGTAGAAACCTAACATTAACAAATTTAAATTTACATGGGCAACTATTCAGAAGAGAAGCTTTGTTACCTGTGTAGGGAGGACAATACTTGACAGAACTTTCTGTCAAGCATTTCCAAGGACTTTGTCACAAGTGAAGGCTAATGACCCAGGTGGGCTCTGACCTGTACTTCTGAGATATACTTCAGACCATTGTGAAGTGGAAGGACGCTGTAGGAAAAAACATGACTTTGCAGTTATCACACAAGGTAGTCAAGGGGTATCAGTTCAAACCAAGACGACTGTCAAAAAACTGTCTTCAATTATTTTTATGTATATACTATATTCAATTCCCTAAATCATATATTTCATGTTATATATGCGTGGGGGAGAAACCTTTTTCCATTTTCCATTATTTCCATTTAAAATTATATTAAAATTTACTTGCATGATAATATAAATAAAATGCAGCAGAATAAAATGTGAGAAGTGAAAGTATAAAATCCTCATGAATAGATGAAACTCCTTGTTTCCCTTCTTTCCAATTCTTGTTCGGTTGATTAAATTCTGTTCCTTGGAAAATTCCTTACAACATGACCGTAAATTGATCAATGCATTCAGGTCACAGGAAATAACAGAGAGAAAAAGACTGAAAGTGATTTGTTGACTAAAAGAGCTATTTCTTTATCACCCCTCCCCAGATATCTTGCCTTCAGCCCATCCTAATTCAATTAGGAATAGTAGTAGGAATGTCTCAAATTACTGCAATTGCTGCAGCCAAAGGAGAGGAAGATGATGTAAAAGCACATACCCATGACCTACGTGGGACTTATCCAAAATAACTCAATTTACGTGTTATAAAAATAACTGTTACCTATAACTGTTACCTGTACTACTATGTAGTGGTCATAGCTGTGTGGGGAATGGCATTTATAAAGCACCTTTGACCACTTTGCCTGAACCAAGATAACTAATCCATCTGGCCTGTGACAATTTCCAACACTCCCAATCTGTCAACAGTTCCAAACAGCTGCCATTTCAAAAATAAAGCCAGTCTTTCAGACAATTGTCGCCTTCATTCCCTAAAGATGTGGCATTACTCTTTTCTTTGCTCCTCCTTCCATAAATTCCACTGATGTGATGTGGAATCAGTAACTGGTCCTTGAAAAGGTGACTGAAGAAGTGGCAGATCGAGTAGCTGATAAACCATCTTAACCTCAGATGATAAAAGATTATTCACACTCATGATCTGGGACTCCAGATTCTAAAGAAATATGGGAATAATTTCTGCCTGAAAAAAGAGCAAAACGTTATATTTAAAAGTGCAAAATGGGTACATAAAATCTACTTTTGACTTTTTTTTCCTCAGAGATTTTTTTTTTATATGCTTATGAAAATTCTGTGGGATGACATTCTATCTTTATTGTAACACTTCAGTCAGTGGAATTTAAATTAAATTTATATGTGAGGAGAAGTGATGACAGGGGACTGTTTGAGCGAGGAAGGGACAAGACACTCCATTGGTCCCTTTTGCTCCAAATTTCCATCCACAGGATTTCCACAATTTTTAATACAGCCAGGATTACATCTTTGAGAGTTATCTGAGAGTAAAATAAGATCATCCATAGGTATGGCATATAAGGAGGCTGTGTGAACACGGACATCCTTCTCAAAGCAGAAGGATTTATACATATTGAAGGCTGCTTATTTCTGGTTGAGTTCCTCCAGCACATCTCCCTTGAAGAGGGAGAAAGCTCTTGCAGCTTTTAAAATGTTATAATTAGCTTTAGTACAGCTCTCTGCTGTCACTGCCAAGCTGTTTCTAGGTGTGGAACTAGCTAGTTCAAATACTTCTGTATCATGGCACCTTGTACATGCCCTGCAACACAATTTTCAGAACAACGGTTGGCATCTTATGGTTTTATATCTGTCTATAGAGTGCTGTTACAGAGGATAAATGTATGTACATGCAACAGAGGAGTTTAAACTGCTGTAGAGGCTCAGTAGCAAAAATTTAAGATTTTTTCATTAAGCAGATTTTTATTTTCTTCCAGTTGTCTGGCATTTTCCACTTGAGGTAAACTGTTTATCCAGATGCAGAGAGACAAAACAGCACCACCAAGCAAATGGTTTAAAATATGCTAAAAAGTTTTAAAATTATTTCCCCTGCATTCTTAAGAAACATTGTACTTGCAACTAAATGATGGTTGGACGTATGATTCTATTTTGTATTTATTTATTTTTCTGTTACTTGAATCTTTAAGACACAAGTAATATGATCATTCCCAATGAGAGCCAGCAACATTTTTATGTAACACCAGAAATACAGCTAAAGGCAAAAACAGTAATAGCACATTAACTGCTATGAACTTAATCATACCAGATCTATATAAATGGTGGATTTTGCACCTGTGCCTCACATGGCATTGTACGTGGAACTCTTGTTGGAGCCAATCCTACCTATTTATCCAATTAATTCAGATGGAGTTGCAAGTACTCAACACTACCAAGGGTGTTTAATAAGTGCCTAAACCTACAGCTATTGAAAGTGGAAGAATTCACTTAAAAAAAAAAGAATTATATAGAACTAGGAATTTATTATGTAAGTCAATAACATTGTAGATAAAGATCCTGTAGCACTCAATAGAAAATACTCTACAGAGGTTTTGAACCATCTTATAGAATTTAATAGATAAGGTTATGGTCAGTGTATAGCATGCAGGAGCCTTTAAAAAGAAAAAATGCAAAACATATATTCTATATCAAATTCCCAAATATTTTATATTAGTTTGTGTCAGACCTTATTAAGAGTTACTTCAAATAGGACAGATTCATTAATTCTATTTTCTACGAGTTTTTTTTCTCCCCAGAAGACACTATTTAGGAAGACAATTTTTTCTTCATGAACTTTTCACTAAAGCAAACAGAAAAGACTTCAAGACTTCCCTGTAAACAATCTTTGCTCTTAAAGAGCAATAGGTAATATCAGTTATTCCAGATCAAGTATCTCACTTCTTAATTTTTTTAAGAGAGCTGTTTAGAAAACCTGCTCCCTGCCATCCAGATATTGTGCAAGCATGCAATTTATCTTGTTGTATTTATCTAACTAGCTGTGGATAAGAAAACATGTATTTTCTTTTATCTGAGCGCTGTTGAATGGAATTTTTTCTTTAACAAAACCCATTTTACTGTATTAAAAAGACTTCATTACCAGTCAGTTAACTGAAGTTACTTTAGTCCATAGATGTCCCAGTTTCAGAAAGGTTTGGTTTACGCTTAAAGCTTTGGTAACTGGATAGTCTGTCATTGAGTGGGAAACACGTTAATTCACATGGGAGAGTGAAACCAGAAGTGGTGAAAATTTGTCACTGCTTCTTAATGCAACTGCTATGACAAAATAATAACTCTTTTTAGAAAAAAATTATTTTGATGTTAAATTTGGTGCTGTAACAGCTGCAGAAGAAATAGCCAAATTTCTATTGGCTAAAGTATCCCAGGACTTCATTTTCAGTACTTCAAGACTTCAAAAATACAGCAACAGATATTGTTATCTGTATGGTGTGGCAAAGTTGGCAGGAGTTTTTTTTTCACAATCAGAGTTGGTCATTCAGAATTTGGAAGGAGTTTTATATCCAACAGTGTTCAGTGAAACGTCCTAATGACTGAATTTTGAGAATTCAACAGCACTCAGAAATACTCCTGAGAATTTATTCTACTTTTAATTGCAGATCTGAGACTATGGGGGTTCCTAAGGAACTGGCTATTGGAATTTCTTATGTGTGATAAAACTACATTCCCCAAAAAAGGAAAGGTTTGTAGAATAAGTAACAGTAAAGTATGGCGATGATAGCCCAAATGGTCTGCAAGAAAGATTAGGATCAAAATGCAAATGGGTTTACCTTAGAAGATTTCTAGGTGACAGGAATAAAGAGCTGAAGAAAACAGTAATCTGACACGATTTTTACACCTCTCTAAAAATATAAGCATAGTCACTGTGGATTCATGATGAAAACTTTATAATACCACAAAACCAAACAATATAAGACCGCCTACCCGACCACTTTTTTTAACCTCTGGATAGAACTGATGTATGATTGATAGACACTAACTATGGAAATATTTCACAAGGGGCAGAAAAGTGAGGTTTTCCATGGGGCTTATTGTTTTCAGAAACTACCTTGGCTCCATAAATAGCTCTGGTTCAAGTAAATGTAGCGGATGCTCTGCACCTCTTTATCCCTGTGCTGTAACCTGGGGAGGCTGCTGACTGGGCTGATGGTGCTCCCACACACCCCTCAAGGGAAAAAAAAAGGCTCAAGGAACACAGCACAAGTCCTCACGTGAGAAAAGGCTTCCAAGGGCAAAGGGGGCTGGGTGAGTTTCCCACTCACTCCTCGGCTTCTGGAGTTGAGATTGTACCTTGGGACACAGTTTGGGCAAAGACCATTTGGGTTTTGGTACTGCTGCACAGCAAGCAGGTTAAGAGGGTGTCAGCACCTCAGAATTGAGCAAACCCACATCTGCAGAGTCAGCAGAGGCATTATCTGGAAGATTTTTGACATGGGGCCCCTTTTACTTCAGGCATGGAGGGGATTATGAAGAGGACACGCTAATGTTTGCTAACCACAACAGAGCTGCCATGTTTGACACCACACAAACTGATGAGACTGTAAAAATTCCTCAGGGGCTTTATAGAAAATAGATCCTTGTTTTAATTTTGTTCTATGATTAGTTACTGCTTCGTACTTTTTTTTTTTACACCCTCAGGGGACACCCACTGATTTAGCTCACAATTCTGTGCAGTTTATAAACCAGAGTTTACCTTCTGTTAGCACAGCTATACCTCAATGACGTGTGAGAACTCAAGGCTTTATGTATTAGCAGTGCATACAGAAAGCCTATTTAGAATTTACCACGGCTCGCATTGTCAAATGTTTTTTTCTTAGCATTAGATCCACCAAAACATCTGTAAGCCTTCCCTGCTAAATAAAAGCGCCTGACTTTTAGACGAGAATTAAAGCAGCTCTTGTAGATTCTGTGTTTATAGCATGTCATATGGTACAGCTTGGTCAGAATATTTTTGAAGTTAAATAGTGTTTAGAGAAGTTCCAAAACAAAAATCAATCCAAGAAAAAAATTCCAAATAAAAGATTTCTGGGTTGTAAAATATTGCCAGCCCTGCTTCCTTTGAGTAAAGACCGATCTATGAAAAATGCCTTTGTCTGTGTAACTCTAGCATAGGGGATCGATTTAGTTTTCTTTTTCAGCTGAAATAATTACACTTGTACAGCCGTGGAGGTGTGGTGCTGCCTTATTTCAAGAACAATCAGTCCCATTTGGGAAGAATAAATGTCTGCACTGCAACTAGTGGGTACACTACGACGCATGCCCCAATCCCCTGTCCATGGAGGAAAATTCCCCAAGCACAGGATCACGTACTGAAATACCTCTACATCTAAAGAGGCTACTTGAACATGTACCTGCAACCTTGTTCCAGGTGTGCCACATGTCAGCACAGGCTTTAGAAAGCCAAGTATCTTCAGAGAGATTACTTTGATCTTTCCGTTCCTCGAGTACAACACTAGGCTAAACTAAAAGCGAACGTCCTAGTTTAGTGTGTTTTAGTAATAAGCCCAGGAATGTGACGTTCCCTGAGAGCAGATGTATAGCTTTCTCTTTTTGTCCTTCTCTCATAAATGCATTCCCCTTTTAAACTGAATGTTACATGAATTAGTTTTTCAAGCTACAAATTCCCAAACAGGCTTCTGATTAACCCCTGTGTAAGTATAGGACACACTACTTTTGTCCCAAATTCCCCAGTCAGACCACAGCTCACATGGACTTCTGTGTCTATCCTCTAGTGGGGATCTTGGGAATTTCCATTTGTCTGAGGAAGGGTGATTTATCGTGCATGTGACTGGCTCTACTTCACCTGAGTCTCATGACGGTGTTTTTAGGAGATAACGGTCAAGATCTCAATTTTCCTTAATATGGCAAAGCAAATTTCTAGCTTCTGTGACTGCAGGAAACATTTTGAAAACGTGGAATGCTCCTCTAAACTGCATAATCCAGAAGTTAAAATACTTTCCTTCTCTTTATGTTTCAGATTCTTATGTTTTTTTAGCCAGTTTCTTTCTTCAGTATTATTTTTTTCTGTAGAGAAGGTGGAGGTACAGGAATTAACTCAGGCTTTTGCTTTTTATTCTTTATTTTTTTATTCTTTGAGTCTGACAATGAGCTTTTGCTAACTTTCTGACTACAAGTGAAATCAGGGCTACGCTGATTTCATTATAACTGAAGTAAAGGGCAACTAGTCTTCAAACAGCAGCAGCTGTTAAGGTCAGTGTACCATGATCCATCTGAACCAAAGAAAGACCCGAAGGAACTCCTTCCAGGCAGTGCTTGTGGCAGTCCTAAAGAAAAGGCTGAGGTGAGACCCTAAGAGGAGACACAGCCTGACTGACAGTCTGGGTAGTGTTCGGTGGGTCAGAGGAATTTGCAGTGCATGTGTCAACCCAACTGTTTTCCTCTCAGTATTCTGAGAGGGGTGCAAGAGGCTTTCCTTTTCCCTCTTATAAATGGCCCTGTAGCCTGAAGGTACGGGTTTGATGCTGGACAACCGAGGCTGTGCATTTTTTGGTCAATTGTTAGCTCCTTGCCTGTATAATTTTAGATGTAATTGTTTTTTTCCTCCTTTGCTTTCTTTTTTTTTTTTTTTCTTTCTTTCTTGCATCAGTGGAAACAAAGTATCAGAAGTATGGGAATATTGGAGCAAGTGGAAAGAGTGAAAACAGATGTTTTCCTGGAATATAATATTATGCCATGGGGGTTAGAGGCAGATGAAGCTAAACAATGACAAAAGAGAATGCCCTTATACATACATTTCTTCTTGTTCCTTTTTGAGCCATAAAATATTTGAAGCTACTAATTTTACTGTATAAACAATTATTTTTCTGCCCTCTGGGCAGCTGGATTAAGATTTAAGCTACTGTTGAATGACTGGTTTCTTTCTATTATTTCCTTTTTTTTTTTTTTTTAAATTTAGTGCTGTCAGTATATTTAGTGTGTTTAAGTAAGGCTTTTGTTGCTCAAGAAAGATTGCAACAGACTTTGTTTGTGTTTTGTACACCCAAGAAACTACTGCTTGTAGCTAGCAAGAAAGATGCGAAGGACTGAGAAGGGAACTTGCTGGTCTGTATTTAACCATACTATTTTGAAAAACACGTTTCAAGAAAAAGTCATTTACACAGTTTACTAGGGACAAGAAATTCTAAAATTAAAAAGGTTTAAAATAAAACAAGTCATCCTCAGAGAATCCACTGGGAATCGTTTATTTGAGCTCACCCAAGAAAAATTACTTTAAAGTTATATACAATGCCACATTCTTGGATTACAAGTTTGAGATATTTCTTTAGCAAAAGTTTTTGGGGTTTTTTTTTCCTTTTTTTTTTTTTTTAAAACAAGGTTCCATTTTAAAATCACAGATTTATTTTCTGAAGAAAAGAGTTCCTTACAAGTATAGCAAAGAAGTTAGATATTTTTTTTGAGGAAAAAGGAATTAATGTATCTGAAATGCATATTCAGTAGGCAAGTTTAGTTTTGTATGAAGCGGTAGCTTTAAGAATCACTCCTGATTAATTGCAAAGGCTAATGAAAATGGGACTCTGACATGTTTCAAATTAAATATACGATCAAGTAACCTGCTGGATCTGACAGTCTGTACTCTTCAGTAAATCCTGAAAAACATTTTTAGCTGATTTGTTTTTCCTGAAAATAAATGTAAAGCCTGCTCAACTGAAGCTTTTCAGGAGTCCATTTCTGTTTTGCCTTATTGTTAATACAAAAACCAAATATTAACCAGATTAAAATGTTTTGTCCCTTTCTTCTTTGTGTGTGTGTGTGTATGTGTAGGAAACAATTTTTCATTTAGAAATTTAGAACATCTTCACTTGTAATTCTGACATATAAAAAGCCGTTCTTGAAGATTTAGCACTTTGGATCACAGGAACTTTTTGTCTAACTTTGTCAGACATGAGATGAAATTTTCCAGACTATTTGGTTCCTACAATTGTTTAGGCAACCCAAAATGGCTTTTCTGCTTCAATTTTACAGAGTTGTCAGGAAATTTGTTGTTTTCCTTTGTCCAACATTCCTTTTTATCCGGAAAGTCTGGTTTTGAATATTAGGAACTTGCTGCTATTTAACAGTGTTAATAATTTAAAGTTCTTGGATCTTTTTCAGGTAGTTCTGACCTTGAGAAAGCAAGCTTTTGCACTATTACAAATAAACTCCAGTTCACTCACCTTCTCCAACTTCAGTATCTGTCAATGAAGTAAACATTACACAAAAGCATTACATTTAATTTACCTGTCTATCTTCCAATACCACAAAAGAGGTAATAGGTGCTGCTCTGAACCACAGAGTAGTAACCAAATTCAACATTAGCAACTTTTTTTCCCTCATAAAATAAAGTCATAAGCAACAGTAAAGAATTTATATTATACTTTCTACAGATAACGTTCTTCCCTCACAAGTTGTTTGCACCTGGCAAGATGCCCTAGTCACCAGCACATGACATTCACAGACACTCTTTCCTGCTACCACCATGTAACTTAACTGTTCTATTTTGGCTGAGAAGAGTGACCTTCCAGCTAGACAACAGTCTGTAGCACTTTACGTATACCAGAAGATGCCACATGACAATATTAAAAAAAAAAAGCAAGCTACTGAACTTTGGCATGGTACCCACAACTTACAGTAGCTTGTTTTGTTGGCTGTTGTACTCTATGGAGAGAAACAAGAATATGTGAGGCAACTCCCCTGAGATTTTTGATATCTGAATAAGAAATTACCCAGGATGAAAATGGCTCATGCGAAAGGACTAGACCTCTGCATTGTCACACAGGAGCGTCTTTGCTGATCATCCTGTGTGTAGCAACAGAGGCACCACCAGACCACCTAAACTGATACCCAGAGGTCATTACCTTCTTCATTATTCAAATCAGCCACCCTAGAAATCCTTCTCCATGCACCTTTTCAACTTCTGCATTAGATGCAGGTCTTGCCTTTTATATAATACACACTGATTGATACACCACATGGAAGCTTACAATACTGTTTTAAATTTTTTCATCCTCCTGTGGTTTGTGAGACCTCATAGTCCCTTTCCACCTTTTTTACATGCTTCCTATGCGCCCAGTTACTTTAAGTTACTGATTTTATATTCTTTACATTTTCAAAGCAGCCAATTCTCAGTCTTTTTTCTCTCTTCATAAACCTGGAGCAGCTGCTGTTTTCCAGTCCCAGGATAGCATCCTGCTCCCAGAAATTCTCCTTTTTCATCTAAAGCCAGCAGGGCACCCATTCTTGGATAGTTCCCTTTCCTCTCTGGCCAGGGTGATGAGCCCCAGACATGCCTTCCTTCTGGACTAAGGGGAGCTATCTCCTTCTAACCTTCCCCTCTCCTGGTGTGTTGGGTGTCTGCTCTACTGCTGGAAAATAGCTGGTAGTAAGGTTTAACAGAGGTTAGCAATGATGGATTACTGTGATGTTAGAGGCCATATGGAAATTACAGTTAAGGTCTGTTGTCTGCCACTCAGGTCTCAATATTTTAATCTATTCTCATTTTGCTGAGAATTTTTCTTTGGCCTCTTCCTCAAAATATACTTTTGTGACACTCCCACAGAACCACAAAAGAACATCTGAGAAGGGCCAGAAAGAAGGAACTTGCCCCACCCCTGCCATCAGGCCCTGACAAAAGGCAGAAACTGTAGAGAGAAATCAGGGGAACGAATGAATTGACTGTTAACTCCAAACCCTCAGTGTACCTGCTTGCCACTTGTTGCTCATATTAGTATTTTGTTCATCTGTAGCCTACGCAATCTAACTCAATAGCGAGTTCTTTGGTGCAGGGACCTAATTTACAGATGTGATTTTGGAAACCAATGACTCTGTAAAACCATTGGCTAGCTGAGAGTGATCTAAAAAGAAGCCTGTGATTTTTATGGAAGCCAGAGCATGTATCTTCTGGAAATCAGACTCCTCTAAGAATTCATATTTTCCAGTGTCTTTGTCACTCTGGCAAGCTCTGGACAGGTTGTGGAGTTTCTTTCAGGAGAAGTTTTTAAAATGCAGTTAAGACAAGTATTTGCTGGGAATGTCCTGGATATAAACAATTCCACTAGTGGTTTCCAAAGCAAGACTTCTGCCTTTTTTGTAAGATGATTACAAGGACTCCCTCAGAAATCTCACCATCGATTTCTTTAATATTTTTCAAATTTTGCAGAATGTCTGCAAAACATGAGAATTTTGTAGATAACAACTCAAAAACTAGACAACGTAATTACAGGAGCAGAAAAGAAATTCTGGAAATGATGACCTCACTCATGAATCTGATATTAATCAGCTGCAGTAACAAATAAAGTTCTGAGAAGAAAACAAACTGATGGCTGAGAGATAGTTTAACAACAGTTACAAAAAAATGTGGTTTAACAACAGTAACAACCAACCAAAAAAAACCCCAACCCCCAAAAAAGGAAGTAGAGCTAAAACAATCTCTATTCAAAATTCTGTTCCACAACAAGTCTCAGTGGAGCCTTTGGGACTGTGGTCCCCATATTTCAGTCCGCCATGTGTTTAATGAAAAATTTAGATCTGAAGATTCATGGAGTTCTTGACTGTTCTTAGTACACTGGCTTTTGTTCTTGCTCTCATGCTTTTACCCAGCACCTCAGCAGTTAGATCATCCCTTTGGGACTTGAAAAAACTCGGTTTTTTTCCTCCCTTTGTCCAACAGAATTCTGGCTTAAAATCTCTGTCCAAAAATTTCTGGAGGGCGCCTTGGGGAAATCTGGGATGAGAGGAGCCTCTGAATATTTCTGTGGAAACTGTTCCATTTTGAATGAAAAAACTAAATACTTGTTAAGCTGTTGGCCTTGAGGTTAGGGAGCTTGCCTGGAAGGGGAGAGATGAATACTTCAGACTACCCTGATTAATAACTATTAATAACTATAACTATTAATAACTATTTTATGTTAAACCAAGCAGAAAATAGACCTCTAGCATTCTCCTTCTAAGTAAGCCTTACTTTAAAGTCCCATTCACACACTTCTTCACTTGGTTTTCTCCTTTATGTGCCTCTCCAACCTAGGTGAGGGGTATGAATGCAATATAACTCTAGGGAAAGCTGGAATTTTGTGCACAACATTTCCTGTTGCCTGGCTTCGGTGCCTCTACAAGCTCTACGTCAGACTTTGCAAAGCCTATCCTTAGGTGCCCAGCTCTCTCCAGACAGACTTGGTACCTAACTGGAGTCTGGTGAATTGGGGTATTTATAAGTTCCTTCCGTGGATTTCATCTCTCATTGGCTATTTTCTTATTCTTTATCAAACTCATATTCAACTAAAAATAAATCTCTCTGCCAATTGTAGCAGGACATGGAAAGCATTTTGCTATAGCAAGGTATGTACATGGATTGGCAGCTGTGAGATACCTTCTGCAGGACCTCATTTGGTCTAAAGTTAGGAACAAGAGTTGAAGTTTAGCTGTATGTAATTCTTTGTCCTGTCAATGCATGTCAGTCACATTGTTTGAGGTGATTCAAATTCAGTATGCAAAAAATGCATAAATATTCCTTGTACGTTCTTTCCTGGGTTTTCCCTGATTGCTGAAATAGCTTCCACACTACCGTCTACTGCAAGAATTCTTCCAGAGGCAAAGAATTTGGATTGACTTTTTGTAGAAAACTAAAAGTAAATTTTTTTTCTTTTTTCCCTAAAGGGGAAAATTAAGGGCACCCTTAATGGGTGCACAGTAAAAAGCCACTGAAGATTGTTTTCATGCTTTTTTTTATCCCCACGGGTCTTGTAAGATGGTGGATCCATGTGTCATCCTTTTTTTTTAAAAAATAATATATATATTAGATTACATTGCAGTGGCTGACACTGCTAATATTAATGGTATTGTTTTAGATGTAGATGTCATGATATGCAAAATTGTTCAGTGCTAGCTATCCTAAGTATCCAAAAGATACTTTGGCTGCAAGAAATCTAAACAACTCTCTTCCTTCAACAACTGTTGATACGGACAAGGCAAAAGGACCTTAGGTGTTCGCAAAATATTGAAGTTTTACCCATCTGAGACTGTAATGTCCCTGAAGAGCTGTTTTGAACTTCCTGGAAGAACAGAGAGGGTATGAGTATGAATTAACATGTTATTTCTTTTGGCATCTCATGGGACTCTGATACCTGGGGAACATTAGTTATCCAGGCTGGAAACAACAATCCAGTTTCTTTCATCCAGTACTATCCAGTTTATTGTGTTGCTTCCAGGTTATGATGTTGCGTTTAATTACAATGCAATAATAACCCGGGACAGCGACAGAGCTGAGGTACTCAATGACTTTTTTGCCTCAGTCTTCACAGACAAGGACAGCAGCCGCACTGCCCAAGATGCAGATTGCAAAGGAGAGGATTGGGAAAACGGAGCACCGCCCACTGTAGATGAAGATAAAGTGAGAGACCACCTGAGGAACCTGAAGGTGCACAAGTCCATGGGACCTGATGAGATACATCCGCGGGTCCTGAGGGAACTGGCAGATCAAGTCGCGAAGCCACTAGCCATCATATTTGAGAAGTCGTGGCAGTCTGGCGAGGTTCCTGCCGACTGGAAAAAGGGAAACATAACCCCTATTTTCAAAAAGGGAAACAAGGAAGACCCGGGGAACTACAGGCCAGTCAGTCTCACCTCTGTGCCTGGCAAGATCATGGAGCAGATCCTCCTGGAAACTCTGCTGAGCCACACAGAAAACAAGGAGGTGATTGGCGAGAGCCAACATGGCTTCACCAAGGGCAAGTCATGCCTGACAAATTTGGTGGCCTTCTATGAAGGGGTTACAGTGGCAGTGGACAAGGGAAGATCTGCTGATGTCATCTACCTGGACTTGTGCAAAGCGTTTGACACTGTCCCACACGATATCCTGGTCTCTAAATTGAAGAGACATGGATTCGATAAATGGACCACTCGGTGGATAAAGAACTGGCTGGACGGTCGCACTCAAAGGGTTGCGGTCAACGGCTCGGTGTCCAAGTGGAGAGCAGTGACGAGTGGCGTTCCTCAGGGGTCGGTACTGGGACCTGTACTGTTCAACATCTTTGTTAGCGACATGGACAGTGGGGTAGAGTGCACCCTCAGCAAGTTTGCTGATGATACCAAGCTGTTTGGCGAGGCAGACACGCTGGAGGGGAGGGATGCCATCCAGAGGGACCTGGACAGGCTGGAGAGGTGGGCCCAAGCCAACCTCATGCAGTTCAACAAGGCCAAGTGCAAGGTCCTACATCTGGGTCGGGGCAATCCCAAGCACAAATACAGGCTCGGCGGAGAATGGCTGGAGAGCAGCCCTGTGGAGAAGGACCTGGGGGTGATGATTGATGAGAAGCTCGACATGAGCAAGCAGTGTGCGATCGCAGCCCAGAAGGCCAACCGTATCCTGGGCTGCATCAAAAGAAGTGTGGCCAGCAGGTCAAGGGAGGTGATTCTGCCCCTCTACTCCGCTCTCGTGAGACCCCACCTGGAGTACTGCATCCAGCTGTGGAGTCCCCAACATAAGAAGGACATGGACCTGCTGGAGCGCGTCCAGAGGAGAGCCACAAGGATGATCCGAGGGCTGGAGCACCTCTCCTATGAGGAGAGGCTGAGAGAGTTGGGGCTGTTCAGCCTGGAGAAGAGAAGGCTCCGGGGAGATCTTATTGCGGCCTTCCAGTACCTAAAGGGGGCCTACAGGAGAGCTGGGGAAGGACTTTTTACTAGGGCATGTAGTGATAGGACGAGGGGGAACGGCTTTAAGCTGGAAGAGGGCAGGTTTAGATTAAACATTAGGAAGAAGTTTTTCACTTTAAGGGTGGTAAGGCACTGGAACAGGTTGCCCAGAGAGGTTGTTGAAGCCCCATCCCTGGAGGTGTTCAAGGCCAGGCTGGACGTGGCCTTGGGCAACCTGGTCTAGTGAGAGGTATCCCTGCCTGTGGCAGGGGGGTTGGAACTCGATGATCTTCAAGGTCCCTTCCAACCTAAACCATTCTATGATTCTATGATTCTAATAAATTACCTGTCATACAATAATTTCAATTGTCCTTCTTTGAAGCTGATCCTCTTTGTAGCTGTGTAAAGCCAAACAGCTTGAGCAATTTGACTTTTGTCCTTGGATATTGGGGAAGTTTCTGTTTACCAAGAGTTTCAGTTCCCCCTCAAAGAAAGGCGCTAAATTTCTTGGGTGAAAACAGCTATAATTATATCATCATTGTGGTCCCCATGGGGGATATATCTAGAATGTCGCAAAGCCGAAAAATAAAGAACTTTGACTGAGAATGAAAGTGATGACTCACAACATATTCTGCCCAGTTGTCTGTGTTACCCTGTTTATAAACATTTTTCAAAATTTGCTAAGAAAGCAAACCAAATAATGTTTTAGTGGCGCTCATACTGTAAAAACCAAGGAGCCCAATTACTTTCCATCTTCAGAATGGAGAAACAAAAAAAATTCCAAAGAAGCAGGTCTAAGAATGCTAACGTTCAAACCTCCATTTCCTCAGTGATTCTTCCAGGTCCCGCTGTCTGGTACTGGTTAATCAGTACTTTGCAGAAGTCTGGTACTAGACCTGTGCATTGCTAGCAGTTAAAGGCTGTTTTCCAGAGAAAGGGATGATCTTCATTTCACCTGGGGAAGAACACAGTAACAGCTAGAATTTAAAAAATTTGTCGAGTTCATTAACAACATTGTGACTCTGACATGAGCCACTGATTATATGGAAGATTCACAACAAAGAATAAGGAGGTAGTATATAAGGAGGGTGGATGCAAAACCCAGAATAAGATTACTGTATATGTTGTTAGTATCGAGCTAAAGCCAACTAGACCTTAACATATCATACACCCAATTACATTAAAAAAATACCCTTTCTGAATGCCAAAAGTTCACTATAGACAAAAAAACAAGAAAAACAAAGACACAGCCTCTTATTAGGGTAAAGTGTCTTTAGATTTTTGACTGCTGCAGGAAAAATGGTACAGCAAGTTTTGAAGTGAATGCAGAATGCATTGAACTAAATAGAGAATAAAGCATTGTCAAAAAAAAATGCTGAAGCACATGACAGCAATATTTGGCCACATCACTTTTTTTCATACCGTGTTTAAGTGAACAGTGAATCTTGGAACAAACCCAGTCAACTGAGGGCAAAGAGTTTCACGGCAGTATTCTAATGACTGATCTGTTAAATCTTCTTTTTCTTTTTTTTTTTTTTTTTTAAATCAGGACACTTCTGTCTGCAAGTTGACCCATTCCTTAAGCACATATTCATGTCACTTAAGGATTTAATAGTCAGAGACACTTAGAGACTGTCCAGATCTCTCTTTGACAGTTCAAGAGGCAACTCCAAGAGGCTGAAATACTACTGGGATTTTAAATAGTGTGTGCAAAGAGTCTCAATTTCTTTACCTAGTTAAGGTGGTTTGTTTCTAAAATTTCCTATGCGTTAAAAATAAACGTATAGCAAGTAATATTTTAAAGTAACTTTCTGTTATACTGCTGGCATCATCTCCAAAACAGTTGTATGTCTTAATGACATTCCATTTATTTAACTGCTTTTCTCATAAAAACACTGCCCTAGTGGTACTGATTGCTCTACATTTAACTCTAGATTATACAGAGCTGCCTGTTCTGAAGAGAAAAACCCAGGGCAGAGCAGCAGCCACAGAGAAGGGAAGTTCCCTGCTAAGAGTTTGTCAGGTTGAGGAACAACCTGACATACTCGCTGAGGAGACCAGCTCCAGTGCAGGTAGGTCCGCACTGGGGAAAGGGATCGGAGGCGGAAAAAAAGGGATCGGAGGCGAAAAGGGCCGGCAAGGGGCTCTCTTTGGGGGCTTTCGAAGCCGGAGAAAGCACCCAGCTCGTCCTCGTACTCCTGCCGGAACTGGCAGCTTGAGGGAGGGCTGCTGATGCGGCAGGGGCGGAGCCTGCAGCACTCATGGCAGTTCAAAAAGAGCTGTGAAGGAGCGTAGCGAGATTCGGTGTGCACCGAGTGCGTGGGCAGCCGGTGGGTGGCACCCGGGGCGGCACCCGGGAGCACCGCACGAGGGCGGACCCCCCTGAGTGGGCACAGTAATCAGGCTAACAGGGTGCAACAGGTCGCACGGAAAGGTGCTGCTGCCCTACCAACGTGTTCAGGGAATCATAGTAACCACCCGGCAGAAGACCGTGGCCCCAAAGAACTGTGCACGCACCAGCTCTGATGCTGCTTCGCAGACAGAGCTGTCGTGTAAGCATGTTGCCACCCAGGCATCAGGCTGCAGTGTATGCCTTACTCTCACACCAGTGTCAGAAGGTAATGGTAAGCATGCCTGTGGCAGGTGTGCCCAGGTTGAGGAGCTCCTACGCTTAGTGATGGAACTCAAGGAGGAGGTAAGTAGGTTGAGGGACATCAGGGAATGTGAGAGGGACATTGATGCGTGGAATCATACCCTGTCAACCATTACAGAAACCCAACAGGCAGCCAGAGCCACTGCTGTAGAGAAATCGTACTCCTCTCCCCAACCAGCTGAACAGGGTAGCTTAGAGGAAAGGGGACAATGGCAAGGTGTTCCTGCCCAACACAACAGGCGCCGCAGGCACATCAGTCTGCCAACCACTATACCGTCTGAAGTCACATTGCAGAACAAATATAGTGCTCTGCAAGAGGAACCGAGCAACAGTGAGGATGATAATCCTCCCAGTACGGAGGTGCCATCAAGGCCTCGTCAGACCACCCCCCCCCGACTTAAAACTGCCTCAGCAAAACCCAAAAGACGGGTCATTGTAATAGGTGACTCAGTTCTGAAGGGCACGGAGGGCCCGATTTGTAGACCAGACCCGCTATATAGGGAGGTTTGCTGCCTCCCTGGGGCCCGGGTTGATGATGTTAAGAGGAAGCTTCCCTCCCTAGTACGACAATCAGACTATTATCCCCTTCTAGTTTTTCAGGTAGGAAGTGACGACGTAGTGAGAAGAACGCTGAGGGCAATGAAGAAGATTTCAGGGCCTTGGGACGACTGGTTAAGGGATCGGGAGCACAAGTCATGTTCTCCTCTATGCCTCCAGTTGAAGGGAATGATGAGGGGGGTAAACAGGAAAGGCCAGCAGGTCAATGACTGGCTCCAAACCTGGTGCTACCAGCAAGGTTTTGGGTTCTTTTATCATGGCATGATTTATAGAACACCAGGGCTGCTGGCAGCATATGGGAAAAGCCTATCTCGCAGGGGGGAAGAGGGTTCCAGGACTAGAGTTAGCGAGGCTTATTGAGAAAGCTTTAAACTAGATTGGAAGGGGGATGGGGATGTAACTGGGCTCATCAGAGAGGCACCTGAGTGTAGTAGCTCAGCACTTGTGGGGCAGGATGTTGGAACTGTTAAGAATCGGAAGGCCCACCACCTCTCTAGGGCTACACACTCATTGGCCTCTCTGAAATGCCTATACACCAATCCACGCAGCATGGGGAACAAGCAAGAGGAGTTAGAGATCTGCATGCGGTCACAGGGCCATGATCTCATTGCAATTACCAAGACATGGTGGGATAGCTCGCATGACTGGAATGCTGTCATGGAGGGCTATGTTCTCTTAAGGAAAGATAGGACGGCAAGGCGAGGTGGGGGAGTTGCTCTTTATGTGAAAAAGCAACTGGAATGTATTGAGCTCTCCCTGGGGGCTGATGATGAGCAAGTTGAGAGCTTGTGGATAAGGATTAAAGGGCAGGGTAACATGAGAGATACTGTTGTGGGGGTTTATTACAGGCCACCTGATCAGGATGGGGAAGTTGATGAGGCCTTCTACAGACAGGTGAGAACCGCCTCACAATCACAGGCCTTGGTTCTCATGGGGGACTTCAACTTCCCTGATATCTGTTGGGAAGGCTACACAGCTAGGAATGCACAGTCCAGGAGGTTCCTCCAGTGCATTGATGATAACTTCTTGACTCAGGTGTTGCAAGAGCCCACAAGAAGAGGTGTACTACTGGACCTAGTATTGACAAACAAAGAGGGACTGGTGGAGGATGTTAAGGTTGGGGGCAGACTTGGCTGTAGTGATCATGAGAAGATAGAGTTCAGCATTAAGAGCAGTATGAACAAAATGACAAGTAGGGTTGAAATGTTGGACTTCAGGAGGGCTAACTTTGATCTCTTCAAGAAATTGATGGGAGAAATCAAATGGGAGAGGGCTCTAGAGGGTAAGGGGGCTCAAGAGAGCTGGCTGATATTCAAGCACCAGCTCCTCCAAGCTCAGGATAGGTGCATCCCGAAGAGCAAGAAATCAGGCAAGGGCAGGAGACCTGCATGGCTGAGCAGGGATCTTCAGAAAAAACTCAGGTGGAAGAAGGGAGTTTACAGGATGTGGAAAAGGGGGCTGACAACTTGGGATGAGTACAAGAATGCTGTCAGGGTATGCAGAGAAGAAACGAGAAAAGCCAAGGCAGCTTTGGAATTGAACCTGGCAAGGGGTATAAAGACCAATAGGAAGGGTTTCTTTAAGTATGTAGGAGACAAAAGGAGAACCAGGGAAAATGTGGGCCCGCTCTTGAATGAGATGGGTGCTGTGGTGACAGATGATGCAGAGAAGGCAGAGTTGCTGAATGCCTTCTTTGCTTCTGTCTTCACTGCTCGGGCCAGCTCTTGGGAGTCCCAGACTTTGCAAGTAACAGAGAAAGTCTGGAGGAAGCAAAACTTTCCCTTGGTTGAAGAGGAACAAATTAGAGAACAATTAAGTAAACTGGACACCCACAAGTCCATGGGGCCTGATGGGATGCACCCGCGAGTGCTGAGGGAGCTATCAGAAGTCATTGCTGGGCCGCTCTCCATCATCTTTGAAAGGTCCTGGAGAACAGGTGAGGTGCCTGAGGACTGGAGGAAAGCCAATGTTAGTCCAGTCTTCAAAAAGGGCAAGAAGGATGACCCGGGAAACTACAGGCCGGTCAGCCTCACCTCCATCCCTGGAAAGATGATGGAACAGCTTGTTCTGGGCGTAATCTCCAAGCATCTGGAGGAAAAGAAGGTTATCGGAAGTAGTCAACATGGATTCACCAAACGGAAGTCATGTCTGACTAATCTGATAGCCTTCTATGATGGCGTGACTGGATGGGTGGATGAAGGGAGGGCAGTGGATGTTGTCTACCTTGACTTCAGCAAGGCCTTCGACACTGTCTCCCACATCATCCTCACAGACAAGCTTAGGAAGTGTGGGTTAGATGAATGGACAGTGGAGTGAATTGAACAGTGGTTGACAGACAGAGCTCAGGGGGTTGTGGTTAGTGGTGCAGAGTCCAGTTGGAGGCCAGTAACTAGTGGTGTCCCTCAGGGGTCAGTACTGGGTCCAGTCCTGTTCAATATATTCATCAATGACCTGGATGAAGGGATAGAGTGTTCCATCAGCAAGTTTGCTGATGACACAAAACTGGGAGGGGTGACTGACATGCTGGAAGGCTGTGCTGCCATACAGCGTGACCTGGACAGGCTGGAGAGTTGGGCAGAAAAAAACCTGATGAGGTTCAATAAAGGCAAGTGTAGGGTACTGCATCTGGGGACAAATAACCCCATGCATCAGTACAGGTTGGGGGCTGACCTCCTGGAGAGCAGCTCTGTGGAAAGGGACCTGGGAGTCCTGGTGGACAACAGGATGACCATGAGCCAGCAATGTGCCCTGGTGGCCAAGAAGGCCAATGGCATCCTGGGGTGTATCAAGAAGAGTGTGGCCAGCAGGTCGAGGGAGGTCATCCTCCCCCTCTACTCTGCCCTGGTGAGGCCGCATCTGGAGTATTGTGTCCAGTTCTGGGCTCCCCAGTTCAAGAAGGACAAGAAGGACTGCTGGAGAGGATCCAGCAAAGAGCTACAAAGATGATTAGGGGACTGGAGCATCTTTCTTATGAGGAAAGGCTCAGGGACTTGGGGCTTTTTAGTCTAGAAAAAAAGAAGACTCAGGGGGGATCTTAATAATACTTATAAGTACTTAAGGGGAGGGTGCCAGGTAGATGAGAATAGCCTTTTTTCAGTTCTGCCCAGTGATAGGACTAGAGGTAACGGGCACAAACTGGAGCACAGGAAGTTCCATCTTAACATGAGGAGGAACTTCTTTACTCTGCGGGTGGCAGAGCACTGGAACAGGCTGCCCAGAGAGGTTGTGGAGTCTCCCACACTGGAGACATTCAAAACCCGCCTGGATGCCATCCTGTGCAACGTGCTGTAGGTGTCCCTGCTGTGGCAGGGGGGTTGGACTTAGATGATCTCCAGAGGTCCCTTCCAACCCTGACGATACTGTAACAATGTCCATTGCCTGATGCGCTTATTATCCAGGAAGTTACTTGTCACTGTTAGTTATTTGTACTGAAAATGCTAAAATAATTTCCAGTACTTCGTCCAAGAAACAGTGTCCTTCAACTAACAGTGGGTCCAGCATTATTAAAATGGTTGTGCATTATTCTGCACATAGAGGGGTTTTTCTAAATTAAATTAAACATAAAATCTGATGAGGCGTTTTTCATTTCATTTTATTTTATTTAGCTGGAAACCAGATTTTACCAGTGCTGTGAATGGGTTTGTTGCAACACAGTCAAGATCTATGCACTTTGAGACCCTAAGTCCTTGTTCTTTTCTCTCTTCATAAAGCTGGCGTAACTGAGGCTTTGCACTCTGAGGGCAGGCCCCTGAGCTAAGAAGGAGTGGGAAAAAATGTTATAGAGTTTTCTTATACTCCCAGTATGAGAAAACTGTTTGCATTGCAGGTCTCTCCTAGGTAAAATTTGGGGTTTGCCCTTGTAGTGAAGATCTTGGGCATGAACAAAAATCAGTATCCCAGATTGTGAAAAGGCTTTCAGGGTACTCTTCCCCACCTGTGCCAAAGGATGGTGAAGATGTGAAGGCCCTGAGGTGCTCAGGACCTTTCTGAAAGCCTGCAGTGATGGTGCCGATGAAGAGCTCCCATCTGCACTGCTCCAAGGATAGGAGCCCTTAGGAGTGGTTTAGGAGCACAACATAGACCCAGCTATAATGCTCCAAGAGTGGCTGCCAGGTGGAAATGCCCCTCCAGGACATGCGTGCAAGGTTTTATTTCTGAAAGGTCCCACATGCTCTTAATTTCCAATCAGTACCCAGTTGCCCCGAGGCTCAGTGGGGAGAAGAGGTACTGTCAGCTCCCCCAGAGCACTCTGAACATGTCAAAATGACACCTGGACTCTACAGGTCTCTGCTGTATTTTGCAGGATGTGCATCCCAAGGATGGTATGCTCAGCTGAGCATTTCTATCCACAGAGCACACACCGTGTGTCCAGTCTCTTGTGTTCTTACTTCAGGAGGCTCTGCTGTGTTGCACAACACCAGATGTTATGTGCCACAAATCATAACTTCACATACTCTCTGTGAAACTGACTGATGCTGATACAAAGGAATTCAAGGAGCTGATCAAGAAATAGAGACTACAGATTAATACATCATTTTCTGACTTTCTTCTGTCCATGGACCACTCTGCTTGCAAAGATCAGAGTTAAAATACGGTTCAACAGGTTGCCATTCGGTCTCGGTGTTCTGCAGACCAGGAAGACATGAATAACACACTGAGATCAGAGTGGTATAATAATACAAACACTTCAGTGACGTACCAGGTGTTGCCTGAAGGCACCAGCTTTCAGACAAGACCTTCAGCACTTTATCTGAGCTCTAGTGTTTTGTAGATAAATGATCGCACTGCACTTTTGAAAAGAGCACAGGGACAACCCCAGGTTTCTAACATTCGCTTTCTTAACACATAATATAACATGCAGGGCTGTTACTGACTGAAGCTTGGCTGTTAATGTTTGCCTACATAGTCACTGTACTTACCAGCACCTAATTCATCTGAAAGAGGTCTTTAGGATTTTGAGAGTGATGTTAAATAAAACTAAACTACAGTTTTCCATTCTGTCTCACATATAAATCTCTATAAGCATAAACTGATCCTGTGTGTGCAGTTTGAACACAAGCTTTGCTTCTACGTAGCTTTAAATGAGAGTTTTTCACATCCCTGTTTAGATGCGGTATCATTTCTGCCTTCAGTGTCAATAACATACTCAAAGGGACTGGAAGCTTTGCAAAAAATTACAGCCCTGTATCTGAATAAGTAACGCAACTCACAGGTGCACTTCTCTTGCAGCACTTTCCTGAATGCGTGCGCCTATGTGTAAAGCAAAGGCCATGCTCCTTGCTGGCAGCAGAACTTTCCATGCTAGCATTTCCATCCCCATTCGTTATCACCAGACATAAATGCTCCTTCTTCAAGCAGCAGTGGTTTAAATTCCCCTGGAGCCTGTAGGCTGCTCCCTGCAGAATGCAATCTCAAGTTAGGACTTAATTATTTTAAGAGATTGGAGAACAAAAAGATCTTGACAGCAAGATAAGTAGGAGCTCAGGGAACCAGGGGTCTCAGTCCAAGGCACTTTCCTCTGCCGATTATGGAATTGGTGAAAACCAGATTTAATTTCTATGTATTATCTTTGTAATATCTGGCAGAGACAAATCTTTGCATGCAAAGTCAAATAAAGAGGTCTATGCGCTGAGTTAATAGTTTGCTGGGAAAATTAGTATCAATTAATAAGGCCACCAAATGCTTGTGCAAAACTGCAGTAATACAGAGAAAGGAATAAGGGATGGTGTTTTGAGAATAAGATGTGTTTTCCATTTACCCAACCATTTATCACAGGGATGATTTCATTTTGGTATGCTGTGTTCCCTAACCAGACCTCTCATTCTCCTGAATGAAAATCTAAGTCATGTAAATCACATGTATATGCATAATGTACAGAATGGTCACTAACTGCAAATCTAACTTGTGCCAAATTCTGTGTATCAGTTAATTTTAACTTTTTTTTTTAATATTGCATATAGTTTTTCCTAATAGAAATAAATTTAAAAAACCCCACAACCCTAACGAAGATAAACATTCAGTATTGCTATAGAACATCAGACAAGCTCAGAGTTTTCAACGTGAGAATATATTCGCCTGAGAGTATCACTACTGAATTATTATTTGTTTCCAAAAACTGCAACCAATAGAACTGGGCAGAAAATAATGTCAAATGCACCTGCAGTCTGTCTCAGATTATTTTTGGTAGTCGCATCAAGTTTTGGAATTTTTTAAAAAAATAAAGAAGAAGAGAAACTTATAGTATATTTATAGATTTTCCTGGAAAACGGGGTATATGCGTAGATTATAAAATAAGAATAATAAATAGTAATATGTTATTGGATGTAATGTCTTATTTCAGTGTACAAATAGGTAGAAATACCTGAAAAATTGCTTATAAATGTTGCTAACTTTTCACGCATGGTGACTTACTATGTGAGAAATGTTCAAAATAACAAAATTCTTAAAGAGATCAAAAAAGAACAAAGAGATTCTGTAGAAACAATGGACCAAATATATCTCAAGGATAACCCCACTGAGATCAGTGGAATTGCACTAGGGATATATTTGGCCCAGTGACTCCAGAAATGATGTTAATGAGGACCCTCACCACTACTGCTAGAGAAATCTCTATTTAAATCATGCTGTGGCAGTTCATGTGAAAAAGTAAGTGGGACCTTCGCACGAACTGCACAGCATGTGAGTGTGAACCAACAGGCTATAATAAATTGGTTTGGTTTCCTTCTCCCAGACTTAAGCAAATGTGTTATATTGTAGCATTTGAGATGTTATAATGAAGGTTAAGTCATTGTTCCATTATGTCCAAAAAAGCCTGATTGTCTTCCAAAAAGGGCTGATGTTGAAAAATATTTCTTAGCTCTTACAAAAAAGACAATCTGTAGATTAAATTTAAAGAATGATAAATCCCTGTTAAAAACCCCTTGTTTGTCTAAAACTTGATCTGGTAGATGTCAATAAGCTCTGGATGAGGAAACATTTTGTAAAATAAAGGCCTATTTTTTTTCCAAAGGAAAGCAAACCTGAATGGGTTTCTAACAAAATTTTACTTTCTGAGAGAAAGAAGCAATGATTTAAAAAGTGTGAAGGAATGTAGTATCTGACATCCTATGACATTATATATCCTGGAACTACCTAAAAAGACAGAACCTGAGCTAACAGAGAAAGGAATGACCTTTTCAACTTAAACTGCTGATCGTAAAAAAAAAAAAAAAAAAAAAAAAAAAAAAAAAAATTAAGATTATTTTTAACCTAGGGTAAAGTACTCACAAATAACAGAAGCTGAAGATGCCTGGATTGTTCAGGCTTGCCTCAGAATGAATGCAGCTCTTGTATAAAGTGGTTCACCAGCAGATTTGAAGGCGCTTTACATTTGTTGTTCCTAGGGACAGATGGGGAAACTGAGATGCAGAAAGCTAAGGTGGGCAGCATCATCCCTAAGATGGGGGATAGTGGTGGAGTCAGGATCTCAACGTACCCACTGATGTGAGGGGCAGAATCCAGCAACAACATCCCCACCCCAGGTCACCTACATAAAATATAACTGATCCTGCAAGATCCTTTCTGTTTGAGGACTCTTAGGTTTCAGTCTCCATCAAAGTACAAAATCTTATTTCCTAATGTAGTGTCTGGTTGTAGTAAAGTATTCAAATTTTGTAAAAAACACACCAAAACACCCAAAGCAAAAAACAGTCTGTGGCCATGTGAAAGAGATTATAAGATGTAATGCCTGTGCTGAACTCACTGCACTGGACTCGGTGACCCCAGACGTCACTTCCAGTCCTCTAGCGCTGTGAACTGCGATTTCATTCCAGAGATCACTGAAAAAGAAATGCAGCATTTCACAGATTTCATCTAGCACATTCAAAATGATCATGTCCTGACATTTCAACTGTTGAAAAGAGCCAGAATTTACTGCCTCATGTGAAAAAGACCAGAAGGCTAAAATGCATGAGAAAGTAAAGCCATGATATGAGACAGATGAAATAATTTAGATAAAATAAGACAAGACTCAACTTTCATCTGAACTTCAAATTGAAACTGAGTTAAACCTCTCACTGAAGGAAGATAAAAAGTTAGCCAATTTATTTGTCTTCCAGTTCTCCTTTTTACTTGAGAGAATACTATTGAAGTGCTGGCTGAGATTTTGGGGAGAGCAGCTGCTGCTGCTGGTGTAGCTTCCTGAGCCATACTGAGCCAGGCACTCAGCCTCTTTTGCCTCACTTTCCAGTCACAGCCTGGTGTTCCTCCTCCCTCTCCTTGCTGCCTGATATATGTACTTTAAACACAAAATTTAGTATGAGAACTCCCTTTTATCGTGTGATTACACAGTGCCTGAGGTCCTTCTTTCAGCCATTGTGTCCAAGGTGTTTGCACTACAAATGATGTTGATGAAAATATTTTTCTCTGCATGTCCCCCAATGTCACCTAGGTGGATAAATATTTTTGATAGAGATATAGTCTTCCTGTGCTATCTCTTTGGCTTAACATTTGGAATACAACTCATCTGAATTTAAAAAGTACCAGGAGAAGAGACTATATGAACCCTGTGGTATTATCATGTCTTCATTCAAAAGTTTGAAGCAAGCAAAGGCATTGATTGCATTTTAATCCATGCTTCGTGGTAAGAAATTATCATACTGCTATGTGTCATTTTCCTCTATATTGTTACAATAATGCTCTGGATTTTTGCATGAATCCTTTGGGTTATAAATGTCCCACAAAATATAATGGAAAATATTTTTATAGAAGAAAATTTTATACAACTCAGCATGATCCCACTCCTCATCGTTTGTTCTAGAATTATTCAGAAATGTTAATTTCTCTATCCAGATTTCATAAATAGCTCAGACATCCCCAATTTTGCATAAAAATAACTTATGTTTGATGGAAACTGTCTTTTGGGTCCTTTAGCTGCAGTTTCTGAAGTGGCTATTTTAGTCTTGTTCTCTGGTGTCATGTATGGCGCAGAAAGGAGTTGGCAAACCACCTTAGCTATTCCTACAAGTGTTCATTTGTGAAACAGTCTTTAAGTAAAACCAACAGTCTTTACCATAGCTCAGGCTATTAGGAAAAGTGAGATCTTGAAGACCTGTCATTAATAGATTCCTTCAAAGGAAAAAAATACTAGTTCAAGCTTCTCAGTCTTTTCATTGGGGCTTTAAGGGATCTCTTCGTCTTTCCTTTCCACTGCCAGTGTCCCATTTTGTCTCCCACATTTCACACTCTTAAGAAAAACCTTGAACTCATACCTTCTCTTCTTATCTCATTTGACAGGCACTAGTCTTGTCAATAGACATAAGAAGTGACATAATAACATCACGAAGCATTCCAATCAGTAGATTCATTATCAGATTTATTACTGTTAAGTGAAGTTATTCATGTTGTAGGAGGGGAGCAGATCCCAGTAAACGCATAATAACTAACAGAACTTACACTTTTCCCAGGCTCCTTCCTTAGAGTAGAAGGAAGTAAAGAACGAGGAGAGAAAACTACCCGTCACTTTTAAGGGATATTACAATATTATAATCACATCTGTTGAACCCCACTTCTGTTTTCTCTTCCTGAAAAAAAAATATCTAAGCACGGAGGCAGAAAAAAGCCAGGTACAAATACCGAGGCTAGACTTTAGAAGAAATTAAGTGATATTTTGCACACACACCCCCCATCAGTATCTTTAGCAGTAAAACAAAATATGCGAGAAAACGAGTCTAAAAATCAGCCTGAATATCACTATAAAAAAATTAAGTGCTCGAGGCGTTGCTGAAACTGGGCAGATAAGGTACAGATGATCCATTCTACTTAGAATTTTGAATGAGCAAAAAGATGATCTAATAGCACTCATTACATACTCACATAATATAAATATAGCAGCCAGTTGTATTTTCCAGAGTCCTACAAAAATAGCAAGAAATATCAATGAAGGCCAACTGGAACAAGCAGTTAAAAAACTAATGTTAAAGAGGAAAACAAAGTAGAAAGTGTGAAAGAAAAAAGAAAAATCTGGTTTGAGGATTTTCCATAATTAGCATGTCCAGTGTGACACAGTGTTGTCTCTGCTTGCCTGTGAAGTATTTATAGACTTTGACAGGTTTTTTGCAGTTGTGCTGAACAATTTTTCAATGTTACCACAATCCAAATAGAAGTAGCTATTACAATAACAAAATGTTGTGAACCATTCTGTCATTACCTTCTAGCCTGCTAATAGTAACTGTGTTAATCATTTAAATGGTTTCCTACATTTCCATACTTTATGCAGCAGTATTTAAAAATGTTCCCATCACCCTAACAAGGTGCACTGCTGAGTTTTGTCATATCAGTCACTATATGGTTAAACACTAATTCGAAAACCTATCAAAAAATGACTGTAAAGTGAGTAGGTCAGTCACAATCCTTCATGGAAAGGCCGGAAATGTATTAAGGCAATAGAATAGAGCTTTTCTTTAACATTTAGGAAGAGAAGCATATAAATCACTGTGTCATAGTATCTAAAACATTACAAAACCTTCTCAGCTATAACAGCAGGCTGCAGGGCAATATTTACTGCTATTCCTAATTATTGTTATTATGGGTATTCAGCTTTGGTATTTTTATTTCCTTAGAACCACGCCTCCAAATGATTTAAATTACAAATTTCTGTTCTTATATAATAATTTCACCTTACCGCTATTATTAGGATGTCAGTTCTCATTCTTGGTCACTTCTTTAGTTTATAGGTAGTTACGGGCAAATTAATCCTCACCTATTACAAGCGGTTTCCCTATCCAGTTGAAAAAGTACACTGAAATAGATTCAGTTTCTACTGTACTAACAGTTTCAGTTTCTGCTACATTCTATGCTATAGTTTGTTTAATTTTTATTTCTCAGTGGGGTACTCAGTGATGTTGCTCTGAAGCTTCACTCACAAAAGAAGAAACAAGTTTTAACTTCAGAAGACCCAGCAGAACACTACAATACCCTGTAACATTAGAGAGCAGCATCCACAAAAGGAAAAGATAGAGTTAACAAAGGAGAAAAAAGAGCAGAAACCCCAAACCAGAACAGGATACAAACTGATCTATTATTCTGCCAATACTGCAAAGAAAGCGAATAAAGGAGAAATTGGAAAAAAATATTGCCTTGCTTATCGCAAAATGATTGAGGTTGAAAGGCACCTCTGGAGATTGTCTAGTGCAACCTCCTGCAAAATGCACAGTCAGCAAGAGCAGGTGGCTCAGAATCTTTCCCAGTTGAGTTTTGAATACCTCGAGGGATAGAGACTCCACAATCTCACTGGGCAACTTGTTCTAGTGTTTGATCACCCTTGTAGTAAAAAAGTTTTTCTTCCATTTTTCTTAGCGGAATCTCCTTTGTTTCAATTTGTGCCTATTGCCTTTTGTCCTTGCAATGGATATCACTGAGAAGAGCTTGACTCTGTCTTCTTTACACCCTCCCTTTGGGTATTTGTACACACTGATGAGATTCCCACCCCAAGCCTTCTCTTCTTCTCTTCTCCTGGCTCCACAGTCCCACCTCTCTCAGCCTCTCCTCGCATGTCAGATGCACCACTCCCTTAATCATCTTCATCTCCCTTCACTGGACTGTAAAGATTTCTTATCAAATACACATTGTTTATGCATATTACCTATATTTAAAAATATATTACATATATCTTAAAAAATACCACACACTCCCTTTAGGGGGAATGCTCTAGAGAATACTACGCTTGCACAACATTAATTCAGTCTGTGTGGTATATCTATTATTATTTTGAACCTATTTTGGGAGAAAGGGGGCCACAAATGTTCACAGCATCCCTGTGAGGCAAGGTAGCATCTCTACTCCTGTTTTACAGACAGCCTCTGGCCTGAATTTTTAGAGAACTTCGCATTTAATCACACTCTAAATGCCCCCACTGACTTTGGTTGCAGCTGCCAGTGCTCAGCACTTTTGAAAATCTAGGCTTCTAGGGCTGCAGACTGGCTTGTCCAACACAATTAGCTTAATCATAAAGCACAATGTTTTTATCTAGTGAGATAACAGTTTGGAACAAGGGAAAATCCTATTCAGTGGAATCTTTATGGTTACAGCTCCTCCGAATAACTGTCCTTTCCACACTCCTTCATTTCTTAACCACTGCATGAGATATACAGCTTGTGGTAATGAAATATGAAATGCATGTATTTTACTGAGCAAATATCTCACATGAAATGTGAGGTCTTCAGTTTGAAAATAAACATGATTCAGGGCTCAGCTGCGGAAATGTATTTGCTGCTTCAACAGCCAGGTCCCACCATCCTTGCTCAGTCAGCTCTTTCGCACAGCGCTAGCCTGATCTTACACTTTCCCTGTGACAAGTTTCCAGAAGTAAGTGTGAAAAGGCAGATCACTTTCCACTACCCACAGGAAACGAAATGACCCTTCTGTTGTCGGTCGGATGATACATGAGCTGTATCCCATGCAGAAGCCAAAGCTAGTACAGACTTGTTTTCATTAAACAAAGCTAAATATTGGAAGCACATTTAAACTGCAGCGTAGGAGCTGCATAGGCCCCAGCTGAACTTCCAGAATTAATTCTGTTGGCTTTAAGCTATTCAGCCTTAAGGCTGAGATGCTGGATGATGCCACTACAGGCTTTACCTCTAATTCATGAAAAGAGAAGGGGGGTGTGAGGCGAAAGTAGCCATAAACTGTACTTGCTTCTTCCTAATCTTGAGGCATCTCAGGGTTTTAATGGCCTAACGTAACAGCTCTAGAGAATAGTTTACTTTATGGCAGCCTATCGCAGCCGCCCATTTTCATGAAGCCTTATCCCTTCCTGCCTGTTCAGAAAGTCTCCAGTCTATCACACTGCCTCCGCCATGTGCTTTGCACCCCCGTGCCTCCACTGTGTCCGGCAAACCACAGATCTCTGACCACATTTAGCTGCAGCCTGTTCGTCCAGCCCTGTCTCCTGACGAGCAAGCAGTTCAGGGGGCAGAAATCCACTCCTTGAGGCTCAGGACCTGTTGTTTGAGAGGCTGCGTCTTTCCTCCTGTTGCAGCTGAAATCCAGACCAAAGTAATGCTTCCAACAAACCATTCTGGAGAGGGGATGAGAGGAAGAGGAAAGCGGTTTTCGTATTGCTCCACAGATGGCCTGCCTCAGACAGCATTTCTCCGACTTCCCTGGCACATAGCAAAGGCCATCCCCGTCCTCATCCATGTACTCCCTCCACTGCTTCGCTCAAGTTATGCCTAGGGATGGTATATTAATAGGTTGCCCTTCTGTGTACATTTAATTTTTGAGGCTGATGACCTGAACATGATATGAGCACCGACAGACGTTGTAATTGTATAAACTTGGGGGGGAATTAAATAATCATAACAAAACCAATTGTCAAGAATAATAAGATTTTCCTTTTAGTTGAATAATAGTGTCATTAATTATTAAAGAAGAAAAAATAACAATGAATCATTGAGGCTAAAATTAAACGAGCCCGGAGACTGCAATTCCTTCTTATATAGGAGTGCCCTCTGCAGTCTAGTTCCTGGGGAGTGATGCTGTGCCAGCTCCCGGAATGCTGGTGCCAGAGGAAAGCAGGAATAACTTGGTCAAAGCCAGTGCAGCAGATCGGGACGTGGAGCCATAATGAACACCTGGAGTATGGGATTCACAGTACTAATACGCCATTCCCTAGGTTGAATGCTAACCCCTTTTTTTTCTGACGGACAAGCTGAAAGACCTGTGCACACTTTAGAGGTGGTTTTTCGGATGTAAATGTTGCAGCTGAGAAGTAACAACTTTTATCGTTGCTGCATAGACATGGGACATTTTACTCTGCATTTTAAAGCTTAGCAGAAACTGTAAAGTGATCTTCAGGAATGTTCTTCAAAGGGGACATTGTCTGTGTCCTTTCAAGATTTTAAGCTCTAAAGCTGGTCACATGCTGCCATAATATTTTAATGTCATTCCTAGCTGGCAGGTAGCAACTTGCTTTTCATCAGTGCCTTATGTAAGTAACCCAAGCGTTAAGATGTGACCTCATTTATAAACACACGTTTCTCTATGAACTGCAAAATTTACAGGAGCATCATTTCTGCTTTTATGATGCTTCACAAAAATTACTATTTTTAATTTAAAAAAAAGTGTGTGCAAAAGAATACTTAATTTTGGAGGGAAAAAAATTCTAAGCCTCTAAAAGTTTACACCGCCTCCAATTACTTTTCATGCTTGACTATGTAGCAGGGAATACTTCATTATACCAGGTCACCAACTTTGACATCTCTAACCTCACAATAATAGTCCTTTTTGTAATGTACCAAAATTGAAAATCAGTTTAGTTTATGTTCTCACTAGGTTCATGGCTCCAGTGCCTAATATATTGCTGACTTGTATGCCAGCACTACTCCCTAGTGAGGAATATTAAATAGCCACAGCATATAATAGAAGGGGTGAAAAGGTCCAGCTCAAGTCTGCTGTATAGTTCAAATTCGTTACTGCTTTAAAAACTCAATAAGTTGCATAATGTTTCCACTTATCCGTGAAATTGTGGTATGATTCATATCATAGGCATCTTTAAATGATTTGTAGTCCACTATTTAAGTATGTATTCCACATAAATAAATACTTCCTGGGTTTGTATACACGACTTGTGCTAGTCAGTATCATAAAAGAGGCACAATAGCGCCTGACCTTTATTACTACGGCAAGAAGTTCATACATCTAATGAAAAACCCCTGAATGGCCAACAGGAATGGCGTAAAACAAAGCACCTCTGTTTGGAAAAGGCATTTTTGGAGCTTATCGAAATGTGAGCGCTATTTCCCTCCATCGAAAACTTTGGTTCTTTCCACTCCCAGTATTCTTTGTGCCTTCTAAAAAGTTCATGGACTGTGTTGTTAAAAATAATGTTAGTATATGGGATGTAGTGTTTGACTGCTGCTAGCTGGGTTGCTCCTTGATGCTGCTAGTTCCCCACCTCTATTTGTGAAACAAATTGAACTAGAGCCCTGTCTGTCCAGGGGACTTACTTTACCGGTAAGCATACCTGCCTTCATTAGGATATTGTTTGGTTGGGTTTTTTTTATGCAGCAATTTTGCAAAAGAGAAGATATTTATAGCTTTCTGGAAGCTGAAGGATGATAGCTGTTCAGAAAAAACCCTGTTCCTTCCTCCACCATGATATGCCTCCAATGTGTTGTAAATTATTTGCAAGAAAACTGAGGATACTAAGTTGACGAGAATAAAAGAAAAGCTGCAGCAGACCCGACAATAGATGGGCTCAGTCAACAGTCTTCTAAAATAATCTGGCCTGTAGCTTTGGGCTGTTCCTGAGGAGTCCTTTGGGAACCACTTTTTCTTCCTGTCAAATTTTTGGGAGTGCCAAATGAAGTTTCACTGAACTACCACCAGTCAGAGAATTCAGTACCTACCATGTTCTCCTCTCAAGACTTTAACTGAGTTTCTGGAGCAAAGTGTGTCCCTTAACACTCCTTGTCACATGTTTGTGCAATCATAGCCACTGCTGGCAAACCTGTAGATGCACGTAGCCTGCAACTATAAAATATGAAATATAGGATAGTGAAGCATGAACACCATCTCTTTTTCAAAGAAGTACAAGACACAGAATTGCCCAATATGCAGGCGCTTGCAAAACACAATTCAGATTCACTGTCTCGGTGTACATGCATTTGTGAAGGATGCTACCACTACACCATGGAGCTTTGTGAATTGTCCGTATAGGCCCAAGTGATAGAGCACCACTGCTGTGCTGGTACCTGTGGCACAAGCTGTGTGCTCCACGCTGCACTGTTCTGCGCAACAGCCAGTGAGGATCCTCTGAGGGCTGTCTATAGGCAAACTGAGGGCCTGCACAGGTTGTTTCTGTCTTCTGCAGAGCACAGGAGGGGCACTTCAGGGCAGCACTTGAGCCTGGTGGTGCTCCTTGTCCTGCCAGCCAAGCATCAGTTGAGGTCTGCTGTTCTCACTGCACAAGCGTGGGAAGGAAGGTCTGTGCTGCGTGGAAGCCGCTGGCTACCAGGGACATCCGACTACCTGCAGAGTTGGGAGAAAGCCGCAGTAAGGGATGAAGGAAAGCACCCTGCCTTTATCTCCAAGACCCCCAACTCCAGCCCCAAATCCTTGCTGATTGCTTAACCAGACTGCTCAACAGTGGTGGTTTCATCATGCTTTTGGTATCAATACACTGTATAATTCATGTGGTATTTTTCATCCCTAATGTGAGTGTGATTAGTTCTTTTAAAGTCATTGGGACTCTTAGCATAAGTGAAAACACTAACTATCAGATCACAACCTTTTAATTAGCAGTATGTTGTTATAAGCTTGGTAAAGGAATTACTGAGTGAAATTGTACAAGCTGATTTATATGAGTCAGATGAGACAGTGATCACAACAGACTGTTGGCCTCAATGACTATGAATCTGTAGAAGTCCCAACTAAATAAGAGAACAAGATCTTTTCTAGTTCTAATTTCTCTGATATCTTTTGAAAAATACCTAAGCTTAAAGAAAAGGTACTTTCTGCAAAAAAGTCCTTTGCATACTGTGGTTTTTTTCTTTGCACAATAAATTTTCTTCTTGTTGTCCATTAACAATTTTGTCTTTTGTTTCCAAAAGGTGGAAAGTAAAGCAACAGAGAATCCACATACATTACAATTTTGTTTTACCATAATGATGGCGGACATTTTCAGCTTCTCTCAAAAATCATAAAATAAGTGTTGGAGCTTATTATTCGTATGAAAAACAATGTTCTTTCACTGAAACAGCCATCCTAATTTATCATATTGATACAGATATTTATATTGATATAAACTGCATTATGTTCTTGAGTTTTGATTCCAGGGTAAATCTACTGGTTCTTTTTACTGTCTACTCTTTTTTTTTTACCACCGCTTTTTTAAAAAAAATCTGTTTTCCGTTTCCTCTGTACTCCATGCTAAATCACCTAAAGGATGTACAAGCCCTGCATGTGGGTCTCAACTGTGCAAAACAAGTTGCCTGTTATGTAGACAGACTTTTCAGCTCAAATGTCTGAACTAAATCTCCTCTGGGACATTGTGTAGGCAAACCCTGAAGTCCTGCAGCACGTTCCTCATGCAGTGTCCTGCGCATATGACGTTGTTCAATACAGCTGGCCCCAACTTCACTTCCCTCGAAGTCTGATTGCCTCACACCTCCTGGGCCGATAGCAAGCAGCTCTGGCCTCACCTCTTTTGTGAGACAGTATGTTAACTCTGCCCATGGAAAAAATTGCCACTTGGTCCAAGTATCCTCACCCAATTCTGACTTCCCTACATGTCTGTCAGAATAATTTCATTGAAAACTATTATTTTCTTGGACAGCAAGGTGATGATATGGTCCTCTTTCTCCCCTTCTTCGCCTCCAAAAACTTACATATAATATAGATGAAGACTCCCAGACAAGACAGAAGAAACAATGGACTGACTCCACACGGGCACAGCGGTTGCCTATAAATGACACTTATACTGGTTCAGGATATATGACATGGCAGGCAGAAAAGTTCAGATACAACTATAAATAAACAATCAAAATCATTATTGCAATTTGAGAACCAGCTAGAGAGTACTTGGACATAAATCACTGTATGCAAGCAGAAACACAAAGGAAATATTGCTGAAATGTTGGCCGGCAGCCATCTTAAAAAGGTCAGATTTTTTTTTTTTTTTGGTAGGTGAAACATATGTAAAGACACAACACTTCTGGCTAACATCTTTTTTTCCCCTGAAGATTGCAATTTTTTCAGTCAACACTGTGGTTTTTCTGCACGTTAAAATGTGTATTTATGAGATAGATAACAGCTCAAATCCTCATTACTCTTCATAATTTCACCATTATAGCTGCGTTACGTGACTTTCCCAGCCCCAACATTACACTAATCTGCCAGTGAAGGAGTCCTCCATCACGACTCAGCCTGCTGAGCATTCATGTAAGGATGTTTTGGGGAGGAGATAGGCCTGGATGAGGGGCAGAACAGATTTCCAGCAGCCTTGGGCTTTGGGGACCATGAGAAGGAGACTTTAATCAAAAGGCTGCCTATTAAGTTGGGACCAAAACCCTTGTCTGGCTTCCAATTTGCCACCTGTATTGCACTGTGGAGCTCGCATGGTCGGGCTCAGGAGATCTGGTCTGCTGGGATGACTGCAGAAGCAGGATCATCCAACAAAGAGTGTTACTCTGCAGAGCTTTATGAAGCTCACAGTCATGTTTTCTTCTGTCAGCCTCAAGCACAACACAACAGAGTTTTGTAAAGGAGCCGCCTAGGTTGTTCACCATGGTGGTCACTCAGGGTCACGCCCAGGAAGCTCTAGGGAAAGAGAAGGGCAAGCAGGGGCTGGAGCGGGGAGAAGAGGGCAGAGTCTGGGTCACTCACAGCATGGGGGCATCGGACCTAAACTGTCCACACTATAGAGCAATTAGAAATGCTGTTCCAGTAGCTGCAAGGATACTTTTCTGTGATTGGCACTCTTTTCTCTGCTCCCCCCTACTTCAAAGGGAGAGAGGGCAAAGCTATCCCCTCTCATCCATCCACCCTTCTCCTGGTATAACTGCACAGGCAGGGTCCGCTACAGGCAGCTATCCCCACCAAGGCAGAGAGGCAGGGACATGGCTCCCAGCCCAATTTGGAGAAGAAGATGTGTCCGAGTGCCCTTTTTAGTGCAGGATGGCAGAGTTCCCCCCTGGCTTTCAGCTGTGCCTACTACGCACAGCCCAGCTCTGTGACTGGTTTGCAGAGGGTGGGATTTTTGCCTTCATACATTCCTGTAATACACTGAGTACCCTGCAGCAGAATGATGCAAGGTCCAAGAAAGGGCAGCATTTGTTAAAATTAATGCTAAACTACAAAAAAAGTCCCCTTTCTAAGGATGTGGGTATTCTTGATATTTCTTTTAAGCAAACTGCATGCACACTGAACAATGTTCAGAGTCCTGCTGAGGCTTCAGTAACTCAATTATGCTTTATTCTCTTTCTAACCCACCCACATACATGTTTTACCAATTTAAATATTTTATAGATCCTCCTAAAGTCCTTTCTGCTGTGCTTTGCTCTTAGCATCACACTTGTTTTGTTTTTCTTGCTTCAGCTCTTGCTCAAGTACAGAGTGGCTTCTTATGTCTGCGTAATACTGTGCAGGACAGTTTCCATACCTCAGTGTGAAGCAGAGCTAAAAGAAGGAATAAGGAAGGAGAAACAAATGGACATTACCTCGTGCCACAGCTCTGTCTGGCTCTTCTGTATAAAATACACAATGCTGATTTAGGAGCTTTAATCCTTGCATGCCAATAAATTACTGGAAGTAAACATAAAAGACACTAATGGAATCATACAGTAACAAAACCTAAAGTACTTATAATAACTCAGGTAACTTGTCACAAAGCAAAAACTGTCACAAAGTGCTAACTGTACAATTAGGTTCAGGCATACACTTCAACTGTAAAGAGGTGCTCTTGCTTACAGATCAAGGCCATATTCTCTGTGTTAGAGTGATTAAATACATATATTAATATAATTATATAATATACAAGCATATTTAAAACGAAGCATCTAAAAAGTCATACCAACTTACCTTTCAAATCAGGAATAATTAGAAACTTTTTGAGCCCTATATCTTTCAGCTGCAAGACAACAGCTGATTCCAATACCACTGAAAACCTGTGCAGTGTTTTGCAAGACAAAGTTCAGATTCATGCTAAGCTAATACATTCATTCATCTTTGAGAGCTCCTTCCCCAGCGAAAATTCTCTTTTGTAGTTGAGTAGTATAACAAAACCCTCATCAACTCAAAAACATATTCCCTAGCAAAGCACTGAATTTCAGGACTAACAGCAAAACTTGAAGTCTTAGAAAGAAAAAGAAAATTATGGACTTTCTCAGTTGATTATTACTGCCTTCTTCTATAAGATTCTTGTGCTGCGTTGAGCTGATTACAAAAGGAATAGGTTTCCTAGAAAAATGGAAATGCTGTCCTAAAGAAAGAGGCTTTTCAGATCTAAAATACAAGAGTTGAATTCTATTTTCCAAAGGAAGTCATAAACTAACGAGATTTACATAGGGAAGAGCAATGTGCAAAATGCATGAAGTTTTTCTATTAAGGAAAATCATTTCTGGCAGTTGCACCACTTGAGATAAGGGGCGATGGAGACATGAGCAAATACCTTGGCATCACTTGGTGTGAGCTTGGAGCTCTGCCTAGCAACATTTCTAAAACGAATCAAAGCTCATCTGGCATCCTGCTTAATCTTTAGCTAATGCATACATTGGAGCTTGGGCTTCCCCTATGTATTATGGTGTTACTAGCACACTAGAGGCTGTTTCACTTCAGTGTGGCGTATGAAGTGGGGAATATTAGGGAAGTTATACCCACAGGCAGAGTAATGATCATACCTTCACTGAAAGTCCTAGGGTGATGGTCATTTATGTTGGTCCTAATAGAACAATAGGAGATCAGAATATGTTAACAGCTTGGGCACAAAAAATAAAGCTCCACGCTCTCTCCACCTGAGAGCGTACATTAAGAGTTTACTTTATGTTGAGCTGAAAAACATGACAGTAGATTCTGTTGGAGGTGAGTGTTGAATGGAAGATGTGAACGTCCATTTCTGATGATGTATGGATTTCTGAACCCCACCCGGGACCATACTGTGATGCAAGGAAGTCAAGCCTGAGAATTAGCTGTGTGGTACTGGATGGAATAATTTGCTCATATAGAGGGTGGGTTGTTTTAGAAAAATGGCATTAGTTTATTCTCTACAAAACAGGAAAGACTTGCTTCAGGCAACTGAAGGAAGCAGCAATTGCCCTTTTTATTCTTTCTTTTCCCTGAGGGGATACGGGCAATGAGTCAACTTTGATTCTCCCCCCTCAGTCCCACTGTCAGAGAGGCTGCCAAGTAAATATTGGGTTCCCAAGGGCAAAAGCCTTCAAGCAGATATTTGCGATACTTATCCCTGTGGCTAGCGCTGAAAATTAAAGACACATGATGTACAAACCCAAAACAAGCAGCACAGATTTCCAAAGACAACCAGCTGCTTCACTGGGAACTGCCAGAGCAAACAATTAGGAATTCAGCAAGGCTATTCACATGGCTTGCTTTCTTGTTGGACGGTTTGGTATTCTCTGCCATGAGGGGAGATAACTTTGATATTTCAGAAGGATGATAAAAGTGATTATTCATCACTGGCTTTGTCCAGCTGGGGAGGTAAGGGCACGTATCTCTTTTGAAAGAAAAAATAACTGAAGCTTCCTCGGTCAGCAAGACGGTTCATGAAATAAGCATTTCACCAGTACCAAACATGAATTACATTCTAACTGAGAAACTATCACTAAAGAAAAGCTGTTTAGGAAGTTAACCATCATTATCAAAACTGAAAGGAACTGACATGATGTTTTTTTCAAATGGTTTTCTAAATGAAAGTGAGAGGGATGAACACAAATTAAGTTGCCAAATTCAGCCTCTTCCTGCCAAGCTTCATGTAGACCCAGATACCACTTTGCTGATGTGGTACAATTGCAATGAAAAGCCACAGGCTAGTATGCATAATAACCCCAGTGCTGTAGTCAAATTAACAGGGAGGCAGACTGTGGAGTCAGCTGTGCTCAGGAGAACCACTCCAGATTTACCTCGGTAAGACTGAGAATTGAACCTGTTCCATAAAAGTAATCCATCTCCTATGCAAGCACGTGAAGGAACTCCAAAATTGACATTACTAAACTTCCCAGGGGTATAGTATTTCTGCGTACGATATTTTCAGCTTCAGATGCACTTGTAAAATACTGTAGTTCTGCCAGTGAATATCACTTCTCATACTTTTGCTAGGTAATTGATGATTATTGACTAAAGCCTACAAAATTGAAATAACCCTAGAGTTCAACAAATGCACAGTTCTTCACATACATCAATACCTTGGCAGAAACCACAAAAATGCTGCAAAAACCGCAAAAATTGCTACAGAAACAAGAACAAAACTAGTTGCTGGGCACAGCTCTAAGGCCTCATAAAAAGTGTTGCCAGAGAAGTACCATTCAGGCTGAAAAAGATGAAGATTTTTAAAATGCAGTGTTTAACAAGGTTAAGAACAAATGAACTGTGAACCAGCTGCATATCAGATGATCAAATTCATATCAGCTTCTTCACCTAGGGATGGCAAAGCGTCAGGATGTGAACCTTGTCTAAACCTCATCTAACTCTTGACCTAGACAGCGACCAGATCTCTAGAGGGCATGACTTTCTGCACAATTTCTAAACTTCCTTGTTCTATCAGGGCTGAACTGTCTCAGAAAAATAATCCTTTCTGCAAAGCTGTTAAATGCCCCTTGCTGTTTCACTGAGTGCTATCTTATCACCTGAGAAGTCATACTGAGTATTCCACCTCCAGTTTCACACATTAGCCTAGTTCTTGGAAATGAAGATCCTATCTCAGGTCTTACCGGAATATTATCACAGGAGCCTAAATGCAAATTAACAAGAAGAGTGCACACCACCAGAGGTTTAGCAAAAACAATTTTTAAAAAAATTTCCAGCCATTCAAATATTGTTTGTTTGAAAAATCATCTGAGAAGTGAGTATAATGGCATTTGCATTCTTTCAACAGAGGTAAAATATAAATCAAATAAGCCAAGAGAGCAAAAAATATAAAGGACTGCAACAAAGGGAAATGTTTGTATATACATCTATCTATGGCTAATCCATAATTTTATAGATATAGCTAGATAAAAAAGATTAAAAGATGACAAGGAGAAAAATATATTAGTGTTCAAGGTGAGAACAGACATTGCTGAGGGGTTGATCTTCACAGCTTTTCCTGAAGACCCAGATCATTGTAAGTGATCTCACCTGAACTACCCACAAAAGAAACTGGCAACTTAACCCCCATTCAGTGCATATTTTAACCAGGGTTTTACTGAGGCAGTTCTCATTTCTGATCAGAATCACCACCCCCACCCCCCCCTTCTGTTAATAACATTTTGCATACTGCTGAATAGTTCTATGGAAAATATGGGATTTAAATTACTAAGGGGGGGTGTAATTGACAGTTCAGCTGAACTACGAAGGTGTTTGAAAACCAAAAGTTCTTCATAGAGGTTAGTGAGAAGATATTATTTCTTAAGTTAATACCTTCTTCAAGATATTATTTCTTAAGTTGACCTTCCTTAAATAGATATTTTTTTTTTGTAGTCTTAGAAACTTAGCATAGGACCAAACAGGCCATCTTTTCTTTTCTAGACTAGTACCTTCGGAGCAAGGGTGGAAAGATATGTAGCATTTTCTGAGGGATCTTTCCTGAATAGTGCAGAAAGAGCTGTAGGTGCTGTGTTTGTGAGCAGGCAGAGAATGATGTTTTCCGGTGAAGCTTTCAAAAGCATGCAATTGCCTCTTAGGAAACTCCTGAAACTTCGACTTTTCTTATGGGCATATGACACACATGCCTCAAAAACATAAAACCAAAGAACCCAATCAAAATCAAAAACACAAAACCAATAATAAAAAGCCATTCAGCTGGAGGTATACAGTAACTAAGATCTGTTTCTAGAAAATAAAAACCAGCTTTGCACTCTTTCTCTGCATGCATAGACTGCTGAAGCATGCATTTTGGTTGCCTCTGTCTGAATACACTGCATTCTGGCAATATGGCAAGAAGCCAATAAGATAAAACACACCATGAGATCATATTTTGTACATCAGAACTTTCCCAAAGAGTACTAGTGACATAATAGATCTAGAAATTAGTAAAAACTGCCAGCAGTTTCCATCTTTAAAAGCTCAGTTTATACCTATTTACCATCATCTAATATTATGTGAAATTCATAAAAGTTGAGAGTGCAACAGTTAAAACAGCAGTGAAGAACTTGACTGGATGACCAGTTTAGGGGTCTGGATGACTAAAGCATTAGCTCTGAATGCGAATGTAAAGGGATAAAATTCTGCTGGTGTTGTACAACTGCAAATCTGGAACAACCCTTCTGAGATGTTATAGGAATATAAGCAGAGCTCAAAATCTGTCTGAAATTACTGTAGTGCTATTATTCGTTCCTAAACTACAGGAGAATATTTGTATTTACAGGCATAGCAATGACAAAATTAGAGACAATTTCATAAAAAGAGTAAGTTCCTTAATAGAAAAAGAGAACACAAAGATACTCAAGCGTGGATGTTCTGGAGTTATAAACTGCAACAATTAACCAATTTTCCATTTTCTTTCAGACATCCCACACACCTAAGCCTACAAAAGCAGGGTGTGCCCTCACATTATCTCTAGATGTAATACTCATAGAAAGACAGTCTGTAAACAAAGAAACATAATTAAATTGGTCTGAAAAATGCCTGTCCAAGTACTTATGATTAAATTATTTCATCTTTAGTTTGGGCCAGCAAGTTTCCCAGGATTGTACATACCTACATTATAACATGGATCAAAGCGTTGGCCATGTAAAATGAGAAACAAGCCAGTGCAAAACTGACAGAGCTAATCCATGGTATACACTTTTCCATCATAGTAAATGCTGTTTCTGTGCAGTGAGCCATCAGTAATCTCAATTCTTTTTCCTGTAAGTAATGCAGCTCTGGTTAGATTAGTTTGTCCTTTCAGAGTTGCTGTACTTTAATTTGCCCTGTACTTTAGACTGCCTCTGCAAGCTGCAGTTTAACAGATTTTATGAAGATGCAACTATGCTGGAATAAAAATATTATTATGTGTTCGTACTGGAGTTGCAGAGCCACAGAGCTTTAATCCCCTGTTGGGTACATACATTAAACTTCACAGTTTCTGTACCGCTTCAGAGCATTGTTATGACATTTTGAAGTCACCACGAATAAGTGTTCCTTTGTGGCAAATAGTCAAGCTAATAGTTTTTTAAAATTTTTTATTGCTGTCACTGCAGAGCTCCAAACAAGTGATACAGAAATATTAAAAATAATGATTGCAATGCCTATCAGTATTGCATTGATAACTTAGGTGTGTAACTCCTGTGCAAACAGCTTGTAGAGTAAAGCAAAAATATATTTCATGTAGCTTTAACTTGACATACATTACCTGTACAAGCCTGAGGACAAGCTCAAAAATCTCACTTTAAAAATTATAGTAGTCCATAAGATACTGTACCTGAATTTTCTATTGCTTTCATAGGTTGACAATCATTTGGTACTATGACATGCACAAGCTCCTGCTGATTCTTAGGTTTATCAACAATATCTTCTCTTCTGGATGCGAGAGACCATCCTGTTTAACATATCATTAAAAGGTTGTGATTTACACCAATCCTTGCCAACGTACAAGTGCTAAGTGTGCTTAATTCTGTGCGTGGCAGTACAGGACCTGGGGAACCCGAGATAACAGGAGTAAATTTTCAGAGTAAGTTGGCTGTCAGGGTCACCTGCACGGGTCCTAACTTGGCGTATGGAAAGGGCTATGTGTAAAACAGAGACAGACACCTCTTTCTCTCCCTATTTTTTATGAATTGTACACAACAAACTTGTTTTCTTTAAAGGAAAAGCAAGGATCTTCCTCAATTAACCACCTCCTCTCAAATCAAATCAAAGTTTTAATAGGATGGCAAGCAATACAAAACTATTAACAACATCCTAAAGAAGAAAAGCATATTTCTTGCCATCCCTCAGTGATAACCTGGTTAGCGTCCAGCTTTGCAAGCTACTGAAACATTTTTGGCTCTGGACTGTAACCAAACAAAATGAATAAAAGGGAAAATAATTATCATAGCAGTTTTGCTTCTGGAATTTAAATCCTCCCAGCTCCTTCAAGTTTTGCAAACTGACCCTTTTCCAGACTTCTTTGCGATAAAACCTTTTCCTGGGTTTACAATGCCAGCTGAATAGCAGATTCCCACTACAAGAAGAGCAATGGATGAGGCTTACTTCCCCGCTCCTGCAGCAAACTGCCCACCTAGCCTGGGAGCCTCCTCTGTAGTTTTGCCTTTGGCTTTGAAGTTTCCTCTGTATTGCAGTCTAAACGCTCACTACAGATGGAGAATTTCATCTTGAAGCTGGCAGACCTGTTCTCATTTCTCCACTGGTTGTGCAAAAAAATAACCCCCAAACAAACATTCTGGGCTTAGCACAAAAGCTCAGTAGCTCTTTTGAAAGGACTTCCTCTCTTTTCAGGGTCATTTGCTTTAAATATATGGAGCAGTAGCGAGGGAACAAATGAAGGAGGCGGAAGAAAAAAGTTTGAAATTAATTAAGGCCTCAAGTGTAATGAAAAAAAAAAAATCACATTAGAGATGGTTTTTTTTGGACCTGGCTTCTGTTCTGTCCTTCTCTAGCCAGGATTCATTCTCCCAACAGCAGCCCAGCGGCCATTGACACGGACTATCTGCTCCAGTTGTGTTCTCCCAGACGAGGTGCTCAGTGCCCCCAGGCCAGCTTTCAGAAAAGCCTCAAACTCTGAAAATCTGAGCATTTTTGCAAAGGTCTGAGGATCCTTACAGACTGGGTGAAGCCAGGGTCCCCTCTCCTGCAACGGCAATGGATTCTGATGTTGCTCAGAGCAGGGAAGGATTAAAAGTATTAATGTAGGCTACCTCAGGAAGGAGGAGACTAGATTGAGAAGATGCCAGTCCTTCTCAAATTTTTAAGTCAGACTGGATGTCTTACAATGGCCATAGGATACTTTTTGCAGGGTGTATATATTGCAAGTGCTGTCTTTTGCTGAAGCCTGAAGAATGTGAATATTTAAAAACACAACATGCAAATGTGAAAGCAAGTAGATCAAACCTACAATAAGAAAGAGAAGAAGCAGTGCAACTTTCTTTGAATCTGGTCAAAGTTGTAGGTCGCTTCACTCTTATCTGAATCTTATCAGATATTGTTGGCATAGTAATACGCAAAAATCATGTTGTTGTACATGCACGCAATCTGTTTCACCAGCTAGCGCTTTGCTATACTACAAATCACCATTTCCCCTCCAAGATCTTTCCTAAACAGTGAGTAATTTAAAAGAGGAGCACAAGGAATTTCACACCAGATGAGGAAATAAAGAGGAGTCATGCAAATGTTCGTTCCCATGTTAAATGGGAAGATGCAGCAGAGATACCGCACTTTTTAGTCAAGCTGAAACTCTGCCTCAGTTCTCTGTGACCTTTCTTGGGGAATTCATTGTATGAGTTTTTATTTTGCAGAAATAAATCCAATTTAAAGTATCCTGAGATATTCAGAAGTGAAGCAAACAAAGCTTCTGACTTGAAAAGGTCAGAAATGAAAATTATTAATTAACGCTGTTAGAGCTGCTCTCCCAATTCTTTTCTCTCTAATAAACTACTGGAAAACCAGGTAAAAGAGCTATGATGAAAGCACTTGGAAAAGTTACTTATAAACATCAGCGAAACCCAAAGGTAGGCATAATCCTGTGGACAAGGGCTCCCTCTGTGTAAAGATACTCCCTGTCGCAGGACAGGAACAGTGTGCCACAGTGAAAGGTGCCAGCAGTGGGAAGAAGCACATAAAACAAATTAGCCCTCTCCCCTTTCCACCAGTAAATCCGTCTGGTAACAGCTGTTACCTATCCAGTTTATACAATCTCTTCTCCAAAATCTTTGATGTCCAGAAGACTGGAAAATCTAGCCGTGTCTTGGGAAACAGAATAAAAAAATGTTGAGAAAGTAATAAAAACACAAACAATTCTCTTATTGCAATACTTGCTGAGAAAGAAAGTTCTCCAGATCTGGTTAGCTAGCAAACTCTTTTATAAACCAGTCATGAATGGATGAAATTTACTATTCATGCTTATGGAAATAAAATTAAAAAAAGGACTTGCTTCATTCAGCAATCTTGAGAACAATGATATATTTTCATTTGCTTTGCTAAGGACAACTAGAAAATGAGAGCATTGAGGCTTCCTCTGAAAGTCTTCAGCTTACACAGCCAGGGCATAGTTTAGCCCATTAGCCCAAGGGCCTGATTCTCCATTACATCAGCTCTAATGGAATTACACTTGTGCAATGAGGACGACAATTAAATAAATAAAGAGGTCATAATATCTCTGGTTCTACTACACAACCAAACCAGTGGGATTCACCATACTCCAGGAAGTCTCTGGTGAGGTACCAAAGGTGGAGCAGCTTGGCTGCTATCTGCCACACCATGCCTTCCCAGCTGCAGAGGTGGTCTCCTGACAGGGGCACACCAAACCCAACCCCACGCTGGGGATGACGTAACTCCTCTCTTTGGCGCTGACAGAAGGGCTTGAGATGTGCTACCCATGACATATGCCCTACAGCGGTGAAACGAGGAATAAAAGTCCTCTTCTGTCCCTTTTGCCCCAGACAAAAGTGGCAGCATTACACAAAACAGGCACCGCTCGGGGCACGTAAGCAGGCTGCAGTGCATCGCCGCTCCCTCATGTTGGGGGTACCAGGCTACCCGGGGCTGGGGTCAGGCAGGGCTCGGCCAGCTGCACAGGGAACAAAAAGCAGCTCCTTCTGGAAAAAAAGAGGGAGAGGGCCGGTCTCCACACACCTGTTGGGACAAGTTTATAAGATTTAGGTTAGGAATGCCAATACGCTTTTCCTGCCTGGATCCTGCAGGCACACCTGTGGTGACCCAGCAGAGGTTGCAAAGCTTCTCATAGAGGGGACCTGCTCTCACTGCTGTAAAAGAGGAATAGGACTCATACCAAACCTGATATGCAAAGTGGGAGAGATAATCTGAATTTCAAATATGAATTTTAAAGCTCTGCCTGTATCACCATCCCATTCACCTATAGTTTCTCTACACACAAATCTCCCCAGACAGACAGATTGGTTACATGTCAGATAATAGCCCCAGAAAGCTTTTTTTTTTTTTTTTTAATTTGGAGATTATTCGGTACAAACTCTTATTGGCTCATTTTTCTTTTAAGTCATTGCAAAATATCTCTCGGTTTTGGAGGGGGAGGAATGTAGAAGGGGGAAGGGAGCTCATGCATTTTAAATTTTAAGGAAAGAACCCCTTCGCTGTACAAAGTGTTTCAAAGACAGACTTATGTGGTTTGTGAAACTTGTGTGACTGCTGTTTATAACTTGTACCACACTCTGCCTCCTTCACCCTCTGACACATAGCAAGAAAACTGGATTCAAAATGAGATTGCACCATGGTGAATTCATTCCTTGAATTGCATCGTACGTTTCAGCAATACACAGCGTGGGAACACGTCGATTAGCTCTTGCTTTGAAGAAATTGGATTTGCAAAGGTCAGCAGTGGCTTGGCCCATTTCTCAGCAGATCTTTTGCTTGCTTTTCATCCCAGGACTAGCAGGGAGGAGGTCAGAGAGGAGTGACAAAAAGAGCGAGCTTTTTGAAGCAAGCCCAAAGAATCTGACCGTGCTCGCAGCAGTGTAGAGGTTTCTTTTGCTCAGAGGTAATAAATAGGTAGATTTTAACCCAAGTTTATGGGAATAACTTTCTGGGTTTACTTTACATATTAAACAATTCATTATTTTGGTATAAACTAAGAAATGCTTTCCAGTGTAACTTTCAGTCTGGCGAGAGCTGCCTGAAGCTAATCCGTAGAAACAGCCTGCTCACCCTCCCCCATCCATCCCTCTTTTTGTGCGAAGGGGAACAGCCAGCCTGGAAAAAAGGTGGAAAAAGGCAAAGCTCAGTCCCCAGTGGAAGCGTGAAACCTGGAGAGTTTGTGCTCTGTATTTCTCCTTTGAAACACATTTCCCAGTTGTTTTGCTTGCTCTCGTGCCAGCCCGCTGAGACAGAGGTAGCTTCATTACCCTTTTGAGCCGGAAAACTCACAAAATATTTTGGCCACCCTCCACACATTATTAACATAAACTGGAGTTTCCTCCCACTGCTGGCAGACCAGGGTGCTGGGAATGTGTGATCACGGTGTTTTGGCGGCTGTCACCAAGGTTCACCTTATTCCTGCGGTGGAGGATTACTCCTGGATCCCGAACAGGGGGTTGCTGTGGGCACTTATGCTGGAAAGCCACAAAAGAGGGAAGGACGTGGTGAAAAAAGAAATGAGGGCAGGTTAGAAAGGAATCCAAGAAAACCAGCAAGCCTGAGATCCGTCACCTGTAAATATTAAACATCTCTTGCAGAAACATACTACATACAGAATGAAATGTGTCTTCTAGAAAATGGGAAACAATGGACTTGTTTGCTCTGTTAGTGCATTTTTTTGGCAGGCCCCTTTCACATGCCTCGATTCCTCTGGCTTTAAAGCCTCATGAAGGCTTGTCGTGTGGGGAGAGAGCAGAGAGAATAGATCCAGCTGCTATCACAGGTCTCTGAAAGATGTAAAAACTGGCTTTTCCGTGGCTCTTCTGACAATCAACATTGCAGTACTATGGCATAAAATATAATTTAGAAAGTATCCAAATCATAGAAGGCCAAATCCTGATGCCCTGAGGGCTCCTGTTAAGTAGCCAGTACCAATCCAAGTGAATTTTCCCTGTCATTAACTAAGCAAAAACTGAATGTCAGCCTTCATCCTAATATATTTGACTCAGAGAATTACCTTCGAAGTCAGTCCCAGGGACTCCCAGAGGTCTGGCTGCTGCAGAATGTGCAAGCAGTAATACTGCAGATCTTGGGAAACCTGCTGGAGGGGAACATTTACAGCATGTGTAAAAGAAGTGTAGGGCAGAGCATTTCAGGAAGATGAAGAAGATGAAAAGAGAGTGGCTATCGTCAAAACGACACGAGGGATGTTTCTGTGACCTAACGGGAAGTAATAAATGCTGGTTTTAGGCTTTTAGTGTGGAAATAGCTTGTTCACCTACTGCTGCGTAACTGCATCAGGCTTTCCCCAACATCTAATCATCTCCATGAAAGAATGAGTCTATGGAGGGCTTGTAACAACTCTATCAAGGAGATTGTGCCAGCTCCCCTCGCAAGTATTATGTTACCACGGATCCAGTTATACCCAGGAGTTTCTCATTACCTCATCTACCAGTAACTCTTCAGCTGAGCCTTCACTTTCCATCTACAGATGTGGAGGCAAGTAGGGGATCCAAGTAAGGTTCCCCAGGCTAAGGGGATCTCTCTTCAGAACTAGCACTTTGTGCTAAATATGACATCCCATCTAGAGGTTTGGTTAGAGAATCCTTTCTAGGAATATAGTTTTTAATTCGATTGATTTCCACAAAGTTTGATCTGTAAGAAATTGCCATTTCTGGAAACACACATCATTTGCAAATTTTGCGTCTGTGTATTGTGCAGGTAAATGTGTATCTAACATGCAGAGCTTAGGCATAAGAAATTGTATCTGGATTACCTGTGCACAGCCATTTATACTCAGCCATCAAATCCCAGAACTAGGACCTTTTTTACATTTAGCATCCTCTTGTACCTCTATTTTCATTTTTAACGCACTCTTTTATGTGTGATATTTTTATCAACGCTTATTTCAGCTTCCTTCAGTGGAGAAAGGTGTCCTTACTGCACCTTTCACATATGAATAAGCTTCATAACTGAAAACACAAAGTGCTGGGTTAATTTTTTTTTTTTTTTTTCAAAAACAAAACAAAGAAAGTCAGAAGGTTAAACAGCTACAGTTGAGGCTACCTTGCTGAGCTGCAGTAAAAAAAAGAAAAGATTGGTCTGGACACACATTTTTTTATTGAAAAAGAATGCACATAAATTACAGCTGCTGACCATGTAGTCATTCTTTTTATGAGGTGTTTCCCTATACTCATATATGATTTCCCCACATAAATTCCCTGTTGGTCTGAAAACTGCTCACATGAAACTGGTGTTTTTCTTAGCAAATTGTCCACAGAATCTGTATTTCACACCTTGGACATAAAAAGTTCATTATGGAAAAAAAGCACCCCAGTGTCCTGGTGGAAAGCAATAGCAGACACTATCCAAGCTAAAAAAAAGATCTGCCTGCTGACTGTGTAGCATTTTTTCCCTGCTTTTCTATTTAATTATTTTTCATAATTTAATAAAATCCAGTATAACATAGCATGCTATAATGGTGCCTGCAGAAACAACCATCTAGCCCAGAGCAGAAAAAAGCAATTCTGTTTCAATGAGTATTTCAGTGGATTAAATTTTGTTTCGTTTAAAATTCTCTAGGAGAGGGAATAGGCACCTAGCTCTGAAACAGTCTGTCTCTGAGCCCAGAAACCCTGAAGTCCTCTGCTCTGAAAGAGCCTGTTTGATCAGATGCCCTCGAACCATGCAGTGTGGAAGCCTGGGAAAGGCTCCAGGTCTGCTTACCAGGGTCTTCTCACTAGGTAAAATCACTAGAACCAGAATCAGATGTTCCGTATGGGATGCTCAGCTGTAAATCTGAGAAAATATTAAAAGGATGAAATTGTGAAAAAATTCCCCCAGCACACACATGAAAATGAAAATCCACATTCATCATTACCTCTACTAGTCCATGTAGAAAAAAGGCAAAGATAAACTAAACTGGATGGCTGTGTATTAAGGGTCATCTGCTGCTCTTACTATAGAAGCGCAGCTGTCTCCTGAAGAAACCAGTGAGTTCAGCAGAGACGGGGTCAAGAATGTGCTCCTAAGAGATTCCTCTTTCTAGAGAAAAACGCTTGGTTTGACAAACTGTTGGACGTGTGTCAGAATGTGACAGACAGGGGACATTTTTAGCAACACTTCACTGAACTAGTGTAGCAGAGTGTGGTCCCCAAAAGCACAGTTGCTTTCATTCCCATAATTTACTTTCATCTGTCTTTTTCAAAACCTTCCCTAATTAAGCTTAATTGCCATGCAGTCACACATTAATGCAACATTCTGTCCACTTATGGACCACCCATAAAATGTTACATAGCATTAATCCTGGAAAGTGGTAGATTGCTTGTTTTGTTTTGTTTTCTAATGTGCGTAAGTGCCTATAATGCATAGTGATGGCTTTCTGGAACTGATACTTGACTCTGATTGTCATGAAAAGATTCTTAGTTTATATGAGAAAATTAGAAAGGTCAGAAGGGTGTTTGTGTTTTGGGGAAAACAAGCATTTGTGATGATTTGGAATCTAATATCTTTGGTGCAGAACCCAGACACGGGGATTCCCAGGTCTTCGCAATATTTAACTCCTTCTTAGGACAGTTCTGGGCCAGACCATAACAACCTCGATATCCTCAGCTTTTGTGAGTTAGCTAGGTTCTCTGCATCGCTTAAGTAACAGTGACTTAGGGTCAATAAGCAGTGATCTGATGACCTAATGAAACCCATAAGAACTATCTTTAAAGCTGGACAAAGGTCTAGTCTGGAGAACGTCTCAAAATAGTTTATAGGAGCTGATCCATAACAGGGTATTTAGAAATAGTAAAACAAAACAACAGCAACACAGAATCACAAGGAAGTTAACTGAAATAGCCTTATAAGGAGCTGATTATTCATCTCTAAAAGTACAGTTTTTCTGAGTGTTGTAGCTCTCATACCTTTGAAGTCAAGGAGTTCCCTGAATTTCTAGGATGCTCAAGCAAAAGCAGCACATAACAGGTAGCTCAGAAGAAAGTTGCTCCCAAGATGTTTCCAGACAGAAATGCTTGGTCAAACTGGGTGGGCTGAGGAGTCAGATGAGTGGGGGGGCACTGAGGAAAAACACAAGGGGAAAGTAGTGTTGGATAATAAAATCAGAATTTTGTTTGCAATCAGACACAATCACCTTTTATAGCACAGAGATTTAACACTGGCTTTGGTGAGAGTTGGAGTTCCCACGATATGACTAAGAATTTCATCTACCATTTACACTGGCTACTCTTTCCTGTGGTTCCTGGGCACTGTGGGAAAATGCCAATATTTTTGCCACTGCTAGAAATAGTTTTCTTAGTCCAGAAATGACAGAGCAAAAGAGAAAGGGAAGAACAAAATTTGGGTCCAAGTTGATGTTTCTAGATTATTCATAAGTGATTAAGTTAAGTCCAATCCTTTCCAAAGCTCTCAAGCTTTGTAGGATGCATATGTTGGAAAGGGAAAAATGAAAGGAGAAATACCAAAAACTCTCTAACCAGCAAGGACTAGTTGCACATGTAACTTATCAGCTAAATTTGTCCAAACTACACAGTACTAGAGGTGGACATTCTTTGAAAAAAGCAGGGCTTTTAGGTTATGCGTATGAGACAAAAATAAAATAGAGAACAGGAGATAACACACATTATTGCCTGTGAGCCTAGAAGCAAGTTCTGACGATAATTTAATATTTTAATCTCAGGAAAAATCATTCTTTTAAGTCACACCTTTATGAATTTCAAAACTGAGCAAAAACCCTTACTTCTAGTTTAATTGATTTGAATAAAAATGCAAACATATAATTTTTGTGTTGTTTAATAAGAGCTAGAAAATTTCAAATTACACAAAATTTCTTACAAAAAAAGTCTGTCTCAAAAACCACACACACAAAAGCCTCATTGTTACCTATGCTGATACTATCTTTGTCCCTTATTTAGCACCCAGCTCTAGCATTCTTTCTGGGTGGGAACAGTGCAAGGCAAACACTCATGGGCAAACTGAAGTGACAAGTAAGTAAGAAAAACAGAGTAAAGAAAATTAAAAGTGTGTACTTGTTCTGCCAACTATGCTGCAGGATACCGAGGATATCATAGCTGCATTAAGTTAGTCCTAGAATTTTAATAGGTCGTTATAGAGGAAATCTGACATATATTATAAAAGAGAACCTCCCAGCTCAGAAATGCTGGAAAAAAATCAACATGTTGTAATCCTACTGACACCACCAACATCATTCCCAAGGAGAAACCAGTGTCATCTTTTAGTTTTGTTGAGTAGGATTCATTCCTTCAATTTCTAATTCTCTTTCAAATGTTAACATGTCTCCAGGATTGCCACATTTATGCCATGTAGACTACTATATGAGGGATCCAGGCTTGTTTGCTACAGGGCTTCTCCACTTCGGGTCCTCAATGTCTTGGCTGCAGCCTAATTCAAGGGGGATAAGCAGTAGGGTTAGGATATGTAATTTTTGGAATATGGCAATCTGGAATAGCCTTCTGGTTGTTTACTCAGAGAAAGCGTGGTGCCACCTCTATGTCATAGTCCCTGTGCGTCTTTTTACTTGCTTTTAAAAATAAGGAAAATATCCAATCTCTAAAAATACTTACTACTCACAAAAATATACAGTTCCTTAGGGAAATGAGGTTACAACATAATTGTGTTGTATGAATGTTTGCCTGTCATCTGTTTGCTCTTTCCCCCCAGTTTTTAACTCAACTTTACAGAGGGCCAGAGGTCTCAATGACTGTCAAGTTCTTACAGGTCCTGTGCAAAAGGGGACAGCCCACGACTGCGTACACAGCACCGCTGCCCTGACTACGTGTGCGGTCCTTCCTACCAGGTGATGGAGGCATGAAGGACAGGGAGGGCTGGTGGTGGTGGAGAGCTGGAAAATAGACAATGAGGCTGAAGAGACAGAAATCCATAGGAAATGAGGCCTCTTTAGTTTGGCTGCCCGTGGGTCAACTTGTTAGTTGATTTATACCACTTTTTTCCCCTCAGTTCTCGAGTTCTGCTGAAAATTATTTTTCTGCCAATGATGCTTTCCAGGAAAAGACTGCAACGCTGGCTTCAAAACTCCTGACAGTATCATTTATATGCTGAACAAGGGGGCATAGCAAACAAGCTTTTTCTTATGTTTTTCTTTAACCTTGCTGATGTCTTTTCAGTGAACTGTAAGCCAAATTCTCCGTTTCACTGATTTAGCAAGTGTGTAGATGCTGACATCCCTGATCCCAGTTTTCCAGGTCAAGATCACATTTCATTAGAGACCAACGGAGCCTGCAGACCTCCGAGTCTATTTTCTCATAAACACCGGTCTCACTGATTTTAGTGGGAGACCAAGTGTGGGCTGGGGGCTTGGTATCTACCTGTGTATATAGTACATACTTATATTTAATTCTGAGCTGCAGCTACCCTGATGGTTATAATCCTGTCCCATATAAAGCAATATTAAGTACAGTGCCTGTTCCTATAGACCCAATTCGAATGCAGTTAATCAAATCAATTAATATTCTGTAGGTTTCAGTGCTCCCGAGAGTAACAGAAATCTAGTGACACCAACAAAACGTGATTAAAAATGCAGGAAGCCTCACCAGGGAACGATTGCAGCTTTCCTACTTTGTTTTGATTAATATTTAATTCTGGTACAGACAGAAACAAGAATATAGTCGAGGCTGAAGAAAACATTTCTTCTAACGAAAGTATTTTGCTCATTAGCAGTATTATCACTCAGTGAGTAACGAAAGAACTGTGATGAAGTCCATTGATTAAACATCCCCCCCAATATATTTAGGAAACCAAATACATATTTAGAGTCCTAGACAACAAATATCAGGAATCTGAGGTGCCCCAGGACAGAAACACACATTCATAATTAAACACAGTAATACCATTATGGTTTGTCTGGATGAAAAGTGTTAAATAAGCTTGTATAGTTGATGTCCAGGTCTTTGCAATCTAAATACATACAAACCTGGGTAATCTAGTCCAGGCAGAGGGAAGCACCTTTCCACCTGGGAGCAAATAATAAATGCTATCACTCACCCAGTGGGTGCATGGGGTGAGAGGGGTGGTTTGGATACAGCCGGTGCAGTCAGCTGTCAGGAGTGTGACATCTGCAGAGCTAACTGCCCACCCTTGCACCTTTCCAGGCAGCGGTAACTGGCTGGAAGTCCACCTCTGCACTCTGCTGCTTATGGCATCTAAGAAAAGGAAAAAGGACTTACGTAAATCTATTAACTATTAATGCTTCTCACTGCATCTTTAAATTTATGCTTTGGCTGTGATGCAAATCATTAATTTAGGGTAATTTAGGGTAATGACACCTCAAACTCAGTAACTGACATCCTGCATCATCTTTCTAAAATTAAAATTTTAGAAAGATCATCTCAAAACTAAAGTTTTGTTTGCACTGATAACAGCGAGACAATTTCTGCCATTGCTTGCACTCAAGCAACCAGGCAGAGTTACACTTACTGAAGGCAAACTCTGATTGATATAGTTTCTGACACAACTGGAAGTTTCTTTGTTTTCCCTGTGTTTCATAGAAGACTGAGATGAATAAATCATTTCTATCTTCTAGTAAGGAAAAAAAATCATGATGTGCTGCTATAGTTTAGGAAAATACAGACTTTGAGGACCTACTTCTGATGCCATTTCAGAATTGCTTTAATGGTTTTCCTGCTGTCCTCATTGTAATGGTTTATATTACCATCCAGGAAAAATATACTGCAGCAGTGTACTTGTTCATGATGAAAATTCCACACGAGTAACATGCAGGAATATTAGAACCAACCAATACATATGTGCACATATAGTTAGAATTAAAATTTTTTTAAACAAAATCATAAAAGAAATCCCAGTAACTCTGTCTTGAGCCTAATAAGCATAGCAATGCCATGAGTCGAGAAGTCTATAACTTATGCATATTTAAATGTATCTGTATAAATATTCATCTGAATAATTTTATCTGCCTCAAGAATATAAAAAAAAATTATGTGAACGGAAGTTCTTTGGCCTTTAGGTAGACTTCAACAGTTAAAAAAAGCCCGGAATCCAAAACAACAGCACAACATCAACAATAACAAAAATATTTATTCTTTCTGCTGAAGCCATTACCCAACTTCCCAGCGCTAATCCTGAACTCTTGCTTCTTGCTAGCACTGTGCTGTAAGTACGACAAAGGGCAGACAAGAGCACCAGACAATATAAACTGAAACGCTAGGCTGACCGTAACCGGAGAACCGAGTTCTGCCAGCCCCTGGCAAGCCTGAACTCACACAGCTTTTACTGGCAGGTCACTAGAGAAAGCTCAGCTGTGGTTACTGCTCAGGCGGGCAGAGCCAAGGGCACGGCTGGATGGGGGCCAGGACACCCAGCACCGCGCACCCCGGGGGCCGCGTTGCCTCGGTCAGTCTAGGAGGGGGATAATAACGCGTAATAATTGTGCTGCATGACTTCATTTTGAGGAAGCCCCTGGCTTACAGAAACAGCAGGCTGTGTTTTGGGAAGGGACGGACCCTCTGGACCTACTGTGGGAACGGGTCCTCTCGCTTTTATTCACACTAAGCAGGCCCATTCTCCCAAGTGGACTCAAACACTTACATGAACTCTGTATAAATAAGGATATAAAGCTACTAATGTTCTTTAACCATAAAGAGATAATACCAACCATGAAACCTGAGGGGCTTTTTCTTGTCTCCTGCACATATGAACGATGGCATTAAAAGAGATTAGTTTTAAACCACTTGCAATTTCCTTTATGCAATAAAAGATTTTCTTTGCTTGGAATTTTCCTGTTTATGGTGTGTATTTGGACTCAGCATAACATAATACTTCCCTCAGTATCCTTGCTTTTAATGATGCTAGCAGTATTTGAGCCATTCATCAAACGTGACAATTGAAACAGCTAGGAGTTAATGGGAGCATGAGCAGTTTGACAAACACAGTCTATTTGACAAGGCTGAGGTCAGGACTAAAAGAACTGCTCTTGGTTAAATAAATAGAAAAGCAACAAAGTAAAAGCAAAATCTTTGCAGCCATTTATCAACTTTAAAAGCCTTTTTGTTATAAGAAACATAAAGTGAAGCTGCACACAGAGATGGGAATTAAATGGGGTTGGAAGAATTCAGTTGGCTTCTTTTTGAGATGAAATTAAAAAGCCCAGTTAAAACTGAAGGATTATGTCCATAGAACAGACACGCAGCTACATAATACCTAAACCTACACATTAGAGCTATCTGCTTCTGAACTGACTTCTTATATTAATGAACCCAGTCTTTTCCAAGATAACAGAGTGATACAGGTGGCATTGAAAGGAGAGCGATATAACAAGAGACAACTTTCCTGACGAGAGCACTGAGTAGGCACATTCAGGACAACAGCTGAGGCTCCATACACTGCTGCGTCAATAAAAAACTTACCTGACACTATTCAGTGCAGGGGTCCTTCCAGGGAGTCTTTGCAAAATATCAGAGTTTTGCATTTAGATGCAATATTGCCTGTGGGAAATTCCTGAATGTCAAATGATTCCTGAAAGCTAATAATTAGCGCACCCACTAGCTTCCTCCCTTTACTTGATTCCTGGACCTTTTCCTTTTTCAACCTGGGGAGATTAGTTTGGGCTTATTATTTTGTTTTCCTCTGGCCAAGCCCCTGAAGAGTCTAGGAAAGGTAGAAGCATTGAATCTGTTCTTGTGTTCTCTGAGTAAAGTGGCTTTCAGAACATGCAGCACTCGTAAAAATAAAGGATAATTTCTCTACCCTTTTCCTTTAAGTGCACATAGGCATGCAAAACCAAATCCTGACTATCCCAGGTTCAGTCTTGCATCCTATACACCAAAGACTCTCTCCAGGCATTACAGCATTGACTTCAATGGGAACAAGGCAGCTTTTCCCATGATTCAGCTTTCCTGTTGTTTAAATTTGAGAGTGATAATATTCTCGTGACTAGATACGACAATACAGATTTAGGCACTCAGAAATTATTGGATATTATAGCTGTGCAGAGTACTTTTTAATCATTTGCCTACCATCACCTTGTGTAATCATTTATATCACTGTCCAGAAACCACCAGTGCCATTAGGGAATTTCCATCAGAAGCAAGTAATCTGCCAAAACTCAGTAAGCTTTTGCAATCCTAAAGTCTCAGGAAAGGCCTTTATGGCTTTTGGGCTGGACATGTTGCCAGCTGAAAAATCCCTTTTCTTTTGAAACTTCTCCATCCTTTCTACACTTTCATGCTTTTATGGCTATTGGCAGTTTAGAAACAATAAAGAAAAAAGGCATGTATTGAGGCACAAAGACAGCAGAATGACTAAGAATAGTTATAAATTTACAGATTAATTTTGTGCATCTTTTTTCTCTAATAACTTTTCATTTTTTCTTTCATAAAGCAATTTGCATAACTAACTAATATATTTAACAACGCCTATTGCTGCTGGAAAATCATGAAAGACCTCTTTTCCTGGAAGTGATTGATTATAGTCTGGACAAATGAAATAATTTTCCCTCTTCTCATTATGCTTTGAGCAAAACACCCATTACAGGAGCACTGTGCAGCCATTTGGAGCTAGGAAACGTATTCCATTTAGCCCATCAAACACAGTTTAACTGCTGTCTTAACTCTGCCTCTTTTCCAAACCTCCTTTTTAAAACTACACAAACATAACTTAATTTTGACAGAGCATTCTGGACTCTGGGCAGCTCTGACTCTTGAGTTCTTTTCCACCTGGAATGGGCTTTTCATCTGCTTAATCCCAGGGCTTTCTGCTTAGTTTCCTTTAGTTGTTTTGTAATATACAACCTACAGTTGTCTTATAAAATAATTTATATTACTCATTTGGATACCTTTCTGGAACTTTCTATTTAAAAAATAAATAAATAAATCAACCAACCAAAGCTCAATCCTAGTTTCACTTTTCAATAAAAATGTTTTTACCCAAAATACTAACATCGATGTCTGAAGATTGCACCCACCTTTCCAACGTCAACAATACAAATGCCTTTTCTAATGGACATAAATGTTACCTTGTGTCATAGCTACGTTGTGTTTGGGGTTTTTTTCTGTGTTTAAAACCATACAAAAATACATTAAAAATATTTAGTGTAAGAAACATTTAATGATACGATTGCATCTAACTTTCAGTAAAGCAGGATCCTGGAACAGAGCACAAGAAGAGTTTCGATGCTGTCTCCCACATCATCCTCACAGACAAGCTTAGGAAGTGTGGGTTAGATGAATGGACAGTGGGGTGGATTGAACAGTGGCTGAATGATAGAGCTCAGAGAGTTGTGGTTAGTGGTGCAGAGTCCAGTTGGAGGCCAGTAACTAGTGGTGTCTCTCAGGGGGGATCTTAATAATACTTATAAGTACTTAAGGGGAGGGTGCCAGGTAGATGAGAATAGCCTTTTTTCAGTTCTGCCCAGTGATAGGACTAGAGGTAACGGGCACAAACTGGAGCACAGGAAGTTCCATCTTAACATGAGGAGGAACTTCTTTACTCTGAGGGTGGCAGAGCACTGGAACAGGCTGCCCAGAGAGGTTGTGGAGTCTCCCACACTGGAGACATTCAAAACCCACCTGGACGCCGTCCTGTGTAATGTGCTGTAGGTGTCCCTGCGGTGGCAGGGGGGTTGGACTTAGATGATCTCCAGGGGTCCCTTCCAACCCTGACGATACTGTGATACTGTGAAGAGTAATGCTAATTTTAAGATGGCACTTCATGAGTTCATGCAGAATATATACAAATTACATTACTAACATAATTTTTACTCATGTAGTCACATAATAGTGAGGACCGGATTCAAAGATTCAGATCTTTTACAGTCTCATATCTCTTGTTAATGTTTTATGGATGGAATTATTTATCAGATCTATACAAAGAAAATCCCATTTCACAAAGGCGGGTTTGTTACCTACTTGAATATTAGTTGGCTTTTTTTTTTTTAAACTTCTGTGATCAGCAGTGTGATAAACTTCTTAAGGAAATCAAACCTATTCATGATTTTACCCTCTTTTCTTAACCAAATTGAGTTGGTGCTGAGAGATTTTCACGGCAACAATGGTAAAAGTCTTCTCTTCAGTCTAGCCCTGGGGAGGTGGAGGTTAGGATCAAGATTCCACTTTCACTTTGCAATATTATTGCAATCAAACAATAATAACAAAGCTATTATTATCATTATTGTTATTCTTTAGACAAATGTTCAGGCACTGACAGCCTACCAGAATCCTTTCCAGAATTCATCTTTACACCTCCATAGTTGGTCTCCAAGACAGACCCCTGAATAAAAAGCAGTATGCATGAGGCACAAGGAGTAGAAGGGACAGGAGGACAGAGGAGTTTAGGAGAGTCTCACTTTGGCTAATCCCAGCATAGGACTGTCAGGTGCTAATGATCAGGCTTTAATCAGTACCCAAATCAAGAACTAAGACATATGTACCACAAAATATGAAGTGCGTCTTTCTGGTTTGCAGGAAGTACTATTCCAATTTTTGTTGTATTTTACCTTAATAACAGTCATTCAGTACACACCAAACACACTTGTTTGGTATTTCTATAATTAAGTTAGTGCATTACTAGAAAATACTACTTTTGTGTCACATCAGGTTATGCTGACTAATAAATCTTCTCTTTAAGATATATGTCTGTATGTATCCTTTCTCTCTGAGAGAAACAGTAAAGTAAATTTACTGGACTGCTACTGATCTCCTAACATAAACAGCTACATTAGAAGTTTTTACTGTCCATGCTATACAGGGCATAGAGCTGTGTTCAAATCAGACAGCTCTCCTGTCATTATTGCTATTATTTATTATTAGTCAAGTACCAGCAACGTTCTAGGTCTTCTAATACTGCTAACAGTGGCAGCCCTGTCCCACATTTATGAAGCCTTTTGAGTTTCCAGTTTACTAAAACTCCTAAGTCACACAGATCAGGTAATGACAGACACACCACTAGCTAAATACCTTTAAACTTGGGGCATAGAAGCCAAGTGAGGATATGAAAAGACACAATTTAATGGGGAAAAAGAGAAAGGAAACCCTTTGTTTCTTTCTTTCCTTTCTTTTTTCCTTTTTTTTTTTTTTTCTTTTGGTTTCTTTGGGTATTAGTTCCTGCAGGACAGGCCACAGAGTAGGATTTTACTCAATAGGGACCAGCATAATATCCAACCCTTGTTATTGCCCCTCACTGACTCTGGGCAGCACGGATGAACTGAGTCTTTAAATGGGATGTGAATAGATGGAACAATATACCACATGTAAATGAGAGGGACTTCATACACATAGTTTCTCTGAAATTGTCACTGAGATTAGATCCTTCCAGGTAGGTAAGGATACATGATTACAGATATGGGCAGAAAGAAAACTGGGCAGTACCTTGAAGACTGTAAGCAAACTAACGGAAGACTTCTGATTAAACAATCTCAGCCCAGTTTATTTGGTTTCTATGCCAAGTTATACTATGAGTCTCTCATTTTTCATCAAAACGTTGGGAGGGGCATTACTTGACTCATCTAGGTGTTGAGAATATTTCAGTATTGTCTGCTGGAAAATGACATTATCTAGATTCAAATGATGGAATGAAATTCAAAGTGCAGGGACTCTGGTTTAGGTTGCTTTTTGATAATGACAGCAGGCAGAGAAAGCTTTTTATCAGGATTGCTACACGGTCACAAGAAATTATTTGCTTTAACCTCAAACTATTTTGTAGCTAAAAATTTTCTTTTTAGCCAGACTTCTGTAATTCTATAGCTTAATTATAGTTGCCTTTTTAAAATAAGAAACATTTATTAAATGAGATAGACATTGACCTACACTCATTTTATGTAAAAATTTACATAGGAAATAGTGATTTGAGATGGCAATCACTTCTCCCTTCTGTATCCATTCTGTTGGGTCAATTAATGTGGTCATGGGAGACCACTTGCCCTTTAAGCCAACTCTGAGAAAGACCAGAGCAAAACCAGGGTGCAGTAAAAAACATTCTGTAAGGATGCTGGGCACTTGGGTCATGTGTTAGAGCTCCAAAACCTGTCTTAATGTACTGCAGATGTTGCTAAGCTTTAGCTCTTTCAGCTATGTTTTCATTTACTATTTAGGTGGTCACTGTGTTACAGTGTTGCCAAGAAAGATTTTGAATCATCTTAAGATGGGAATTAATTGTATTAATTCATACAGATGTAACTGAAAAGGTCAAAATATTAATTGCAGGCCTTCTGGCCTGAAACTGGTAGCTAAACCAACAGACAAGGCACAGTTCATCCACCTTAGCAAACAGTTTTTATTTTGTGACCTGAAATTGTCACTACTGGTTAACCCACTGAGTTTTTGGTGGAAGAAAAGAACTGATACAACTGGCGTCTCCAGAGTCAGTCTCAAAACAGATATTCCAGAGAGCATGAAAAATAGTAGCTTCAAGTAAAGGCTCACAAATGGTTCATTTGCCTTTTCCCCAAGCCTTTTCAGTCAGAGAAAACTGTCCGCTTACTATAGCATTTCTACTTATATTAATTTTTATTTTTTTTTAATTCAGCTCTCAGCTTTCATTACAGTGTTGTACTTAGGAGAAGTAGGGGACTAATACTTGTGCGCTTGGAAGGCAGAAAACACTGGGTCAAAGATTTTACCAAACGCTGCTCTTGCTCTCAGTGTTAGATGCAAATGTAACTGGATTTTGCCCATAACTGCAAACACAGCCAAAAAAATCTTAAACTTGAGTTAATCGGAACCTTTTACTTATTTGACATGCCAGGGCACTGCTGATGTTCAAATTAATATCACTGTTCTTTTGTATTGCCAAGCCAGTCCCCAGAGGTTATGGCTACTATTGCCTAAATCAGGCTCCTTTGAGAGGAACTAGTTCAAACATAGATAACCTGAGCAAACACTGAAGGGAGCACTAGAAAACTAACATCCAGAAAAAGAAGCTGCTGGAAGTTTATTGCCCCTAATTCTGTTAATAAGGGAGGCTAATGAGCTCATTCTTCTGCATATTTACTTTTTCTTACGAGGGAGAGGAGTGGAGGACAGAGGGACTCTCTGACCCAGAGGAACATCCCAGTGAAGATGTGTTTCTCCGAAGCATTTGACTATTAGTATTAATGGGGACATCCTTCAGAGAATGACACAGATGTAAGATTAGGGGCCTGCTGCATCACAAGCTCTACCTTCAACTTTATCCAATTAATAGTAACTTTTTACCTATAACCCAGCTCTGGTTTTGTGTAAATGATGGTATAAACTGCAAAGCAGGAAGAAATCAAGTCCTGATATTGTAAATAGAAACAAAGTACCCTTCAAGCCAACAAAAATGAGGACTCAATCTTACATACTGTTTGCCTGTTTAGTAAGAAATTCAGAATAACTTCTGTATTAATAAAGAAATTAGCTACAGTCCAAATCTGTATATGTTATTCATATATGGGAGAAAGATTGTGTATATCGTGCATGTAGTCTATAAATATTTTCTGCAAACTATTTGCAGGCGCTCACTCTTCTGTCATATATGAAAATCAGATCTGTCAACTCAATAACTAAAACTGTGTTGGGAAGAGAAAATACCAAGTTTTCTAACAACATTTATCTGCCTCAGCCATGTAAGTTCACTGCAGTACTAGAGCTGAAAGAAATACCAATACAGGAGTGTTTCATGTCAAATCTCAAACCACTAATACAAAGGAGTGTAATTTATCAGATCCAAAGGAAAACAATATCTGACAGTGTCCAAAGTACTACTATTCATTACATATCTAAGGGCTACTGATCAATAGACAGCACTATGCTCTTTCGTTCAATAGGTTCAAGCTTAACTGATTTTCATGGCTTCTTGAATGCTTTTATAACTAACAAGGCATGATCCACATAGTGCTTTGTCACCGATTTGCACATAATCTAATAAAGTGACAGTAATAAATCACAAGTATCATTAATAAATCACCAACAAACAAAGCAGCACACTGGAAGCAATGTGGAAAATGCACAGATACTCCTCCAACTACTTTGGTGAGTAAACAGCCTAAACACACAGTATTAGCTAAGAGCTGCAAGTTCAATTCATAGTAAATACATACATCTGAGCTTTTAGAGATTTTCTATTGTAGTTGGCAAACACTGCTTTGTGTTTCTTCAGGGCAGGTTCATAGAGAAAAAGAGCAGAAAAAAGAAAAAAAGAAAAGAGATGAGAAAAAAACAAAACTCAAATTGAGCAAACAAATGCTTGGAATGCAAGAATGTAATCCAGTTTGGTGATGCTTATATGCTGTTAAAATCACATTTTATGCCTATTTACTTTATCATTTTGTACCTCATAAATACCTACAATAGCTAAAACTGTCAGTGGTGCCACTTCAAAAAGCAGTGCCCCTAGGAACAAGATCTTTGAGGTTTAGTCTAGCCACAGTGTGGTTAAGATTATCACAACGTCTCTTTAAATCTAGAAGCTAGTTGACATAAATTCATGAAAAGCGTACATACCTTCAAATGTGAAATTCAGGATTCATTTACTTACCCTTCAGGTGTGGATTTAATGAAAGCTGGGCATTTAACGTGGTAACGAGCTTCCACAGACTTGATAGAAAAATCCAGCTCCAAGGTACATACAGCAGAAGCAAAACAATCATTTTTACTCCATCATCACTACAAAAAATACATATGCTTAACAAGTATTTACTTGAGGTGGAATCCTAGAAACACAAATTTGTAGCTGTCACATGTTAGCTGGTTGAGGGTAACGCTTGACTTCTGTAGTGCTTTTTCCTATAGTGAATAGAAAGACAAATTATTTAGTTTTGGACCATTTTGGATTAAAAACCAAAAGGTTTGAGCTGTTTCTTTCACTTTTAGTTCCTAAATTTAACATAGAAGTGGTAAAATTACAAGAGGAAGTCAGCTTCCCTGGAATTTTTGCCCTGACCAAAAATTATTGTAAATCCCACAAGAAACCATTTTCATGCAACATTTTCAATTCAATATTTTAAGGCCTTACTTGTTCTGATTAAAGGCTCATCTGAATCCTCGAACGTGAATGTGCACCAAATTCCAATTAAAATCTCTAGGTGCTTTTCAACCACTTCTCTGGCGACCCTTGAGCAAATACATGTTTGTGTCAGTGGCTTGAGGCAAAATACATAATTAGAGACAATGATAAAACCATCTTTCCTCTCTCTAAACCTCAGAAACAGAGCTTGATTCAATACTAATAGCCATGGAAAAGAAATAAATAAAGTAGTGGCTAATACCAGAATGAAGAAGGGCTTTCCCTCTGAAGACTAGAGGAGGGCTAGACCTTGGTTTGTTGTAGCAAAGGGGACAGGTATTATGGATGGTTATTTACAGGCAAAACTACCGGACTCTGAGGTAAACCATTCCCTTTTCATCTATTCTTGAGAAACACAAGTCATGTAATGATGTTAAGTCCAAGTCCTTAATAAACAGTATTTTTCCTTTAAGGTGGTAAGGAAAACTGGCGAGGCAGGATCGAGGAGCTGAGGGTGGTAAGGAAGCCAAGGAGCTGCTGGTAGGAGAAGAGGAGCAAGGTGCACTGCTAGCAAGCACCGTTGGTACATCAGAAAGCCCCGCTCCCCTCTGCAAAGTCACCAGCCTTTCTGTAGTAGCCTAAAACAGCAGCCAACCTCCCCAGCAGCTACCACATCCAAATATCGAGATTTGGGAGTTTTAAATGGATGTCTGTGGAGCTCTTTTCAGAACGCTGAGACACTGAGCCAGCAGTGGGAGAGGGACTTACCCCTCCCAGGAAAATGCCGTGGGTAACACATGGCATGTGGGGCCATGGCAGCAGTTTCCACAGCCATGAATTGGCTCAGTACCTCTGTGTTTATTTAAGGAAAGCAAAACACTTTTGCCAAATTTAACATGCTTCTACATACTATAAATTTTACCAAAAAAAAATTATTGGACAAAAATTAATTGATATGAAAAAGAACAAAGAAATATCACTTAAAAAGAGAGACCTTAAGGAAGTTAATGTTAACAAAACAAACCTGAGGCTTAAAGCCATAAAGTGTGACCATCACTCTCTCCTCTTCTTGAGCATGTGACTTTGTTATTTTTGATCCAGAGGTCATTGCTTACTTTAAATGTGACTTCACCTTTTGGGCAGAGATGGCCTTGGCGGCCAGCTACTCAGCTCAGCCACAGATAGATATGCATGAAAGTGGTTATTTATAAAACTACTAAAATGTCCAAAAACTTTTGAAAGTAGAGCTAGGTTGCCTGCTGACATTTGCCCTGCATGTACTTCCTATGCAATAATTTGTTTTAAAGTTGTGTCCTTCATTAGTTTAATTATTCACAGAAGCCACAGAATTACTGCTTTTTTTAATGCTTATTCTCATATCCATGTAACACTAAATAGCCCCCAAAACCTCAGTGCCTGTCTTCTCAAGACCAGCCCCAAACTCACAAATGCTTTTGCTTGCAGTTAAGTTTGCTAATGTTCATTTCTCCTTTTTCCTACCCTCCTATGCTTGTACTTTTCCCTTTAACAAAGGTTTAAAATAGAAGATGCCTTTGCCCTCACCACTCTAAGACAGCCATTCCCAACATCTTCCAGGCAGGCTCAAAACTTAAAAAGAAACTAACTTTTTCCTTCTGTGTAAAAGACAATATAGGAGCAAGGTCTAATTTAAGCAATACCATCTCCTTTCCCTGCCTCTGTTTCAACATTGCCCTTTGATTTTTCCTCCCGAGACGCTTACTCATGACATCCCTGCTGATGCCATCGCACAGCGAACCTGAGCTTTGCAGCTGAAATGGGAAAAGGTTCAGACCCAGAAGACATAGTGCAGCAAACCAGCATTGCCCTCTTTGATCTCCTGCTCCTGCCCCACCATCCAGCGTGAGGCTTGGTTTCCTCTAAGGGTGAAACTCGCCCCACGCAAGGTTTGCTATGCTGTTTAACCCCATAGTTATGCTGGGGAAGGAGGGAACAGTGGGGGATCTCAGAGAATCAGCAGCACAGCCGAGCCCCCGACTCTCCCCTCTCCATGACACTGCAGCACTCAGTGGCGTCTGCTCTGGCTCCAATTAGGTCAGCTTGGAGGGGGATTTGAGAGGAGGTTAGGGGAGGGTCTGCTGGACCCACACTCCCGCAGCTATGTTGGAAATGAATCCCCACATACGGGGTGCAGATGGGCCACAGTCTTTTTTCCAGGCTGCAGCCAGCAAATAAACTTAGCGGCAGCTGGGGTGGGGAACCACCAGAGCCTCATGTGCTTTAATGGGTTCTGTGTTTCTGCATATGGGAGTATTCCCTGCCCCCCCTCACTAACTCATGCAAATCCTTCTGTAAAGTCCCGTAAACAAAGCTGTGGATATAATTTTGAATGAGAAACTTGCCACCAGGGAAAACAGCGGTCAGGAAAAATACAACATACCTTTCTCTCCAAGAAGGGTGTTTTGGTGTGTTTTCGTGGATTAAAAACAGATTTGGCTTGTTTGAGCAAGCAGGCAAACTTCTGACCTTTTTTCCACATAATAACCCCCCCCACCCCCCAGTACTGGTCCCTAATCTGTCCTAAAATAGCCAGGCAGAGCACAGAGCCTGTAAGTGAAGCAGGCCTCATTGCCAGGTGTGGATGTTTCTCAGCACAGCACGGACACGTCCATCTCTGAGACCTCATGCCCTGGTCTCAATCCAATAAAGTAGTTGAATGTGTAATTAGCTTTATGTTTTCAGGAACTGGCCCTCAACAGGACCCGAAATCAAACATTTACATAAATGCTTTTCTGGATCAGCCCTGTAGAGCTCAGTACTTGCTGGTCTGAGATGCCAGTACCCACCAAAAAAATGTTTGTGGCCAAGAGCAAGGATCTTTTAAGGCAAAGCATGATTTTCACAGCTCCATACGGAGTTCAAAGTTAGGGGAATCTGCATGACTACTTCTAGCTTAGCCAAGTGAAATCAAGTTGAAGAAAGCTTCTTACTTCCAAACATGTGCCCAAATGCAATCTGGGTGCCATTTTCGTTAGTGAAATAAATTTAGTGAGGTAAACATGCTGACTTCTTTTCAGAGGCTTGTGTGCTGAATAATCTTTGAATTTGGAGTTAAATAGGGAATGCAAAAAAAATGAGGTACCCAGTACCTGAATTATATTCGACGAATCATTTTTAGACAAACTGGCTGCACTGTAGCCAGGGGTTCTAATAATACATCCGAGCAGCAAGATATGTCCAAGCACAAGTCTCTAGATATGAACAGGCAGGGACAGAAGGCAGTGGTTTGATGCTGCACTGTCAGCCTTTCTGTGAGAAACTACGTTTTCCTTCTGAATGCACTCAATTCTCGGCAACAACCAGCACATGGATAGATTTTACGTGGTTTGTACATGGTTGCCAAGTAGATCTCACTTCAGTTTTTTATTCAAGTGAGTAGACTAATCTACAAGCATTACTTTCTACTGTTCTAGATTAATGTAATAGCCTTAACTTCAACTTCTTGTTTCTTTTTTCTAGATGTAAAGAAGTTGTTGCTAGAAATGTTGAGAGAATAGTAAAGACAGAATCCATTTGTTGTCAAGATTTTCCCAGAAAAAAACAAATCATAGTAAATTTGAGATAATTTAATCAAGCAGCAGTCTAAGGCTCTCCCTGACGATTATGATGCTGCTGGAAAAATCACATCATTGCCTACACTAATTCCGGTTGTTTTCTCTTTGAGCATTAAAATGAGAAGCCAAAAAAATAATTTAATTTTTACAGCTTCTCTCAGTGGTCTATAAAACACACAGTAAAACAAAACTGATGATCCAGCTTTTTGTTTGGCAGATTGGAAAAGTTAGACAAAAGAATAGGAAAGGATGAAACAAAAACCAACTCCCCCTCCCAAATCAAACAAACATAGAAAAAAAACAACAACAAAAAAAAGCAAAACATGTTAAGGTAGTACAGAATTTAGGGCCAGGCAGCTGCCTCTGGTCCATAGGACTTCTGTTTTTCTTTTCTAGGTTAGTTTTAAAACCCATTTGGGGTTTTCTATGCACATGGGCCAGTGTCTGTGATGATGCCAGTGAAGTATGGAAAGGACTGAGGAATAAGCTATTTGAAGCCGTAACTACTGAGCTCTTTTCTGTTTGTTTTGGCTGTTGGAGCTCTGGTAGGTGTTTCCCATTTTTAGCCTTCACACCTTTATTATATTTGGGTTGCAACTTAGAAATATTCCAGATGTTGTGGATGGAGACTTCCTCTTGGCCCAGGGAAGAAAAGGTTTCAGTCTCCTATGGATTTCCCCTCTACTGATCAGGAGACTTCACCTACCGTTACACGGGCTGAGCTTTGTGGTACTGGTGTTGATGCTTCCACCTGTGAGCCCAAGTGTTCTGAGCCTTCTTGAAGAACAAAAAACACCCCAGAATTGGTAAAGGTTTTCAAACCTGATGGCTAATAAAATCTGATCTTTTAATTTAGACCTATAAATACTACCCTTCTCCTGGCCACTGCCACTTAGAAGTCAAAGGTAACTAATGCTCAGTAAAATGGGTCCATGGTTTGCCCTTCCTTAGGCTGTATATGTGTGACACACGGGGCTCTGTGGAGGACTCACCACCCCACCTACGGCAGGTAAACAACGCACCGGTGGACTCCACCGTCTGTCCTCATGCCTACCGGGGAAGAGTCTAATTGTAGCACACTTCACTTCAGCATGACATTTGCTCACCAGCTCACATTCAACAAAGAGCTTGAAATTCATGTTTTAAAATGTTACCCATTAAAACTGTCTAAAGAAAATACTTTGAAGCAGTGACCACACCAATGCTAGACTTCTTACATGAAAATATGAGCTTGCAAGTACAGGGAAGAGAGTCTGTTTTACGGTGGTTGCCTGCATCTGATCGCTTGCTGTCTGGTTCAGATTGACGCACCTTGTCACTACAGAGATGGGTCTCCCCCACGAAGCCAGAATATCAAGTAATAGAATTGTTTATAACCCTCTGCATCCATACAAAGCAGCGTAAGGCCTGACAACCCCAGTTGTCAGAACAAAGAACCCTTTGTTCTGTAAAATATACCATAATAAGGGTAAACACTACAAGTGCTGGAAGTGAAGGTTAGAATGGGAGAATGATTTAGGGATGTCAGTGCCCGTATAGTGCCTGCTGCGCTTGATGGGGACCACCTCAGATGGGGCTGCCACTAGTATCTGCATTTCACTTTCAGATACACATTACGTGTTTTAAACATTTTCTCTTGGCCCTTATTACGCTCATCCTTGGCTAAAAAGCCTTGGACAATGTTTAAAAAAAATCGGGAGAAAAAGACAATGCCCCTCTATTCCCATCCTGTAGCTCTAACTGTCATGACTGCCCTGTGTTTACTTCCCTCTGGTATAAGGTAGTAACACGTGTTAATTAAATACCACTATCTCTTGTTTCTTTCCCACATTTTCCTGTTTCCCATCTTTAGATCTCCTTCCATCTCCTGTTTCTATTTGGTTTTATATACTTTTATTTTCTCTTTTGCTGCTGCCTATGATTATTTTTCCATCTCTTTCTCTTTTCTACTACCTTTTGACCCTTCTTCATAATAATCTCTTTATTACTACTTCATTTTACCTATCAGCCCTTTCACCATGCTCTCTCCTTTCATTTTCCCTTTTTCTCACTCTCTTTCTTCTGTCTGACTTTTTAAACAGCCCTATCACTTCCTCATCTTTTCCTTTCTGTTTCCACTAATGTGTTTTAGAAAATAATATTTCCCTCTCAACTTCTTCCCTTTTTCTTTGTGGCAGACTGGGTTAAACGTCATCTCTTCTGAAAAAACAAAACAAAACAAAACAAAACAAAACCCAACAAAAAAGCTTGTCAAAAGTTAGTGGAAAGATGAAGATTGTGGAGATGACACACCAGTGAAAAATACTAGGTTACCTCACTATTCACGTAGATTTTGTCTAACACAGGTTTTTGCAAAAGCCATCTGTCTAACATAACAACAATTCTTGTGTTTATTTTCACCTTTGATTCTTGAGCCAGTCAGCAGGTATTTCTTAAAGGATCCTAAAAACACTTTATGATTCATACAGATAACAACAACAGTGTTTTCTCTGGGGTGTTTTCTGCCATTTCAATTATAAATTAAGACTGAATTTGGAAGCACCATTTGTGGAATACAGTTACCTAGAGTGGAAGTTTAGAACAGTGATAACTCTTAGGTACATGCCGTAGGAATTATGAACTAACTTAGCTATGATTTATAGCTATTTTTCTTCCTAAATATAACAGTAAATTCTTTCTGTGATGGCTACAAACTCTGGAATATAAGAAGCAGCATAGACTCACTAATGTATTTTTGATATTCTTTCTTTTTCCCCTCTTCCACAATGACAAGCTATTTTGGCTCTGTGTCATTCTCTTCAATAACATTTAAGAGATAACTGCGTTTTGAGCAGGGGTGGGCAATCATCAAGTGTTTTAACTTAGGGTAGCATTAACAATGCAAAAGTGACTAGCCATTTCCCTGCAATCTGCTTTCTTGAAAGACTTCTAGTTTACCTCAGGCATCAGAGAAGACAATGCAAGAAGCTGCAGTTCCTACAGGATCTTACCCCTCTGTGGCACTTCTGAGCCTGTCTCCATGTAGTACCTGTCCTCTCATTCCAGGGTGATACCTCCTTACAGCATTTCATCTGGGTTTCACGGGGGGAGCATGCTAAAAGCATCTGTGGAAATTCAGTAGCTTTAAGACGCTACTCAAAGCAGGGAACACCAAGGGCAGTTTTGTCTGGTTTAGCAGATCTGGCTTGTAAAATCACAGCCATTTCCCAAACCAACTGTTAAACCCACAGACAGCAAATTCTGCTCTACATTACATTCCCTTCCTTAGCGGGTGCTGCACTGCATGCGCTTGGCATGAAAAATGCCACTGTCGCCTCCTCCGTTTGTTTAAAGAACTAAACATGAACATGCATACTGAAGAAAGAAGACGGACTAACCTGCTGGGTCCCTGTTCGCGACCTGCATCCATGTCTTCCGGCCCCAAACTTGGAAACAGTTGATAGGTATTGGGCAGCAGTGCTCCCAACCAAACCAAGGTGTTTCAAAGTTGCCGAGAGACTGGAGACAAGAAATTTTTGAACTTGAGTGTTCATTTGTTCATCACAAGTGCAAGTGATAACAAAACATCCTCAGGGTTTATTCAGCTCCCACTGAAATCCCAGCTTTGACATTAACTTGACTAAGATCAGAATTTAACATTAGTTTACAAATAACTAATAATTTGATTCCATCCTCCCTCTCTTCTTCACCACAACATGCACCTAATTGCAGTACTTGATAGACTGCCATTAAAAATACAGGCACAAATTCACAGGACTTGACTTTGGGAAATAGAAAGTTTTCACTGATACAATTTCTGAAGTATAGGACAAAATAAAATGGCTATCAGTTCTTCCGTGTGCTCTTGTTTAGGCAGGTTAGGAATGTCATATCATTGTGAATTTTTCCACAGGAACTCATAGCACTAGATTTGAGAGTAGACTTGCTTTTCTAGTTGATAGACGTTTGTCTTAATTTTTACCCTCTGATGTGTGTTACCAACCAATACATGAAATGGAAATATTTCAAATTAATTTTCTTTTAATCTACTTATCCCCTAGAAATAAGTTCAGATCAAACATGGTGTTGAGGCACAGCAACATAATAAAGCATTGCCAAGCATAACAGTCTGTCTTTCAAGGTACGTTTTTCTTTAGCGATTTTTCTGTAGCCAAGGATAAAATTAAAAGAATGGGAGGAAGAGCGAGAGGGGGAATTAGTACATTTGACTCAAATATAAACAACTCACAAAATATGTTACTAATCAGGCAGATTCCCATCAACCTACTTATCATCTTGGGCCAGACTGCATGTTGTTTCTCCCCAGATGTGCATGACAGAGAGGAAGCTGTTCTAGGAGTACACACAACGGTAATTCTTTGAGGATGTACAAATGGGACCTAAGAACCATCCTGGCAAAGGCTGTGACTCCTAGCATGCTGCATTTTGCACAGCACACAATTAAACTGTGGTACTCACCAACACTGGATGCTGTAGAGACCAAAGTGGATTCAGAAAAGAATTAGACAACTTAGAGACAATAGATGTGTTACTCATTATTACCCATAATGGTCAAGATAAATCTATTTCAGAAACTCCCTCAACTGCTTACACAATCAGGAAGGAAAATCCAGGGAGGAAACAGCTTATATGGTGTGGTCTTGAATGTTTCCTGAAGTACCGTGCAACATCAGCAAGATGACACAGGGCCAGATGGGCTGTTGGTCAGACGTAGCTCTATGTCTAGGGAGAAAAAAAATAATTAGTCCTTTGTTTGTTTGTTGTCTCCCTTTATTCACTGCCATTTTAGATTGCACTCTTTTCTTGCACTGTGTGTGGGAAAGGTTTTGCTATCAGTAAGAGGTTATCAGTTATCTATCAGTTAGCTATCAAAGGTTATCATACATGGGCCAGAACCTTTGATGGAGGCAACAGAGTTTTACTAGCAGAGCATCAGAGATAACAGTCATATATGCAGGCTAGACCTCTCTTTTTTTTTTTTTTTTTTTTTTTTTTTTCCCCAGAGATGCAGATGTCAGTGAATTTATTTTAAAAAGGCCTACATATTTTTCCTCCTAAACTTAAAGAAATAAAATTAGCGGACAGCACTGATTTTAAATTCCCAACATTGAAAGGACTGAAAGCTTTTGCAGAAGCTCTTAAAAGTTTATGTTGTTCCCCATTATAACTGCTAATACTACATGATTGGCTTGTTAATATAGCTAACTCACCAGCAGCATTCACATTAATTTTCACCTTTTACTATATAATGGTAGTGCTATTTATTAGCCAGACAGACCATTTTTAGTAATGTTATAGGAACAGCATGTGCATTACACAACAAAACTAGGTTATACCTGCAGCTGACCATTTCTATATTTATGGCTGTCTGACATCTGTAATGAATGGCAAATGGAAAATATTTGTTTTTTCTTTGGTTTAGTAATTTTTTTTTCATGTTTTAAAAATAAAAGCAAAGTGAAATACCTGGCATTAATTAGGGGTTTTAAATATCTGCAAGTCTCTTGCCAAAGTGCCCTGGAGAAACAGAACGGATCCTTAGGGCAGTGCGCAGGAAAGAAATCGTTAGCCAACCTTAACTTTCACTGGAAAACTTGACTGGAAAAGCCCAGATTACATTACAGTTCAATTTGTAATCACATCCAGCCCCTTTCACTTCGAGTCTCCAGTACTACAGCCCTTCATTGTATGAGTATAACTTTAAGATGGGGAATTTACCATATATTCCCAACAGATGATCAAAAGTTTTGCAAACTTTACAATAATCTGGTGGACTTTAAAGACAAATGAAGTTAGGTAATTCATGCTGTAATGTTTCATCTCACAGATGTCATCTAATTATTATTAACACGCAGAACCTACTTTTTTCTCCTCTCTCCCTCCCACCGATCATGCAAAAGTTTTAGTCACCGCACAAAGAAATCCTTTGAAAAAGAAATGAAATTCAGGCTGAAACTGTTCCAAGTGATCCCTAGTACAAAATTCTTATCGCTTAGAAATTTGAGAATTTCTGTTTAATTGTAGCAGTATTTATGTTGCTAGTCACTGACAGACCTGACTAAAAAGATACAATGATAAAGAATAGGATTTAAAAAAAAAAAATCAGATCAAATTGCCTGCAGCACACTCAAAGATAAAGGAAATACATATTGAGATATAGTTTTTGGAGCATGTAACAGTCAGAGCCAAAACACAGACATTTAAAACAAAGCTGGAGACATGGACAGTAAGTATTCCGAGAACAATGAACCTATTACACAGACCATGGTCTCTCCCTCACTAGGAACTGGATATTTTCATTTTATTTTAAGGAAACCTTGATCAGGTACCAACAAAACGATGCCCAGATTTTACGGAACAATCATGCTGACTCAATTTGCTTGATACTCTTTTCTTATACTTAGTCAAGGACTTTCTATCAAAACTTGGCCTGTAGGCTCTTCTCTGCTGCATGGAAGGGGAAAATCTCCCTGTGAAAAAAGCCCTAGTGAACCCGGCTTTCATGAGGAGAAATGCAAAGGCTTTTTTATATAGACCCCTATTCTTTCTGTGGCGCTACCTTTGTTCAGCTGCAGGTAAATGGATTTCAGGGAGGCCAGAAGGAAGTTTCTCCATCGTGCTGGAGAGAACCCAAAACACTTGAATTGAATGGGATTTCACATCAGCTTTCCGCATCAGCTTTTACAATGAATCTTCCAAACGTCTGTGTTCGGTTTCACTATTTGAAATTACCAAGATATATTCTTCCCAGAGGCAGAACTAAGGGGATTTCCCATTCCCGCATTCTTCTGCTGTTCAGCAAAGAGCTTTGTAGCTTACTGACAGGGCATATATCACCCTCTGTATAGATGCTGATACTACAGAGGTTGTAGGTTAATGGAGCCGTCGGAGTCTTTCAAACACAGAGTAATTTGGAAATACGTGAAATGAGAAAAAACAGAACAAAATCTAACTACAAATCCAGATTAATTGCTTCTCAAAGTTAGTGAATATTGTGTTTGTCCTCATGCTCTTCGTTTTAATGAAAGACGTTAACTGACAACACCTTGGCTGGATTTTAATTTCAGCTGTTCATAATCTGCATTTTTAATGACTGTTTTAGTGTGCACCTTCATCTGAACGATTTTATTGTCATTCTCATGTGTGAGAAAAGTATCACTTTCCATCAGCTTCCTTTTCAAAACAATCACATATATGTTTCCCTTTGGTGTGTCTGCAGCACGGTGTGGGGATTTGATAGACAATGTATTAGCAAGGCTAATCATAATTTAATGAATGTAAACTCTGCCTTCAGCTCATCCTGACAGAGTTGGTAGTAGGGGTGGTTCTTTTGTTACTTCTTTTTGTTGTTGTTGTTGAGGACGTTCTTGTGGGTGCAATTAAATTGGTGCCAAATTACCTGAAATAATTTGTGGTTATTAAACAAATCAGTCTCTGATGTGGAAAGTGCATTGTTCCCTGGCATTCCGGAGGCTTGCATTTATTTTTTTTTTTTTCCACAAGAGATTGTAGCAACTGATCTCTGACAATAATGCTTTGTGTATGTTGCCTCTTGGGTGGTGGAAGAAAAGACTAAGCCGTGTCACAAAAATGCACATATGATCTACAGCTGGCATGTCACATTATAACCAAACAAAAATGATATCATGACTTGCAGAACCTCTTTAAGGAGGCATCACTTGCAAGGTTAACTATGGTGGTTGAAATAAAAGACAAGTTGCAAACTATCCTCCTAATTCCCTGACACTGAAAAATGCAAAAATACTGTATTTGCTCAATCTGATTTTGCATTGGGTATGTGCCTTATTTCTAGAACTGGACTTCTAAAATGGCTAATAACTACTATTTTTTATTTTGCTGGAACATGAAACCTTTGCAACTTAACTGTCTTTGCATTGAGGTGTTTGACCAACTGTTTCTTTGTAACATAGCTCATTTGTCCAAAACAATGTGTTTGTATAAATGCAGAGTTGAATGAATAAATTATACTACCTTTTTCTCACAAAACCTGCCTTTCTTAGTCTTTCAGTGCATAAGGATTCTCTATCTGTACTCGTAAGTATTCTTCATCAGTTATGTGTGACAGTTGCTTATGGTTCCTACTGCTTGGCCTTTTGAGGTTATTTAGTTATCAAATTTCTTATTCCCGAGGGTCTTACTACTTCTAATGTATTCAGCTGGAGGAATTCTATACTCACCAATTTACATTAGTCAGGGAAAACTGAGGCGTGTCTACATTGGCCAGGCATCCTATATATCGGGCTCATGTCTTTTCTCATTTGTACTGGTCCAAGTCACAAGTAACTCAACCAATATCAATGGCATCAAGTCAACATAAAACTGACATAAATGAGAGAAGAACCAAAAGCCTGTGTTATCCTGTTGTATTTCTGGGGCAACTCCATCAGCATCAGTTATTTGACTCAGGTTTGCACTAATGCAAAATAGAATTTAAAAAATGCCCCAGTCTAACGCATTTGACTTCTTGACAAAATTAACTGGAAAATCCCAGCTAGTTTGTCAGGGTTTTTTTGACATTTCCCATAGGAAGTATCCATTTTAACACAGTCAATACCTTTCCTAGACACTTGTCAATCTGTTTGGCCAAGCAACATTTACATAGTCAGCAAATTAAGACATAAAAGAAGCTAATCAGGACATCTCCAGGTACTTTCTTTCCACAAACAATGTACAATGCTTAATTTCCTACCAGGAAATTATAGCGTCTACTGAGATTTCAAGATCTGATTAGTTTCAGAGGCTCAGGTTTTTTAAAAATCTGTAATTCAAAATAAAGGTATAAACATTACAGCCACCCTATGCCTGGAGAAACCTGGTTACTGCAGCCCCTTTGGGGAAAGAATGGGACCCTTTAGATTTTTACTGATAAGGTATGAATAACATTCTCATAAAGCTCAAAGATTGCCCAGATATACACATTTAAAATAATTATGGTAATTAAGTAGAGTTGCAAGCAGCTATAGCTCCAGGCAACACCAGTTAAATGTAAAGAGAAAACATCTTCTGCATATGTTTGTGATTTATGTAATTACATGCTTCTACAAGCTACACACCATTCACTGGCAAACAGCCATCTCTTCTTTCATTACAATTTAGCCACAGTAAGTAACGTACTTCATCTGTTTGAAAAGCGCCACTTAATAATGCCACCAAGGATGTATACAACAACACTGGGGAGTGAATGTAAAAAAAATTAAATGTTATTTCGTGTGTGTTAAAAATAGCCTTTGTGGGCCCGTTTCTGACATAAATCATGAATGACTCCATTTTAGACAACTAAATTACACCTTATGTCAGTGAGAAATGAATAAAACCCAAGGTGTGTTTCACATATGAGATTATGTGTTTGCTCTTGAGAATTACTATTTTTCTGAATGTAGTAATTTTTGAAAATTAATCTGTACTGGGCCATTCTGAGGCAAGTCCTTACCAAATCCAGTGAGAGGAGAGAAAATTAAAATGTTACTTGAACAAAAATGGATTCAGAAGTCAAGAACTCTCCTTAGTGGACAGGCTTCCCTCTGCCAACAGAAGCACAGACAAAGGACTTCCGCTATATTTCTGAGAACTGGCCTCTGGACTACCCTCACACACTCACTAGAAACTTTTAGTCAAGCTTCAATTAACATTTTCAAGGAATTAAAAAGGAAAATGAAAAGAAAAAGTGTATTTTTTTTCACATTTCGTCAGACTTCCAAATTTATTACCACTCACAATCACACTACAGTCCATGGGTTTACTTGTCAAGTATGTTTTTCTTCAGAATAAAAAACATCAAACTGTTCTTTTGTACACAGTGTTTCCTCATCTAAACTGGTTTCACCAGAAACAACTGATTTTGCAGTTCTTTGTAAAGCCTGGTTTATTTGATAGCGTGAAAGGGATACACTAACTACAAGACACAGTCCCAATAGAACAATGGGAATGCAAATGAGAGAAAATATGTTTGGTTACTAGAAATGTACTTGTAAGAAAACAGTTGTGCCTGTAAAATTGCATACAATTTATATTAAATACAATATTCTGCTTACGCAGTGGCTTTTCCATTCAGGTGTGCAATTATGTCTTGAAGTATTTCACATTTTAAGTAACATAAGGTGTCAAAGTTGCCATTATGGAAAATATTTCTAAGTATGCTCTACTGTCCATGAAATAGTGTCTAAATACATAGTTAAGAGATACACTATATGCTATCCATGAAATTTACTGTATACATACTCTATACTACAGTGGGATATCTGAGACTGAGTTGAAAACACATTTCTGCTGAGCTAGAAAACATACAGTAAGACATGAATATTTGTCCTCTCCACAACTCTTTCATTCCAATGCCAATGCACGATTATTTGCAATGTACTTTCTGGCTCTTCACTGCATTTGTAAAGGATTCCAGATTAAGATCTTTTGATTTTTTTTTTTTATTTCATTCTCTGCCCCTACCCAGCTGCTGGAAGCGAGGAAGCTTAATGCCTAGGGCATTGAAAGGCAGAGGTCCCTGGGCCTCTTGAAAGACAGCTATCTGAACCCACCACTCTGAAAACCCTGTTCTGTTCTCACCACTAAACTCCAAAAGAGCCCTAACGAGTCAACATGCCTCTTCTGCTCACGCAATAAAGTTATTCTTTTATAAAGTGTAGCACCTGCAACAGAGAATAATGTGACAGTTTACCTGCACAATTGTCAGTAGTCTCCAGACTAGTGTATTTACCTATGATGGGAAGAACCAAGCCTCAGTCTTTGCTGCACATCACCATGACCCAAGACCCTCATTTGAATCTTGCAGCTATTGGGACCACACACTTCTGTCCAGAATTCACACATTGTCATGGGAGGAAAAAATAAACAAAAACAAACAAAAAACCCACAAGACAGAATCACCTTTCATTAAAGTAATTTCTTAAAAGCTTTTCTTGTTCCTCTGACTCCTAGATACTTTCCCAAATCTGGAATGAGTTGGAGGAAAAGATCCAATCTGAAGGTGATTCTACCTTCCTTATTTTAGCCAACAGCTGGATGCACAGCAGACCAGAGGGCAAAGCAGAAAGAGGTGCAATAATCTCACCTCAGAGAGGACTCGTTTCAGGAACATGCTGAAAGCCATGTGAAGGCAGCAGTGGAGGGGTGGGCTGTAGCTCACAGGCCACAGGCCACATGCCGAGACCCAAAATTGGGCAGACGCAAACTTTTGCTTGAAGTGCTCAGGATCAATTGTAGGCATAGGAGTCACTGTTATAGTCATGTCCCCATCCTATGCTGGTCTTAGAAAGTCAGACTAGAAACAAATTAGGGTACACCACTCTGCAAATTTTAGATCAAAATCATAAACTATAAGCGAGATGACCCAAGGCTAAACCATTTGTTAGCAAGAACTATTTTTTCGTCCGTATGTTTCTGCAGTACAATACAGCTGTAATCTGTGACTGAGCTCTTAAGGCATTGATACAATAAAAGAGTAATTGAAGGTCACAACAAATTTAGTTGTAGTCAAGTCTGTTACATGTATGCTTGGAGCGTTTGTGTTCCTTACCTGCTAGCCCACAGAACATGATCTGTTACTTAAAATTTCTGGTGCTGTGTAAGGTCTCAGACATACCAGCAACACCAGCCCTTCCCTGTGGCACTGAAAGACACCACCCATGCTAGAAGGACAGAAGATTGGGGTGTACCCAGAAATTGTGGCAACACTATGCAGCACAGTCACATTATGTCTGCAAATTGCCACCTTAAAACCTGTGGAAAAAGAAGAATTGAGGATGTGGTTCTCAAAAATAATAAGAGAGTTAGGAATTTAATAAGATTTAGACGCTTAACACCCTTAAGCCCTTATTAAAGTTATAGCTAAGAAGAAAGCTTTGTGACATCTTTCTCTAGATTTGTCAGAGAAGAGAAAATGATGAAGCAGTATAAAATCATGATGGGCCAATGCATCCATGAATATCCTGGGCTTTTCCTAACACAGCCATCTCTATTTCCAACTTGAAGGAAAGTTTCTGGATGAGGAGACCAGACCCTGGTAAGGCGAAGTAAAACTCTGTGTCTCTCGGCTGGCTTCCAACTTGCAGGCATTGGCCAGCAAAGACTCCCAAGGCTGGAGCTCACAGACACAAAGTGACCTATTTATTTTTTAGTGGAGACCACTCAGCTTCTGGATTTTGACTCCAGAAGAGAATAACCTTGAGGTAACCTCAGGGGCATATTGCCATGGCAAGAGAAAGGCAGTACTTTATTTTTCATTTTCTTTTGGGCTTTGGTCTGCTATAACTTTTTACCAAATCTCTGGGGATCTGAGTAACAAGGGACTTTTTATAAATTAAGAAAGTAGATAAACAGAGGCTTTTAAAAAGGCATTTCCCCATCATTCTTTCTAACGGAAAGCAGGTGTTTGGCTCAAAGGGACTTGTTCTCTTGATAGCGCAGTAGGAGGGTAAAACTTCATTGTCCCCTAAAGCAAAAATAAATAACTTCAGAAAACATGAGAACTGAGCCCTTGGTGAGGAGGTGAACTGGGTGTCCACCTTCTTGAACTAATTTATTACACTGAACATGTCAAGTGACATGCTGAATGAAGAAATGATTTGTGGCTGAGAAAAGCTTTGCAGAGATCCCAGAGGCTTGGCCAAAGGCAACTGTACCCTGATAGAAGTGATCGACTGCCAAACTAAAGAGTACTGTTAAGAATCTCATCTGGGAAAAAGGGGAGAGCTGCATTTTCCAACTGTGGACCCAGTTATCCATAGCTGTTGCCAGATTGTGCAGCCAGGATGAAAGCATGCCAAGCATTTAGCCTGTTCACTGGATGCCCTTTGGAAGGACACATAAATCTTAAGGAAAGGTTTCAATATTTTAAATACATCACAAACAAAATAGTATCAGCAGTCCAACTTTAGAAAGCATGCAACAAACGGACATCTAGCTCTCCAGGCACTTGGCACAAAGCGAAATTTTACAGAGGTTGTTTAAAACTTGTACCCATGTGCTTACTTATCTGCAAAGCTTTCTTACCTTCTTATTTTACCATGAACCCTAGTTTGCATGATCAGAGCTTGTAATTCTCATGGCAGAGAGAATGCCATACCCAGTTTATACAACTTACATCAAGCATGCCAGCTTATTCATTCCAGTTTAGATCGGTGGTTACCACTTGCAGTGAGATTGCCACATTTGGGGCCCGATCCACAGAGCACACAATTAGGCAGCTACACTGCTTTATGTCAGCAGTGGATGAGCCTGTTGGGTCAAGGCTGTGTGACACTGTGTCATCCACATGTCCTTCTGCAATTAGAAGAGCAGAGAGGTATTGCAACACAGCATAGAAACACATCCTGCAATTCAGGTTGCAAGGCGTGGGCAAAAGATGTCAGTAGTGATACAAAATTGACAGTTGTGCGATGTGTTGATTCTCTATCTACTGCAAAAAATAAACTAACAAGTTAATATTCCAAAGTTAAGGATCTAACCATTCCGGTTTGCAGGGCTATAATTCAGCCTAGGGTAACATGTTGCACACCAGAGGAATTTAGCCTTTGACCTGATTAGATGCTAGAATCATCCAGTTCCATTCTACGTGTGAAACTTCACAGAGATCTAATTATTGAAGCCCTGAAGAAAAATGCCAGAGGTGCTAGAGAGCTGGCAGGTGTTAAAAAAAGTCAGAGATATCTGCTCCTTATATTACTCTCCACCTCCTGAGAAACAATAGGCCAGAAATCATATACACTTTCATGGGAAGACTTTCTAAAGGTGAAAGCCAGAGGAAAGAGAGGGATTTGATGTCTAAATCCTATCTGTGACTATGAAAATCCCCCCTTTGTCTAGAGTTAACAAAGCACGTGAAAACCTAATGAAACATAGATTTTAATTATGATATTTGGGAAATTACTCACAAAGGACTTATTATTGCTGTTGAGAGCGGCTCAGTTTCTAATGATGTTGAACAATAGCACACAAAAATGTGATCAATATGAATGGTAGCACAGGAATGAAAGAAAAGCTTAGAGTTAAATGCACTCAAGTCAAGAAACACCAAGTAATCTCCATGCAAAAATGCTGAACATCTCATACCTCTGTATTGGTACTACACGACTAGACAATAACAAATGCAGTCCCTGTATTTCAGAACAGGAAAAGAATAATCTGAGCAATCACAGGTCCCATCCTGGGCTGTTACTCAATAACATACAAGAACCCAGGAAGAAGTAGAAAGGTTAAAGTAAACACCATTCAAGATAAAAGGAAAACAGAATAAAACACACCTGACGTGCACCAAAGGTATGCCACACGCTAGATGCTACACAGTACTACATGAAGGAAATTATCTGGCTTTCAGAAAATCACTGGATATGTTTCCAAAGGAAGAATCAGTTCCACATGGAAAAGGCGAATCTATTTCAATAGATATAAGAAAGCAAATGACAACTGATCATATCAAAAAGACAACTGAAGGACCAGAAGGATGTATTTAATACTTTCATTAATGACTTTTGTAGCAATCAATAGAAGTGCTCTCATGAAAGTTCGCAATCACATGAAGCGGGGGAGCCCTGCCCATGCTGAGGAAAGAGGAGTATTGCACGGATATGATCTTAACAAACTTTAGCTGCAGAGACTGCAATGCTATATCAGCAAGGGAAAAACAGAATTTCTCTTAAATGCTCCATGACCATGATTTAGGCAATAAAGGAGGAAAATAGTATGGTATTTTATTTGATCACAGTCAGCACTTAAAAAGGCAAATGCAAGCTCACACGGCTTCAGGCAAGTTAGAAAAGGGAATTACTGAAACTATTGCACCATTCCCTAGTACTAATTCACCTGAGGCTGTGCATATAAATTCATAACTGACATTTAAGAAAGGTAAAAGACTGGAAAATGTACAAAGAAGGACTATTCAGATGATAAGAGGAATGGGTAGCCTCTCTTACAAGAGAAAATTAAGGGAACTTGGCTTACTAACTTAACAAAATGTAGGCCAAAAATGAATGGGCTCAATTATTTTATCTTTGCTAGGCAGCACAGACAGCAAAGAGCTCGGCACAGCCACCAGTGCAATTGAAAACTAGGAGAAAATTTACAACTGTCATAGCAGTGTGCTTCTGGTACAGCTTTCTAGTAGGGCTGCGAAGGCAAGAAGCTGCCTAGTTTAAGATGAAGGACATTAGACTTATAAGCAGGATTACAGTGGTGCAGTTGTCTGCCGCAGCAAGGGACTTGAGTCAGTGAGCCCAAACTCTCACTTTTGTTGGATTTTTCTGATAATCAGATTCTCAGACCGCATGCAGTGCTGTGGTCTGCAATCAGCAGCTATGGCACGGAGCGTCACTGCAGCTACCCAACGTGCCAGCAGAAGTCCAGAAACAGAGCAGATCTCTGATGTAACTCAACACACATCAGATCACAGTATCTGATGCCAGGCCCCCAGCTGTATTTGTGGATATAAATTGAATACACATAGTTCTTATGGACTTTGACTGCACTGTAAAGATTTGTGCAAAGCTGTTTCCTTCACTGATTCTGATTTGTTTTCCCTTCCTCGCATTCATTCTCCATCATTTTAGCCAAATCTTTTAATTCCACATTTTAATCGCATTACTAGTAGCGCCAATTTTTCTTTTGGTTTCATGATGGAGGTCATTTTCCTCTGGCATAAGAGATTAGAAATAACGAAGGACAAAAGGAGAAAGTTTAGTATTGAAACCAATATGCAGAACAGACAAGCAATGTGATTTGTCAGCTCTTAAAGCTGACTCAAATGGTATTGTTGAGCATTGCAAGGTGGTGCATTGAAAGATGTTCTGACACTAGGAATTATTCTTCATATTGATAAGTGAAGAATGCTGTGATTACATTATTTTAAAAGTATTCATCTAACTAAACTGTTGTTTCATGGCCTAATTGGAACAAATCTATGAATTCTAGCTCTATTTTTTTCCAGTCTACCCCAGCAGGCATACAAACTTACTGAGGGAAAAAAACAGATACAAAATGCAGTGCCATGACCTTCATTACAAACAGAGCAGCCTGAATATTTTTGTTCTTTTCCACTTTTTCCAAAACCCAAAAAGCCCTGCTGAAAGGAGCTGATGCATTGTGTTGCCTGTGCTTTTCATAAAACTTCCTAGCAGGAATGAATGAGGGAAAAGAATGTTCGGGGTTTGTTTGGTTCAAAGTATGAACCAGAGGTCCTGCTAAACTAGAAGCACAAATCTTGATCCAGTTATTCGCTTTAACCATTGGTTACATACGATTCCACAGAATTAGTATGATGCAAAGTTAAAGGGGATTAGCTTAATTATCTTTTCAAAACTGTTGCAGCTTTTGAAATGTCACTGTTTTATTCAAAGAGCGGATTAAGAAAAAGTTACTATTCTTTGTACTGTTTTAAATACACTGGAAAGCTGCTTCAAAGCATCAAAACCCTGCCTCAAGCCCCCTGCTCTGTTTTATATCCCACAGAACTGTCCTAAGGTCCTTTGTAAATACTTAGAGTTTGTATGATAAAGAATGAGCAATGAAATAAGACACTTGTTCCCAATGATATTATTTGCTATTTATAAGCATGGCACTTTTACAATTCACATAACCTTTGTAGAGAAGTGGATTTCATTTCATTTCATTTCCTTAGAATTACAAGTAAAGATAGAGAACAATCAACAGAGACATGAAAATTATTTGGAGGATATTTTAAAATAAGCTTTCTTGATAATTATCATATGACCCCAGGTTAAATTGAGGTTTTCTACACCACATCTGGGTCATTTGGATTCACTAGTTAACATAAACATCACAAACACTATCTGGTTTATGATGATCTAGTAACTTGCTGCTTACATCTTCAGAATGAAATAGGAAGACCATGTATGGGGTAAAACAAAACACAAGTGAAGTTGCAAGCAGTGAACAAGTCAAGTTGCATTTTCAGAATTTATACTTCTAGAAAACGTGTAGAATTTTCTACCATCTAGCCAATTAAGAAAATTCTACATTTTTCCAGTGAACTACAAAGAGGAAGCCAGATGGAAAAATACTATATACACACAATTACCAATCCAAAAAGTCAAAACAGTTCAGGACATACGTAATATACTGCATATTCATTCACATATTCTAAATATAAAAACTCAGACATGACTAATCTTTCTGAAAAATCCCATTTTTATTTTCCACATATTTTTGACAAATTAAAACCCATTTCATTCACTCTAAAACCGAGAAGGTAAGAAACTGTGTCATGGGGCTCACACTACCTGAAGTTTTCTCTATTGATAACATATTCTAGAAACAAATTGTAAAACTATGATAAAAGTCAAACAAAAACAGTCTGCACTGTTATTTGTAATTTCTTTGGATTTTGTCAGTCCTTCAGTTTACAGTTGTTCCTTAAAAGTCTTTAGCAATGCACATGTGAAGGACTTTAGTTCTAGCTTTAAGCCCTTCTTAGTTTTAAGATGGATAAAAAAGGGATCATCATCTCAATCCCTCCAGTTTGAGTGTTCTTTTTTTCCTCAGATCACTGCATTTATTTCTGTCTCTAACTTAAACATGGAATTTTAGTGGTAGGGTCTTAAGACCTGTCAGGGCAACTAAGTAGCATATTGCTCAGCAGCTCCATGTCCTACAGGCTTAAACAACGTTATACATCTGGAATTTGATTATCTCTTTTTTCCCCCCCTTCTTTTACTGTTTTTTTTCTAGTGCCAAAACTGCAATAAATAATTGGCTAAAAAAAAACCCACACCACAAAAACCACTTTGCTCTGCAAATGACAACACTTATCACTTATTTCTACTTCAGTGCCAATTCTTGTAAAAAGTGACCAGCCATGGACTTGTACGTATCTATAATATGTTGTTTTTTTAATTTAAGGGAAAATACCCTTCTTAAGAAAAACACATTAATTTCTGTGGATCTTATAATTTTCCTGAGGTGTTCCATCAAAAAATACAATTCTAATGTAATGATCTGCCAGGATTTTCACAAGCTTCCACTACACAATAACCAGCCTGTGCTTCAAGCAAGAACAGTGTTCTTATTTTTGTTCTAAAATCCTCATTTGTAAAAGGGAAAAAGGAGAAAGCAATCTCTACCACGTGTTGGGAATGCAGCACTTGGGCTGAATGATCTTGCTTCCATCAAATACCCTACTCAATCCTTTGATGTCTATTAGTTGGTTATCAATATTTAGAAAATGGATATTTTTACCAGTGTTCTTTTGTTGGAAAGAGTTAAACAGTTGGCAGCCTTTTAAAGTTTTAGTTTTGATTTAATGCTGCCTTGTATCTGACTTATGACAGAATGTCAAAGAAATGTGCTTGAGGAACCCATTCTGACAATATCAAGACACTGCATCTAACTTTGCAATACACTAATGGTTTGCAGACAACTTCTCCTTCTTTGTTTATTATGCAAGGAAGTGGCTGTCTTCTCATGGGACACTAGCCCATCTGTTAGACAGCCAGACAAGATCAGCAACAGAGCTGTTTTGTTAGATTAAAAATGGCAAGGTCTTATTTTCTAGTATTGTTTCCTATATCTTGTAACAATGATTGACAACGCTTCACCAAACTGGGTCAAAATCATGCCAGCAATTTAAAAATACACAGGGCATAACTACCAAATATAAAAACACAAGACAACTGATTTGGCAAACTAATACGTCTACTGCAAAACTGTTCATTTGCTAACTCTGCATAGCAATGTGGAGAGCTTAACTGAAGGAAATAATTCATTTATCAGTTAAGAGATATTTATAAAGCACAGCTGGACAAGACTTTAAACAGAGGGTCACCAATAGCTAAAAATCTTGAAAGAGAAGAGTCTTTTGGCAGCAAGTGGGTTTCCAAAAGCTTAAATTTCTTAACATGAGAGCAGAGTTGCACTCACTCTGTGAAACATCACTGTCTCAGAAGGAATTACCTCCTCCATTTTCAAAAACAGCTTGTGATGAGGAAAGTAAGGATGACTGGACTCCATAAACCAAATTTTTCTTTTGTGAAAGCGGGAAAGTTATTCAATCACTCTCTAACTCAGCTCATCACTTGTAAAATGGGAGCCCCAGTACTATTTTTAAAAGAGAGATTTGGAGGACTGTATTAAAAACTAAGAAGCTGCAAGGAATCAACAAGGGATCACACAAATATTTGAGAAGTAACTATTGCAAAAGTCCTTAAGACAACACCTATTACCAGCAGAATAAGAAATAAAAAGATGACGTGAGATCAGCTCTGTAAGGACCTATATTGAAAAGCACCTCAATACATGCTTGTTGATTCCTATCTAGAATAATGTTTTATCTTGTGCTCAAATGCTTTTCTTAATAGTGATGTTTTTCTGAATAAGCCTCACACTTACTAAAGGAGCCCTGAAAGTTTTATTAGAAACAACTTGAAACACTTTTAACATAACATAACTCTCCATTTAATATCTTTAAAAGAGCATGGATGTGGGCGGGGGTACTATTGCTGAAAACTTTCTTAACTCTTCCAGGTTGGAGTACTGTGACTACTCAAACCCTTGTAGGAAAGCAGAGTGGGATGAATACCTTCTATTGCCCAACAAAATCAGCCCAGGAAAGACCCAGATCTGACACGTGATATGATCTGATCTCCCTCCAACACTTAGTCTGAACTATGGTAATTGCTCAAGAGGAAGTTAGTACTGATGAGAAACATCCAAATCTAATGCACATTAGCTGAGCTTGAGACAATCTTTTACAGCATTCACATACAGAACGTGAATTTCAGACAGTGAAACTAAAGGAACCAATTTACTATTAAAGAACAAAGATAAAAATACTTTCTGCGGAGCTTTGAAAGCAAGCTGGAGAAAGCTGCAAGAATGTATATCCAGGACCAGCAGAGAGGTGGGATGGGTGCAGTCATCAGTTGTGCAGCCACAGTCATCATATATAAGCTGTGATGTGATGGTCTACAAAGTGCAGAATTTCAGCTGAGAGACTAAAATCAAAACCACTCAGTAGTCAGTATCCAGCAGGAACCGAAGGAGAATGAAATGAAAAGCAACTATCCCTATTCCTCTTCTTTCACTACAGACCCTGTGTTCATGCTTTCCTGTTGCCAGTGCAACTCCCTGACTCTTTCACTTGGGACAGTTCCCAAAACACAGGCCACAACATCCCTGGAGTACCATGAAGAGGAAGACAAACAAACAGAAGGCACGTGAGGAAGGTACAGCTCTATGAGAAACACAGATGAGCCAAAGCTTAACCAAGAAAGATCACGACGCTTCCCTAGACAAAGTCACCAAACTAGTGCTTACCGTAAATGCATGTCAAAGTTTGGTTTGAATCATTATGCAGAAATATTTGACAATTCAGAGATATTCTGTAGTCACCGTACCAAGCAGCAGGAGACTTCAAAAACTTGGAACTGTAGCAACAGACGTGGAAGACAGAGAGTGAAAAAAGGGAACTGAAAGCACCCAGCTTGGTAATAGATACTCACCTGGATCATTAAAATTTCCCCAGAACAAACAGCAAGGCCATCTAAGCGCTCTCCTCAACCCAGGGTTCAGCCTTAGCCAGAGCCTTCAAGTCCTGGAAGGTCTCTGCAGCAGATGTTACCCTGGCGCTAGCAAGGGGCTTTCGCGAACACACAATAAATTTGTACTCAGTCCCCTTTGCCATGTTTCCTTTCTCAATGCCACACTCCACTTTTGCATGACAGAATAACAGCACGTTGCCACAAAGCCTTCCTGGTGGTGTGGTGCATGAGCAAACGTACATAGACATCTCCCTTACTGCATGGACTTCAGGACATGCAGAACAACTATCACCCTTTAGCTTCTCTGAGCAGTTTGGAGTCACAGACATTATTTGTAGAGAAAAGAAACCCATTTCATAATTGGCACAGAGACTGCCCATCAGCTGGGCAAATACGCATTTTGCACCATTTTAAAGGTTCCCTGAAATGGGACTAATATTTCTGCATTCTTTTCTTTTACTATGTAAAATGTAAGTTGACTTGAGTAGCCCCAAAACACACTATTAACCACCTCTGTATTTTTGGTGTTAGCTGGGGTTTGAAATTGTTCTTGAAAGCATGTAACAGAAATAGCACTGACAGTAGTTGTTTTAGCACATAAGTACTTTTGGAATCAAGGCTTTGCATCTCTTTCATCAGAAAACCTATTCTAAGGAATGCTGCTCTTATCTAGCAGATGTTCCACTAAAGAATTTGCTTTGTCCTTTGCAAAATATGGCTCAGAGCCCATATCCACTCCACGGTGGAGATAAGAGTGTTGTTTTTAAGGTAATGAGTGGAAGTGTCTTTCCCCATAGAAAAGCTCTTTAGGAATCTTTGTGAAGAAATAAGCATTTCCCAATGAGGATCTGGAATGTCATTTGTAAACAGTTCACATTTGTATGCAATTTTTACTTCATGAATTCCTCTTTCCTTAACTGAAAGAGCAAAGTTGGACATATAAAAGAATAATTAAAAAATGGCTGGGTAAGAAGTTTGCAAGAAATAGCTTGTTTAATGGATTTAATCCCTTTCTCTGCTCAGAAATTATCTACAGTCAGTCTTTTGTTATGAATTCTTTCGGTACTCCTCTTTGTTAGTCAGAAGTTTTGTGCAAACAAATTTCTCCCTACTCATTGCACACCAAATGCTGACTGTAAGTGTTCTCTTTAGTATTTTAATATGTTCACCACTTGATAGGCTCAAGCTGTGCAATTGGGTGTCTAAGTCACATGGCATTGTTTATATTCTCAGAATCCTTTTGCCCCTAATGATTTTCATATGGTCGAGACATAAATTTTGTTTTATGATTAAATGAAACTTGGCTCAGAGAAGCTAAAATTAATTTTTCAGGAGCATTTTGTACAAACAAAACTCCACTGACATAAACACATTAAAAAGGGGTTGTGAGCACAGCCGGAGTAAAAAAAAAAAAAAAAAAAAATCTATATAGAAGATGCCGAAGTGTTATAATATTTTTGTCTTAACAGGCCCAATAACTATTTTTTTTTTTCTCATCAATCCCTAAATGCCATAGAGCAATTGTAAACTTCCTTGATTCAGTATGAGCCTGGTACATAATACTTGAGTTTTACATAACTCAAACCTTCACCTAAAGCAATTCTGCTGAAAACATGAAGAAGAATATATAATTTCACACCACTGTTTGTGCATAAATATTTCCAGGGCCAGCTGTCCGTCTGTCAACTGTACACAATAAATAATTTGTTATTTCCACTCTCCTAGGAAAGCAGTTTTCTTTGAAACAAACCTTCACAAAATGTGTTGTTTGCTACCATTTCAAGGGCTGCTACACCAATGGAAAAGAATGTGCTAAATGTAGCATTATCATGCAAGTCAGGCAGGGCAGCCCGGTACACATTTTCCCACAATCTCTGCTCATTAACATCTAGTTCTCCCATTGTGCAGATTTTTGGCTCTGTTCCATCAGAGCAGAGAAGAAAAATGTTTACAATATGCAAACTTGGAGGGACACACACACACACAAAAAAAAGGGGGGGGGGGGGGGCTTTGAAATGTCAGTCCTTTGGGATGAAAAGTTTCAAAGGGGAAGGTAAGTCAAAGGTTACTAATGGGATGTCTGCAACACCTGCTTTTAGCAGAGGTTTCATAAACAAGCTTTACTTCTCAAGAACAGCTTGGCCTAGACAGAAATGCCAGCTAAAATATCTGTGGCTAGCTTGAGAAGCCTGGTACCTACGAACAGAAAGGTCAGGTTTGTTATATCCCAACATGGCCTCTAACCCTGCTTTTATTGATAAAATGAGATTGCCTTGGCGGCCAGCATTGCTTTTCACATCTTAAGGCTGAAGGCATCAGCAACATGGCATGTTCAGCCTCTGCAGGGGAGGAGGTAGGTGATGTTCAGCATCACCGCTGCAGAAAGCCCTGCTCTCTGAGGAAGAGCCGAACTGTAACACACAGCAGTGAGTTTTGCAAACTTCAAAAGTTTTCCAGATCAGCTAAATGGCCCTCTTAAGGCACTTTCAGTTATCGTGAGCAAGTTTCATAAGTGTCATAACAACCCAGAGACCTTCAGTACTATTTTTCCACCTTAAAGTACTAATGCATACTTCTAAGAATTTAACATTGAGAAGCAGGCAAGAGAAGTGAAATCCTGCTAAATATTCATTGGGCCATTACTGAACCTTAACACTTAGCCATTACAAATGTCTTCTACCCAGAGAACGTTCCTGAAACTGAAAAGCCATACCTTCATCTCGCAGGCAGTGACCCAGGAACAAGGCTGTGTAAAATGCTTGTCCTACAGCAGAAATCCTGCAGCAGAAAAGGCATCCAAGTCCCCAGAGACAACTTCAGGGCTCTCCCTGAGACACCATCCTTCTTGCCCAGAGAAAAAGTGTGGCAGCTTCTACAAAAAGCTCAGAAAATTTCCATTTTAATGTGGAAGCAAGGAGAAAGCAGTGTGATAGATAAGGTCACAAACTGGTGTTTGGGTCTGATTATACATAAAAACTATAACTCATGAAATTTTCTCATTTTTTTTATCACAGAGCTAATTATGTTTACACAAAGTTGGTATTGAGACAGCAAAAAAGATGACATTTTCCCCCACAGTAAAATATTATCAAATGTTAACCGCTCTCCTATTGTTACCATTTATAATTTCTGATCCATAGCAACCAACAGAACTGCTTCAGCAGTAACTGTGTCATTAACCATTACCAAATCAAGACCTTTTTAACACTCTGTATTTATAACCAATGTTGAAAAGAAAAAGCCCCAAGATGATGAACAAGATGGTGGGCATTACAATAGACATAGAGAGAATCCCAGGAAACTTTAGGAAAATAGTTTCTAGGCTTTACTGTACTTTACAATTTTGTGGAGCATGGGTGCTTGCCTCAGATGATGGAAAATCAAATCTGTTGACTTCCGATTCCATCAGCTGAATTTCATTTTTTAAACTGATAATCGCTGTTTCTATTTCTCCAGAGAATTGTCAGCACCATTAACTACCTCACATGTCATGGCTGGGCACCAGGGACATACCCGCTTGTAGAGGACAGAGATGCTGCGTGAACTTTTTTTAAAGAACCTGATGTATTTCTACATATGTATTTATCCAGACAGAAAATTTTCTGTACAAAAACTTTTTATAAACTACAACTGTCCTAAAAAGAGATTGTGTACACTAACCTGGATGCATCTTTGTGGTAATGATGATTCAGTCACATTCTTTCTGAACCGGATTGTATCTGGCCATCTCAGAGCACAGGCAGAATACAGAATACTTCAGACAAACAGCCATGAAGAATTTAATATCTTTAAATATGTCAGACAATGGATGCTTTTAATGAGGTTTAGAAATGGCAGAAACTATTTGTTTCACATGAAAACACAGAGCTGGACAGCAAAGTAAACACAGAGAGTGCACCCTTTATGCCTTACAAATGTAATTTCAGTTTATTTATAAATACACCAGAAGCTGAGAAATGTCTTCAATAAACTATTTGCATTTTTCATCTTTGCAAATATGCAACTCTAGAAGTTCATCTGGAGAGCTACAGGAAGGTTTAGATAAATTTGTAAGGATGACACTGCTGCTTATTTCACACACGTTTTCCCTTCTGTAAATTCACTGAGCTTTCACTGTTCAGAGGAGCTGTTCTTTTTTACACCAGGTTGAGATCAGAATAGGGCCTTTTGTAAATAGTATGTCAAGAAACATGTTTAAGTCAAATGTAAGCCTTTAAAGTAAGGGTTCTGCTTTTGGTTTACATAATAATATGCTATGGAGAGTAGCTTTCCTATTTTATATTCCTTCTCTTCTTCTCATACCACCCATGACTCTTCTCTTTTATATATTACATTGGATATTTTCTTGTGCCATTTCTATTACAAACCACATTTCTTTTACACCCTTTAAGCAGCATATCAATGTGTTCAAACTTCCTGCTTTTTGACTGGAAAAGCATTCAGAATTTCTGGTGGGACTTTCAGTTGGGCAGATGGCTGTATGCAGGCTGCAAAGTTCATATTAACTTCTGTAAAGTGACAGGAGGAAGCACTGGAGAACCAGCGTTGGCTCCATCAGTGGCTGTTCAGCAGGACTCAGCATAAGAAATCGCTATGTTTTGTGCAAAGTCATTCTAGGGAAGTCAGGTACCATTGTACAGGTGCTAAATCAGAAGACGACAACATCCCCAAACAACACCATTCCCATGACCATGTAATAAACAGACCAATTACAAAACAATGTTTGAACCCCAGTTTAACTGCACAGAACTGGCAGCATAAACAACTAGAGGAGCAGTGGGATGCTTAGTATCACTCAGGCCTTCTTCAAACCTTCAGGCTTTACACTGGTGTGCATAACAGAAATGCTGGCAATCAGTTGTTTTGTGTACAACTGCTCAAAACTAAAAATTACCACTCAAACCATCAAGACCATTGTTCATGTTCTTATCGGATTCAGCATCAGGGCAATATTCATTTGTATCAATTCTTTCAGTAACCAGTTTCTCTTTTCAGGGCTGGATTTCTGTATCAAATCACTCTGTGAGGGTAAGGCTGTGGAAATGGGCCTAGCAGAGAAACATGAATATGTGGTAGTGGAAGCCCACCTCCCTTAGGGCAAAAATCTCAGCTAAAGCACCTTGGCAGCATATTAATAGCTATAAAAGACTCTTTCTTTGCTGACCACAAATATGCTGTGGTCAACAAGAGGTCTACTCACTGTTTTGTTAAAAACAGCGATGATTTATTTTGCTTCAGCCATGTGTGAAACTAGTCATCACATTATGAATAATAATATCTTCTTAGTCTCAATGGAGCTCTTTTTATACAGAAAGATCCACAAAGCATTTAACTAAATACTCGGTATAGCAATCTACTGGCTGACCACTAAAATGTAGCCGTATCTGGGCTGGAGCAGCACAGCTATTTAACAATGCACGGCAGTGAAGAAGACAAAGACTAGAAAAAAATCCATTAGAAACCAAAGCAAGAGCTGAAGTAAAATGTAACTACCTTAATTAGAGATGAGCGTCGAGCAGAGCTAAAATTGTAAGTTTGAAGAGTGCCCTGGAATCTCTATGCCTACATGAAACCAGGAGTTCACACAGTTTCTGAAGATGACGAACTCCAACTGCACAGTGCCCTCTACTGAGAAATGAAATCGGGAGAGGCTCAGAGGGGAGAAAATTATGTATTAAATCACTCAGCCTGCTGGGTTTCTGCAGCACTGTCCTGAGGTCATAAAATCTGAAGAGAACTGAACACAGGTGGGTAAAGGCTTGGCCTGGGCACACAGGACCAAGCTGGAGTCTGCAACTGTGCGCAGAATAGCTTGCCATCTGCTAAGACAGCTCCCCATAACTATTTCCAAAATGGCAAACGGGATGAGTAGAACAAGAGTTAGTATAACTAAGTGCTTTTTAAACATCTACAGTTCTAGTAGTTTTGATATTTAGTTTAGTGTGGTCCACCTCAATATTTAGACGTTATGATCCATCTCAATAACAGTTTGCAACACAGGCATGGTTACAGAACTGTACTATTTGTTACACATTTGAGTGGCAAGCAATCCCCAACTGGCTAGATCTTGCTGTGTGAAATAAAACCAAGCATCGCTTTAGGGGAGGAAAAAAAATATAAAAAATAAACCCACCCAGCACAATTCGTCCCTGATGCTGCAACACATTCATGCTAAAATTATAGAAGTCCACTTATATTTCTGATATTTAAAATAGCTAGTACATGTTATTTCGCTCTCCTAATGCATACTAAATATGTTCTACTGAGCAAAAATATAGCAAGTTAAACTCAGAGTTTCCAGCAGGGTACATGAAGGCACCCAGGAAGGTTTAAGCACAGGAAACATCTCAGATGACCAAAAGAAAGAAAAGTTAGTTCAGTAGCAAAGGTCAGATCCTGTGACAAATCACACCTCTATGCAGGAGGCTCATTTGAGTCCTACAGTGGTTTCTTTCCTCTCTCTCCTGCAGTAAACCCTGCCAGTAGGTTTTATTCCTTCCCACCCCCCCAAACACATATGTGCATATATACACTCTACCTCAAGAGCTAGGAGACCCCAAGAGGTTTGCAGCTGGTATAATGTTTTTCCCTACCACCTTCTGGCAACCTGCAGGAAACAAAGTTTCTCCAGTTTATGAAGCAAACCGCCTTTAGCTCCAGCATAAGGCACATTTCTTTAACTGTTTTATTCTCCAATATAAATATAAAGCAAGTATGTGAACACCCATTCATTCCAGAACAGATACCCACATGCGCATGGACAGGACAAAGCTGCGGTGAAGAACACCAGTGCTTAACGTCCTACAGAAAATATTCACACAGGACAGTGGAGAGTATGGAATAAAAACCTGCACAGAGCAAACCAGAATAATTTTCTGAACAAATCTTGTGGGAGAGAGGAGACGCCCAGAAGTGCCCTCTGTTCCAAAAACCTCTGCTGACCAGATGGGGCACAAATTGCTTGCACATAGCTCTGTGCTCTCCTTTGGCAGTTTTAAATGCTGCCAGGCTGAGCAGGCTGCTTGTTGGCCCTTAAGTTGCCAAAAGACTCCTGAGCCACACTTTACATGCTGCTAACCAAAGGAGATGCATAAGTTGTAGTTCAGTCCTAAAATATAGTTTAGTGCATTTCCATGGGGAGGTGCCATGGCTTTTTAGGCAAATATCTTTACTTTTCAATTATATATCAAGCAGAACTCAAGTTAAAAAGGTAAAATGAAACAAAGTAAATTAAAAAAATATCTGGAAAGCTGTAAGGAATAATTTGGTAACACGATTGTTTTCTTAGTTGTGAAGTTTTCCTCTGAGAGTCTGAAGAGGATTGCAAGATTTATACGCCCTGTAAACTTCAAGTCTTAGCAACCTAATCATATCTGGTGGCAGTGATTTTGCTGGAGATGGGGTATACATCAATGGAGATGGCAAACAGTTTCGGTTCCGAAAGTCACCTGTTGCATTCCCTCTCTGAACACCCATACACACATCTCTGCTCCCCCCCTTCTTTTTTTTTTATCTTTGGAAAGTCTTTGTGGTGTGGCAGGGAAATACAGAGCTGGGATAACGCAGGGAGAGGGAAACATGTATACGTTCTGTATATAAATAATCCAAAAAGGTAATATTTCAGCTTCATTTACCTTGAAAGCAATAATGTTTTGTACTTCCTACTTTTTGAGATATCAGACCTCCTTTAAAATGCTTGTCCAACATCACTTTTGAAATTCCAGATCATACAGGAGTTTTATTTGTAAAGTCTCTATCAGAAATATGCAATTCCTTCTTTATTATACTTGAAAAAAATCAGAGATAACTTCTTATGTTACTATCTCCTGGCTAACTGATTTGATTTAATTTTCCATAATAAGGAAAAAGAGAAGGCTGAAGAGAAATGTAGATGATTTATAGTTTAGAAAGGCTTTGAAATAAACCAAACATTTGCTATATTCAATAATGTTCTTTCACTGCTGTTAGCATAGCCCAATAAGCACAATAGCAGTGGAGCTTTTGGATAAGTTAAGAGCCTTTTTTTAACACAGAATAGAAAAAGAACTTGTTTACACTTTAGCAGCTGCTTAAAGATAACAAATGAAGCTTAAAAAGGCACATACTAACATCAACACAAGATGTTCCTTAGGCTTGAAAATAAAAAATCAGAGCTCAGTTAGGCTTCGACACTGATATTAGATTAAAAAGCAAAATAGTGTTTTCCTCTTGCATTTCTGGAGACAGACATTGTTTGCTGAAGAATGTAAAATTCAATCCCCCAGGGAACGCCAGAGGCTTTTTGGCAGGCTCTCTGAAACTCAAGTTGACTCTTTTCTGTAACAACTAACATAAGAAAGAAAAGGGGAAAAAAAGGAAGAAAAGGAGGAGAAGGAGACATAATTACTTTCAATGTTTACATGGCTCTGGCTTCTTGAATCTGAAAAAGTGTCAGACTGCAAAGAGTGGACTTTATCTAACTTTATACAATTGACAGGTGGACTTCAACTACTTCTAATTATTCTAAGTGGGCATTTAGTTAGTTATCTTAACTCTTTTTAGAAGAACAATGGGAAAGAATACTCAAGTTTATAAGAAAAGAAGAAAATGCACTCTCTTATATTTGTACTTGTTCGAGCTCTGTGCCATCTAACAATGTCAGCTTTATGACTAGAAAGACCAGTTAACTAGCCTAACATCAGGGTGGGCATGCATTTTACTGCCAACATCCCTCCAAACACCGTTTAACAAATGTTCTCCATTCAAGCTGAACAGATGGAAGAAAAATTGCTCTGAGGAACTGCAGTCCTATAGGCATAAATTATATGGATGCTTAGCAATAGGAGCACTGAGGCTCAGGAGGACAGAGATTGCTATAAAACTGACTTGCTTGGGCACGCAAGCCAAGGTTGTCTTCACCCTAAGGAATGACAGACTAGCAATGCTATTCTCATATTTTTTGGGCATATGTAGCCTTGTTGGTAATTTTCTAAATATCTTCTACTGAAGGAAATTCTATATCAATGTCCAAGAAGATTAACAAATCAAAAAGGCTCTGATTGCTCTACCCTCCCCATAGTTGTCTTTCATATTTAAAGCTTTGAAAGTGCAATTGGCTTTCCCTGTTCTTCCAGTATACTTTTCCATCCACAGATTTATGTATTAAGACTGGACTTTTAATGTTTTTAACTGAGTATTCCCCCCTTTTTTCAGTCAAGCTTATAAACACTTTATTTAAACTATACTTTTTAGTCTAGAAAAAAGAAGACTCAGGGGGGATCTTATCAATACTTATAAATGCTTAAGGGGAGGGTGCCAGGTAGATGAGAAGAGTCTTTTTTCAGTTCTGCCCAGTGATAGGACTAGAGGTAACGGGCACAAACTGGAGCACAGGAAGTTCCATCTTAACATGAGGAGGAACTTCTTTACTCTGAGGGTGGCAGAGCACTGGAACAGGCTGCCCAGAGAGGTTGTGGAGTCTCCCACACTGGAGACATTCAAAACCCACCTGGATGCCGTCCTGTGCAACGTGCTGTAGGTGTCCCTGCTGTGACAGGGGGGTTGGACTTAGATGATCTCCAGAGGTCCCTTCCAATCTTGACGATACTGTGATATACGGGCATAACAGAAAGAGACTACATGATTATGTGGTAAAAGAGGAGAAATACTGAGGCAGACCTTAGGTTTAGATCTAATCTGTTATGGATGGGAGCTCAAAACTAATTTTTAATATATCAATAGGAAATGTATTAAAAAATCCCACCCTTGAGACCCAACTTCTTTAAGTCCCATCCATGAATCTTGCCCTGGAACCTTCTGTTCCATATCTGTATTTACATAATTGCCTATTTGTAAGCAATACTGTGACTCATTCAAATATTGTTTTACCAGAGGAATAAAGTGTTCTGGAACTCCCTCTTCCTCCACAAGCATCACCTGGACTGCCTTTCATATTTTTTCTTGCTCTTCCAAAACATCCTTTTGATTATGCATGTAAAAAGTAATTGTAAAATGATACTGCATATGTGAGAGCAGCTTTATGGTAAAGATGCTGTGGGTATGGAAATTGAGGTTATCGGGAAACAGATAAAGGGATAGATAACTAATTCAGATCCAATCCAGTGGACGTGAATAGATACAAACTGACCAGCTATAACAGCATTAGTGAAAAGATTTATTCACCTGAGATAATTTCCTGGTAAATAGATGATCTTGTCACATATTATTAATAATTGTTTACATACATCAATACAAAGGTCTTAGAAACAAGTATGTAAGCACATTAGGTCAATTCACTGTAGATATGTTTTATGACACTGATATCTGGCTTTATTTGATTTCTTCAGGCTCTGGTCAAGTGATTCTTTTGACTTGCAACAATGACCTAAAGCAAAGCTCTTGAGATTACATGTGGGAAGTTTCAAGCAACCCCAGCAAGGTTGCTGTTCAGTAATATTGTTTAACTAGGTCACTAGCCAGATTATGCCGTAAGAATACCCACAAGAAACAACTGAAGCAAAAAAGACAACAGCTCTCCACACACAGAACAAGCATCTGAAGTGCTCCTCAGTGAATTTATAAATTTTAAAAATCTGAGTAATCTTTGCACAGAGAAGAAGGAGGTACACTGGTCAAATAACTTGCAACAGACAGTTTGCTGAAGGGCAGGTTAGAGAAACATAAAATCCAGCTGCAGCAGAAACTAGGCTTTTTTTACGACAGTGTGATTACCCTTCCAGAATGACCAGTTTTCTGAGACATTTTGCTAAAGGAAAAAAAAAAAAAAAGAAAAAACCCAATACCAAAACAACAGAAAAATGGTTGCTTGATTTGCATTTCTTAGACTACTCTGAAGCATCTGTTGCCCAGAAAAAGTAACACAGGGCATTATGTAGTTTCACTACACCTGAAAAAAAGAAATAAATGAATTTTCTGAAAAGCCATACCAATCTCCCTTTTGGACTGTTGCAGAAATCTGTTGTAGAGATCCTAGTTGTTGCTTTAGCAGCGTCTTTTAGCAAAGACAATACAGCAGCATGGACAGGCAACTCAGATAGCAAGAGCACAGTAGTAATCTATAGGAAGAAAGAAAAATTTTTTTCACAGATTCTGAGATTACATGCTTATCAGTTATTCTAAGTACACGGTAAAGGTTACTACACTAGGGATTCATATATCTATCAGTTAATCTGTCCCAAAGCCATGGAAGGTAATTAATGAAAAAGATAGTCAGGCATGGCTTCAGGCAGTAATTCAATATTACTCTAAATCTCTGCATGAGCAAACCTGTGAACCAAAGAGGAAATGCATACTGTACAAGGACACTTGTGTTCTGAAATGTGATCCCCCATGGAGTTTCAGAGGAAGCACTTTTCCAGTGATTAACTCAGTACATTTGAATTTCATTATTTAATGTTTTAGGTGACTGGTTATTTGTAGTGCACAGAGAGGAAAACAAGTTTTCCATGAATAAAATCGGAGTAAAAGGCAGATAACAACCAAGCCATCTCAGGTCGCTCGGAGCCCCAGTTGCTCCTTGCAGAGCCGGTAGGACCTTTTTTGATAATTATGCCATACTTTTCTTACATTCCGGTGGCAATACATCCATGCTAAGATACATAGAACTAATTTTCCATATTGGTCTATCCCTTCCTGTAGGGTTCATTAAGGATCAGCTGAGGGAGGAATTTAGACTTATCAGAATTTGCCAACATGCACTGAAAACTGACTGATCACACCAGCTTTCACAGCAATCTCCTGCTCCCAGGCCCTGCATGCCGAGTGCAGCCAGGCAATGGAGCTCTCATTGATTTTACAAAAGATGAGAGCCCTCAAAGCTGCTTCGCAAGTGTGGCAAGGAATATGGTTGACACACACTTCTTCAGGACTTGAGGAGAGTCAATGAGGTAAAGCATTATTTGTCTCTCTGCTGGTCTATTACTAAGCAAGAATCAACATACAAGATTATCATCAAGATACATCTGAGGTGTTCATCAAATTAAATGATCTCTCCAGAGAAATCTGCTGGATGTGAACATTCTTTGCCAAGAAATTATTAGTTCTGCCGTACTTCTGGGAAAACAAAATGCCAAAGATCAGATAATGAGACTAGAAATTCAGGAAAGGCATTCAGACAAGGGTTAGATAAAAAGTGAAATCAAATTTCAGAGCTTTGAAATTGTCCCTTTACTGTACTACAAGTCTCCCTGCTAAATTCACTGGGCTTTGGTTTTGGTGGGATACACTCCATCAGAATGTCATTTTGCCCTCTATCAGAATGTGGTATTTTAAGCCTGTTTATGTTCTTCTAGTTCAGCAGTATTTTCACAGGCTGCCTTTCTCTTTTTGAGATCAAAGACAAAATTCAGACTGCACTGACAAACTCAATTCTGGATTACATATGGATATGAAATGGTGTTTCTGTACCATGAAACTTTTTCAGCTTTCAAGCAAAATCTTTTCCTGTTCCCTGTTGGGATGAAAAACAAGGCTTTCTGAAGTTTTATGCAAAAAACCAAAAACTCAGGAAAGACCCATGCATTCCCAGTTAAGAGCCTGGTGGTCAGAGCTCTCATCTGTTACTAAAGGCTTGTGAATAAATACCCCTCAGCCCAGGGAACATTTTTGACCACTCAAATCTCTGTCTCTAAAGGTCTCTATTTTTGGCAGAAATTCTGTCCTGGAGCAGAAAAGTCCTGGTAGAAGTCTATTCTAAACCAGCAAATTTGTATAAAAATTGTAATGAAGGAAAAATTCAATCAGACTAGTCCAGTTTTTATCAAGTGCCTCACCAGAAGCAAATTAGACATTAATCACAGATGATGAGACACTTAAAACCAAAGTAACACCAAATAAATTCCATTCAAACCCAGGAAGGCATCAGCTGCATGCATTTCTGACAGTAGTTCTGACATTCTAGTATGCAATATCCTTGGGCTTCCTAGATTAGTGAATTATGGGTAGCAACGGTTATATTTTCAAATATTATTTATAAAGCTTTCCAGATTTTGATGATGAAGTTTTCAAAGCATTATGGACTTCCAAAGTCTGGCACTTAACACACTTTATGCACAAACAAACAAAAAAATAATCTGGCCTTCTGACCTTAACTCCTGAGGAGGTCAGGACTGGAGGAACACCTCTGCCCTCTCTCCGTGCAGCCCCTACCTGAGGCTGCGGCGGGTTTTGCCGCCACTGCATTAATGCAGTACAACAGAGATCTCTTTGTAAGATACTGGTACCCAAGCAAACAAAGGTAAGACTCCTCTAGATAACAAGGCCCTCGCCAGAGCCACATCTGTGTTTAATAAGGTGGTACACAGTGATGTGTTTATGTTCTGTACCGCCAATATTATTTCAGGTGACTTGGAAACAGCCCTATACAAGGCTGCATACAAGCAATCCTGGTACCTGTGCGACGCCAAAAGGAAGCACATGGAGAGAGGTGTATAGCAGACCTGTGCCAAAGTCAGGAGGCCTTCTCAGTGGAAGTCACTGCAAAATTGAGACTTCTGCATCTTCAGGACTGGGTTTCCCCTTCTGCTTTGCAAGCTGAATGCAACAGCACTGCATAGGCACAAAGTGGAGTTTTGGAAAAAATGTGACTGCTTTTTTACATTGTTATAACCCACAAGGCAATTTCTCCGTTGTCCTCTCCCTTTCCTTTTCTCCTTCTCCTTCCTTCGCCCTTTTTTTTTGTTTATTCTTCTTTTTCCCTTTCTTTTTTCTTCTCTGTACTAGGTTTTCAAAGCTGTTACTTGCAGACCATTTTAGAGAGACTATTATATAGTAACTACATGTACATTTTGCCTCTTGTGTCAACAGCGGACTGGGAAAGTTTGTTCTGTCCACCTTATATGAAGACTTGACATCAGCTACAAGGACTACATGACGACTTTTGATTAGCAAAAGATATATTTAGGGCTTTAAAATATCTATGGGTTTTATACATTATTTTTGACTCAATATATAAAATTCTTGTCTCTTCACTTTTTTAATTCTTTGAAAATAAATATTCTCTTCTGCTTCATGCCAAAGTGAAAGAGACACCTTTCAGTTACTGTTAGAAGTTACTGTTAGTTACTGTTAGAAGATCTGTGACAGCAGTACAGGCTGGAAGGATCCTTTGTGTCTCAGACACTTTCACCACACATCTGATTCCCAAGCAAAGGCATATGAAAGCTCCAGTGGGTTCTTGGACACCATGAAATAAAATCTTCTGTGGCCCAACATGGCTCTTCCTCTACGGCATTCCTCACCTGCAGTGGAAGTCCTTGAGGCTCCTTGCTTTTGAAAGAAATAAGTAAATAGGTCAATTTTCCCCTCAGTTAGTACTGCCTCCTCAGCGATTATGTTCCCTTTCTCCTAAAGACACAGTAATGCCTTGAGTATCCACTGGTATTTATACCCTCGGACTCCTCAAATATACATTGCCCTCTTGCAGACAAAATTTTTTGCAGAATACTTACGCTGAATTGGATGTGATGGAGGTTGGTTCACACATCTCTGAGCTACTATTTTAGGCTTTCAGCAGACTCAGGAAGGTGTTTTGACAGTTACATTCAATTCATTTTTTTAACCTTCAGTTAGACACCATATATCCATGAAGATTTCTATCCTTTTTGAATGTAAGTCATCACATGACACAAGGGTCTAAGCCTGCTATGACTTATTCCAGACCTGGAACCACAGAGCAGAACCCTTTTTAATGTGCAAGTGATGATCAGTATCACTCTGTATCATTCAAACTCTAAACAGACTAAGAGGACTGTTTAAATAGAAAATTAATTAAAAATACTGCTGCAATAAAGGTATTGTTTTTTCGTTAAAATAACTAAATGTCAGAGTTTAACTATTGTGATGACTGTATAGTTTCCACATGATAAATAAAATACATGTGTTTCAGAACAAAAACTAGAACATGCTCCACATACTTCTTCAGTTGTTGCTTAACGTATCTGGAATATATTAAAAAGTCATATTCAGTTATAACTCAAACAATGCACAAATGTCATGAAATACACACTCTGCACAGAGGACTAATGCGTAGTCAGAATCACTTTTTCAAAGGCACACAATCACAGTGTGAGTGCCACTGAACCCAGCGTAGACACACCAGATTGTGTATTTGACTCCTGTTAGATGAAAATTCCTTCCCTAAATTTAACTCTCTTACCTGAGTTGTCTTTCCAAACATTATCATTAAAGAGTAAGAGTTGCAACCTGCACAGCTTACTTTTTCTATTCTGTTATGACAGCTTTACTCTACCTGAGGTTAATGACGTAAAACTGGAATGAAAAAATTTCTGTAAATTAATGACAGTAAAAGTTTCCCTTGTTCACAGGCAGTTCATTCACACCCTTCCAAGTCAATGACAAAGAGCCCATTGACTTTAGCTGTGGCAGACCTTTACCCATATGAAACACAGGTTTTGACCCCATCTTTAAAATGCATGTATATTCTTGCAGCTAAATATTTCTCCACAAAACTTTGGAAAACAGGCTGTGTAAAACCACAGAAAAAAACCTGTATTTATCTCTCTGGGGCAATTACTTCATTTAGATGCACAAAGAGACACAAAGACTATAGGACTATACTCACATGAATATGAGGTTGTTTGGCCTCAAATTCAAACCACAGACAACACCTAACAGGCAGCGAGGTGCCAGTGTGATCAATCATACCATGTTTATCTTTAGTGCATCCTGGGAACACAGATCAGCAACATATTCCCCTTAGGGCTTTATTCAGCTTCCTCCGAAAAACAATGGAAGATGTCCAGAGACCAGCAGTAAGCCAAATTTGGATATTGATTTCTGAGATGTAGCTAAGAAGTTAGTGCTTCATATAGGATATGTTTCTTAAATGAATATTTGTACAAAAATAAAATCTTTTTTCCACTTTATATCCCTTCAAGCTAAGTACAACCATCAGTGTTCAGGCCCAGGAGCCCCTTTTTATGCTCAGTCAGGATAATTCACCTACTCACATAGAGAATAATTCTCTAATTTTTATCAAGAAGAAAGACTAAAACGGCTACAGACTCTGAAAGTCTGGCATAAATATTTATTTGTTCCTTTCAACTGTTTTATTACTTCCTTGCCCTTTAACAGCAAGTTTCCTTAACAAAGGGAGCAAGTAATAAAGTGCTTTTGTAATAACTGCAAACTTTTAACATTAAGTTGGCAGAAACAATCCATTTTTAATAACAGTCTGTCTTGGTAACCTTGTATTTTGACCCAAGGTGAAAGGTGAAGATTAAATCTCTTCCACCTTTCTGAATGCAGCTGCTGTGCACACAGACTTTAATTGATGTGAGACTTAGCTTTGTAACTCAAGACCATCTCCCGCCTGCAGCACTGAAAACGTGTGATTCAGGGCTCAGTTACTGCTGATAGCAAGTCACTCTCAGCTGATGGTCTGGACAGGAGAATAAAGTCTTTGTCACTATCTATTCTCCATCAGGGTGACTTTTTTCTTCTTCATAACTCCAGTATTCAGGTCAAGCCTATAATGGTGGCGTCTCTGCAAGAAACGATATAAAATGAAACTAATGGAAAAACATTAAAAAAAAGCCCATGTGTGAGCAAAGTTGCAACGCTGGAGCAGAGACCTACTTGACACTCACTAAACAACATGTGTGTCAGTTTTTGCGGGGAGAGGGGTTTGCACAGACATAGTTCCTTTTTCTTTCTATTCTGTTTTGCACCTGACCGAGAACAAGGTATTCCAAATCCAAAACAATTTCTTCAGTTTCTCCCCAACTACAGTGCAAGTGCTTGTACATTCAGGGATTGAGTTGTTGGTCTTGGCATCATAGCAGGTCTGGTTAAGTTATTCTTTAGGGATATTTAGCTAGACCTTTGAGATCTAAAACCATAGCCTCAACTGCTTGAACAATACCAGTTTTCTGAGTACTGGCCTAGACATGTGTCTCTGAAATCAGGGACCAAATCAAGACACAATATATAAACTGATGAAATGGATAAAATTCCTTGAGCCTTTTCTAAACTTACACTGCATCTACTCATTTGTAAGAGTATCCAAAAGCATAAGAAGCCAATCAAAATAATTTTAAAATTCTAACTTGAATTTGAATAAAGAAGTAAAGACTTGCTGAACTGTGCTGTGCAGTCTTCTCAGAGACTAAAGCCCTACATGAGGCTCTAGTCACAAAGCAGCATCTCTAACACATGGCAACCAAATGCACATGCTGAGTTTAGATGGAGGACCAGTATATCATATACACATTGGACTTATTACATCAAATCTAAAAGAAAATGATTTTTTGGTGTATACTTGCAATGATGAAAATTGTGCAAAAATATTCCCACAATACCACACTAATCTTTTATATACAAGACTATAAACTTAACGTGTATTATACATGCAGTATATAAACAATCTGCATTGTTTGCACTGGAAAAAGAAAGAATTTTAAAAACCAAAAAACCCCAGAGCAGAACCAAAGAACAGCATGTTCTTCCAGTCTAGTTTTCCAAGTCATATCTTTCTGGCAGGTCTACTTGTTTTAGAGAAACTTGGCTTCTATCACTTTGTGATTTTAATTCCAGTGTTTGGCAAAATTTAGTTTTCTAATCGCTGGCTGAGTTCAGAGGTCCAAATTACCAAAGTGAAGATTTTTCTCCACCGCCTGCCAGGGCCAGGTAATAGGAATGGCTCTGTTCTGGGGTTTCCAGAACAGTCAGCCACCTGTGTAACTAGAGAGGGTCCCGTTTAAAGGCTAGTGCAGCATAAACTATGTTTGAGCCAGAGGGACTTTTCTGATGAGTCTCAAACCACTCTAGTAATCCCCTGAGACTCCAGACGCTTTCACAGAGCAGCGTTACCAGAGAACCATCAAGTGCTACAGGGCTTAGTGCAGACAGTTCAGAGTGGATTTTTTTTTCCCCCACCCTGAACAAAATATTTTAATGTGGGAATTACAGACGTTTTAAGAGAAATCACTCTCAGATTGTGCCTTATAACTCATTAGCATCCCAAGGAGAAAAAATTAAAACTTCACACCTCTGAGAGTTAAGCTCATGAGACAAGAAAATGAAGATGCCTACGGATGCTGGGAATTTGCTAAACACTGCTGGATCTGGCAACATTTTTAAGGGCTCTAGGCAATTAATTTGTCAGTACTTGCACCTTTTCTGAACAGCGGCAGCCACATCGCTGAGGACCCTGAAGGACCTTGGAGCAAGGTCTGTGCAACAGTGACAGAAAGTGTTCGTAAAACTTCATTCCTGTGCAGCTGGTAGGTATGTATCAGCACGAGCTTGCATGCACAGCTGGAACCTGGCTTCTCCCTGCTGTCCACTGCTAGTTAGACGATCATAATTATGACATCAAAGTTATCACTTCATGAGAAAATATACTTTGGTATTTCAAAGGCTGAGGCACTTTGTGCACTACAATTATCTCCACAGCCTCCCCAGAACTAACTGCTAATCAATAGCTGTTTAAATACGTACCATGGATTTTTTTTTCAAAAGGAAGAATAATATCTTTCTAACGGACTCTTAGAAGAGTATCTTATATGAAACGTAACATAATGTATGTGCTGATTCTAATTGATTCATTAATTAAGCACCAGGTCACCTGTTAATAGAAGTAATTACAGAGGGTTCAAGAGACCTTAAATTATTTGCAGCCTGAGTCTGCTGCCCTGCTACGCTGTGTAATTGATGACGTACTGTAACTTGGTCTACAGAGGCAAGACAGAGTAAGAAACTTAGCATAACTAACCTAGTCCTAAATTATCGCCTGACTCATTATTGCATTAGCTAGTGTCTAAATAAAAGAAAGAGAAAAAGCAAAGGCCAAAATAAAATAACTACCAATAGCTCCTATTTTAATACAAAAACTAATTCAGGAAATAGGCTGAGGGTGCAGGGGCATTAAATATATTGTTGTGTTGAACTCCGGGGCAAAAGGCAGCCAGTTACAAAGAAAAATTATGTACCTATAGGGTATAATATAGTCCATCTGTCAGAGCATTTTAGCATTTAAAGCCACAGTCCTCTGACGGTGCTGTTACGTGGCACAAACTAGCTTTATTCAGATCAAAACCTCCTTTTCCCTTCTCTTTTCCTGGAGATGCAATATGACGTAGGACAAAATTTGGCTCACAAGTGTCCTAAGTAACGGTGGTGTGTTAAATCAGAATCAACTCACTCCCTTCCTTCTTATTCCTCACATAAAAAAGGATCAGCCTCTTGTTTACTCCTAAGTTCAACTTAGGGTATTAATTTTAGGGAATAAAAAATAATTGAGAAAAAAAATTGACCCATCAAGTTTTTATCGCAAAAATGTTAAATGAAATGGGGGGGTGGGGTGGGTGTATTTTTACGATTCTAATTGTACTAACTCCAGCAAATTGAGCCTCACCTTCAACTTGCTCGACATGGACTTGCTCAATTCCATTTCCCTTGATAAGGATCCAGCAAGGTCTGCCATCAGTTTGTATGCAGCTTAAGGATGGGAGTATTTGGACCTTGGTGTTCATATATGCTACATTTGCAAGAGCAAGAAAAGGAGATACTGAAAAAAGAGGTACAGTGCCATCTACTCAGTTACTTCACTATACTGGCAGGTACAGTCAGGTTCATAGGCCTTCTAGAAGAAGAGACTTCTCCCTTTAGACTTGAGCAATAAACAAAGTGATAAAGACATTTTGGACAGAGACTTTGAACAAGGTGACGTGAAGGCAAGTGTGGAAGAAGTTGCCAAAGGGAAGGTTAATTATGCAGCTTAGGGAGTTGTTATTGGGTTTGATAGGCTAGAAGTAGAATTTGAGGTCCTTCCAGCTCATTAAACAATGTCTTTCAAGGGGGCCTAATTGGATAAGATTTGAGATTAGTATTGAAGGATCTTCTACTGGACCTTACTGCCTCACAGAACCTACAAGGGGTCAAGAGGACTTAAAGGAAGGCAACTGCAATTAAGAGTACTTACTAATGATCAGAATAGCACAAATAGATGGTAAAGCTTGAGTGGGATTCACAAGTACCTAGGAAATCAAAACATAAATATGACTTTATTTCGCAGATTCAAAGTTAACTTGGGAGGCAGATAGAAGCAATCACATACCCTTTCCCAGGAACAATCACTGGTGAGCAAAAAAGAGAGTAAATGTAAAGACCAGATGTTCTATAAATGTGGCTCTGTATGAAATAAAATCTGTCAGTTTAACCTAATAAAAAGCACTTCTCAGCATTTCTTAACCCTGAGATAAAACACGTGTGATACAGAATATGGAGACTTCCAGCCAATAAAGCATTAGTAAATTTCTGGTATATCAAATTAATTTGGCTACATAATTATTTACTATGCAATACAGTGTGAACTAAACTCTCTTTATTCTTCTCATGGCCCCAAGTACCCAGATTAATCTAAATGCTTGTCTCTCAGTGGGAGTTGTCTGTTTAAAGTAGTTTTGAGGGTCTGGGCTATGGCTCTCAGCTCTTCATTCACTTAAAAAATGTGGTGTGGCTGCTTTATGCAGAAAGGGACTTCGACCCAAAACAGCATCTTTGTAAGAGGATTAGAAGAATTCCATTCTTTTAATGACTGGGTAGATGTTTGCTCTCCTTTACTTCATACTCTTTGTCTGTTATTCTTAATTATCAGCAGAAATACCTTAAACCAATGTTGTAAGTAATCTGTCATTTTATCCAATGTTTTGTTGAATGGTTCTTTTGAAATGATCTGATTATTGATTTCTTTAGGAGACCGTTCAGCTAAATTCCCATGCCTGCCCATATAACGGCACCTCTGACGCTGCTAGGAGGTTCCATCAAGACCTATGGTGCTGAGTTTGCTTTAGCGCTGGCCCAGAAAAATCAGGAGCTTCACTGGAGGGGAAGATGTGCTTTGGACTGCCAGAAAAGACTGCCACAAAACCTATTTTCTAATGTCATTAAGGTTACCTAACAATTTGTGCCACAATTTTTTTTGTTTCACACACTAGTATTTTCATAGGGTTTTGATATAGATAGAAACTTTTTTCCCCAAAATCTTGTATACCAATCAACTCCCTTGGCTCCTAAGTAATTTAAAACTAGGCTTTCTTTTTACATGCCTACAGATGGACATCAGCACCTAACACAGCTCCTTAAAAATCCTGGCTGAGGACTAAGTTTCACTCCACTAAAATAGTCCTATGTTACAAGATAGTGTGTGATAAGAGGCCTTTTAAAACAGCCGAGATGTATTTTGTAATTTAGAAAATGACTCTGAGGAACCGTTTGTCAGTTTAATGAAAATCTGAAACTACAGGTTTACATAATAGAATTAATTGTAATGGCTCTGCTGGAATGATTTCTTTCAGACGGGTTATTTGAAGGATTGAAAGAGGGATTTCACAGCTGAAAGAAAGGAAGGATTTATCCTAAGACCCATGTAAGCAAAACACGTTTAAATTTCATAATACAGTGCCTTTGACTCTGTGGGACTATTGTTTTTGCATGTCTTGAGATGTAGGAGATACTTCTATTCACAAGTCTATTCAAGAATCTCTTGAAAGAATTTGGTGCTCTCCTAATGCAGGTGTTCATCACCCACAGATGGCAAAGGAGTAAGTACAGTTACTTATTAAAATGTGACCTTACAGAGTTTCAAAGAGTTACACAGGGTTGTGTAACATTCCCACCAAGGGAGAGTCATAGAGTAAACAGAAAACCTATTTCTAATATGGAGGAAAGATTCAGGCCTCAAACAGGTAAGATGGATGGAAAAATCATACAAAATTATATAGCTCAGAGTGACAACACGGTCACGCAGTGAGCTGCAGGGAATCATCAGCCACTCAATTCAAAACATCATTTCACAAGAGCGGTGGTGACCTTATGGGAGAAAATAAGTCTTAATAATCCCATGTGCAACTTCGCTATTAAGGTTCTGAAACAGCATCATTATTAGCAGTATCTTACACCCTTTGTTGCTCGATACTAACTTCTCAACATGTTGCGTGTGTATGTGCCTGGGGAGGGCACATACAAAACTTTGGGCTGGGGCTCCCCCTACCCACATGATCATTCCCCTTCAGAAGGGCATTTTCATTCCTCATTTCATTTCATTTCTTTCTCTGGGACTGGAATGATTCTGTCAGCTATTCGGCGGGGAATAAAAATATTTTGTGTCCTGACAAATCCGCCCTAGCAGCCACCCCAGCATCAGGGCCACGTTAACATCAGGCCACAGAAAGTGTTGCAGCTAAATGTTTTTGTGAAGTAGAAAAGCACATGAGTTCGATTCCATATGGTTTCTGCTCTCACCGGTGACTTCTTGGCCGGTAAGCCATGCCCACGACTGGGGAGCGGCATTAAACAGACAGGAACAAATTACACGGCCACAGATGCAACAGCACATCTGATGCGCTGAGAAAAGGAGCAGGTGGGAGGAAGGTCCCAAAGCTCTGACCAAAATTGCAACAAATAAACAGCAACAGTAGATAGAATGACATGTGTAAAGGGCGAGAGGCAGCACAGTTTGACATCTTTGCCATAAGGGCTAGCTGGGCCAACTGACAACTCATATCCTTCCCTCTCACAGCTGCAGTTACCATATTGTACACGTCCTTCCCTAAAATACTGCTGAGTATTCAATATGCAAACATTGCCATTTGAAATCATGGCAAGAAGTACTTTTTAGCACATGGACTATGTAGGATATTTAAACAAAAATTCTGATATTGTTATGGGACTAATTCCCCATGCCTTGGTTTGAAACTTCACACATCTTACATAGACTTTGATTCAAATATATTTTCCAGTAGGTGCAACTGTTTCTCTGTGTCCAGTTGTAATGCAAGTGCCAGTGTGTAAAGTAAGGTGTTTACTTGCCTTCTGCTGCTTAGGCTATAATTTTCTCCAGGAGGAAAAAAAAAAAAAAAAAAAGAAAAAAAGGTTAGACCACATTTCTGAACTAGAAGCCTAAAGTGTTACTATGGTCATAGCAACACTAGAACTATAAGAAATGTAGCCATTGCCACTGTGTGATTTAAAATAAAAACATAATTATCATTGTCTTCTGGTAGCTAGGTAGATAATTATGCACTGCATTTGTGCCACTTGTAATTCTACACAATTTGTTCCAAATCTGTTATTTGACAAGTGTAGGAAAGCACAACCAGCGGCTGGTATTTAAGGGAGTGTCTTGGGAACTGCCATAAGGTAAATAGATGTTAGTCAATCCCTAGCCCCAAAGGCCAAACTACAGAAGCTGAGCAGTGTTAAATACAGCATACTTGCCAACCTGCAAGCCACCTGCAACCTCCCCTCACTGCAGCAAACAGCAGTGCTCAGCAAACCTCAGTTGCATATAAAGTATATTTATGTCCAACCTGTTTTCCCAGAAGGGTACAAAATACTGATTTGAAACAGCATCACAATAAAGTGACAACGATAATAATAAGAGATTCTCTTCCTTAGCAGGTTTTGCAGCTAGGGAAACAGCTTTTGCATTTTTGGTTCAGCTGCCTTCTATAGGGAAAAAAAAAAAAGGTTGCCTCCTGGATTACTACTTTGTTTATAACGTTTCTCCACCCTCTATGCCACCCAGGGTGAAAGAGAGTTCATGACTCTCTTGATGTGTATTTTACAAAGAGCGTATTTTAAATAAGCTGGGGAGGTTAACTCAAGATCCTTTAATCCCAGCATATATCTTTGTTAAGGAAACATAGACCAAACCATTGAAAACCCCAGCTAGAAAACAGGTTGGGGTAAATCCCTCACCGTGAAAAAGCATTCTCAGACGAAATTCGGTGATATACATTCAAATTCTTTCTGCAAATAAACAAACTCGGTGGCTGCTGGGGCGAGTGTGCCCCTGCCAGTGGGACCTGTGGCTCCTCTCCCACGGCAGCGGCCTGGCATAGCAGAAAAGGACGTAGTGTCCTCATCGGTTTCCTGGGCCTTGTGGGTGCCTTGGGTGACCTCCTGCCTTCCTTCTGCCTCCAGCGTGCTCCTGGTGTGCCACCTTGCAGAGGAGGGCATGAGACCTGGAGAGCAGCAGGAGGTCTGACAGTGGAGCATCCCCTCCCCATCAGACAGGTCTCTGACAGGGGAGCTTGCAAAGATACATAGGTACCTTTTATCAGGGTTGACTGAAACTAATTAGCTCTGTCCCTCTTCCCTATTTGTTTGTAATATAATGTTTTCTCACTTAGTTAAAGGGCATCAATATTTATGCATGTAAGTAGGCATTGCCCCAGTTGACCTAGGTTGATGTCGACCCTAAGCCCTGAAAAAACAACCCATTTTGGTTTCAAATGACCTCCCCTACCTTCACTAACAGCTAAATGTATGTCTTCTATTCATTAAGTGAAAATGAGTAGTCTAATGGGCTGTCCTACCTGGCACTGTTGCATCTCTGCCTGAAGAAGGAGTTTTCGAGCCACCAAACAGTCCAGGCCAGTTAAAACGTTCCTTCAGACACTTAGAAATCTCAGTATTTTCTCCCATATTTGCCTCTGGTTTAGAGCTGTCGGTCCCAGGGAAGAGCAGGGCACAACTGCACAGCAAGCTGAAATGTTTTTAAGTCTCCAATTTAGTTACTCTGCAACATTTCTTTTTTTGTAGGGTGAAGTATCATAAAGACCGAAACTGGTATCAAACAATGTTCATGGATAAACACCTGCTTATACAAAGGACCATGTAAACTTATGTTTCACTCTGGAAAAGACGAGGTTTTCTTTGATTGCCAAAAAAGAAAAGAAAATTGGACTGGGGGAGTGGAGAAGAGAGCTTTTTTTTTTTTTTAAAAGAAAAAAAAACAAAAACTAAAACATTTCAACCAAAATATCAGCTTACTCATAGAAATGTTTGTTTTCCACAAAAAGATATAAAGCCAGTTTTACTATCCTTGATTTGTGATTTTTTTCCCCTCACACGGGCTTGCTCATTTTTCTCTGAACTATAGTTAAAAGATGTGTCAGTTAAAGTAAATAAGTCACTACCCAAACCTGAATCTAGTGATCCAGTGCAACCAAACTAACATCTCATAAAAAGATTTTTCAGTCTTTATTAAAAAGACCATTTTTAAAGCGATGACATTTCTTTCATGTTCTTTTACGTCAACCTGAAAAATCTAACCTTGGAGAAAGCAGTAAATATCTTCAGCAGTATATAAAATATGATAAAATAGCTGGTGGAGGAATTTATCAACATTTTGAATGTTTTTGGAAAATGAGTTAGGCTAAAGTAAACTGCAGTCTCTGAAGGCTAAAAACCTGAATTCCTAGAAATATTTGCATGCCTATTGGTGAGTCCTTATCCTCTGCTCTGGCTTTGGTAATTTTCCACTCTGCAAAAGACATGCTGTCAAAATAAGATAATAAATTATCAAGACAAGATAAGAAATTTTCAAGATGTCTTTTTGTGAATTGCTGATTCAATCTTTGTTTAATTAAAATTTTCTGATAATCCAATATATATTTTACTGGAAATGGGCTTGGTCTTTTTATATTTTGTTTCTCCTAAGAAGTGTTACTAGCTTGCTATGACTTATTTTTTGTGTCAGGACACAATTTCTAACGAGTTTTACTTTGCATTGTCATTATTTTGAGGTTTTCCAGAACTGACGCAAAGTGTTTACAGTAAAGAAATACTACCTACTTAAAGCTGTTTTTTTTCTGTCTGAAAGTTGTGCACCTCCTCGTGTTACACACAACCCCTAAGATTAGCCAGGACCAGGCTCCAGGAAACCCAGGAGAAGCTCAGGGTGATGATTCCCGGCGTGTTGCCCTCCTGCCAGGTGAGCAACAGGCAAAAAGGCCACAATAACTTTCTCAAGGTTGCAGATTACTTGCTGCTGTTTGCCAGAAGCATTTACCAATGGCATCACAGTTCCTCCTGTAAACTGAATTAACCTGCCTGCAACGCAACTTATAGGAAAGCATATGCCAAGTACCAGAAATATACAGTGGGGCAGAGGATTTCAGTTCCAAAATGCAGAAAATGCAAAACGCACCCCAAAAGCTCCAGCCAAAACAGTGCCTCTCATCCCCAACTTCTCAGTCCCTGCTCAGCCCACAGCAGAACACATCCTTGGGGAAAAGCAAGTAAAACCAACCAAACAAAAGCCCCAGGAAGCCTTATTTAGAGAACTGCTCTTCTCTGCTACCAAATAACCAAGTTCAGAGCAGAGCACAGCAGTGAAGCCAGGTTTGAGGGGTTTTGGGACCATGTCTGATACAGTTGGAGGACCACCGGGCTGAGCTGTATAGAGCAGGATAGATCCAGGGAGGAGAAGGAGCAGAGGCAGAGAATGGAATACGTCATTTTGATTCCACCATGATTCTTGACAGCCACTTCTCCCAAAGCAGACTGAATTTGCTCTGACATAGCACTCCTGGAGAGATAGCTTTCTGAGATGCCGGGATGGCTTAAAAAGACTGAAACAACAATGAAATTATCTGCATCTCTTGCCATAGCACCTGATTCTCTTCTGCAATTGCAAATCTGCATTTGCAGTCGTGCCACAGCCTAGGCTCCAGATGTCCCTGGTCTGTTGACCTGTTCTAAGTCACATCAGTCCTACGATCATGCGACACCGCTGTACATAGGTCGCTCAGCAGCTGAGCAAATCCTACCAGAAATGGGTCTTCACAACATCTGACCAGAGCTACACATCACCTGAATCACCGGATCAAATGTACATCCTATATCATATGATAAAGGAACATCCCCCAGATTTCAGACAATACTTGTAGTTCAATAAGGCTTCTTTCAGTGCGAAATAAAGGTTCCCAAAAGTCAAATACCCAAGAATAAACCCACAGTTTTCAAAAGAGCACTTACCAGGCGCATTTGCTTTTCTTCATATTAGCGTGACTCCACTTTCAACTGGAGGTCTGTGTGTGGCCTTCATCTAAGCTCTGCCTTTAGAGATGCAAATGGAATTTTAAATATTTGTTAGTTAATGGTCCCCACTGTCTTTTCAAAATAAAAATACACATATCCTCTGTGGAAAAATGACAAATTTGTTTGTATCAATGATTTCCTTCCCCCTCCCTGTCCAATCCTTCAAGGAATATTGTCTAAATACTCTCCAAGGATTTTCCCTGCTCCTGGCATGCATATGAATCTCCTATTAGTGTCAGTGAGAGTTATGTCTGCATATCAGAAGGAGAATAGATACCTAAATAATTCATTAGGCCCTACATAAGTAGGTTTTCCTTGACGAACAGTTACTATTAACATTCTTAGAAAGGGCCCTTTCTAAATATTTTTAGAAACTAACCAACTGTTTCAGTTATTAAGACTCTGCTTACAATGCAAGTGATTTAAACCAGAGAAATGTGGGCAGCACTGATTCCCAAAGATTTTCTACAGCAGCATCAGTTACTGATGCTGACACAGGAAAAATATGGGGAAAAGACAATCAACGGGGCTACATTATGACTTGACTTAATTCATTAATATTTAAAAACAAGTAAGACTGGTTTGCCCCAGGGATCGGTAATAGGATACAAGCCTTTCACCTCTAGGTCAGCAGTTCAAAGCCAACTTTGGTCAGTACTGACTGAAAGTCATTACCATCTATCCGAACACTCTTCAAGAGTATATGTAAAATAAGTTGGTGGTCTCTGTTTATTTCCTAATGGCTAGGGCCCTGATTCAGCAAAGCTCTTAAGCATGCACTTAATGAGAAGCAGATGTTTAAATCCTTTTGAATTTGAACATCTGATTACAGTTAAGCACGTTCTTAACAGCCTCACCAGCATGGGCAGGCTGGAGCACACACTTAGGAAGCTCCGCTAAATGAGAGCCTCAGTGTGCCGGCTTGTCAGTTGTTTGTGCACACACAGAGGGAACAAACAAGCAAGCCCATTTCCACTTCCCCCAAATAATATTACCCACATGCTGGCACTGTGTGCTAATGATGGCGCTGGCATAAGAATGAGACTCTCGGCTGTATAAGAGTTCCCCTTTTCATTCACCCATATTAACGAGGCAAGATGGAGAAAAAAATGTTTGAACTGACATTACACAGCAGAATATAAGGCCACAGAACTGTACCGCCTTTCTTGCTCACCAGCCCAGCAGCTTTCATGAGCGTGGAATGCGATTTAAGGAGTGGAATAGAAACGTGGCATTTGCACAGCCTTCCTGGTGCTTATTCATGCATGTGCTGTGCTCAAAATGTGTGCAAATATGAGTTTAGTCTGGAAGAATGGAAGCCTCATGGCCCAACCATGTATTTATATTTTATATTTAAGTATTTATCTATAGGTGATGCTCATTTCTCATAACGTAAGTCATTTGGGGGGGGGGGTTGAGTTCTTATTTGTACTTGAAAATCATTAGGACTGCCATATGGGTAGAAGTTTTTAAACACTGCTGTTGAAGCCGTCATCTCTCCTGCTAGATTAAATACCTTCTAAGGTTACCAGTGGATCAGATTTTGTTTTGCTTCTTTTCAACACAAATGTATTCTGGGACTTTTCCATGGTGCCGCTGCTCATTGTCTTGCATGATCAAGGTCAACTGCTGCGAAATTAAAGCTAGTGTTTCAAACCACAGCAGGCTGAGAAAACGACCATTTTAATACCATGACTGTGATATTAGTAAGGCAAGTAAAATTTCATCAGTTACAAGTGCTACTCCCTGTCCCCAAAGACCTCTGCAATGGTGTTAGTTGTACAACGCAGTAAGTCCTCTCACAAAGAAATGATGGTCCAGTTTTGCTGTGCTTCAGTTGAAATCAGTGGAGTGAATTATATCACAGAACTGAGATCAACATCTAGTGCAGCATTTGGTAAATCTTCTGGCAGGTTTTCGCTTGAATAACAAAGAGATAGCCAGCAATCAAATTGGTTGGTAATGAAATGATCACACCCAATTTCCTGCAGCTTAAGCAACAGTTTTCCAAGTATCTAATCTCAGAAGATTTCTATCTCACAGAATTTTGGGTAAGGTTTTGATAAACATCCTTTACTAAAATGAATGAAACCACTGACCTCTATTAAATTTACCCACTGCTAGTGGAAAATCAACCTAAAACGTCATAATTAATCAAATGTTTGGCATGACTAAGAACTCCTCAGCCTGCAGGAATTCTCAGAAAACACTTCCTAGAGCATAAGTGTTTGCTCTCCTTCTGGAACAAACAAAAAAAGGCTATTTCAGAAACTCTTTCCTCACTTGGTAACAGAGTGCTCCATGCTGACCCCAGTATTGGGACTGGTTAGTGGTTTGTTAAGACTCTCCAAGACAAGCCCTGAGCTCTCGTGTTTCAAATACGTTCATCTGCTTTTTGCTTTAATTATAAGGTATCTACAGTTTTGATTATGATGACTGTATTATTATGCAAACATGGTAATTTCAAACTCTGAGTTATTTTAAAACTATTTACATTGTCTGTTTCTTTGATTGTCTCAAATTCATAAGCTTTTGTTTTTGCAGCCTGTGATTAACCACTGACCTTCATAAAAGACTAACACAGCATTTAAGTAGAATGCAAATAGGTGCCTACCATTCTGGCTGAACTGGGAAACAAATTGCTATTTCAGCCAAGTGATGCAACTGCTTTCCTTACATTTTGCATGGGTTTGTGCAGTTTACTAGGAGAACTCCATAACTTTGTGAAAGGGTTTTATGTTTATCTGGGATACTATTACTGTGCTCTGAGGCCAGAGCTCTACTTCTGCTCCTTTATTCCAGGAACTCTTTTTTTTTTTTTATTAGTCATAGTAGCCACAGAAAATTACAAGTACCACCAAGACACACTGACGATAAATAAAGGTTTGGAGCTGCCTTGCCTTTCCTTTCCCTCCCCCATGTATGGAAGAGCTTTATCTATTATGATAGTAACCACTAGGAGAACCAGCTTCATTCCAGTCCTCTAGTGTACATTCGACTTTGCTGAAAACAAAAAGGAGTTCCTGGCTCATTATTTAAAATGCTGTGACTATAATTCAAAGTAGAAAAGCAAGCATAACAATAGGTCCTCAATAAAGGAAACACCTGCTTTTCATTTTCCTGTACTGTTTAAATGAAGCAAATTAAATAACCTAATTGAGGACAAGAGTTTAAATCCAGGTTAGAAATCAGAGCCATGTTACACTACCTCAGACTGACAAGCACGGTAAATGCATGTTTGAGTCAATTTAACTTTTGGTGGTTCTTAATTAAGTTTAAGAACTTGAACGGAAAGTATTCTCTTACCTGTTACGGTCCCGTGACAGAATTTCTAATGTCTCAGTGCAAGTGTATCATACCAAGATATTTTTATTACCTATATGACACAACTGCCCCTTAGACTATATGTGGGACCTACTGGATAACGTCTTCTGCTTGGAGGTCAGTGTGGCGCAGTGCTGCAAAAGACACTCAAGGAGATTGGGAGAGGTGTAGGCATGGTTTTGGCATACTCTTTAGCCTAACCAGCCATGCTGAGAAACAGTGTGCACTGGATTGATTCACTAACACAGACAAGCAGCAGCTGGCCTGAAAGCAGGCTCCCTGGGAACAAGCTCAGTTTATCTACACAGCTTTCCATTGCGCCGCATACAAACAGCCTTCAGTAAGATGCAAGTAAGTTCCTTGCCTCAAGGAACTCCAGCATCCTTAAACACAATTGCCTAACAACGCCAAAATATCTCTGAGATCTAGCTTTTAAAACATGAGTAAATCAGACAGAGAAAGCCTGAGATGAAAATTCTTTCAAGCACACACACAAGCTAGGATCCTGAAGAAAGAAGGAGCCACATGTCCTGATTTCCAAGCCAGTACACGGCCCACTGGAGCAATTGAGCTCTGGTGGTATTTCCTCTGTATTACACCCAGTCCCTGCCCCAAAAGCTGGTCACTAGGCTAGAAGCAGAGAGAAGTTCTTATGCAGGAACCTCCTTAGCCTACAGAGCAACACTGGGGCTCCTCTGCAGCTGGCCACAGCATTTCTGAAACTGCAGCAGTGATGCCATCAACGAATTAACGTGGCAGCTAGACCACTTGTTCCCCCAGCAGTTTGCCCCCACAAGCAATGAGTGGTCCTGCAGTCCCCAAGGCTTTGTAGGATGGCAGGGGCAGACAGGAAGGTGGCTGAAGCCCTTTAGAGCTAGATGCTGACACCACTTCCTCGGCAAGGGAGGAGAAAGGGGCAGCCTGAGGCACGACTCCGTGGACTTCTGCAAACCTCACAGAAGCCTCTTGCAAAATGCAGCTTGCTACAAAATTCTCAGGGGTTGAATGCCCCACAGTGAGAAAGTTACGCATTTATAAGCTAATCCTTTGTCGTTCACCGATGCACTTTCATGTTTTCCTTTCTGCTAAGTGGCAATGGGGGGAGAAAAGCTACTTCAGAGAAGTGTGTTTTTCATGTTTATGAGGGGACACCCCAAGCTGGCAAATTTCCAGCCAAAAAAAAAAAATTTATGTTAGTAGTTCTTCTCCCCCTTCCCCATAAATTCTGGACTATTTTCAAACTTCTAATGAAATGTGGAAAAGATTTAATTGTGAGCAGTTTTGCCTTTCATTAGGAATATCTTATGCAACATTAGCTGGGAATAACTCAGGTCTGCGTGTTTTTCTTGGAAGCCCAAAGTTCATTTAGTACAAACCTCTGAAGACAACACCTGTGCAACTCGCTCCTTTCCTTTGACTTCCTCCCAAAGTCTCCAGACCCCAAATTCTTATGTTGGGTGTTTTCAGCAGGGTTTCTGGGACCTGCTTAGAGAGGGACTCCCCCTGTGAGGAAATCTTCTTGGGATCTACAGAGGGTTGGCTGGCATGCAGAAACTCCAGCCAAGGTGTTAAAAAAACCATCAAGCTGATGCTGCAAGGACAGAATTGTTATCTGGTAACAGGAGGGCACTTATGAAAAAGATACTTTCTATGCAAGTTTTCTATTTGAACACTTAAGCACTTTAGCCAACAATATTTTACAAACAGGCACTCGTAACTTAAGGTGACAGCCAGGGCTTGGAAGGAAATTTCTCTTTCATCTGTTTCTGCCAGTCTTCCAAGTCATATCTGCAAACAGAGCGTGGGGAAAACACATATTTCTAAAGGTTTTATTTCAAAGCTCTTGCCTTCCTCCTGCCTGCTGGATCACCTTTACTAATAATACAGACTGGATGCACAACAACTATCAGTATTGAGTGTCAGACAGTTACCATATGTGCCCAAAACCCTGAATTTTTCTGTTATTTGAGTATAATGTCAAACAACGTTAACGCCATTAAATAAAATGCATGAAACCCTAAAAAACACCCAGCGAAAATACAGCATTAGATTTCATTCTCTAGGTTTGCAGAAATCAACAACAACTTACTTGGATATCTTAACAAATTCAAAGAATCATACCAGGCTCTCTTTGTGTTTAACATTATCAGAAACCTCTACATAGACCAGCTCTAGGGCTGGAATCAGCTCAAGGGATATAAGAAGGTATGATTACACAAGGTTTCCAATTCGACTTTGAAGATTCAATAGGAACTTGATCCAAAGCCTACTGAAGTAAATGGAAAAAAATAGTCTTATATCTTAGTTTAGACATATTCAGTTTGGATACAGTTCAAAGAAGTACTCGAACTTGGCAGCTGATGTAAACCAAACATATTAACCTATCATTAGAAAAAAAAGGTGCCAGAATAGATCTATATAAGGATAAATCTATGAAGTATTGTTTTATGGTCTGTCTAGCCATTCCAGGATTCCAACACCTTAACAGAGAGGTAGAACAAACTTTTGGTCGATTTATTCATGTGGAGCTTTTACAGTGGCAATAAAAATCTGAATAAAGATCTGATCCTAACCTTTTTTCAATTATTGCCACAGATAAATGCAAGTCTGCAAATAAGTAATGACTTTTGGGAAATTCGTGAGTTACACATAGTACAGCTCCCAACACTATTCTATTTTCTTGAATTGCTATTCCATGACACATTTTTTCTCTTTGTAAAGGAACAAAGAGTTTATCACATTAATGAGATAAAACTCCATGAAATCATTTGTAGTTTACTTGAATATTTGTATTTTAATGGCAAAGTATAACAGAAAAATGACTCTTAAACCATAGCATAGTATTAATTGCTAATTAGTTTACCATTATGACTGGAATGCCTTCTAGCATTCTAAGTCAGTTCTAATCCATATAAACAGCCAAGGAATGCTCTATCTCAAAACATGTAATTAGGGGGGATTTTATTACACCTCCAGCATTTTGGCAAAAGCTTGCAATGGCAAAAGATAAAAAGTAATACCAGTTTTCTTGTGATTCCATACAAACAGAAAAAAATGGCTCATTATCACTACAGCACATTCACTGTTTAGTGGTTCCCATTTTTTTTTTTAGATTCAGAGATACGGGCTTTATGTCACACAAAATTTTTCTTCTACATTCTCCTTTGCTCATGTCACTCCTAAAATAGAGAATTTAGTACAGTTGGTATTTATTCCTAAAATTTCTGTGACAATTCCTGTACATCACTACCATACATGCTACTCTCGTTTTAAATAAGGCTACAGTTAAAAAGAAAACCCAAACAAACCAACAACACAGAACTTTGTTTTTGCCAAGAATAAAGTGGTTGTTATGTGCCTTGTTTGCTGGCTAAATTACAGCAGTTTTAAGTTCTAATCATGCTTACTTGCTTAGGACTGTTACAGTTCTTTTTAGACCGAGCTCAATTTAAATTGCAGAAGCTAACTCACGGGTGTTCACTTTCCATTTGAAGGGAAACAACTGTCTAAAGCATTTGTTGTAAGGGATCTCAGCCACAGAGGTATAAAAAAGCAGGAGACTAACTTCACTTTCCTTTCTCAGGAGAATTTACCAGCTTGAGACAGATCTCCTCAAATATCTGAAATTTTGGGGCCCTGGGCAACTCTCTACCTTCCCCTGGGCCTTTATCAGCAAAGGCAGGTGGCCGCAGCGAGGCTGCAGGAGAAGAGTGAGATGGGGCAGGGAGACTGGCCACTGGGGGACAGCAGAAAGGAGACCTTCCCCTTCCTTTTGTCCTACAGCCATTCAACCCCTTCCTTTGTTTTAAGATTTTTACCTATACGGTTTCCCTTCAACGCAAGCCCTGGATTTGCCTAAGCAGACTGTGGATCCACGAGTTAATGACCCCACTGACAGACAATCCGAGCAGCTCCTTCCCTGCCCTGGCGGCTGCCTCTGGCTCCCAGCTGCACCCCGTGGCATTCATTGCTTTGCTTTATCCATCTCTCTCCTGCGCACCCAAAGCTAGGCGGCCTGTCACCATCTCCCACTAGCCCAGCGCTCAGCATTCTTTACTCTGTTTCATACCTGCAGCTTTTCCAGAATTGTTCTTGCTTTTTCCAAAAAGGCAACAACTCCATTTTTGAAGAGTCGTTGGCTTAGCCCACATCAGTACCAGTAGGTTCTGCTGTTCTTTGATGGCTGCTAGCTGCTCCCATGGGCCCCACAGCAGCATCCCCTTGCTTCCTACTTCCATTCCTGCCTGCCTTTGGACGTTCTTGAAATTAAGTGATAAACTTAATTGCCCTTCTCCTCAGCCAACCCTCAGGCTTCTCATTGACTCTACCAATGAAAGCCTCGATTTTCAATATCCATAGCTGGATCAAGGTTTTTCAAGAGGACCTTCTTTCTTTTCAAGCCCTTTAGAAAGGGCACATTTGACAAGATACGTCAAAATTTTGCAATAAATGGATACAGCCACCTTTTCCCACAACTTGACCAGTGAACAAGATGAGCTCTTCTGAATTTTAGGCCTTATTGCCTCCTTTTCAGTTTAACCAAAGCCATGGAAAAACTTCCAGACTGATGGTTTGAAATACAGGTTTCTGGTGGAGATATTTTTAAATCCAAGTCTTTTGCACTTTGGCAATGCATTGTCATTTTCACTTAATTCTCCGACAACCCGCCAATAACGCCAAAAGTCTGTTTAGCAAAAGCGAATTAAAGTGCACCTTTCTCATCTGAAGAAATGACACCTGCTGTTCTAAAGATAACATGGTATTTCTGACAGAAACAAGATATTAAATATCTGAGTGTTGTTTGTTGTAATCAAACCCTGGGAAAATAACAATAAGCTGACTTATTTGGAAGAAACTGACTGTTTTTGAAGCACATGCTTTAAGAAATGTAAGATTCTGCCCTCTCTGCTCTGCTTCTCACAGGTATTTTGATTTTGATTCTTTAAGTAATTCCAGTGTTAAACATGATGAATTCAAAGTTTAAGAAAGTTCCTGTATCCTGTGAGTCATTCAGCTTCTCTCTTGAAAGTAGCTTTACTGATTTCCAATTTTTCTGTTTCATAAACAGGCCCATTATTTTTCTGTTGAAAATCATCACTTTACAAATGGATCATGCAAGGACTACCTGCCAGCTCACTCATATCCCAAGATAAAATTTACAATGGTTTAGGTGATTTTTTTTTTAATCCATTAAGTTAAACCAGAGGAAAATCCTTACAGTCTAAATCAGTTGAGATTTGGTGCAAGTCTGAATTTAGTTGGAAAGAATTTTTTTAAGCATTTGAACAGATTAAATTTCTCAATATCAACAAACCTTTAATGTCACTTAAGTCCTGGAAATAGGGTTTATTTCTCTTATGGATGAAAAAAGCTCTCTCCCAAGCACTGGAATTCATTCTTCATCAAACCAGTGTCTTATGCTGAACTGAGTGGATAACAAGGCATGCATTTAATACATAAAAATCAGAGTCATGAGACACTGAAAGTTAATTATAATGTAGCAGAGTTTAAGGGTCAAGATTAGCAGGCTAGGATTACTTGTCCATAGGAGTGAAAAGACCAGGGAAGAAAAGGTCCACCACAGTGCGGTAATAAAAGAGGGCATTAAAAGCACATATGTGGAGACTACGCTTCCTCTACTTCTTTTTTTTTTTTAAACAAGGAAAAATCTGATTTTGAAAATTGGTCACAGCTACCTAAAAATCAGAGAAAGTTACTTGACTTCGGAACTTCAAACTTTGTGTTCCTTAACTTAAAAGCTTTAACTTTGTATACTTTTCTTTTTCTAGCACTGGTAAAGCACACTTTCCCTCTCATGTTTGTTCCATTCCAGCCTTGTGCTATGACAGGAAAAACTTTATGAAAAGAACATATTGCCTCAACCATCCCTATACACTACAAATAAAACAACTGGAACAAGCTGAGCAGCACTTGGGACTAGATATGAAGTAAATATATGTTACAAAGAGAAACAGACTGTACCAACTCTAGTCTGGAGTGACATATCATTTTCAGATATATTCTTTTTCCATGCTGCCTTAGTGGCATTTATCACATGAATTGCTAAAAATTAGATTTTGCCAGCAAAGAAAAAAATTCAGAAGACAAATATTTGTCTTGGCTTATCCAGAAACCTTCAGCTGTTTGTATTCAGGGAGTAGAACTATTTAACATGGGCCTGGTCCTCGAGACTCTCCTCAGTTTTATGTTCACTCCCTGCTCTGGAAAACTTTCCAGTTGACTTCAGTCAATACTTTTGCTGAATTTTAAGTTTAACTGAGAGCCAGTGCTGAAAACTCTTCTGCACATGATTACTGTTAGTAATCAAACTCCTTAAAGTCGATGAGACTATTTACTTGGTTGTCTTAACTTTTCTTTGCACCCTTGAACAAAGTTATTAATCATGAGGTCAAGAACCTTCGATAATTCATCAAAGAGGGAAAATATATTCTTCAGAAACCTTCAAAGGCAATCAACCCCCCCCCCCCCCAAAAAAAAACACCCCAAAAACAAAACCTATCTCATCCCCCCTACCCCCCCCCCCCCCCAAAAAAAAAAAAAAGGAAATGTAACTGGCTATGCTCTGACAACTTAAATTAGCAAATGTGGTATCCTGGAGATACATAGGACCAATAACAACTTAAAAAATAAACCCTTCTTGTGTACATGAGATAGGCAGAATTTCTGTGATTTGCTGCAATTTCATCAAACCATTCTCTAAAGTGCACATACGCTACTATTCCTATTCCTAGCCTTTGTGGTTAGATTGCTAGCCAAGTTTCCAATATAAAATATGAAGTTCCTACAACAAACAAAAGTGTCCAGCAACATAGTGCAATATAGCTAGAGATTAAACTACTCAGTAAATAAAATAATACATTGCTTATTAGTTACAGGACAGGTGAAGCCAAGCCCAGGAGGTGGGTAGGATCAGCGCGCTGCTGCCAGACACTGTTAAGCTACCATACAGCACTAAGTAGGACAACAGTAACTGAAATCAAAAGTTCACAAATTGGCAGGACGCATTCTTTTGTTGCACAGAGTCACTGGTTTTTGAAGGGTAAAATTCAAGCCATGTTGAAGTCACCAGGAAAATTCTCTGTGAGCCAAGATTTCACCTTAATGGAAAGTAATTAACCTTGCTATTCCTGCCAAGAGTTTGGGTATGTGGGCACCAACCCGTTAAGCCATGAAACTTGCCTACGCTACAAGAGCAGTCGTTGCAAAAATGTGCAGAGCACGGCAGGAAGAAAGGTTGCCTTGGTGATGTTTGGACACTGTGGTGTTTGCATGATTATATAGGAGAGCTTCTCCTTTTCCAAGCTGGTATCAATGATAATCAGCAGTGATGTGAAAAGAGATGAAAAAAAACTACAAGATGACATTTCAAACATAGTTTTGGCAGTAGGCAAAATTCCCAGCTTCCAGGCAGCTTCCAACAGCTCTCTCCACAGTATGGAAAGTGACCCAACTCCATGCCCTCAGATCTAAGCGTGGGTCCCAGTGTCACAACAGATTCATTTAAAATGCCTACTGCCTAGACCCAGACATTCTTAAGTTTTAGGTGAAATCTAAATTGGGATTACTTCAGAGAAACCTCTAGTTTAGAGCTGCCCACATTTTAGGCACTCAATTTCTGCCCTTATATGCATGTGCTTCCCTAACTCCGTTCCTCCCACCCTCTTTGATGTCTATAGCAGCCATAGCTGAAGTAGCAGAAAGGAGCAATGACAAGTTACACCTTACTGTTAGCTGGCAGAAAAAATAGTAAAAGCTAACTTATCATATTGAACACAGTGTTTGTTTCAAGATCATGTTTCTCTTTGTTAGGACAGCAGAGTAACCTTTGAACCTTTGTATGCATAAACCAGAGGTCTACTGGAACTCTACTGGACAGAGATATCGCTGAACACCCCTACACACCATTACCTGCTGTGAAGACTTCTCTATACCAAACCAGGCTAGAATAACTAAGATGGGTAAGGAAATTCATTGTGGGAGGAAGATCTCGTCTCACATTAGCCTGGGAAAGACCGAAATCACGATGATTGAAAATGGTAAATGTTCTCAAACATGAAACAAGATGTTGTCTCCTCCTCCACTGCACATCATCTTCCAAAGGAGTGGCATGAAGCCTTTATTTGGGTGGCTGGGTAGCAGTGGCATTTTGAAAAGGTTTTTTTTTTTTTTTTTACTTCTAACTTTACAGAAAATATTGTCACTTCCTGTCAGATGAGCATCTGGCCACGGTGACCCAAATAAGTGTTGATTACCATAACTGACTGTTTCTGGAGCTGAATGTGAACATGACGCATTTTCAGCTGCTAGAAAATGCCCTTGCTCTCTCCTTAGAGGAGAACACCACATCTCCACCAGGCCCACGTGCCACTGGCATTCACCCAGCTTCCTCATGTCAGTGCAACTATGCAGTGTTGCATTTCAGTGCAACCATCAGGCTGCTGTTTGTCTTAGAAACACACTTTGCTCAAGGGCACTATGAAATCTGAACTCCTGCAGTACACACTGGATGGCAAAACCCAGGAGAAAGTACATAGAAACACTAGAGAAAGCATTTCCAACTCACTGAAATCACTTTTCAAAAGAGTTTAGACAGAGCCAGGTTCTGGCCACTCAGAGAAGACTACAAAGCTGCTTTTTTTTTTTATTTGTTTCCCCCTTCTCTCTTAAATGCTTTACCACCAGAAAAGTAAACACCAACCAAAGTTAACCTTAAAAAAATTAACAACTTTAAAAGAAAGTCGCAACTGAAATACTAAAAAAACACCCCAAATACCAACAACTCCCTGTCCAACAGAATTTTAACCTTGAGGACACTCATGTATGAAAAGCTCAAAGGAATGCACCAGGGATTTTGTCAGTATTCGTGATGTAGGCAGGATGCAAATATGTATAAGCATAGAGGGCAAATAGCCATTACAGTGGGGGTTGGGTATGGTTCTGGTTTTGCTATCACAACTACTGTTGTGAAAGCACAGATTTCCTCGGGTCTGGTAAAAGGATGACACAGAATATTCTCTGAAGTCAGTAATATCTAAGACCATATTGAAAGACCCAAGGTCAGCATCACACTTGTGTCATTAGCATTCTCATGAAGCTGTTTAACTAGTTTCCCCTAGTTCAGAAAAAATACCCTACAAACTGTTTTCTCTGAAGAGGATTTGTGAAAGTGCTTTCATTCTTGTTCAAAAAAGTATTTTGATGCTAGGATTCAGTGATTAGACGTGATAAACTTTCATAACAGACTTTTTCTGGTTCAATAACAACAGATTATACAGTACATAGTCAAACGAACATTACTGAAATTAGCCTGATATTAGATACCCAAAGCGTATGTTTGCAGACTTGTTGGCTCTGGTTGTAAATAGGCTTGTCTTCCATTTTAACTACAGTTCATTTCCAGGGAGCAATTTCTGCTGTTTTAAAACCAGTCTGTACATGTTGTACCTAAAAGCAAATGAAGAACATTTAGAGAAGGGAAGTAGCATGTGTATATTTCCAGAGAAAACAGCCATTTCAGCAGAAAACAGTCCCTGACAGTAAATACTTAACCATAAGTAGCCTGGCAGCAGAGATGTTACATGGCATGGTGGTGCAGCTGAAAAAAATTAACCTGATCAATAAAAGCTAAACAAAACAAAACAAAAAAAAATCTTATTTTCATTTGTGATTACAGGTAATGTCAAAGACTGTAAATCTTCAAGACAACAAAAATCATTCTAAATGATCTTTTAAAGTGCCTTCTATAGGATTCTGCACAAATGGATAGTACCATCCTACTAATATTTGTTGTGTCATTCATGTCAGGTTTACAGTACCCCAATTCCACCTGTTTTATAACTTACTGACACTTCTTTTATCCATAACAAGGGTGCAACGCCTACCTGAGACTTGATCTGCTCACTTCTTTCTTTGATGTTCCTCACTCTGCGCCAGGGGTCAGAGTTCTGGCAGACATGCCATGGGGTATGAATGATTTAAAGCAACAGGTGAAAGTCTTTAAATGAGTGTATTTACTACCACCTTTCAAGGACTCTGTATCAGCTATGCTTGATCGTATTCCATGAGTGTTCTCAGATGCACTTTCCATTGTGTTGCTGTTTAGTGGCACGGTCATATTTCATGTAAGTTAGTTATTCTGCGAATTTCACATGCTCGTCTTGTAAAGCTGGTCTAGTGTGGATGGTCAATCTCCCTGGCTTTCATCACTCAATAAGGGACAGATGCATTTCAGTGCTAAGGAAACTAATAATATTTCCTACACTTCCCATGAAAATGCTTCTGCCTGCACGTCCTCTACCCGTACTTTCTTTAAAATTCACCTCTGCTGCCTCCTCTCACTGCAAGAGTCTGAAATGGCTCCTATGCCTTAAACAGCTTGCTGTTTTCAAGGTGATTGTACCTTCCCTTCCTTCAAATCTTTTTCTTAAAGACCAGTTCTTCTAGAGCTACTTTATTCCACAAAGCTTTGAAAGCTCAGCACCCCTTCAGGCATGATACAGCCTTTAGCTAGAATTCCAGCAGCAGGCTCTGATCAGACACTCCTCCTCTGCCCAATGGCAATTTAGAAGAATGCCCAGTCTTATCTTCAGCTGCTTCCCAAGATGTTACAATTGCATGACAGCTATAATGATTGCAAATCTAATTGTGGGAAAAAAAAAAAAAAAAAAAAAGGCAAAAAACCCCAAACAAATCAAACGCAAAAACTGCAAGGTCTCCTAATACTGAGGAATATAAAGTGGAAAGAATGTCATTAGAGGTTGTCTGTAAATATTGTCCTATTCACTAAAATAACAAACAAAAAGCAACTGTGAGAACACGCATCTCTGATCTCACAGTACTAAAAATTTATATATTTGGCTAGGAAACCAAAAGTCTCCCTTTTCCTCCTTTCTCCCTCTTCATTTATCTCATAGCAAAATGAATGTACTTACCATGCAAAGCAAAGACTAAACAAAACCAATATTTTTTTTTTGCATAAATTATTCCCAGATTAGAGACGGTCAGTCAGAACTTCCTTGCTAGGCGACGTGATATTTACTGTACGTAGAACAGCGAGATCAGCTCCTAACATTGATAATAGAAAGCAATGCTGATAAACGGCTAGAGATCAGGAATCAGGAGACCTCAGTTCTATAATCCAGGCTACAATGCTGTTTAATCATGGTGTTGACCAGAATACTTCACAACTCAATACCTCTCTTCCCACTACAAGGTACTTCTACTATGTAGTGTTTTAAATGCTGTAAACATTTCTTTAATAGCTCCAGTAGCCTCAAAAAAGATGATGGGATCACTCAAATGTATCCTTGAGTTCATGGCAGCATCCTGAAGCGCATCAGGAATTTAACATTTTCAGGTGTTTAAATATTCCTAAATTACACTTAAAAATAAATACTTTTAATAAAAATAAATAATTAAAAGCTGCATAAATTAAACACAAGGTCTTGGATTCAGACTCCATTTGCAGATTGATAATGATCAGCACCTATAAATCCTCATGGGCAGCAAAACACTGGAAGGGAGAGAGACTGTTTTCAACAATAGCTGATGTCTGCATCAGCAACAAAAACAGTCTCTGAGCACTGGCATCAAGAAGCATTTGATGTGAACAAAGTGACATCTTGTTTCATCAAAGGTTAATGAGGACAGCAGCTCTGTCAGCAATACATTAAGACAGCAGTGTCACTGTTGGTCATACTTTCCGAGTTCAAGGCAGACTGCAAGCATCGCCATTTGCGGATTTGTCGGGGTTTCTCTTCCCTCCTGGTTCAGTAAGTTTAATGTGACAAGTTAGTATTTCTCCATAAGCAAATCTTTATGCTGTTTTTCTGCAGGGCAAAAATGCTTTTGTAAGCCTGGTACTTGTGTTGACTGGAACACTAGAGGTTTTTCTCAATAAATTTAGTTTAACTAGAAAGCAAAACAGAAAATGCAATAAAACATCATTCATCACCTTTTTGTTTTTCTTTTTTCTTTTTTCTGATAAAAACCTTTTGACAGATTTTTTTTGTAAAAAATGCAATATTGTTCAGTTAAAGGCTTTCTTTTGAAGTAAATTTTTTGTGTTAAACTTTCAGTTTAGATACTTATTCATAACTGCCCATTAAAACAAGTGGAAAAGTAGATAGTAGCATCAACAGGGAGACAAAGAAGCAGCAGCAGTGAAATGCTGTATAGCCAAAGTTCAGCACTCTGCACAAATTCTGCTGCTAGATCTAGTGCCACTGGGCAGTGCTCAAAGATATTACAACCATCTTCAGAGCTGGTAGAGTTTTCTGTCAGTATCTCAGGAAATTATTTTGTGGCTTGAACAAGCATCTGACTGCAGGACAGATTAAATGAGGACTGGATGTATGAGAAAGGCTCTGGGATCCGGACCTTAGATGCAACATCACTTGCCATGTTCTGTCATCCAAATTACTAGCAAAGAGCAGCTCATTTCCCTGCTGGATAATATCTTATCTTTCTCTAACCATGGACAGGATATGGATGACGCTTCATCTCACATGGCATCGGCTTCCAGGATCCATGATCGAAGTCAAAGACGGGAAACTTCTTTCTGCTTGGGAGCTGCCCCAGTGAGGTAAAAGTCTTTGTAGCCTTTAGCAAGTTAACAGTGTTATGTGGCATTTACTAGCATTTTATGAGTTGTGCTCATATTGTTGCTGAAAGTGCTTCTGAGTCCTGCTGCTATTTGGCAAGTTGTAGCTATTTTCAAAGGCTTCGGTTCTCCCTCCTCTGAGGACTGAATGACTTGTTTGAGACAGTTTATTTCTATGAGCTTGTTTGTTTTACACGAGCCAAACTTCCAGCTCTGTCAGCCTCTAGCCAGACAAATCTTATCTTTAACAGCTTATTGCACAAAGGTCTTTTTAAATCATTACATAGCTGTGTTTCACAAGGTAACCCGGACTTCATAGAAGAATCGTAGAAAAGGTGGTTCAAATGGAGTTCAGAACGTCCTGTAGGCATAAGATATTCTTAGGCCACTCCTGACAGATATTTGCATAATTCTGTTTTAAAAACCATGTAATGACAGAGGCTCTACCTATTCCCTGCACAATCCATTCAACTTTTCATTAGAAAGGTTCCCTCTCTCCCATAAAATATCTGCCTTACCTCTTTCTTGGTGCAAAGACTTGACTTCATCATCATGAATGTGGAAAACAGACTATTCCTCTCCTTTCTGTGGCCTCTTATAAGGGTAACCATATATTCTTTTGTCTTCTCTGGACAGCTCAACACCACATGGAACTAGGAGTCCTATATAGAACTTCCACACATTTCCTCTGTAGCAAGCAGTTGTACTGAATCAGATTATGTAGTGATGAATATTTTAACTGGTATCTCACCTGCTACAGTCATGCATAAAGCAGTCTCATTTGCGTTGTAAATTTTATTTTTTGGCTAGCATCCCATCCCATTTTTTAAGGATAAAGATAGCTTCTGATTTGGAGATACTGTTTTGGCAAATCAATTCTCTGGTTTTCAAAGTGAATAGAATGAAAGCAGGCATGATTTGCCCTGGTTTCCTAACGATATGAGACCTACACAGTCATGCTACACAAGACTTTGTCCACCCATCCCACCCCCATAGCAACTTCTGATCCCGTAGGTCAACATCAACCTGATTTGACAGGAATGAAGAGTTCAAAGACTGAGTTTCTGCAAGATGGGGGGGGAGAAAAAGGCAATCAACCAAGAGCAGATGCTATCTGAATCAGAATAAGCAGATAACATATCAGATATTCAGAATCCTTTTAGGAGAGATACTTACAAAGTGTCTGTTTTGCAGGACAAGTTTCACTTGAAGAGCTGGACTAGCCTAGAGTGCATATTGGGCTTCCTGGTTCCAGAACTCCTGGATCCATTTCCACTAAATTGGAAAATAAGTTTGCCATGATATGAAATTCTCAGTGAATAGGGTTATTATTTGTTTCTGTGAAGCTCCGTTCATCAGAAGATCTGAAAGCATGTGACAAAGGCAGCCTTGAGCATTATCTCTGTTTTATGAATTGAAGAACAGAGAGGGGATGCACCCCGCCCGAGGTCAACAGATCAATGTCGAACACAGGTGTCCCTCAAGCAGCTCAAGCAGTTGTCCATGCTGCTTCAGGCACACCTTAAATAGAACCAGGTAACTTTTATTTTGCTATCTTATTTTTTCTGCCAAAAACTTGACACTCACTTAGAATGGTGGTGTAAGCTACTTTTTTTTATTACCTGACAGACATGAACCAACAGAAAAGAGCCTGGTTTTGCAGAAAATAGCACATCCTCAGACTTTTAAAGGTGTGTTCAAGTAAGCATTCAAATGTTGAGGCATTTCAACACACAAGTTAATTGCTTTTGAAAATTAAGTGTCTTTGAGTTAACAAAGGAAGTTGCGGAATCACCACCAGCCGCAGCAGCTCTTCTGCAGTTTGAAGGCAGAAACTGTTGCTAAAATCTGGGTTGGGTTTACTACAAATGTACAGAGAAGTACCATTTGCTCCCACACAAAAAACACGTAACTTCTGTGTTCAGAATCTCAACTGCTTACCCTTAAATACATTCTAGAAGATTGTGTAGCCTTAGGTCTTGCGTTCAGCTATCCTAAATAAATCCATTCCATAATCAATGCCTATCCATATGCAGTTTCTAAAATCAACCTGAAAGATTCTTACACTGAAAAATCAAATTTCTTGGAGGATCCACACTCATTTTATCAGAATTGGTTTTATTATTCTGAACAAATCCACTCAGTGTCAACGGCCAAGTATAAAACCACAAAACAGTGTTCCCTCTGCTAAATATTAGCAACAAACAATGATTCACTTGAAATAAGACTTCCAACTGCAATTCTATCCCAATAACTAAATAAATGAGGTGCTAGAAGAGCTAGCTCTTACCACACAACTGCATTTAAAATTACATTATCCAACCACCTCCCTCACCACCACAAGTGGTCCTTCTCATCTCTTCACTTCAGCAATGCAGATTTGAAGAACCTTAAAACGGTAGGAGACAGCCATTGAAGAGAGTTGAGAATAGTAAGTGGTACCTGAGTTTCAAATCTAGTTACAGATACTTCATTCTGGCCATATCAAAATCCTGACATGCCTGTGCCTTCAGCAACCCAGGTATAAAATTGCTAACATTAGGTCACTCCTCTGAGCCCCAGTGAAGCAGGTGGCCCTTCTCTCTGTGTCAGGCATTAATTCCTGTGATTGGCAGGCCTAGATGTCAAAGCAGCATCCTGACTGCAAGTGACATGCTGCATCACAGCTGTTCTACTACTTCTTATTTACTTCTGCTTTTTTTTTTATTTTTATTTTTCACTTTTTTTCCATTTTAGTGTTGGGAATTGCTTCAGTGAAACACTTCAGCAAATGTTTAATTTTCATCATGTAAGTAACCAAGCCATCTGCTTTGCAGAAGCCCTGCTTTGTAGAAGGCTTTTTCCACCTGAAACGCAAAGAGAATTTAAACATGTGCTTATGCCTTGTGCTGACCTGAAAACCTTCTGCTAGTGACAGATATTGTTGGCAGTGACCTTTCCAATACTGCTGTGTTGCCAGGACTCGCACCTGATCTAGAAAAGTACTTTAATCTCAACGCCCATTCAAATCCTGTGCCCTTCACTAAGGGCATCACTAGTAGTTTTGAAAAGGACACCTCTCTTTTAGGAAACTAAAGCACAGTTTTCAATCAAACACAGTTTTAAAACCAGTACAAATATACTAGGAAGAAAAAAAGAGAGAATTAAGGTTTGCTTTTTGTCAGAGGAATCTCTAGCGTAACGTGACGCCTCCTAAAATTAAGGATTGTACCAGATACGGACAATATTCTGATAATGACAGCACATAACAGGTATCTGTTTTGACATGTAATATACAGAAATGCTCTGATTTCAATAGAGAACATACACTGTTAATTAGGTCTGAGATGAAAGTAATATCCAACACACTGTGGGGATTAGAGCAAAGTCTGTGAGCATGCGCTTACACCAAGGGTGATTTTAGTGAGGTTTTTTGTGGGTTAAAATTAATGAAAGGAGAGACAGAGCCAATGGAACATGAATGAAAACTAAATTATTTCATTAGCCCAAGTGATTTTTAAATGTATAATCAGTTTCAGAGCCTAATACTTAGAGCTTTCAATAGCTAATTAAAGCACTACTTGGGACGCTAAGGAGTATGTGCGTGCTTGAATGAAAGTAAGAATTCAGAATTTGGATTACTTCTTTGATCATTTAGGGTATGGCATTGCAGCCTCGTATGCACATATCTAACTGTGATGGCTCACATGAGTAAAGTTAGTCATGTGCATGTGGTGGCCACAGCCTTCACAAACACAGCAGGGAGCTCCAGGAACGATAGCATAAGTCTGCATGTTTGGCTTCAAAGAGCAACTTTCAGGCTGGGAATTGTTACACATCAAATAATCTGTCAATCAAGCACAGAAACAGTGTTGCTGAACACTGGGTTATTGAAGAACAGTTTTGCAGACATGTAATGTGCATGATAGATATGCTACACATTTTATTGTAGGCTTGGGTACCACTCTGAAAACCATCTGATGTCAGCAAATCGGTATAGTTGCTATCTAAAAGGAGGTGCACAAGTTACAGAAGCCTTTATGTCAAAACTTTTGCCTGCTTCCATGGAGTGAAAAAGTTATAGTTGGTTTAAAAATTCAGGTTGACCCACAGATGATGTACAAGTTCCACAAAACTGTGAGGTAAAAGTATAGTACATAAACCATGCATGTAGCACCAACAGCATCGAAACATCCACTAAAACGCATGCACAATATGTCTATGTTCTGGTCTAGTAACTGTCTGTTTTGCACATATTCAGGTCACAGAGATCTTTTTTAAAATATGTTTTGAGTGATATAATCTAAGATTTTACTTTGGAAATCAATCAGCATATAGCCAGTTACATCCTTAACTTCTCTGTGAGTTCTCTTCCAGATTTTCAGACGTCAGAAGGATCATAGCACAATGTAATGTGCTATGTAGGAGAGTTTCAAACTCTTGGACATCCATGCCATCTAGACATCGCTAGCCTATATACTGCCCCCCAAAATAACGAGTAACTGTCTATTAAAATATCTTAACCCGCTTCCCTAGCAATAAGCAAACCAGTCTTTTCATCAGCAGTCTTTACCTTCTCAGGTCTTTATCCTCAACTTGAAGAGATACAGCTATATCCCATGTCCCCCCAAAAACTACAAAATAGCGAAAGGTAGGATGGCTCCTTAAGCCCAGCTCATGCATCCCTAGATTTACTTCTATATACCACAAATGGACGAAAAAATCCCTGTAAAGCTTTTATTAATTGTCAGTTTAAAGTTACAGTACAAGGAAGAAATTTTGTAGTTACCCCATCAAGATTAAAATAAAATATTCAGGTTCTTACTTACCCCAGATTCATCTATGTTGCAGATCATGCTGCACATTCACAAAACAGGTTGAGTGCTTTAAATACACGTGACACAAAATAGAGGCTGGACAGTAAGACTGTGTAGTCACTGTGCACATACAAGCTCAACATATTCCTCTTGGGTGAATCTTGAATGAGAATAAAAATATGCACAATGAAAATACAAGAATGCACAAAGCTAACACAATAGCCCGCAGAAATGCACAGCGAGTGTCAGAAAGCTTCCGGGTCTGGTTGTGACTCTGAATGCTGAATTATATACCGAAACTAAAGATGTTTTACTAACATTACATTTCCATGTGGATCCTTTTGCAATAGATGAGAGGGAATACTATATTTCTTGTTCTCTTTGCAAGGCCAATGGGATACCAAGCTTGTAAATTGTGCACAATGAGGCCAAGGACAGCCTGAGATGGTCATTTTGCTTGCAGGGGTGCTTGAACGGAAATGACAATTGGTCAAATTCAGTAACTGCAGTTTCCACAGCATGAATTTGCTCAGGCTTCTTCATCTCAAGAAGAGAGCATCACCAAAGAAACTCCCGTCTTGCACACTCACAGGATGTTCTTTTAAGAAGCAACATGTTGTTGAGAGGAGAATTTAGGGCCAAGTTCTGATTTGCTGCTCATATTACAGACTACTGTTGACTTCTGGATTTTCCTGTAGTGGTGCTCTCTGTGCATATTGTCTGCCTCCTGTCATAAGTTTTCACTATGATGTGCTTTGGGACAGGATCATCTTGCTTGCACAGAGATTAGCACAATTGAGTACTGATCCATGATGAAGAGTCTCAGTGCTACATATCATAAGAAAGAGTCAAAAACATCTGGGTGCCATTCCTTTACTGTTGACTTGACGTGAAGGATCAACCAAGTCACTTCAGTAGTTCTTCTAAAAATGGGGTAAATACCACCATTTTTAGAGTAGTGGCACTTACTTGTTTGACACTCCACATTTCAGACCTGTGAAGTAGCTGGAGAAGTCAATTCTTATTAGAAGAAAGGCTTTTCTTTCTCTGTGGACACCAAAGAAAATAAATGCTGACTGGAGGACAGAAGAAAGACAAATTATTTAGACAAGACTGATATATCTAAATAAGAAAGATCTCATGAAATCCAGTCTTGAGTATTCCAGAAACTAATCAAAATGGTCTTTGAACCATAGGAAATCACCTTTGAGAGTATACAGAGGAACAGGGGTAAAAAGTAAAGAAGAGGAATCACAGAATGATTGATGAAATCACAAACTACTCTTAACTCCTGGAAATGTTCTAGAGCAAATGATTAAGCAAGCAATTTTCAACTACTGGAATATAAATAACAGTGATAAAAAGAACTAGGAAAAAAAAAAACAACTACGGCAAGTCAGTCCAATTTCCTTCTTTGATGGCTTAATAGGTTTAGTAGATAACAGGAGAGTGGTAGATGTATTTCAGCTTGAATAAGACTTTGACATGTCATACACAACTTTATCAAAATTAATGAAAGAAATAGTTTAAATGTAAACACCATAGAGTATGTTCACAGCTGACAGAAGAAGATCTATCAGTGATTCACTGCCAAAACAATTCCTACAGAGGAACAGGTATCTGAAATATCCTTGAAGTATTCACCCTGGAAATAATTATTTTTTAATGAATGATTTGAACAATAGAGAATGATAAGCAAAAAGTGCGCAGATAGCAATCAAGTAATGAGATACTACACAGATTTCAGGGCCTAATCCTGTCGTCCAGGGCTCTTGACTAGTATGGAAATAGTGGAATATAATAAGGTGATAAAACACTTTAGAACAATCAATATGTCCAAAACCAGAAGATGAACTTCATTAAAAATGACTTTGAAGTATTACACTTAGGAAGGAGAAAACAAATCACAGGTACTCACAGGACAGCTAGTGAGGTTGTAATACAGTAGAAATAGATCACAGGCTAAACAGGAGCATACAGTGTGACAGTTAAAATCCAAAACAAAGCATCTTACTCGGGTCCTGAAAGGAGTGCTGTAGGACACAGGCATCGCAGGCAAGACCTCAACTTGTGCACCATATTGTTAAAGACACCTCAAATTACTTGACATGTATTCATGTACAGAGATTTCACTTTAGAGTGACTTGTTCACTTGTGTACAGAGATTTCACTTTAGAGTGACTTGTTCACTTGTGTTTGCTTGGGAGCCAGCCCGGTACCAGCCTTGCTGGGCTCTACGTGCTCGTGCAGCAACAGCACCAGCAATGGCCATTCTGGTCACTTACACTGTGCCCCCAGTGAGGAAGAATGCCCATATATTTAGTTTTGATTTAGGAACGAGGAAGTGAAAGAATGTAAGTTTAATCAGTTAAACATGGATGAAAACTAAATTCTGCTGCCAAACTGAACCTGAACAGAGGGGGTCTTGGTCTCCATGTCTTGGCTATGGGCATCTTCAACGTCACTACTAATGGCAAAAAAAAACCACCTTCTCTGGTAAAGTCATTGAAGATTACTGTCCACGACACAACTGCATGATCACATCATACATGCATCACAGCCATGATTTACAGTTGGTCAAGCAGATTTTTAAAAAGGTACAATAGACTGCCTTTCTACAACATGGACAGTAGAAATTTCTCACGAACACTGCTTCAGCAGTTTTAGCAAGCAGGAATCTGGGGCTCAGAGAGGTTTCTAAACCAATGCAAGTTAGGCTAGTAAACTCATGACAAAATGACCAAGTGCAGTGCCAAATGCCGCTCTTGCTACCCCTGCTAAGCTGAGCCATCAGAATTACACGCCACTGGTTTTCATCACGAAGGCAGCCACTATGTGAGCTGGCAGAGCAGAAAATGCCACACACTTCCCTCCTCATATTAATTCCTTCCTCATTTCTCCTCCTCAGAGATTGCTCTTATGTTCTGGTATCATTGACTCTGTAGGCAAGCAGCTTTTTAACTGTAAGATAACTAGTAAGAGAAACACAACAGCATCCTTTTCCCTGCTGGAAATTTTAGGCAACTGTGTTATGTATTAAAGGCAATTACAAATAGATGGACAAGTAATGTATATATTATTGACAGCCTGTTGGCCACCCATAGGTTCAGAGCTGTATACACAGAAAACAAAGTAACTCCAGCCCTCCACAGCCAAGAAAGCGTAATGTCAGCATATTGCTTGAGAAAGCAGTCTCCATCCTCACCTGGCATGAAAAAACATGGACTAAAGAAAGAGAATCAAGATACCCAGCAGGGCATATAGCAAGAAAACTTTTCTAAAATTAAATTCATTCAAGTAAAGGCCAATTTGACTCTGTGAGGGGGAAAAAACCACTCAAAAAAACCCAAAGTAAACTTTTGAGACAATTAGGCTTTATTTTCTCTTTTTGGACATTCAATCTGTCCTCACAACATCTCTGAAACCCTGTTTACAATGAAGACAGGTTCCAATGGAGCAAGCGAAATAAAAGCTGGTGACAGACAAGGTCCAGAAAGGACTTTTATAAGCTGGAATCGATTTTATCTAGGAAATCAGTGAAGAATCACTCTGCAAAATAATTCAAACCATACACATATTTCTTCAAATATTTTTGAATGTTTTGGAATAAAGGGAATAATATTGGGCATTCATACAACTAAATTGAAATTCTAGTCAAAAGCTACAGGAATACTCAAAAATTATTTCTTTTGCTATTTACTGAATAATTTACTGAATTTTCTTCTCTGACATGCATTGTCATGTGGCAGGAGAAAAGCCAAGGCAACACAGGCTGACTTGTGGCTTGAACACAGGACTGCTTGTGAGGCCACATGTGAGAAATGTAAGTTACAGTACGCTTTGCTTTTGGCATCTAACAAACTTGTCTGAGTGAACATACCTGCCAAAAATTGCATTAGCAACAAGGTATCTTGTGTCTGTGCCAACACATTTCGCTTCAAACATGGAAATAACTTACCCCACGTGTCTGGCCTTCACTGATGTCTTGAAAGCAGAGACATATCTGTTGCAAATTAATTTTGAGTTTTTGCTTTGGATGAAGGGACCAGTCTGCTGACTTGGTGGGATTTGGAGCACATAACATAAGAGGAGAGGCTGAGAGAACTGGGTTTGTTCAGTCTCAAGAAGGGAAGGTGAAGGGACATCTTATGGTTTTCTTCACCTATATAACAGGCGCTTTTAAAGAAGACAGAGCCAAACTTCTGGAGGTGCAGAGTGAAAGGAAAGAGGCGATAGACCCAGGCTGCAGCCAAGGAAATTCCAATTAGATGTTAGGAAACTTTTTTTCACCATGAGAGCAGTCACAGGCTGCAACAGGCGCCCAGGGAGGCCAAGGAGTCTCCATCCTTGGAGATGTTCAAAATCCAGCTGGACACAGCCCTGGGCAACCCAAGTTATCTTTGAAGCTGGATCTAACTTCAAAGCTGGACCTGCTCTGAGCATGGCTGTTAGACGGGGCAGCCTACAGAGGGCCCTTCCATGCTGAGTTACTCCCTGACTCTCAGAGAGAACTGCTGCGAGGCTGCTCTCTTAGAAAAGTGCCTCACAAGGCACAGGGCCTGATCTTAACAGCAGCAACAAATAAAGGGTCACCTTTTAGATATTTCTCTCTGGGCTCCACATGCAAGTGGGGTATTAAGAAGCATTATTGGATTGAAGATTTGCCCCAGAATTTGTTGTCTATGCTTGTCAATGTACAAAAATACTCTTTGGTGTTACTGTCTCAAAATGGGAGCTTTTTCTTCATGGGATGTTACTTCAGAGCAGGAAAAACTTTCCAGGGAAAAGGAACATGCAGGTCTTGGGTTTTTCCTTGTACTGATATAACAGAGACCCTCTTTATGCTTGCACTGGAATAGAATAACTCCGGGTTGTTTTTTTCTTTGCTTTTAACATCCCTAAAATCTTCCTAGCGTTAGAACTAAAAACAAGCAAACAAACAGAAAACCCAAACAGGATCTGAGCTTCATGTTACGTTTGCATCCAGCATCTGCAATCTGATCTCGACAAAACAGGGGTTTTATTTAAAATGAGTTTGGATTCTAAACAAACAAACGGAGAGTTGGAAGATACTCTTAAAGCACATACAAACAACACATTAAACAGGCACTGCACTGACTTGGAGATCTTGCACTAATACCCACTTCTGCACAAATACCTTAAAGGACCTTGGTGAAGATTTTTTTTTCCTTCTGTGCCTCACTTGCCCCCCCCCCCCCAAAAAAAAAAAAAAAAGAAAATCAATATCACCTTTTTGGCACTCTCTGCCTTTCTGAATACACAGGACAAAATCCTACAAGGGAAGGAACTCTTTCCTATTACAGCAAGAACCACAATGCAGTCAAGTTATCAAAAACCTGAAAACATCACTAATATATGATGAATGGAAAGAGAAAGAAAGAAAAAGAGCAAGTACCCCCTTGCAAATATATTCTTGATTTTGCTTAATAGAAAAGCCAGAAACTCTTGGATGGCCAAGACTTTTCTCACAGCCTTATGCAGCACCATCTGTCCCAGTTGGTTGTCCTGTCCAGACTGTGTCCATAAGCACACAATAAAAGTCTCCTTGATTCGAGGGTAGCTGCTTTTACAAGAAACAATTCCCACTTCTCACTGAGATCCAGATTTAGAAACATGATCCCATAGGATCCGTGTAAGGAACCTGATGGAGTCTAAGCTGGTAGCACTGAGAGCAGAAACCTGACACGGGAGGAAAGGACATGGTCTCACGTGGAGCCACATCGTCACTTTGTATCATCACAGTTTGCATAGATCTACAGAAGTGACTTTGGATTATTATGCCTTAAGATATCACACACAGATAACATTTTGCAGAGTGTAAATCTAAGCATTTAAATAAACGTGAAAGGCAGAGCTGGCACACTATGGCACACAGAAGCTTTCTCAATACTGGTTTGTTTCTAGTGTTCTTGAGAACATTCACACTCGGGCCTTCAGGTGAAGAGGTTCCCCCATCTGCCCTCAAAGCAAGCCTTCTCCTTGCCTTTGTCTGTACATTCCTAGATATTTTATAATCCAAGTTTTGACACATGCTATCTGGAAGCAATGGCCACAGAAAGGGCCTGCCTGCCAACGTGTCCTGACTAATATAAGAGAACAAATCCTCCATTGTTGCCCAAGCGCCATATGTCAATACAATAAAATCACTGTCTTCTGTACTCAAGGTTACATTTGTTTATGATTACAATGTTTATTTCTTGCTGTGAGACTATAACTGTGCATGCTCTTTCTTCTGTTAAAATACATTTTTCCACCCCCACCCTGTTAATCCTTTTCCCACCCCCCACCTACTTCTCAGCATGTAGCCAGAAGAGGAAAATTCTCTTGCTCATACGTAAAATAATATCATGTTTCTTTTTTAAAGTATTAATAATTGGGTTATAATGGCATGCCTGCAGTGACAACATTTAATTACAAAAATGTATTTAAGTACTTGCTTAGCTTTAAGCAAGTTAAGTAAAGCAAATGTGAACAGCTGTATACTTTTTGTTGGGCTGCGGTGATAATGAAAGCACCACAAAGATCGGGAAACTTAGATTTCATCCCAGTTTCTCCCACTTGCCTTATAATTCTGCAGCAAGTCCCTTTTCCTGCTCACGCCTTCCAACTCAAGATAGAAAATACAGTATAATATTTTTTCCAAAGTGCTCTGAAACACAAGGGTGGATCAATTCAAATACATTATTGACTCAGATTAAGATGTCTATGGTGGTGCAAAGTTTGCAGTGTGCTGGCCTTTCCACTTAAAGGACAGAGACTCTGTACAGGAGAACATTGCTTTCAAGTTTCCATTATGGAAGAGTCTTTCTACAGTTTGGTGGCACCAACCCCAGCCCTGCTGACAGGCACACCGGAGGAAGCTGCAAAAACCTTCCTCCATGGGCTGCTCTGCCCAGGCCTCTGACCCACTCCTGTCCCTTGGGCTCGCTCTCCACCAAGAGAGGTCACAGCTGTAATCTCACTGACTACTAAGCACCATTTTCCTTTAAATAACACAATGCTTTAATACAAACATGAGGCAAATCACCCCCCTCCCCGGTGCATGCAACAGACTTAATCCTGTAAGAAGTGCTCTCTTGTGCAATCAGCTGCTCCAGAAAGGATGCAGGATGCATTACTGTCAACACCCGTACTAGTGAAAATCTACCCTTCATTAGACTCCTGCCAGAGCAATAATAAAGAGTTTTCTGCAGTTTCCCATGGGCGTGATAAGTCTCGCCTCCCTGGCGTGGTTTTTGATAAAAGTCTGACTGGGGTCAGGATGAATGAAGGTAGCCGCCGGGCTCCACCCACTCTCACAATATGTACTTTGTCTAATGTACTGTAGAGCAATACAACCTACAATATATCTAAAATAAATATTTGGCTAGTTAAGTAATTATGCTGAAAGGTTCCCCTATCTTTATTATACCAGAAAGAAATGCATAAATCACCTGATGTTATATCTCTGAAGAAATTTCCTTTAACTGGGGCACCAGGAAGTGATTTTCAGTTTCTGAGTTGGAGTAAGGGGGAGGAAGGAAAGGCGGTAAAGTATTGTCTTTTCTAAAAAAAAAAAAGAAAAAAAAAGCAAAGGCAAAACCACTAATTGTTTGCTGATGCTAGAAACATTTCTAACAGGACAAATGCAGCTACCTATAAAAGGACAGGTGCACTGCAGCTCTGAGGGATCTTTTAATAAAGAGAACATCTTTACTGGAAAGGAACAAAGTTCCTCCTTTCCTGTTAAAGATGACCATGCAATAACAGTGCAACTTCAATAGTCGTAGCTAAATAGTGACTATTTGTGGAAGAGCTTTCATTCTTGAGCTCTGTGCATGATATACTCGTCTAACACAAGACTGCACTGCATCAACTGTCAGACACGAGTCTTTATGCAGACGCAGGATAAAATTATGAGTCCTTGTCTGCCTTGGCATTTTCTGCCTCCATTTACACAGAAAAGTTGAATCGTAGTTTAAAAGAAAGATACTAGTCTGTTGATATGCTCAGAAATTACTCAGCAGCTACCTTTCTATTTTTCCTCCCTGCCTAGCTCCTGACACAAGTTAACTTTATTAACTATTGATGTAGGACAGGTAGAAACAAAAGACAACACAGAAACACAAAAGACTGACCCAAACAACTCAAAGCCTTCTCGAATAACAAAACATCCGAAGTTTGCTGTTAGAAATGTTAAATTCCCGAGTGGATGGGGAACTGTCATTTATGCAGACATCACTGTTAATTCACACCACCTTGTCTGATGGCTCTGTACTGATCATGCAGTTACATTCACATCTAGAAAGACATGAACCTAGAGAGATCAGAAGGGATATAAATCTAGACTTATAATAGGTTGGAATAAGTAACCTGATTGCACTAGGAAACAAAACAAGAAGCATGGCACACTAAGCATGACTCAGTTCCTAGTCACAAACAGCGAGATCTATACTTGGTGTGGTCTCATTCCTATATCTTAATACTACAGCCTGGCTTTCTCATCTTCAGGTGTCACTGCCTTTCTTGTTGTGATTTTCAAAACTATCTTTGAAATTACTGCTTCTATAACATTGATTTTCATTACTCATTTATTATTTAAATACAGACTATTTCTGCTGCTATTTTTCTTCTACACTGTCATTTATTTATCACCTCATGATGAGTCTCAAGCCATTCTATCCTTTACGTCCTCTTATTTTGCCTTGTGCGGGATCACAGTTTCCGTATCGGATCATTCTGCCTTGCGTTGTATACTTTTCATAATGAGGCAAGCTGACAGTCAAAAATTAAGCTAGTTTTGAGTTAGTCAAATTTCATCTTCTGTTTGCATTTCTAGGGTTTGGGGGTTTTTTTAATCCAATATACTCTTGGATGCCAGTGTCATACAAATCATCTAAATAACCATACAATACACATTTATTAATCTAATAACTGAAGAAACCCTCCTCTAGAGGAAACCATGTCAGAGCTACAAACAGGATTACAGTTAGGATTTGTTCTGTTGCAGAGATTTGGAGATTACATGAATTAGTCAAAGACCATGAATGCTGGCCTCTATAATTTTCCAGGTCAATGCTGGGCAAAGTTAACTATAAGGAAGCAGTATTCTAACACACTGTTTTGAACTATCAGATATTTGGGCAATAGACACCTTTGTTAGTATTGTGGTTGGTCAGAACTGTTAAAAGAACACTATTTTGTAGCTGTTAGTGAAAGGCAACGTAAAGAGCAAACCATGCAATCTTGATTATGCCCTATTTTAGAGACCTTCAATGGAATTTCCCAGTGCAACAGAAGGGTAAACAAAGTCACCAAATGCACACAAATTAAGACCAGAGATACAGGTAACAGGCAACATCAAATCAAGCATCAAGTCACAGCACATAAGCAGAGAAGTGGGTCAGAGGTATTTGTGGTCTATTTTCATTAACTGTACTGCCCTGAAATGATGGAAATATAGATACAAGATGGGGACAAATAATTGGAGATGAAAAGAATGGCTTTGTTTTGAACAAAACAGAGATTCTCTTCCTCTGTTGAATTTCAGTTCATTCATACAACCACATTCGAATTCACCATTAACCAGCTAGGACCACGATGGGAGCTATTGACCACTGTTCTCAAAACATAGCCTTTTTGTAAGTATGTGCAGTACATCAAAGCTGTGGACAGGAAAATGGTGCCATTGAAGAGGATTTCAACATATATACAAGGATTGTTCTCATATTAAAAAAAAAAGAGAAAAATTAGTTTGAAAAGCTATAGGAAAAAAGTAGCTTTAATTTTTCAACATGATCTAAGAGGCACCGTCCAGCCCTCATTAGACATGCTCAGGGGCATATAACTGCAGGACATTTACAAAATCACTGAGTCAGGAGTTCTGTTAGAAAACAACCAACACTGGAACTGAGAATAATTAGTTTATGGACTTAATTCAAAAATTTCCAACCCTCTTTACTGTGGAAAAAGTTTTTATGGGAATACATTAACCATGAATGTGAGATTCCTCACCTTACCTTTTCTGTGCAGGTAATATACAATCTTTGGTTTGCAATTTGGAAAGACTCTTAGGATCATTTACGTGTAGCGGACTGTCAGAAGATGCTGAGGATGCGCTCAAGATGGAAATGTCTTGACACTTAGTAAGAATGCTTATCTTAGTTTACCCCACTCTAGCCAAGAAGTGAGGTAAACATCTCAAGATAGAGAATATCTAATATTCCTAATAACAGCATGTAGGATCCGGAACCATAAGAAAACAGACTGATTGCTGGTGACTTTGATGAACAGGAAAAAAAAAAAACAAAAACAAGACATTTGAAGCTTCATACTTAAATATTGCACATCACATAGTAGTCACTTGCTCTGCTTATCTTCCTGTTGTAATTAATAAACGTAGAACTGTTTTGAGGTTTCAGAATGTTCAATTTTCATTATTAATACAGCAAGTAATTAGAAAACAATTTCACAGGCAAACAACAGCATAAAAAAGCAAGAGTAACTCTATTCCTGGCAGTTCCAGATCCACAATTTTAATGTTTACATTCAGTCTGTTCACCAAACACTCACGTATTTGACATATCTTTGGGTAATTTGTCGAACTGATGGATTATTACTTTCTGATGTTGAAACATTATTTTCTACGTATTAATGTACTGTTGCTACACAGTTCCGCCAACATCTTACAAGACATAGCACGTACTAAAACAAATCAGCATTTTCAGTGTTGTTAGTTTATTAAGAACAACTTTCTGAAGTTTAGAGAACTGCAAAAAGGCTGATATATGGTAATGATTTCCATAAAATTGTCCTGCATGTAACAGAAAGGAGAAATCAGTAGAGACTAAATGGAAGAAGGGCCAAGTCGTACTATCACTTGCCTCTCTGTAGATCAAAGTCAACGATTTTGGATTTGTACTCCATGCAGCTGAGTAACTGGTAATGGTAAAATACAGAAACTAAGCAAGTCTTGCTTAAAGGATTTGTTGTCAATTTGAAAGCACATGGGGTTTAGAACATACAGGTATGAGCAGCTTAGATTACTTCCCTTTGTAGAATAAAATGCACCTTTCACTGATCTACCCACCATATTTTTTTGGGTACCAAAATGAGAAAAGTTGAGAGGGGACCAGTCCAGCTGTTATGAACAGTTATGGAATAGCTCACTCTCAGAACTCAAAAGCCTTGAATTAAATTTCAAAGGTAGATACTGAACCTATTCTCAAACATATATTCATAACTGGGATGGAAAAATCAAAGTTTTGCTTTCACTTGTCAATGTCTCTGTGCATTTGAGCCAGTGTTGGAGCTCCTATAGTAGTACTAAATAGGGGTGGGGGGTAATAAATAATTGCTCACTTAATTTCACTGATATTAACAGCAACTTGCAAAGGATAAACTGAGCCTCCATGTCAACTACCTTCCATCCAGTTGGGAAATAAACCAAACTCTTGTTATTGTTTAACTGGCCTTTTATATGGATGCATGAAATTCTTGAGTCTGCGTGACCCAAAACAGGTGTTTCTAGTAGAACATAGGAGAGCTCCTACCACCCGCAATTCAAGTGCGGATGTAGGCGATCAAATAAAAATTTGATCCATCTATTCTCAAGGCATTAATACTTTTCTCAAATAGGACTTTGTTTCTTATATAAATTGAATGGCATGCTTCAGCATAAGCACACCTAATATCAGCTTTCACATCTTAGTAGAAATTCTAGCTAAGCTTATATATTTTAGGAGGTTGGAGGAATCAAACACACGCATTGGGCCTGTTTCAGTTAAATACTTGCCTAGTAATTTTATTTCCCCATATTGCAAAAACAGGTTTGCTTTACAAAAATTTAATCACAGCAGAGCTGCCCACAAAACTACACCCACCATGCTCTACTCCATATTCCCACGCTTTTTAATATTTGTCATATTTCATCTTTTAATGCAGTCTTAATGAGAGCATATTGGAACACCACAGAACCAGGCTCGTAGAATGTGGTCTTGAAATAAAACGTGGAACAGAAGAAGCATTGTATTACAGCCTCTGTTAATGTTTTAATGGTTGAGAGATTTCCAACATGTTGGCAGTGTCAGGACAAACCAATTTAATAAATTATTAACACCGATCAAACATTTTTATGACGGCAGTCAAAACTTCCTTTGCTGCTAAGGTTAATTCTGTTGAAGTTTGACAAAGATGTTACTGTTTGATGGAAACCAAGTTTAAAACTACAGCCTCCTTCAAATCAAAACCTTGCACTGCACTGAGAAGAACTGGTTAAGCAACACGTCTCAAAGTACATAAAGAAACAGTGAAGGCAGCGCTACAGCCTCTATCAGCAGTGCAAGAGCTGACGAATGGTAGTGAAATGTAAATTGATTACAGCATGTATAATATGCCTGCCACTACTTGGGAAAGGATAGAGAGAGACTGTTATCGGAAAGAGATAAAGCTCGGGCTGTCAAGGGGAGCACACTAAATCAATATACAAATAAAATCTAGGAATTCCAGGCACTTGACAAGAGGGGTAGAGAGGAAAATAAAGAATTCTGCCAGTTTTGATGTATTAAGCTTTGGAGCAAAGGTATTTTAAAACATCCTTTCATTCAAAAGGCAACTAACAATAACAATGCCAGACAACACCGCATTCTCCCTCCAACTCCTCCAGCACTGCCAGCTAGTTGAAATCCAGCACAGCAGAAGCTAATGAGGGGTATGTATTAACAATACAATGTTTCTCAGGCCTTTCTCGGGCCTCCCCTGGGGCACCCACAGTCTATACATCATCAATCTACTGCAAATTGATGTAGTCAGCCTCTGACAAGGGTCAGGTTTCCAGGACCAGCTACCAGGCATGATCTAGTCATTTTGAGTTATCAAGACAAAGCTCTGTTCTGCTGAGCTCCAGCCATATAAAATCCACAGTTCCCCAAGCTTTAAGTGAGCTGAAATCAAACCATAGAGCCCTCTCTGTTCTCCTCCACGCCCACTGAGAAACCAGCTCACCTTTCCAAAGTGACACTGTTGATATTATTTTGTGCTGTCTTACAGATGATGCCATCTCAGAAACTTCAGGCTCACCAACAAGAAAAACATATACTAACCCATCAGTTTATTATTAATAATTATTTATATTCTTATTTATTGTATGCTAGTTATTTCAACTACATAAAAATAGTAAAAAGAAAAAACTTACAAATTTATTTTCAATACACAAAAACAATGAAGAAGAGACAAAGGTGCTTGCTGATGCAGGTTTTAAAATAAGAAATAAGTTTTACTGGAGTACCAAAACCTTCTGTTCGCCTACAATATTTTTCCTGAATAATCACATGTGGGATCTTGCTTTTATCCAACAACTCATGTGCCACAGCTTTTCCAAATACTCTGTGGATTAGTTTGACACATGCATATTTGTGCTGACATCCTCTTAGCTTAGTTGAAGTCAGTGGATTTCCATGCAAGCTTGGTGGCAAGCGTGCCTTGGCTCACAGCACTGCAGCCTTCTCAGCTGCACTGAAACGCATCCGTTCGGATGGAAAGAGACACAAAGAACCGAGTATACAACACACTGAGAAATGTGAGGTGTTCTGGCAATAAGATACGTGCATCCCAAACTAAAGTAGACTTAAATCACAGAAAGGCCCCTATTGATTTCAGTGATTTTGATGGCATCCACACTTCTACAGAAGCTGCAACACGTAAGATTTACATAGTATCTATAGGTTTAGCAGCACCTAGACTTACAAGTCATAGTTCTTCCTGAAGGTAGCTTTCATGGCTGTTGATCTGCCTCAGAAGGATTAAAAAAGCCAAGCTGCCATATAGAAACAAATTGGATTATTTGATTGCCGCTACCTAAAATCTGGCAGATTTCTGAGGCATCCAACATACTCAAGTTAAATTTAAATATTCACAGCTACTTGTGGTCCAACACAGGTGTGAAACTACCAGTAGAAAACAGGTTTTTTTATTCATGAAGAAATTTAAATTAAATTCAACGTATTTGTTGCTTATAGTATTTCTATGACCATGTCCCGTTAATATATTTTAGAATGTGTATGTCCAAAAAAGAATCCTTGCAAACATTACTTAGGCATTTATTAACAAAAAGCAAATCCCCAGATTAATTTTGTGTTTTGTCTGCTCCAAATGGACAACAAGCTTTGAAAAGCAAGCAAGAGAACTGAGCAAGCCACTCGTGGTATGAACATCTGATGAACATTTGCTCATATTTATTCATTCATGCAAGCATTCTAGAATTTCTCTGTCATGGATGGTCTTCCAAACACAACGTCATGCATATGAATGCGCACGAAAAGAAAACAAAAAGATGCACCAATATCTTTGAAGTAACTTTGTGGCTTTTATCTGACGGATGCTTGCAAATACTTTGTTTCATTATTCAGTCAAGTTTTTCACACTGCCAGCAAACTTCTGCAGTGGAGAAAAAAAAAAAAAAAATCTAAAGTGCCAGGCAACCTCAGCTCTCATTTTCTAGTAGTCCCTTTGGGCAAATGATGCAGCTTGAGTAACTTTTTAAAACATAACTATGTGTACATGTTCAAAAACTAGGCTTGTACTCAAGAAGTTTCCATGATTTCTCACGATGAGCTCCTGCAACTGGACTCACCAGTGGTGACAAGTTCTTCTCTTTATTATACTAGTGAATTTTTACTTTGATTGGGTTGTAACTAAGACTGTGATATTTTTGCACAAGACTGCAAGGGACTCTAAGGGAACGCCTGGGGGAACTGTATCCAACCCACGGTCCATAGCAGATAGCCATTACATACACCTTTTTGAAGAACCAATACTTAAGTCTTTTAGGTTCCCAAAAAGGCATGCTCTTTAACCTACATTTATTTACCTTTTTTTTTTTAACGTATGTTTGGGTGGGTGTATGCACATTCACCTTTAAGTGCCTGTGTGGCACTTTAGGCACATATCTCATCAGTTAAAAGCAAAGTCTCAATTTAAGCTGATATGACTGGAAGTTTGAACAGAGAATGATTGCAGCTCTTTCTTTTAGTATATTACCACTCATAAGTGATTTTACCTAATATTTTTGCAGGTCTGTTGATTTATTCTGTGGTAAAGACAAAACATGCTTTCACATTATTATAGCCAGTTACTATTATTGATATTATATGGAGCAAACATTTTTAGTACAGCTGATAATATATGAATGGCTGGTAATAAAAAATGAAAACACATTTTGGAAGTAAGCATCAGCACTATATAGAAATACAAGCTCACCTGAAGCAATCTGTAAGTTTAAGTTTCCTTCTGTTTATCTTTTCAGTTGTTAAAAACCACAAGGGGGAACAAATTTTCCGTGCAGTGGAACTTTATGCAAAAATGCTTCTAAAAATCACACTAGTTATCCATCTAATACTTGACTATGTGTGTCATTAAGACACACCAGAGGAAAGAAGTATGCAGGGGTATTTCAATTTGTGGATGTAACTGGTGGCCTGTTGAAATTCTGCCTGTACATGGAAGCCCATGGAAACTACGTCCCCTAAATGAGATCTGCACTGCTGACCTCCATTAAAAAAAAAAAAAAAATCTCTACTGCAGCTTCACCGTTGCTGGGAGTGCTTGCTAGCTTTGATCAGTACTGAAGGATGGAGGCTAAAATCCCGAGTCACGGCTGGAGGAAATTTAAATCATCATCTAGGTATGAAATTTTGTCTATCATATCTGGTAACGGAGCACATCGGCATCAACCATCTCCCCCGCCTAGAACATTTGCCTCCACTCCTCCTCCCAACTACAGCAACCCCTCCTACACAGCTACTCCCTATGAGAGTGGGAAATCTTACAGTGTCTGTTCCTTTGGAGGAAAACTGCTAAAAATCTAGCCTCCAACCCCAAACCGGGCTGCTCTAGTACAGGCCAAAGGCTGGTTCTGGTCTGACCGCTCTCTCCATGTACAGAATTGTTACAGCTCTCTTCTTCCTATGCTAAAGTTAACAACAAAAGCTGTTCAGCCTAAGTCAGCTTTTTGAGCAATAATAAATCAGAGTGGTTTGCCTGTGCAGCACACTGCAGAGAAGCTTCTAACACTGTTTACATGAAAGTTCACTATTCCCCTCCCAGAACAATGTTGCTCCTCTTCCCACTTTAAAGGCTCCCACCCTTCTTCACTTCTCTTCCCACCTATCTTTATTTGGCTGCTTTTCCAAGGGCAGACAAGAGCTCCATGCGATTCTCTGAATCTCTTATTTTCAGAGAACAAAATACCTTCCCCTGTCTAAGAGAACTGATGCACTCTGCTGGCTTCGAACTTTAAAAACATCTCTCTGCTGAAGCAGCTGTTGAATAATTTATATTTCTTAGAACTGAGCTGAGTATACGTACGTTTTTGCTTTGATATATACAGTACAGTTGTTTTTCCTTCCTTTCCATTCCCATCTTGTTTTTCACTTAAAATTTCAATGTAGGAAATTCTGAGGACTTCAGAGTCTGGGAAAATGATTTGGGTTTTGGGAGCAAGAGAGAAGGGGAGTGCAATTTGTTTGTGAGTTGTTTTTTTAATGAAAGGAAAAAATCCTGAACAGCTTGCAATTAGCGGCTCTGAAAAGTTATAGTTTCTTCAATGGCACACAGCATGCCAAGTAAACCTACAAGAGATTCCTTAGCCTAACATGCCTGGAGCTGGATACAGTTCCTCTAAATCAAAGCACAGCTCACACTAACAGTTGCAGTATGTTAGTGGCTGGATGGTTGCTTTATGAAGAATTATAAAGTGACACAGCAGTCTGGTTGAAAAAAACACACACCACGCTTTGATGTTTTTAACCACTAACTTCAAGAGGACCAACAGAGACCTTCCTGTTTTTATTGCAGCCTCTCTATCATCCCTCCCCCTGCTCCCTCCCTCCTCTCCCACTGTTAGTTGGGGACTGTTATCTTTCAGTCACTTTGTAAGCTTGACTTGTTTACAGACTGAATGTCTCTGTTTATGGGCCTATATCAGAGAACAAACAGGGCAAGTGTGACTTCCTAGGATCTGAAATGCGATGCTTTTTCCTCACGGGCAAGCAGGAGTGGCAAGGGAGGGGGGAAGGAAGGGGAGAAGAGAAATCCTGTAATTGTCCTGCTCCTTGTCTCTCTTCCCTCCAGGTTAGAGCATACACACCTGTATAGTACCAAGGTATTTTAAATGAACCAGTTGCTTAAATGTTAGCTTACCAAAACCCCAAGAAAATGCACAGCAATTGTCTCAGTGAAAACTAGGTCCACTTCAGAATCTCATCCACCAACAGTAAAAATCAATGCTAAAGAAAGGCTTCTCTTAAACTGCCTGTTTTTAAAGTTTTATATTATAGATCCATTTAGATGTTCATTTAGGGAACCTTTAAAGCTTATATCACATTTTACTGGGAACATTTAAAGGGTGTCAAGGGGGTAATTATAAGCATACACACTGTAATGATGAAATTTCAGAAACCATTAATGGCATGAGTTTGGATATTCCTTCTTATCTTGAATAATATTTTACCTCAAGCATAACCCCAGTCCAGTCAATAAGAATGGTCCTTAATAAGTTATTCAAATGACATGAGAGACAGTCTGCTTATATTTCTAATGGTAGATTTTTATTTTTTTTTTTTCAATTCTCCGTAACATTCAGGTTATAAACACCCCAGAGGAGGTATGGTTTTGACCTTACTAGGGGTGTCTTACTTTTACACTGGCAATTTTTACTTTAATTGTAGGATTCACTTTTATAGGTTTCTGGTTTCAAAAGGCTTGGCAGCACAAGGGGTTTCTAAGGAGGGTACAAAGAGGCGTATCATGTTCGCTCTCACAGTACTTTATGGTGAAACACTGGGCCAGCCAGTTTTGAGCTAGCTCTACCTCGGCTTTCTCTTGTAGGTTGCTCACCAAAAGAGACTGAAAAGCTTTTGAACTAAAAAAACCAAAAAAGTCCAGGAAGTTAACTCTTTAAGCACAACCCCATCCAACTAAATAGATCAGGACAGAAAAGGAAAGATTTTACATGTGGCTTTTCCTTCAACAAGCTGCATCCATTGCAGGAGAGACCTCGGGCACCAGCGCTTGGTTAGACATAGCCCAGTTACTCTGTGAGTAGCAGCAGTGCCCAGTCCCTGCTGAGTCCTTCCATCTACCGTGAGACCTGTCTGGTCTTTGTTCCTCACCGCTGTCTCCGAGTCAGAGCTGGCCAGGTCAGCACTGTGGCTCTCCGGTCCCTATCATCCCCTCCAACATGCTCAGTAGCACCCCAGCAGAAGAGCATGCTCCTCTCCCTCCAGGGAAACCGCTGTACCTCCCTGCTTCCCACTGACAAATCACCTGCCTTTGCAGACCACAGGCAGGAACAAACACTGCCCGTACACACCTCTGCTGTGCCCAGGACGAGCCATGTCAGCTCAAACAGCTGAACTTCTGAATGAAAAGTGAGAATTTGGTCTCCATTAGAGTTCAGATACAACTTAATTAGTTTAAACACAGTACCCAATTGGACATTACCTAAATGTGTCCTGGTCCCAACTCTGCCTGCTGGCAGTGGGGAATTGCTCCTCCTTAGCTGGCCTAGCTTGAAGACATTTGAGATACTGGCCTTTTAGTTTTCTCCCATAGCAGCAGATTTCCTGCAGAGACTCCCTGTGTCCTCCCACAGGCAGCCAGCTCCACCAGCCCACCGTGTCCTCCTTCTACTTTCAGGTCCTGCTTCACAGGAGGTGCGAGCTTGTGCCCTTGTCTGGCATTTCACACCTACAGGGTTTCCTCGGCACCAACAGCAGAGCACACTATGTGAGATGTGGGCTTCTCCCTCTGCGGTCTCCTCACTCTGGAAGCTGCGGATAACAGCAAGCTCAGTACATACCACTCCTGCCAAAAAGCAAGCAGTGAGAGAGGAGACAAACCAACCCTTCAAAGAGCGCCAAAGCCTCCCAGCACAGCTCAGCGTAAAGGGAAGGCAGAGATTTCTGGCCATTCTGTTTTGTTTTAAACTAAACTGTTTGGGCCATCCATACCCCTTCCAATTTTTGGTGTCATCTGAGAAAAACAGAGGAAATTAAACTATATGAGTAGAAGGTGGTTTTTAATCACAACCACTTTTTCCCCTAGAGACCAAAAGCATATGCTTGAATTAATGGACTCTTTCCATTAATCACAAGGGGCCCAGGACAGATGCAAGAGAAGTTAGGTTTTCCTCATCATGCATAAACTTCCTCCAGCTCCCTTCAGCAGTTTCACATGGGGATGATGAAGCCATTTAGCCTAACAAAAGACCTGGCTTGAATCCTGGACCAGAATTCACATACACATTAATTTCTGGTTTTGGCATTCAGATATTACTAACTCTTTTTCTGTCCCTTTTTACATGCTCCTCCTTTAAGATGGCTGGAAAAAAACCCAACACTTTAATGCTCCATTCTAAGTACTGAAGTAGGGCTAAATTTGAAACACATGCCTCTCTTCAGCACAGCCTGCCAGGGACTGTAGGTGAAGCTTTCCCCTGTACCTCAATATCATCAGATCCTATTTGACACTTATAATTCTGTCTGCGCTAAAGGCACTGAATTTTATGTTATAGATTCTACTATGCAGGAAAGACCTAGACACTATGTGACACGATGCCTAGCCCTTTTTGCAGCTCTGGTCTTTACCATGGAATTCTGTGGTAAATCAGACACTTAAACTTTTTCTGCCATGTCTGAAAGTAAAGCCTTCACAGCTCTGCACAGCTGGAGAAGAGATGGTCAAATGCCATTCCTCGTGGATCTAAGGATAATCAAGACTAAACTTGAAGGTATGAAACTACGTGAGATTTAGAGACATTCACGAAGCACATGTAAATGCATGAATACAACTATCTAATTTTCATAATAAAGAGAACGAGCATTAAGTCCCTAGTCTCTAAACAGGTGGTATTCAACCAGCATTATTCCTGTAGCTAATAAAAGCTTAAGTCATCTCACAGATGGACAAGGAAATTCACATGCAAGCCTTCATCTTTCCCACTCATTCTGACAAAATCTAGCTGGATTGCCTTTCCACATGAACCACCACACTCTAGTCCCTGTGGAAACTATTGCCTCTTCGAAAGCACCAAGATGAAGGTACAAGTATCAGCATCCACTGAAGAACCAGAAAAGTCCTAGAGCTGATACATCTCACACAGGGTAAAAGTACGTGAATAAGGGTTGTGTTTGAGCTGGGCAGGCAGCCTGGCTGAACATGGGCTTCCTGAACTCTGCTCCTGTTGATACCACAAAACGTCTTCTCCCGCCCTCTACAAAGTTACTTCTATATGCCTGAGCAGTATGCACCACAAAGTAGGGCTAGCAAGCAATTATGTTTCTAGAGCATATAATCATGTCACAAAAAAAATACAATTTTCTTTATTGTATGATTTCCTGAGCTGCTATGCCTTGTGAAATCTGGCACAAACAGAGAGAACCTAGGTCTTGGAAGTTTTGCCTTAGAGCTCAGGTGCCAGGCGTTGTGTTCCTGTGTGTATGTCTACAGTGACATTCAAGATTACAGAGAGGATCAAACCTTCAACCCCACTGATGGGAAATAGCTGCCAGGGCACTAGGCATCAATGCTGCAGGTTCCTTTCCAAATAATGCCACTTTGCTGTCCCAAGACCTTTATGGAGGTACTGTGCCCTGCAAGACTGATTTGTTCTCACATCTTGTGGGCTGAAGCCGTACAAGCTCTTGAGCAAGTACATCCCCCACCCTCAGCTGCAGCTCTGTACAGTTCCTGGGACTCCACGGCTCCATTACAATGGAAGCACTAATTAACAGCCCAAGCAAGCTTTATGCAAGGGTTGCCAAGCCAAGTTCTTTGCCTTGTGCTGAATCGTTTTCCCCACTTAGCTTTTTAAGTTCATCATTTACTGCAACGTACTGAGTTATATCATAGAAATTTTAAAGGCGTGACTCCCCTCCATAAGTTACTCTTGAACAATAACAAGTCATCATATGCTTGTTCCTGTGCTCTGATGAGCTTTGAACTTTAATAAATGATTAATCCTGTTTAGAAGTAACTTAACACTGCCTTAACTGCATCTTCCCATGAAGTGTCACTTTGACATCCTCTGTTGTGTGCATTCATTGCAACTTTCACACGCTGTAAATTAAGAACATTTACACATGCAATTAGCGTTAAATAAATGCCCGAAGAACTCCTTGGGGATTAAGCAATTAGAGGGCATCATGGAGTACCCTTTGTACTTCATGCTTATGAAGAAAATCATCTGCCCGTTTTGCACAAATTGCATACTGGGGTAACCATTGTGCTGGCAGGAAGTGCTTGGCCAAATTGCCAAATGCAGCCCTGAGTTCATATGCACTGCCTTCTCCCCAGCTCTCCCATACCTCCCCCACCAGCTTAAAAGAGAAATTAATACAGATAAACTTGTGGTAAAGATAGTACTTTATTATTAAATAACTCCCTCCATTAAAAAAACCAACCACAGGCTTTAAGAACTTAAATTTTAATGCCATAGTGAAATTATTAAAAAAAATCCGTCTAGGAAAAATACAGCTATGTACACACAGGCCATTTGAAGAGCCACTGACAATAGACACTTAACCCTTTCATATCCTCTACTTATTCTATGGTGCATGTAAATTGTCGTCAGTATATGTGGCAAAGTACACAGTCTTAGAAGGAGAAATATGTGGCGCACTAGAGAGCCTTGCAAGTGGGAGCATGTATTTTATGTACACACCATGCACACACGCCTCAAGTATACTGAAAGTAACAGCAATCATCTGCCCTGCAACTTACGTGGCTGGTACTAACCAAAATGATTGGTTAAACACCAAAATTAAGGTGTTGGGAGAGAAAAGAACAATGCATTTTTATGCCTTGAAGTTCAAGGTTAAAGTGAATCCAATTCACCTTCATTAACACCCATCATTCACAGGCAGCCTGGAGACGAGGGGAACCTCTCACCTTGATAAAATTGTACCTAACACATGGATTTAAACACAAACAAGCAAGAGGGGGGCGAGGGGAGAAGCGGCTTTGGGAACAGCGTGACGTTTGAAATTATATGCCAAATGCTTAAGTCAGTAAAACTACAAAAACCCTGTGCTGACACCATGACAGGGGTCCCCCTCCATGGCACTGTGTCCTCCACCCTACCAAAACGAACCACTGCTCACAGAGGTCACCCCCAAAGCCACGCACCCTCCTAACAAAGAAGCCCATTGTAACCAAAAAGGTTCCTGAAACTGGTTAGTGCTGGTGACGGTGGTGTAAGAAGTGAACTAGTTGAGGCTGCATTTCACAGGAGAAGAGAAGACCCAGTTTGCAGCGGAGCAAGATTTCTAAGTGCCAAGCGTTAAAAAAAGAATCGGAACAAAAAAAAAAAACAAAAAAAAAACAAAACACCACCAAAACCCCAAACAACATAAAACAGCTGCGGGGAAGTCGTTTTTCCACTTGATGCAGCCTATAGAACTTGTTTAAAAGGTATTGTTCGGGTGCGAACTCACCCGCTGCAAGAAATCCCAATCTCAGACCGCCAGCGCCACCTTCTTGTCAAGGAATTTAGTGGCAGGCTCGGAAAACAAACGGCGACCTGCCAGTTGCTGCCGTTTGCTCGTCTCAAAACCCGCACGGGTGTTTGGCCGGTAGGGCAGAAGACCCTCCGTTTGCGCCCCCCCGGGGCTGGGGCAGGCGGGTCCCGTACCCCGGCCCGTCTGCCCGCCGTGGCGGTCGGGGCCGGGTCCCCTCGGCGGGGACAGGCAAAAAAAACCTTTTTAACAAAGAGGACAGCCTAAAACTCACCGGAACCCCTTTAAAATTAGGCTTAACCCAGCCTCCTCCTAAAAGGTGTATTATCGTTCTTGATGTTTTCAGAATGTTTCCAGGCTTTCTGCTGGAAAAAATAAAGGGAGATTACTTCTGTCATTTTCTTTAATGTAAAAAAAATAATTAAAAAAATATATAAAATCAGTTTCCCTCATAGCTTTGTTCAATCAGAAGCAAAATGTTCCTCTCATACAAGTAATTTTTCCATAGGTAACCATTCCTACAGCAACACTTTAAAAAAATCCAAGATGTTAGTGGGTGTTCACAATATTCTAATCATATTTGGTTCTGACAGAATGTCATATTTGGGGGATACAAAGTTTTATAATCTTCCCTACTCAGAATCAGCAATTCAAGGCAGTGTTAAATCAGTGAAGGAAAGACCAAAGCAGCCATCAGCTCCCTGGAAGAGAGGCTAAGCTCCTCACTAATGAACCCTTCAACCCACTAAGGAACACCACTGACGAGAGCCCATTGGGAAACCCATCTCCTCTTCCTGTGTCGAAAGACTCGTGGCTGTGGTTTGTGATTTTGTGTGTGTGAAATGAACCGGCAACACACACATAAAAAAAAAATCCATCTCTCGAAGAATTTCAGAGTTATGAAGTGTGCCAAACGGATGTCCTCAGTACTCATATGCTCTGGTAAGTTACAGACACAGCACAGAGCTGGCATCAGCAGAGGGGATGATTCCATTTTGTTGTCTCAAAGTATGTTAAGTATGACGTGAAAAGACATATACTCCTCAGGGTGTGAGAATAAGTTATGAGCCTCTCCAGTTTACTTCTCTGAAGCAACTGTCACCAAGGAATTCTTCTGATGCCATCTACAGTTAAAAAATAATAATAATATAATTCTTGAACCATTTTGGGTGCTTTGATCACTTAGTTCATATGCCATCAATATAATTTCACTTCAGTTACCAGATACCACAAGTAATAACCTATGTGTTTTCATACATCTCTCTCATCTGATTTCCACCTGGGATGGATGTGGAAACATCAAAGTCCCAAAGCAAAACATGAAATATTTCTGTTCCGAGCGTGACTCTAATGAGGAAATATACTCCAAAGGGATTTTCTTTTCCAATACAGTTTTGCATCAGATGATTCAGATAAATATTGTTGGATACTCATCCAAAAAAATGAGGCCCTGAACATTTCAAGACTTGCGCTCTCCTGCAATCCTGAGGTTAGGAGTGGAATAGCAACAACTGCAAAAGGATGTGACCTTTTAATTGCATCCAGGAGTCTGGAGCTTGCCTGTCCTCACTGCATGGATTGAAGACATTCAATGAGTGAGGAAGAAAAGAAGCAGAATCAAGAGGAAGCACATGCTGAGGTTACACATCCATGTGTATACAGGGGAAAATATAGATTTCCCAGAGTAAATAAAGAAGTTTGCATTGTACTTTGTAGCAGAGTTGGCTGCGTGTAGTGTTAAAACTTGTCTCTCACCTACATACTGAACCCATGCTACCTTCCTATGAATTTAAGCAACTTTAGCAAAGCTGTTAGAGCTGTCTACCTTCTGCTCGTAGAACCCACTGAGACTGCAGCCAGATTGTCAATGTTAGATTTTTATATATAATAAAGCTTGCATATACATACACGCAGCCCTGCAACTAGTTGTTAACTACAGAGGGAGAAAAAATGCAAATAGAAAAATAAAAGGGCAAAGATAGAGAATAATTGAAGAAATGAAAAACAACAGCTGAGGATTTGTCAAATTAAAAAAATGAGTATTTTCAACTTTGAAACTCTTGAAAATGTTGATTATTCTTGTGAAATATGACCGTATTTCACATCCCCGCCTTGATCTCAGGAACATTCAGTCCTAATACACTTAACTCCATAAGAAGAAATATCAGTTTAAGCTCTCCAGTGAGCACGCAACGCATGCTTTCCCTGGGACTCCTCAGCAACTGGCTGTGGTATGCATTTCCCTCTCGTAACACGACTAGGAGTATTCACAAAGCGATGGGCAATGTAAATTCACACAGTACAACCTGGAACAGCACAGCTGGACCCGGTGTCACTTTGAAAGCAGAGCAGCACTGATGCTTCTGAATGACTGGTGGGGTGTTGGGAGAAGGCACCGGCCTTCCTCTCTCCTGGTTTTGCTGTCACCCCCCGCTCACCCCAAATCACCCTTGCCCTCTCTGGGGGAGACATCCTTGGAGGCAGTTACACTCCTAGGGAGCTCTTTCTCCCTACCTGGAAGATTGCTCCCATAGCTAAAGCTGAAGCTTGCCTCAACCTTGCCCATTTCCTGTTAAGAGCCTGTATATACACACACACATATATATATATATATATATGTATGTATATATTTAATATCAATTACAGGGAAGACAGGGAAGTCTTTCAAACTTCCAATATGTCAACATACTGTACAAACAGGAAGCAGCACTGCAGCAACAGGTCATTAAAAAGCCTGCAAAACAACCAAGAATCAGGAGAGTCATCTGAAAAAATGAGGAGATGGGGGAAAAAAAAAAAAAAGATAATCAGGCCTTTTCCACCACAGTTGGCATATCCTAAATCTCACATAGTTTCACACCCTCAGAGAAGAGAGATGTGTGCTGCAGGGAACTACCTGGGCAAGCAGTGTTATAAATGATCACATATTTTCACACTGCCTTTTGCCATAATGCCCTCCCTATCACTTAACCCCCTCTGCTCTTTTGCTCTCTCCTTGACAAACACCCCACTCCTACAGAGGGTGGGGACAGGATGGTTTTCTCTCCTTTGGTAGGAGCCTTGCCAGGGCACAGGCACCCTGAAAGCAGCAGTGTGCCTTCCCCTCTTTGCAGCCTTTAACCCCTTCCCTCTCCCTGCCTTCCACCTTGAAACGACATTATAAGGCAAGTCACGACCAATTTGTTTCTCAAGAAGCTGGTGTGGGATAGCCAAGATTGGCTGCCAGCTAGAGGTAACGCAAGGTGTTGGGGGGCTTTGACCCACCCAAGTTCTTGTTCATAACAAGAAGTACCCACCAGAAGACAGAATAGCCCAGCATTTGCAGTATTGCTGTGAGCACTCTCATCTAGAAAGGATGCTCATTAGTATTTCCTGTCACATCAGCTAGCTGAAGGTGATATATTCTAGTTTACCAGCAACATCTGAATGGCAGCTCTATTTCTTTTTTACTTTTTTTCTTTAAAAAAAATAAAATTAAAACCACCCTCCTTCCCCCAGGTATTCCCCATTTTATAATCCAAGCCGTCCCAATGCAACATGAATACGCACACAACTGGCTATGTTTAACATCTGCTTTTCATTTTCTTAACAGGAAACTAACACAATTTCCATGACAAAGGAGGATTCTGGCGTTATACTCTCATTTATCTGTCATGTGTACACTTGGCAGCATTTGATCTTTATTCTCTAGACGCTTAAGAAATAATCTAGGAATTATTGCTTCTTGACAATGCAAACAAATAAGACTATCTATAAATAAACCGCAGCGAGGACGGGGGGGAGGATCACTTCGCACCCGCAGAGGGACTGCCTCAGGGCTAGTTCTCATTTATTTTTTTGGCCATCACTGACAATGAGGAGGTCACCCTCCTTTCCGAGCCCTTTTGTGTGAGCCTGCACACGGGGAAGAGGGGCCCACACACACAGCCCCCCTGAAGAAACTGGCTGACTTTTTTTCCCCTCCTCCTGAGGGCATCTTGCCTGATGCCCCAAGGAAGAGCGACAGCAGCGGGGATGCAGCCCATGAACCCTGCTCCTGCCAGTCTCCCTGAGGGGAAGGAGGGGTTTTTGGTGGGACTGGGGCAGGCAGGAGGTGACATCCCATCGGGTGGCACGGCACCCACTGCCCCCTCCTCAGTACCTGCAGCACTGGCAGCTGGGCTTCACTTGCAAACCGCTGCTCAGCGGAGGAAAAAGTTTTGCGTGAGCTATTTAACCTTATCTCCACTCCACAAATTTCAGTTTGAAAACCCGGGAAATGTAATATTCTTTAAATAAATTGCGGGCACAAAAACATTGTTTAAAGTTTATGCTATACTCATGTAGGGCATTCTTGCTAGTGCCCACCAGGTGCTGCTCAGCTTTTTTTTTTTTTTAATACTTTTTTTTCTTTTAAGTTTTACTGTTTGTAGCATCTCCCCATGGCTATTCTTGTTTGCCTTGGGCCAGATCCAAGCAGCTATGGGAGGAAACAGTTAGGACACCCATTGACTTCTATAGAAGTTGAATCAGAGCCATAGGCAGTAATGGGTACAATCTACCGAGTCTTTTTTGAAGGCTCTGAAATTAGTATCGACCGCCTTGATTCAAATGTTACTAATGCAACATGTATGTTTTATAAAGGACAACCTTTCTTTATTTCTTTCTCTTGACTTCTATGTGAAAATGTTGCACATTATAGAAAGATACATTTGTAAAAAAACCTTCAGATTCTATCAAAGAGAAGATTTATAAGGAAATAATTTCAAGATAGAAAATTAAAGACACTAGTTAAAACTGTTCCAGTTTAATATCTTCACTGTCAAATTAGGAGATTGACCCTGCAAATGCTTCATCATGGCTGGGATTTTCTTGGAAGTGACGAGCACAAATCAGTTGAGTGCATATTCCAAAGTCATTTATAGCCAGATGTAATTAAAATAAAATGGCACATTGCCTACCTCCCTGTGGCATCCAGAGTCTGGAAGTGTCTCAGAATTTTATACAGTTAATGAGAGTTAAGAGCCTCTGTATAGAAGCTAAAGCAGTCTTTGAACAAGGAGACACAACTGACATAAGTGTGCTCAGCATGCAGCTACTTGAAATCTCCCAAAAGAAAATGCTGAATGCGAGACATTGCTCCAGATATTTACCCCTCCTGGGGTTTCTGCCCTTCACTCCTTGCTACAGCAAGGCTATCTTTCCCTATTTGAGATCAGCAGCCTGGGACATCTCTTCACAAAAGATTCTGCCTTGTTTTTCAAAGTCTGAAGCAGAGGTTACCCTCCTTTAAAATTATGTTTGGTACCACAAGCAATGTTTAATGTAATAATGGGGTGGTTGAAGAATTACGCCGGGAAGTGCAAAGCTGGGATCTGGGTCTTTGTCAGCCGGGGGTTGTCCAAATATGTGAACCATCAAGAACTGGCCAGAGAGATTAAGTGCCCAAATGAAAGTACGATCCAGACATAGACCAACAATAGCTCTATTTTTACATACAAACTTATTCATCTCACTTCAGCTCATTTCCTTATTAAAAATAAAAATCCTATTTTTGTCCAAACAGACCTGCTTGAGGTTTGCCAAACAATAACAATTGAACCTTTTTAAAGCAGAGACTTGATGCCAGAAGTGGTCTTAAAAAAAAAATTCAAATTACAAGAAACCCCTCATTTTGTAACATCCCTAAAAATAGAGAAACAAAAGGCTTAATCAACTTCAGCCTTTTTTTTTTTTAAAAAAAAAAAAAAGCATGCCCTGGCTCAAGGAATCAGCTTCACCCTTCAAGGGTGAAAACAAGGATTTGCATTTATATTTCAGGTAATAGGAGAAAAAAAATCCAAAAGAAACCAAAACAGGAATGAGTAGTTCTAAGTGTTACTCTTGCCTGTCTTCATGGCTGTTAATTACACAAGCAACCTCACTAAATCTTCTGAGCATTTCTATTAGTAAGTGCTCAATATCATAAATAAGTGATACAGAGTTTGGCCTACACACAGCATAGAAAAGACATCTGAAGGAAAAAAATAATCCTTGTAAGCATACATGCTAGTATTCATGCCTTTATTGGCATGTCTATCGTGTTAAAAATACATCCAAGCAAACAGTTGGTATCATGTAGGAAGAGCAGTAGAGAAGATCTAAAAAGCGGTCAGAAGGACATGACCAATTAGAAAAAAGAAGAAAAAAAATCTCTTTAACCCCATTTGGTAATTTCTTTGCATTATTTATATATTATTTTTATTAGTGAAAATAATATTCCACAATTGATATAAGCCATGCAGAAAGAACTAGATAAAATAGATAGTGACATTACCTGAGAGGCAGTTTTCTATTTAAGTACTCTTGTTATTTACAGGAAATATATTTTTGACTGTCCACCAGGAAAATTTTAACAACATATGCAGTTTTAGGTGAATCCAACTCAAGATATTTCAGCTGTCAACAAGCAACAATTTATTTGGGGTCAGTTCAGCAATAATTTGCCCCTGACTGAGATGCCACAATGATTCATGGAAAACTATAACTTGGATGTCTCTTTCTGTTCGCCTCCATGGGCTGGCTCCATACTAGATCTCACCTCCAGTGACCTCTGCAGTCTTCCCTTTAGCTGAATCTTTAGTAGTGAATGATGGAAATCCTACAGACATAGTATATTATGGGAAATGCCGTCCAGCTGTGAAGAGTAAGCCACAGAAAGTGACTTCCAGTTAGTACTCCAGTCTTCAAGCTTGTTTTCCCTTCTCTCAAGCCTCACACATCTCAGCTATTTCTCACCTGACCAAATTAAGTTAATTTTCACCTATGAGTAAAATGATTAAATAACCTGACTGGTTTAAAAATAAGTCTGTGTATACTGACTAGTCTTCTAACCCAAGCTGTATCTTCCTCCTGTGGCCACTTTTAGTACTCTGTGCAAACAGAGCACAGCTGGGGATCTTGGTTTGGGAAACCAAGATGGCACCTTACGTCATTATTTCTGTATTACTCTAGCCTTATAATCTTTGTGTTCATTGGCTCGATACAAGTGCTGCTATTAGCAACAATTCTGCAGTGCATTTGTCCCTTAGGGCCTTCCAAGTGGAGTTCCCATTAGGGCTACTAATTGAAGGTGAAGCAACAAGAATGAAGGATCCGCTCAACAGGTTCCTCCAGGTCCCAATACTTGTGCTTTTAAACAGTAGACAATTTGCACTAGGTCTACTCTAATAAACAGAAACTCGGAATAAAAGCAGGCCTAAAGTATCATTCCATTATCCTGTCTCTGTCCGCTGCCAAAGCAAGTATTACGTCAGTTATTATAGGTGCACACATGTGCACCCACTCTCCACACATATTCACAAGTGCACCTTTACATAAGGAATGTATGAACATATGTAAGTGTGTATAGAAAACCAACTCAGGTAGCATGTGGCTCATAGCCTTTCCTGCCACCTAACTATGGCTATAAATGAATCATAACTCCAGCAAAAATTTCTGCTTTCAGACTCATGGAAAATGTTATGTTATTTTTGGCTTGTGTCAAAGAAAAGCAGAGTGATAAAAGAGTCAGTACAGTAAGGTCCAAGTTCATCTGCATTTTCATCTGTACATGTCTTTTGAGGTCTCTCTCTCGGTTCTGTTTACTTTCATAAACTCAAGCAGCATACTTTATGTTTACATGTATTCTGTTTTATCACACTGCAGATGTAAAGAATCCATTTAGGAGTATGCATTTTTTATATATTATATACGTATAGTAAGTATAATGATCTATGATTTGGTTCTATGATCTGCATAAATATTCATCAGTCACTTCAGACTATAAAAGCAGTGAGTTGGAGCAAAGTATATAGAAACTTTAATATTTTGTTTTTGCACCATTCTTCATCCATACTCAAAGGAGGGAACTTAATCCTTAAAGAAAATCTATGTGAAAGGAAAATTACCCATGGCTTTTCACTTTGCTGCCATAAGAATGAATTCCAACAATTAACAGAAATAGTTGTCTAATCTATCCTGTCACCCCTACTCCTAGGCAAAGATACCTCAATAGTGCTGCCATCCAGAGGTGAACAGACATGCAAAGGGCAGACAGCCTTAACAAGATGAGAAGTCTTGCCCGTGAGATCTTTGTCCTCGATGATGCTTCCTCTGAAACAAATGCAAAAGAAACTCTAGTACAGTGTTTTTGTTACCGAATTATATGCCACTCTTTCATCCAGCAGTCTAGCCAGACTGCACATTCAGAGCTGGCGCTCTCTGCCATCGTTTCACAAATCTGAAATACTAAAGACAAAAGCTTGGCAAGACAGAAAAATTAGATCCAAATACTCCAGAATCTGGGGAAATAAACACATGAGATGTGTAGTTCGTGAAATGGGCTAATGCGCTGTTCTTGCTTGTCTCAGAATACCTTGCTTTCATAAATGTTTTTCCTCATATTCCTGCCAAAAAGTCCCAAGACAAGCACTTGAAGCTACACTAGCCTCACTTTTTTTTCCTACTACATGCTAGCAGTGAAATGACTGGCTTAAGTCTACGCTGTTGTCACATCCTGGCCCAGCCCCAGACCTCCAACCCACTGTACTCCATCCCGCCCCACATCATATCACTTCCCCAGCAACCTTCCTTCCAAGAAAAGACTACTAATGTTTACAATGGATCCTGTGAGCACCTGGGAGGGGTGGCAATGCAGACTCAGACCAGGTGGATCCCTTCCTGAAGTCCCTGAACATACCTCCTTAGATCCAGCCTCATGCAGGAAAACAGGGCACGTATATCGGAGAGGCACCTGCATGGAAAGCAAAGCCTGTTACCCTTGTTGCGATCAATGCTGCCTTGCCGTTTCAACAGGCAGTGCTCTAGATGTCTAAAAACTGTCCACAGGGGCAGCAAAAGATTTTCCTAGTAGGAAAGCCTTCTAGTTGTGAAAGGTTACTCTGGTGCCTCATGGATCCTCTTTCTTATAGGATATAGGGAACAGAGAGCATTACTCAAGGACGGAATAACATGGAAGCTAAAATATTTTCTTTCACTGCAAGGTTGCTGCTTGAAACAGGGCATGCGCTAACTTACAAGGGAGCATTTTTAGTCCCACTGTCAGCTCAAGACTGATCAATAGAAACATCTCTTCTCTGAGATCCAGTTTCTTCCCTAACCTCCTTTTGAATGCTGATGAACTAAAAACACAATACTTCTACTGTAAGGTATGATGCAGCTAAGCAGCAGTTCATGTGAGGATGCAGAACTTCATTAAAGTTTCAGACAGCTATCTGGTCTATGAAGGTTGTTTCAGGAAAAAAAAAGGTCATGTGTAAGACTATCACAATTAGTGATTATAAGACTTCAGGAGTAGAAAAGGATAAATAAACCATGAATCACAGCTAGCACCTCCTCCCATACCCACAGACCTATACAAACAATATATCTTTAACATATTTATCATCAAATCACATATACATTTCCATGCTTTCTACCCCCTGGGCATTACTACACCAGGATCGCTAATTTTTCAGCTTTAAACCCCAGCCTGAGCACACACTTTTATAACCAAAAATCAACAGGTTAGTGGCTGGCACAGTGGAGTAGGTGCACAGAATCAGATGACTTAATAACCTGATCAGCCCTAACCTTCCTGCAAAGTCTTTTATGTCATAGGTAATGAGGAAGATTTGTTTTGGCCTCTGGCAAAGAAGAGTGCTTTGATGAATCAACTTCAACAAAGGAGACACTGACTTTCAGTCTTAAGTGAGATATCCCTGCTTTTGTGCTAAGGTTTGCGCAACACCAGTATTTCTCTCTCTCCCATGGTTAGAGTAAAAATACTTCTACAAATGGGCACCATTCCTATAATCGTCAGTGGAATTTCAGTCTCCTTGTCCCAGAGCTGAGTTTGGTCCACAGAGTACAAAAATAAATTTGCTCTGCCAGTTTTCAGCAGTGTACCAGCCACCAACAAAAACGGTTCCTATTAATGAATAAATAAGAAAATTTACAGTTCCTCTCCCACACAGGTCTTTACAGACCTTTTTGGCATGATATCGGAGAAAAAAATATTGCATAACTGCAGCTGCTTTTCCTTTAGACAGACAACTATGTTTTCAGTTAGTTATGTTTTCACATTTGGCTTGGAAAAAAGTTCAAACAGAGTTTCACTCCAGCAATTGAGTCAATATACAACTTGCTTCTGCTTGCATGGGAGAAACAAGCATGCAAAAAGCTACCCAGACAGCTTGCAGGGGTAATGAACATTCACTTGTAGAATCTGCCAGGGTGTGCTCACCTGCAAACTACCTTGTAGGCCAGTTGTATCACTTTAATCTTTGGATCATGCTCTGCCTAAGGCTGCATCCTGAGCCACAGCACTGCCAGTACAGCAACACAACACTCAAATATAGTACAGACGCAACTTAGAAATCTGTTTGTTGTTTTGCTAAAACTAAACCGGCTACAGCGTTCAAGAATTATTTGACCGGGCAGCCGTGTCTCTATCAGACAGTTCAGCTGGGATTGCTGTGCTGGTCAGGAATCACACCTATTTGTATGCAGACTGACACAGCTAAGCTGGCAGACAACCCTAGTACAGAGTTGGCCTCAAAGGAGATGAGAACTGATAGGAAAATTTAGTTCACGCTGGACAGTTTTCAAGTATAAAGTGATTTTACAGAGCAAAATCCGAAGTGTTTTGTCTATTTTACTGAAGGAGCCTCAAGAGCACTGAAGGCCACAGGGGCAAGTGGCAAGACACAGTTCACCTTCAATACACGCAAACTCTCCCCCTACCCTAATTGTGTGGCTGTGTCTCACTGTTTGTTAGGTGTTGCCCCTGGCCTTTGCTGTTCCTTGGAGCTTGCCCAAGAACTTCCTAGGAGTCTGCCAGTTAGCATAGATCAAAATCATGCCAGGAAACATGCTAACAATGAAAACAGAATGGGGCACCTGCAGAAGAGCGCTCAAGGCTACAAGCAGGACCTCTTGAGTTTCCTGGTATAGACTTAGCCTTTCCACACACCACTATAATAAATGAATAAACTCTACATAGCACGTAGTTTATCTTGGAGATCTATAGGAAGTGTAGCCCACACTTGGTTCTTGGACACCTCTGCATATGAAGTAGCTCAAATGCCCATGAGCGCTGCACTAGAATTCCGATTTCACATGACTGAACCATTTTGAGTTATTTTTCTGTTGCCATACAGACACAGAGATAAAAATAGATGAAAAGAGTAGTGAATGACAGGTTCTCTGAGATATCCTCATAATAATTTATTTACTTTGCAAATAATATTTCAAACAGCCTACTGATTCAGATACTATAAGAAATGCAACATATCAGCTTTGCTTTCTCCACAAGAAATATTTTTCAAACATACCTGATAGAAGTGATTTTTCCTTTCATGGAATTAATGAAATATTATATAATTATATACCCATCACAAAATAACACTGTTTGGCATAAAGAATTTTCAAAGCTAGAAGATCTGTTCTGTAGATGGATACAGACCTAGCAATTGGTGAGAGTGGCAGGTGGGGTGAGGATTTTCATATCATTAGGCTGGCTAGGGAAGCAGTCAGTAAACCGCTCACATGCATGAAATAATCTAACTTCAGAATTACATACAGGTTTCCATACTCATTGCATTTAGTTCTCGGCCTCTTGTGTGATATCACCACCAAAACATACCAGCTACATACTGCAGCACAGAAATGTCAGTACCCGGTCACCTGTTGAGGTCATTTAACATGCCACTGAAGAATCGTCACTGCCTAGGTATCAAAGCTTATAGACTGTACTCCTCTGAGCCATAAGATTAGTCTGTGACTTAACAGTGCAGGCTTCAGATGTACAGTACATCTCAGAAAACACAGAAACACAAAACAACTAAGACTGGGACAGATTTGTGTTTGTCTGCTTCAAGCCCTCAGTCAAAGCTAAGCCAGCTTAAAAGTTACATCAGACCAGTAAGTACCAGCAAAGTTTTAATTACCTAGTCTCCAAGGACAAGAATTTCACTGCATTTTTGAGAAACTGCTCTAGTGTTTAACCATCCTCTTAAGTCCCAATTATCCAAAAGGCTTGTTCTCTACCAAGATGCATAATATTAACTAACAACATTCGAAGATGACCCTTTTACACAACATTTTTCTACATAACTTCTGTAGGCAATTTTTTACCGTGATAGACAGAGTATAGAATTAATCTCTCTTTGTATTTCCACAAATAATATTTGAATTATATCAGAATGCTTTGATCCTATCAAATTGAAAGCTAGAAATAAATAGTACCAGGAAACAGTTTACATTAGTAATATAGGTCTGCAGACACGATACATGTGAAATGTATAAGAACAGAGGTAATATGGTAAGATAGGAGAGCAGAGGACAAAGTCAGGACACTATAATGCCCATGGAGCCCAACCAACAGCAGCAGTATACTGTTACAGTCCACTTACACTCTAAGCAAAACGTTCTGGCCCAGTTGTGCCCCAAAAAGACACAGCAAAAATGAGATCATACACTTGCGCGTTGATACCAGCTTTCTCAATAAAAAGCAAACAAACAGACCAAAAAACCCCAACACATTATTTGCTTTGCTTATTCATTGCCAGGATCTGAAAGCCACAAACGGTCAGATTTCAGTTGTGCAGCCACCTCTGATTTTCCAGTATCAGAGATAACAGAGGGGAGAACAATCAATATGTTTTAGCAAATAGCTATACTGTGCTCCTTTTCCTATTATACCACAATAACTAGCAAGAGACTTTAGACTTTTAATGTCTAAACAAACATAACAGGTAGATACAACATGAAGGATTCTGATTTATAATCCCCTTTGCTGTACTCTAGCTTTTTCAGCAATTCCTGGTTATTTTAAGTAAATATAGAACAGCGTACAAGCCTATAGGGTACCATCCTACCTTCTCTCCATTTTCCCCGTTGAGCTTTAGGGTCACTATTACCTTACTAGAAGCACTGGAGCACTTGAACACAAAGAAAGAAGAGCACCTTGAAAGACTTCTTCTAAAAAGCGTAATGGCTTCTCCTCAATCAAGCAAAATAAGAAGCCTGATTTTTACACAGCTTAGCAGCTTGTATAGTCATTTACACATTTGCAAAACATTATCAGTTGATGAGGTAGCATTTTGCACCCACTTTGCACTCACTTCAAGCAAGTGTGAATGACTCTGTAAGGTAAAGACATTGGAGCAGGAGGCAGCTCAGGTGTTTCAAATGCTTAATTACTTATACAACTCACATTCAGGTGTTCCTCCTACAGGATCACATTAGCTAAAAAGTTTTGGTATTTAAACCCAGAATAGAAACATCTGAGACACAGAAGATACTGAAGTACCAACCATCAAAGAAGTACTTATCTAAAAGTATATTAAGACATGTTAAAATTCTTACTCCTATTAGCACCTTTATTAGGAGTCCTAATGGCTGTATATTCATCCTGTTCTTCTGAGAAAGAACCCAGGACATAAAATTAAAAGAACACTAACTTAGAAAAAAAACCCAAACCCTAACCACCAAGTACTTTTCTTCTGTGTTACCAAACTGAATCAGTTCATCAAAGGATCAGGAAAAAGAAACAACAGATGAAGCCAATGGGACTGCAAGCCTGAGCATCGGGCAAAAGAGCAGCCAAAGGGAAAACAACAGGAGTGTGTGACCAGATATGGTCTCTCATCAGAGCACCCCGAAGTACAGTAGAAGGTAGGGAGCCAGAAAGCAGAGAAGAAAGAAGCACTGAAGTGATGAAGCTATCACGACAGGCAATTACCTTGATATAAAAGAGGTATTATCCCAATTTCCAACCTGATGCTCAGTTATTTATTCACAACCCCAGTGCAGAGGTGAAGGTCTTTCAGTGCTAGAGTGCAGTGCCAGTTCTATGCACTTGAATATCTCAGGTGATGCACAGAACATCACCCTGAGAGATCTGAAGGTCTCACATGGGCATGTACAGAGCTGTATGTACACTTTGCTGCCAAACATGTGGGGATCTTATTTAATATAAAAGTATAAACAATAGTATTTTTTTAATATGAAAGCATTAAAAATGTGCTTACTGCACATAGTCTAAATTGCAATTTGTTCAAGTCAAGTTTTAAGATTTTAATTTGTCCAAGTTGCACTTCTGTGATCAACCAGTGCTACAGCAGTTTTACCCTCTGAAGCTGGTGTTTCACCAACAGTTAGTTTATGCCAGCTCTTCAGCTGAGCAGTGATCGTGGCCTGCCCCTGTCCCTAGCTCCTTAACCCCCAGTACTGCCTCAATCATGTTGGTGTGGGTCTTTGGGTGGCTTTGTGGTAAACTTTGTGGCAGAAGGAAGAGGACAGGGTACTACTTTTGAAAGTCATGCTACCTCATGCCCATTTAGATAAGTGCATTTGAAACTTTACCTCTAATCTCATGGAACGATAAAGTTCCAAAGATATTCCTTGCCTACCCTATGATCCTGATTATCCATTGCTTTTTGACTTGGGGGCTCATTTACACCAGCTCTTGGATGAAATGCAAGGTTAAACAAAATATGAATGTCATCAATTTATACCCAGTTAACATAGGTGCAAATAATTGCACTAGGAACAAGATAACGGTCGAGCCAATTTGCTGAATTTCAGGTTTTGTTCTTTTAATTTTTACAGGCTCTGGACTGCAAACCCTCTCTAAGCAGTGGCTCTGTTGTCCTATGAAGCCAGCAGGATCAGGCCCTGCTTCTGACCAGCATCATTACAAAGGACATGGGAAGGGAGGAGGAAGTTTTCTCCAGGGAAGAGTAAAAATTATCCACAGCACTGTACCAAACAGAAAGCCCCTGGAGCTTCTCTGGACCAACAGTTACACAGCTGAAGCTCTTTTCAGCTGCTCTAGAGACATTTACTTTTAACTACTCTTTTTAGTGTTTTAGCACTTGTCCACAAAAATTCACTTAGACTGAAACCTGGTACTCAAAGATATGATATAGGAGTGTGAAGGGTTTCATCAAAATCCTTTAGAATAAAAAAGAAAGAAAGAAAAAAGAGAAATATATTGTGTTTGATTTTAAATTACACATGCACAAAGAAAAACAAAAAGGCTTCCCAGTTTGAATTGCTGTCTCTCCCTTGTGCTTGTGTAACTTAAACAAGCTTTTATTTAAAACATGATATTTTCTGGACCCTTAAGACCTTTGCTTGAATTAGGCATTTCTGGAATTTCTGATTTAAAATTGAAATGACCAAGTAGCAAATATAGCAGAATAAGAACATAAGCCCTGTGCTTTGGTAACTTTTTGTTTATAGCATGTTTTATTACATATATCAATATTAAAATCTCTCTATAAAGTTTAACTAAGGATTGAAATATTACTACAGGTAAGATTACATCCCCACTGAGGTATTCTGTTGTTTCGGGTTATGGTAGGCTATGGCACATCACAAGACCAACGCCCCCTTTTATCATTAAACAGCCAGAGTGTTTCTTTGGGCCACAATTCACTAAAGTATTTAAGTGTGTGGCTAACTCCGGTTATACAACTAATTCCATCAGTTTCAACAGGACTGTTCACTTGTTTTATGTTAGACAAGTGCTCAAACATTTTGCTGGACTTGAGCCGAGCTTACACAGAGTTTCTTCTTTAATTGACTGATCCACCATTTCGGGAGAATACTGGGCATCCTGCGGAATTCCTAACGGTATGAACAGATGTTACCAAAAAATGTTAGAGAAAAGATAAAGACTAAGAGGCTGCCCTCTTCAAGTGAGAAAAATTGTATCTAACCCTGATTATATTCATTAAAATATCTTGGATTAATAATGTACCACTGGCCTTAAATTTGAGTTTCCTGGCTTTGGTGGGAGTGTGACACAAATTTAGCTTTACTTAAACACAGAGTCTTTTTTTCTTTCTTTTTTCTTCTTTTTCTCTTAATTCATTTAACATGTACTTCCTTCAGTTTCATTGTGGAGCAAATTTTGAGCAAGTATAAATCCTGGGAGTTTTACAACCTAATTAAAAACATGTTCCTGTTCCACATATTGATGGGAAACTCATGTCTCAAAGGGTTAGTTAACAGTCTTTACACATTCTGTATTTAACTCAGGGTACAAAGCCAAAAACATAAATAACGTCTTAGACGGAAACAGAGGTGCAGATGGTTTTTAAATTTGGTTTTTAGTGCATTTTACACTAGCCAGAAATATGTACTGCATAAAACCGAAACAATGACTCAGTAACCATACTTAATGCACAGTTATATTTAAAATGTTTTTCCCCTTTTGCGACTTCATATCTTTTAGGCTTATGAAATAATAATTGTAAGCTTGCTGCAGTCAGATGTCTGTAAGCAAGAAGCCTTGAGACAGAAGTGCAACAAAGATCTTGTAACTGAGGGAGACAAATGACAAGTATGAAACTACACTGTTGTGTACATAACAGATAATCATCCGACAAAAACAAAATTAAACACTGGGGTGACAACAGAAATTAGCACACTGATTTACCAGCTCTCCATTTACAAAGCAAACACCCTATAAAATAGCACTAATTTGGCATTAACTTTAAATGAAGCAGAATTATTAACTGAGGATACCAGCCTAAAAGAAAACTGAGAGAGGATCTTTCCAAGAAGGAAATGCTTAAAAAAATTCCGTTACCAAAGCATAAAATGGAACATCAGCCCACAGGAGTCCTTCTAGTCCCCCACCACCGGCTTTCACATACATAAATATTCTATTGAATCCAAATGGCAAAGGGACCTGGTAAAAGCTGACATTAATTGAGACAGCCGAATGAGACCATTGACTGGGAGACTTCTAATTGAGTAAAAGTGTTTGCAGGTCTGAACTCACATACAATGTGCTACAGGACAGTGGAAGTGAAGGAAGCATGAGATGAATACAGAAGACAGCCAGACCATCTCATTCCCTGTTGTAACTACTTATTCTGTTCCAAACACAAAGTGGCCTTGGACATATGACATTTGTGTCTCATTCTAATGTCTCTTAATGGGACTTAAACTTTAACTAACCTTTAAAGGTGCCATTAAAATGAGTTAATTTTTAACAGGTGTTTTGTAAGAGATATATTTTGTGTAAGTTTACAGATTTGTGAAATGCCAATTACACGTGTTCTTGAAGTAAAAATTGCAATTTAAGATTGCCCTTGCCTTGGACATAAAATACACGTATTCCTACAAACCACCTCCAGCTAAACTCATACTCCACTTCAGAACTGGCTCTCCAACTGTCTTCCCATGTTAGAGCATCTGCCTCAAAAGAGGACTCCAGTTTGAGGTTTCAGAGCAGACATAAACAATTCTCTATAGCCTTGAATTAAGATTGAAGAGCTCGGGTTTTTTTTTTTTATGGGATGACTATAAGCTGCTGTAGTCCTACTAAGGGTTCCTTGCTCAGTATGCTGACAGTTTTGGAAGCACCCATATATCTATCTGCAGCCTTTAATTCCTTTAGTAAAGAGGCAACCCTGACAGCTTGGTGTCCAGTGTCTAAAAGCTAGGATCTGTAGGCCCCCAGCTCCTTTAGATCCATTCAGGGACATGTTTTTGTGTTTGCAAACACTCTTCTGCTTCTAAATCACTTAGACGTCACCAAATGTTTTCTCTGGCTAGAAAACACAGCAAATCACCTGGAATCTGACACTTAAGAGGAGGTGATTATATGGCCATTACCTAAAACGCAAATGGGGAACGAGATCGTCAGGTTTTCAAGCACTTCCAATTTTGCTATAAGACTTTATGAAGGAACGTAATTTGCTAAGACTTCAGATCACCAATTAACACCTTGCAAATCAACTCACCTAAGGCAGCCCAGACTCACTAAATGGGGTGTAACTTGTGCCAAGTACTGTATGCTCCAGCATTAAAGACGCGTCAGTCAAGATGGGGCATGCTTCTCTCTCTATGCAAAGTACTAGTCTCTTCTTCCTGCTTTATGCAGAAAATGATAAAAGCGTGGCAGTGTCATCTAGCTGGAGTCAGTAGCATTAATTGGAAAAGAGCATTTTCCTACTTCTTCCAAGGCTAGGAAAGCACTCCAGCAGCACAGAGGGGGAAACATCAGGGTCCTGGATGTCAGGGCTAAGGTTCAGGCCCCAGCTTCATTATAATAGGTGAAGCAGGTGGGCTGATGAATAAGGTGTTGGGCCCCTATGCCTTTGATGTGGTGACTGGCACTGTCACTGCCCTGTGTGTGTGCTAGAGGACTATCTGCTACTGTCCTTATTTTTCTTCCTCCCACATCTGGGTTAAGGTCAGAGCTGTCCCAGGGGAAGCTCAGCTTTCTCCCGTCCCTGAGATGGCAAAATTGCCCCACTTGCAGGAAATAATGATGCCCTGCTGTAGCAACAATGCAGCAAATCATGCAAGAACTTGTAGGCGAAGGGGGAATTCATTTTAAAACAAAACTGCTCTCAATCACACCCTCACATACCCCATTCCCTGCTCACAAACGCTAAGGCTTGTTGCACATGAGTGGTCTGCTCACAGGCACATAGATGCTCATATCCAGGTGTTCTGTCCAGACTTCTATGCAGTGACACAGAGGACCTGTCAATTATCAACTCCTCCTCATGTCTCCTCTTCTTCCTCAGCTGGTGACCCTGTGCTGGTTTTGGATGTGCCTTTTTGCACCCTTTAGGGGATGACAGTGATTAATCTCTTCATCCTGTTCCACCTCTGTGAGTCATCAGGATTTACTCACTCTATTTTGTCTTCCAATCTGTGTGACTTGAAAAACTGCACACATGTGTGCTAGGATCCTGATGACCTGCTAATCCAGCTGCCAACAGCACATGCCATTCTTATAACCCTTCTCCCACTGTTTACTCATCCTGGTGTTTCTGCAACCGGACTTATCCACTTGTTCTCCTGTGATACTAATTTTAACATTTCTACCACAATCCTCCATACCCCCACCAGCTTTGCTGGGTCGTTTGTAAGCAGCACGTGGAACATTTTCTGTTGCGGCCTCTGTGTAACCCAGTTGCCTGGATCAGCAGGATGCAGCCTTTTGGGTCATGTGAAAGGGAAGGGGACAGGACCCTGCCTGATATTCTGCAAAATGTACACCCACGAAGATACAGCTGCAGTAAATGGTATCAGCTGATGATGCTGAACATATGGGAAATGAAAATTAAATTTGATACACCAGATAGAACAACACTCCATAGCTAGAACAAGTGAATACAGCCAGAAGAGATCAGAGATAATGAGTATGGGAAGGAAAACAGCAAGCGCAGTACAGAGGAGGAGTTTCTTCTATTTCAGGTCAGTCACTGAAGAAGACAAAAGAAAGAAGTAAAGAGACACCAGGTAAAGAACAAAGTGTGGATAAAGGGAAGTCCCTTTCAGGCAGAAATATATGTGATCACCCAGGAGGGAAACTGAACTTCTCACTGAGGGGAGTCTAAGTTTGAAATTAAAAAAGACTAGGAAACAATGTTTGTGGCAAACAGAAATACATGTTACTGCATATCTTGCATATGACATTATCTCATACAATTGTTCTTGGTCAGAATACCACAATAATAGAGGCAGAACCACCAGCCCAAAGGTTTCCAGAACTAGGACTACTGGAGGCATTTGTATAGGCAGCCACTCACTTCCACGTATAGTAACACAACCCTTATTCATATTCTTGTCTGCCAGTAAATACCTTAGGGCTCCATGTGGGACCTAAGTGCGCACCTGAAATTTAAAACAAGTGCTTCTGAATAGTTATGGCTTTCAGCACAAGTCAAAGTCCTCTCCTGTAATGTATAAAGCAATATCCAGGTTTTATCTGGGTCCAAAAGCTGCTGTAAGATGTATGGAAACAGAACGCATACAGTGGGTCAAGTGTGATAGTTGGTGAGAAAAGGAAAAAAGGCAAAAAAGAAAAGTGAAGTATGTCCAGAAAATATGAATGCAAGATAACACAGCACAAAGGTAAGGAACAGAGAGCACAGAGAGAGAATAACCAGTTCTGTCTCTTAACCCTCTGATATTAACCCCGTATTCCAACTCTATTACAGCATCTCTCAAGTGTCTTGCTCAGGTTTCCCCTTATTGCTCTCCCTGCTCCCCAACCACCACTTGAGTCAAATAACTGCTTTCCGTTCCCCTCACTTAGTTAGTTTTAGGAAACTTCAGGTTTTCCCAGCCTATTTAGCTCTCTTGAACCCATCCAACAAAAATACAGGCATATTTATGCGGGCTAATACAGACATTTCAGTACTAAATGCTTAATTTTAGGGTTCATTGTTGCTACCCGCCAAACCTTATGCATTTCATACTCTAATAACTGAACCATGAAAATTACAGCTAATTTTGAAGCACTGCTGGGGACAGGAGGGAGGAGGAAAAGAAACCTGGAATTACAAAATTACTTGCATGGTCTGGTTAGAAAACTGATTTTCCACATCTTGCTTTCTACAAAGAACACATGTGAACGCAATAACTTCTTTAGGTGTCCACTCTGGATTGCTGACCTTGTTCAACTTGCTGCTTCCTTTCTTTTAATACCCTTTTTTACCTGTTTGCTTAACTGCTGTTTCTAGGATCATTTGACAGCCTGTGCAACAGTAGACAGAAATCACAAGAGTAGAACTGATTTGTTCTCTGCAACTTTTTAACCATTTTTTTTCTAGTCTAGGGCATGAATCCCAAAGACAGAGAGTTCTGACCTCAGCCTAACTCCATCCCCACCTGTACCGAATACACTTTGTGCCTGATGGAAAGAGTTATGCAAATTTATTTTTTAAAAAAATCACCTAGGTGGAAGAATAAATGCAAAATTCCAAGGTAAAAGAGGATGTCCGTTCTGTTACATATAGGAGGATAAAAAGGGAAGAAAATATTAGGTGTTAAACACACAAATTGCTCAAGTCACTTGAATTCTTTACTTATTCCCTCCTTTTTTATAAAGAAAATTATTAGTCACTTCTTCCAAGAAGTGACTGTTTTGTACCTAGAAATCATAGACCAAATCCTACTCATATCCATCTCCCAATCTTTCCATTTCAAGGCAAAATAATAAGAGAATGTATTCCTAGAATGATGGGAAATGATCTCATAGTACAGGACGCTGTGCCACAACTTCGTTTTAGCTCGAGAATGTTTAACAAGCCCTGCAAATTAAGTTTTGTTGTACCAGGAATGCTTTAATTCTGTCTTACTTGATGTGCATGATTTTAGTTTCACCCTCAGAAAGTTCAAATAATCTGATTTCCTGAAGAAAAACAACCTGGGAGTAAGTCGTAGCTCTTCTGAATCAGCAGCTCCAGTTCATGTATTGGAACAGCATCCACAGTCTCTGTCCCTCTTGAACAAATGAGTTAGGGCCAGATAATCTGAGGCTGGTCCAAAGACCAATAAAATGAAAGGAAAACCTCCTTTCTATTTCAATTAGCCTCAAATCCAGCCCTCAGGCATTGAGTCCAACCCAAGTCCAACCCCAGCTTATGCTCTCTGCTCTAACCACATACAGTCTCAGCTCCAGGTAATGCAAACCTGAAGTGATGAAGGAGGTACTGAGCTATTCCCCCATGCAAACATTGCAAAACATAGTGCTTGTGCACGGCTTTCTGCTGGCCTCTGTCCCCTGGCGAATTTCACCTCTATATTTATATCAGGAGCAAAATCTGAACTCAATACTGCCGTAAGGAAATAATTTTTTGTTTTCTCAAATATCTGGATCTTTTAAGATTTTTGAACTGGGTTAAAAAGTGAATAAGTAACATCTGTAGAGTGATGGAAATATCACTTAAGTAAGCTTTTGGTCCAGAGTCTTGGAAATGGGTCCAAAGGAAAATAAGATTTTGTATCTTAATCTTAAAAAAAAAATAAATGGAAAAATTAAGTTCAAAATGGATTGTGTTTTATTTCTTGGCTTGCCAATGGAAAACCAAACAAAAAACAGCTAGTCCATTCAAGCGCACGTTATGTACTCATTCTGAGTAGTGTGTGTGTGCCAAGAACATTTTCTACTATACAATTCTCTTACTATGTATAACTGTATATTTCATTTTGCCTAGAAATAACCTCACACCATCATACAGTAGAAAAACAATGGCCAAGAAAATTAACTACCCACAAATCAACATTGCTGCATGGGCTTACAAGCCAGCACTTCAGATGATTGGGAAATCCAAGTCTATTTTTAATGTCATATTTGTCCCCCCAACCATTGCTTCATCAGCATGATAAACATTATAATTTGTGGCTCCAAAAAAAATAAAAAAGAAACCTACCAGGGCAAAGCCATATTTATGCAACTCTATAAGCATCCAGAGTGGAACATGTGTATCCGTAGATTTAAACAAAACAGTAATAAACAAACAAATGAGTTGCCTTCAGTGTTTTCATTTATACTATGCTGTGATACTATCTTTTGGTATTTAGTGCAACTAGAGGACACAGGAATCAAAGCTCTTTAGTTAGTTTGTAAACTCCCACTCATTGCTGTAAGCAATTTTGTTGTCTGCCCAATGCATTTATTTTTTCTATAACAAAATAGACTGTGTGAGTTGTTGAAGTGGCAATCTGTACTGCATTTCACTACTAGTATGTGTAGTGTTTACCCCAGGCTTTCCTAGTCAAGAAAAACAGGCAATATTGAGAGACAAATCTGAAACACTCTGTTCATCCAAGGTTATATGCTTCATCAGCTTAAACAACCATCAAAAATAAACCTGGTGCCCGAAGCAGCCAGAACAAGGAAACAGAACTGATGAACGGATGGATTACATAATAGAGATGGCTACACAGAAACACAGTCTGTGTTACCAGAGTGATGAAATCACAGCAAATAAGTACGAAGACTCTGAAACATTTACCTGCTTGCTGTCACCATGATCAGCCTGTTTGCACCTGTAATCTGGTTTTGTACAATATTTGGACTTTTCACACAGACATTAGCATCCATTTTCTGTGAGACTTAGTTTCTTACTGGATCAAGCCTATGCTGGCCATGAGCAGGTTTTATTTCCCTAGTTTAGCTCTCTAGTAGAGAAGAATTTGGCAACACTAAGTTTTGACATTTTCCTATTTTCAACAGTTGAACAGAGATGTCAAACAACCTTTAGGGAACCCCCTCAGCCAGCAAATTCAACAGACACACTGACACTGCATCTCTGCCACTTCATTTCTTCTATTTAGAGACCATAGAAAAGAGCGAACAAAATGAATATCCCTTTTCCTTGCTGCAACTCTCCTAAAATAAACTGTATCACCCTGAACTCACAACAAATGAAAATTTCTTCAAAGTCCAATGGGATCTTTTTCAAGCTATAAAAAGTTTATGAGATAATGTGGAGCAGTTTCATCCAGTTACTCCCAATATGACACTGCAATATATATTTGCTGCTTGCACAAAAGTACACAGAGATACAACCACTAAAAGGGCAGAGAGACACTTTTCTCCATCTTTCTGATATACTCCTGTTAACATTTCCCTCAAATCGGTGGAAAACACCGTGGATCTATTATTCCTCATTACCAAACTAGAACATTAAATATATGAAGAAGAAAAGGAACAGAGAAAGTCACAGAAAATCAACCAAGTTCATCAAATGTCCATTGGAGAATAAGGAAAATTACTTTATAGCCTCTCTGACCATCTTTTTGTTCCTCCCAGGTCCTGGTATCTCCAGGGCTTTGGCTGAAGTAAACATGGCTGATAGTTTTGGAAGTACAGATTTCCTTTGGGAAAACTGGGGAGCCCCCTGCTCACCTAGTGTGCAGCATATCTGAAACAGTACTACACCTCACCTTGGCTAGGTAAAACCACCAAGGTAACTGCTCGCTATCACCACTTCTCACGAAAAAATGAATGGCTTTGCAGTAGGCTGTTGGGCTGCAGCACATAGGTCTGTGTGAACAATGGCCTGATCCTGCAAGTTTCTCGTGTGAAAACAACTTCCTGAGGAGAAAAAAATGGCAATATGTTAACTAAAATCTGGAGCCCTGCCACCTTTGGCATTTTGAGTAGGGTCTAAATACTTCTGTAACAACATTCCCTTTATTTAACCTCAGCAGACACCCCCTTACTTGGCAACTCAGCGTAAGACCCTGTAGAAGAGAACGATGATGTTGGTTTATGAGGAAAAGCAGGTAGTTTAGATAACTGAGTGGCAATTTGAAGACCTCTTTGTACTTTCTGAGGGGATCCGAGCTCTGGCTGGAGGCCCAGCAGGGTATTGTGTGTGGTTGTAGCCGCGCTGGCTGTTTCAGGGCAATTGGCGCATGGGGACGTGTGTGGGTTTCTGCTGTGAGCTCTGTTAAAGTTATTATCCCCTTCCCATAGACAGGTCTCTTTTTTTTTTTTTTCTTTGCCTTATTTCCTTCTTCTTGCTCCCTTGGCAGCAGCATGACAACGGTCAAGAACTAAGAAAGAAACATTATCTTTTCAATGCAGAGCTAGAAACATTGCTGGTGTGAGGAAAACAGCACTTCCCATACAGGTGGTCTGTTTCTCATCCTCCGCTGCACTAAGAGGAGATTTTCCCTTGATCTCTCAACATTCCCATTCCCTCCTGACCGACTGCCCAACATTGTTTTAAAAATTAAAGAAAGAGTGCTGGTATCTTCACAGGAGAAGGTCAGCTGTATTTCCAAATGAAGCTCATTTTTACTCAGCTTCTGATAAGAAAAAACAGTTATTTCTGAAAGTTGCTAGCACCAAACTTTCCCTGAAAAGAACTAATGTTCTTCCATGTCAAATTTACATTGTTCACTAAGGACAAAACCACAACTAAAATACTGTATTTCTTTTAAAGGTGAGGTAAAACTGGGATGCACTGAGTTATTTCATGACACTGAGAAGTAATACAAAAATACAAAATACGAAAAAAAGAAACCTGATTATGAGTTTATAGCACTTTTCTCCCAGTACACGTGTGACACATGAAAAGTGTTAAAGTTGCCAAGTCAACCACTCAGAAAGTCAGAAATGACAATATACTTGACCTTACTTTGGTTCCCCTGAGAATATATAATACGATGATTACACATTCAGGGTTGTTTTGGTTTTTTTGGTTTTTTTTTTTTGTTTGTTTGGTTGGGGTTTTTTTGAGTGGGTCCTCGTCTCATTTTGTGAACAGAAATTAAAAGTGCTCACAGAAAAACAATGTTCGGTTGGTTGTTTTGACTTATTCTTCAGTGTGTGATCATGGCCTTTACGCGCCACACTTTATTTAAAAAGCTGTTCTCAAGACAGCTTTATTAATTTCCTCAAGACTTTTTATGTCATATTCAATACAATAGTATCTGCGTGTTTAATATATATAATTATCTTCACAGTATAGTTTCCATTTTGCAGCTGAAATAACAGTAGCAATTTCATTTTTTCAGTTGTGACACCTGGGACTTAAATTTTCACAGTACTTATATGTCCAAAGTACAGGTCCTATTGCCCTCTGCTGCACCTCTAAACACAGGATCCAGAAAATAGGAACACAAAATTCTCAGTTGTGTTTTTTCAAGTTTGGTTTTAGTGACTTGCCTAGTGTCATCTCACGGGAATTCTGGGAGAGAGATGGGCAGAGACCAGAGTTGTCCTCTGCCTCACTTGATGCAGATGATAACATAATCTTTGAATCCCCATCCAAAGGCACTAGCCTTTGTGACTTCAGAGCTCTGGTGTGTCCTAAGAGCAGACATATATCTTGTGTGCTGAAAAATGCAAGAGAGTTGGGGCTTAAAAACAAACCATATGATTAAAGTGCAAACGTATGACCTGAACTGAAATTGTATATGTAGTCTCAAACTTCACTTTCATAATTAGTTGCCTCAAATAACGTGCCTCAAAAACCTTAATAAAATTCTTTTAATGTGGACTTGCACATGTAGTGCATATGCGTAATGTTTTTAGTGGGAAGTCTTGCGGAATCTCTCAGCCTCGCTATTATACTAACTTTTTTAACCAAGCATATGAGAAGGTTGAAACTGGAGTAAAATATAATATAGAATAAAAACGAGAGAGGCAAAATTATATCCACTAAGGATCAAATTCTATAAGAGGCCATTATAAGTCCAAACAGAACATTAATCCCAATGTCTCCTTCTTTCAGGGTCCAAATAACATATAATTGGTAAAATTATCTTGTGATGAGGGGGTAAAATTTTACATTATTTTTATTAACCAGCTACTATTTTTTTTAACTTTCTCTATTAATACAAAATTCAGCCTAAAATATCATATTTATTTAACACAACACAAAATCCAGTTTCACTCTTCAAAATTTATTTCTGCTAAGCCCCATGCAAGTTTTTGACATGAGTAAGCAGCAACTGCCATTCACAGTTCATTGCCTAACCTGACTTTGCGTCCATCACAAGGAAATGTACCCTCTTAAGTGAACACTGCATTCGTACACTCCTTTCAACTTAAAGAGTTCCAAGTACTACACAAATATGAATTATGCTTAGATTTCTTGAAGGGTATTACTGTAGTTATTTAATCATGGATAAAGGAAAATTCTGGTAGAATCTACAAAGGTACCATTACAGTGGTATAAACCTGACTATCCTGGACTTCAAATACAGTTAAGAAAACTTATTAGAAAATTCTTTCTGGGGTGAAAAGAAACATATACCAAGTGGTTCAAAGTTGCAGATAAGGTTTTAAGGGATTTTTCCAAGGTCTGTGGGGAATCAGCGGTAATATTTAGGCAGCACTCAATCCCTTGGGAAATGACCGGAAGACTTCTGTCTCAGTGAGAATAAATATCTCTCTGAGCTTCTTCATATGGAATATACAACAAGTTGTCCCTGGAGGAGTCAGAGGCTGCACGCAGCTGCAGCCTGTTCCTGCAGAAGGATCTGGGAAGCCCCGTCTGTTCCTCACCAAAGGCACGAGCATAGTTGCAGGAAGTTTCTTACTGTACACAGTAACAGGCATGAACTCATACCAGAGTCTCAGATCCAAAAAATCTTCTGCACTGCTTAATATCTGTGTCCAGATCCAGAACTGAGTAGTAACATTTCTCCTCTCTTTGTAATTAGCTTAACAATTCTCTTCTCTCCTTTTAATGCAAATAACGCTGCAATTTAATTGTTTTTAAGTTTGAAGGGCAGAACTGGAATCTGTGGCTTTAGGGGTGTCTGCGAAAGCCTGCCTACCTCTGCATGCCTGAAATTTCTTAGGAGGATATGTTAGCTAGTTCTCTTTTACTGACAGTGGAAACTAATAGCATACTAATACTAATCCTCACTACCTAAGGCTGCAAGAAAAGTCTAGTTTTCCCAATGAACTAAAAAATTTTGAAAGGCCCTAGATTTAGGTAAGAATGGCTAAATATGTATTTATGTAGCCTGACAAAATGGAAATGACATTTTCAAAGCTGACAAATCGTCTTTCAGCTGACCCAGTTGCGCCTAGGCTGTTGCCCTGATAGTGGTCATTGCTGGCATGCATGAAGCATGATGGTGACTGACCCGCTTGTTGCAGTGGTCCAGCACTTTTGCAACTATTCTCCAGAAAAAAACAAGCATTTTCCAGGCAGGAGGGGAAGGGATGAATAGCATAACCTTACAGCATATTCCCAAAGCAGTGTTGTGAAAGAGTTAACAGCAGGAGCTGAAATTTATTTTCTTCCCATGACTTGACTAGTCCCTGCCTTAGCCATGTGACATTATAAACAGCATTTTCCTATCTGAAACACCAAGGCATTAGGAGCATGCTTTCTACTATGCTGAAATTTAAGACTCCCTGTTGACATTGCAGTATTGCAGCTGTCAAACTGTTGGGCTCTTTCTTCACCAGAATACAGTGCTAACTACCAAACAATAAACAGATTCTGCTTCTGAATCAAGAGCTTTAATATCAATAGGAACCTCTACACAGCTGGGAAAAGACAGTGGGCTGGTTTGTTGGGGTACATGCTGAGTGTCACACTGGACTCCAGCTACAAAAATAACACTCAATCTGAAGGGAGCTGCAGACAAAACAGGACAGACTAGGTAGGTTAGGTATGACCCCACCAGACAGCCTCCCAGATCTTTACTAATTTTTAGAACCAGACTGGGACCAAATGTTCCTAAGCTCTTGGAATTTCTGAAGAAGTGTTTTTTCAATTCCTCTGTCCAGCTAGGATGGGAAACAGAAGTGCTGAAAGCTACAGGAAAAATGCTGCTACAGCCCAGTTTTACAGTCTCAGAAAATCTGGAGAGCTTTTATAAACTTTGGATCAGTGACTGCAGCTCTTTCTGAACCAAACCTCTGAACTTCTGAAGTCTGGCCAGGATTCAGATAATTTGTTGACTTTCTCCGTGAGACAGTTAAAACACTGAACATACGTGTCTGCACGGTTACGATCTGACACTATGTAAACACGCAGAGACCACTCCCTTTTCACCTGGAGAAGACAGTGGTATTGTCATTGGGGTCATTTTCCTATTCCTCGGGGAACAGCGCCAACACCACATTATATTTGAGCTCAGCAGCTAAGCTACATATATGCATTTCCCTTACCATTCCTGCCAAATGGGAGTGAGCGCAACCCACTGTACAAGGGCCTTTGAGTCACTGAGCCCTACGATATCTACTGAAATAGCAAAGGTTGGTACAGACTCTTTCCTGATGGTCTGCTTGCATCAAGAGGTCCTCAAAGCCTGGAACAGTTTGTCCTGGACACCCTTTGTCCTGTCCCTCTGAACACAAGGACATGAACACTTGACTTGAGAGGCCAAGCTCAATGCTGTTCTCTCAGTGAGGCATGACCAACAACACATGACCACTGAATCAACACCACATGATCCCTGACTTCAGCCTTGAGAAACACACTGGGATTTTGAAAAATAAAACAAGAGGCCTAAAACTAAGATCCAAACTTGTACCAAATATTTGCACATCGATGTTTATAAAAAGCTCCACCAAGTGCTTGACTTTTTTATTTACACACAAACAGATCGATGAAACAGAAACAGTAAAAATAGAGAACTCAAGTAGAAACAGTTATCTGCCAAAGTGACCGAAGTGGGTAAAAGTCAGTGCATATCTTTTTTTTTCTTCTACTATATCATCAAGAAATAGCTTGAATAATACTCAACAGTTGTACACTTGTAGTTTCTACAGTATTCTATTATTTTAATAAAGAGGTCATTGTGCATAGAGTGTAATTACAAGCTCAGGACAAAATTAGCTATGCTGGCTTAATTGATGCCATTTACTTTTGCAGTCCATTGGCAGCCAGCCATTTTCTCTGAATACCAGTTCTCCAATTAATCATGATGTTCCTTCAGCTTGCCAGAGTTTTCCGCAATGGCAGCTGCTATCTGGTAACAACTATCATGCACATCAGCAAAAGAGCAATGTGTCTCTTTAAATTTAATAACAGATTGGTTTATCACTCAAAGCAATGTCCTGAGGCATGATCTTCTGAAACCTCTTTGACTCTCATCAACTTGATCAGATTTTAGTGAAAGTCAGTCCTCTTGTTCTCACTAGTGCTGCAATACATCACACAAGAGCTATTAAAAAAAGCCCCACAACCGTTGATAATCGCACAGGTAGTATCTGTTAGAAAACTGTATGCATTTCTAATGAATCCATTTTACAATTGTTCAGCAGTTTCCTGGGAAAAAAAAATCAGCAGACCAAAGTGCAGAAGGTAAGTAGGAAGAAGTGTAAGAAAAGTTGCTTTTCTGAATCCAAAAATCTCTGAGGCCCATGCTTGTTCATCTCAGAACACTGCTGCAGGAATGAATGCTACTATAGTTTTCAACAGGAAATCCTCAAACCCACTCATTCTGATGGCATGTTATGATGATCCAAGAAGGCAGTATTGGCAGAACAGAAAACCAGGAAAGAGTACATACTATTTTGCCTTTGAAGAAATCAACTGGATGTGGGCCCTCTTTTGACTCACCTTCAGCTTTCTATGTCTGATGCCTGTTCTTGTTGACCTGGCTAAAATAGTATTTTATTATTGTTGTTATTATTTCACTGTTTAATGGCTAACAGATGTGAGCTGGTACATCCCACTTCCTGTCACTGTGTATACAAAAGTAAACATCTCTTTGCAGCTCACATACACAGAGCTGGAAGCACCATGTTCTGGAGGTCTAGTAGGATAAAGAAAATGGGTTTACTCATACATATATGCACATATATATGTGTATGTAAACATACATATATATTTATTCATAAAGAAATGTAAGCTAAGCAATGAATTGATCTCACAAATTTAAGACTAAAAAAGTATTTTGCAAATGCATGTGCTGATTCAGAAGCATTGCTTCAGTGATATGCTTTGACCATATGTGTCCTGATCCTACTGGGAGTTATCCAACTCAGAGTTTGGGCCTGATGGAATAAAGATGAAGCCAATGACATTCTCTTTCCATTAGCTGGAAAAACTGGCTAAGAGGAAAAAAAGAGACGATGCAAGCTGCATATCCTCTGTTAAATTTGCTGCATAGAAACACATTGTGTGTCAGGCCCCAGGAAAATGACTTGCTGTAATACAGTTACATCTGGGATTCTCTTTGCAAAAAATGCCCAGTCTAGACCACTAGATTTTGTTAAACTGTTGATGGTTTAGATACACTCAATTCAATTCAGTTACTACTGGAAGAGAACATAAAACTGGTGCTTAATCAAAAAAACAATTATTAATGAACACATATGTAGCCCTCCACTAGTTTCTATACTCTTCTCAAACTTTTCTGTTAGGTTACAAGCACATACACTCACATTTCTGTGTTGGCTGTACTTTGGCACGTGTATGTATAGATATGCCTGTGCACACATATGTATTCTTAAATCTATTATAAATGACAAAAGTTCGTGATCTGTTTGAAGTTAAACGCAGCCTGTTTAATGCTGTCTCTATCCTAATACACCAGTAAAAACAAACTGATATGCAAGAAAACCTATAGAAAAAATCTGTTTTCTGAATATAACCAAACTGCTCCTCAGAGTGCTTACATCACCTTTCTGCTGGAAAGCCAGCTGAGACGGGAAGTATGATAAAATCTGTGCTGTACACACTATTCCCCTGTGCAGTCTGAACTTCGAATTACGCCTTGCAATGAAAACAGTGAAATGCTGAGGTATGGTTTATAAGGCATAGAGTATAACAGTAGGTGCAAAGAGAGACACCTGATTTATTAAACACCACTAACCTTTGGGGAGGGATTTGCACTGCCACTGTACTGTTTCTGCTTACCTGCAAGTACTCACATTCATCACAAAAGTTATTCACACATTTGCTAAATTATAATTTTCCTTGTTTCTCCCCAGGTAATGCCCACTTGCTAAACATCTTCAGCAACAGGGTGTCCCAACAAAACTGCTATAGGTTATCATGTTTCCCAGTCATTAAGGCAAGGGATAGATCCAGAGAAAGTCAGTGATTTTCTGCTTAAATGAAGTTACCTTGGAAATGATCACTTGTGGAACCTACTATGTTTCACTTAAAGCTGATGAGGTGCTAACCAAAACCAGCATATGTTCCTGGGGTCAGAGGTGGTAGAAATCATGGTAGAAATAAGGAGAAAGCGATTAGGGATGGAGAACAAAAAAACAGAAAGACACCTCTCAACTCTTATGGGATCTCATGGTACCTGACCCAGGACATACCCCACCTGACCCCGCTGTTTTGAGGGGAATGCTGTTATTCCTTTTCCTAATCCTGAGCACCGGGGCCAGGATTTGAGATCCCCAGCTCTCAAGGCAGAGCTTCCCAGATCTCTGCAAGTGATCTCAAATCCTGAGAGCCTGAGTTTTAACAAAAGCTCATCTCCACCCATCACTGATACATCTGTGTGCCTGAAAGACTAAACTGGAAGAGATTGAAGTCTCCAGGAGTCAACTGTAATGATGAATGTGGCATAAAAATATGGACAAATTGGAATAAATTGGGACTCACCTGGTACTCTGAGAAGCAGCACAATACATTTTACATCTGTTTTAAATATGGTAAAATCCATTGTTGCAGAAACTTGTTCATCATTTGGGCCTACTTATTAAGCTAAGAAAACCACACATTTAGCTCTGCTTCAGGTACCATATGATAGATTCTGGTTTTATGTAATCTATTATGAAGTCAGTGTAAAATACATTTATGGATGTGGTAAAACTTTTCTAGTCTTTCCTAACATCAATATTTCTAAAACATTACCTCAGAGAAAATAAAGTATTTCACCTCAGAGAAAATAGGTGTGATAAGCCCCCTAAAAAGAAGGTAGAAAGCAAAGAATGTTAAATTTCTATTTTCCTACTGCTAAGACATTTTCACATTAAGGCAGCTGATCTGCCTGTCACTCTGAGCCTTACTACCAAATTCCATCCAAAAAAGTCTCATGATCAAGATTTGTCAGTGGATAATTTAGTTCTGGATTAATTCAGATATGATTCTTCACTCAAAACCTAAGCAGCATTTTTACATATTCTTTATGACACTCTCCAGATAGGCTTTCATCAGCCTATGAGCCACATTTGTGTCTACAATAATGCATGTTTCAACAGAAACTGTTAAACACCTTTTCTTTGCAAACAATTCTAAACATTTGCAACTAGATACATCCATTACATTGCAGAAGCCTAGCTCAGCATCAATATCAAATGTCTTGTTCTATGAGCTTGAGTCAGATGGGAATTTAGAGATCTGCCAGATGTTGGGTATCAGCCTGAGATGCAGGGAGTTCTCCTCTCAGCTAAGGAGTGAAATAGGGAACGGTGGAATTTCAAGCATTTGGCAATGTGTTTTGTTCTGTATGACACAATACTAATTGAGATAAACAGATGCACTCCAACAACATCTCTTGCCAGGTCAATTTCCAAAAACTAGTGTGAGAGAATATCCCAGTCAGCAAAATGTTTCAAGCTAATGCTTACCTCTGAGCATATGTTTAGTTTCCACTCATTTCAACAGGACTTAAGAAAAGGCTTTTGTAGTTGAGGGTTGACATAAAAAAGTGGTTAAGTATCTTTCTGAGTCAGGGCCAAAACTGGAATAAACAAATAACAATTAAAAAAATCCTGTGGAATGTATAATGCATTCCCATTCCACTCATGACCTGTTTAGACATAGAGAAATATTGTCCAAATACTCATGCTGCATAGTGGCTGCCTACTCTAACACAGGTCAAAATGTCCTGTTAAAAAAAAAAAAAAAGATTTTTGGATAGCCTGCAAGTTTCCAAGGCTTATTTTACTGTGGAGGAGGTACAACACATGGGAATTTTTTGTTATATTTTCTTTTAATGAGTCCTGTAAACAATTGTTTCACAATACAGTCTGAAAGGCTAGAACAATTAAATGACTACAGATGTGTCAAATGATGCAGGAAAACCATGAGACACTTCCAAATGAGTAGGAGGAGGGCGCGAGGAGACCATATCCTGTAATATATGAATCTCAGATTCTTTGGCATGCAGCTTATTTTTATGGAAGTGTCCCAGTAAGCCTAGAACAATCTAAGGGTTTTCAAAGTATTTCAAATCAACAGCATAAAAACGCTGTTAAGAACAATCTTTTTATGCTGTGGTGATTCTGAATTGGCCTGGGAACAGTATAAAGAATATGCAAGAGCTAAAAGGACCAAATTATTATTGCATTCACAAGCTGTAGGTGAGAAACAATTTCATAAAGATAGTAGAGTTCATTAGTGCAAGAGGCATGGAGGAAGCAGTGCTGTTTGCTTTCATCTACTTTTGCTGAACCTCAGCTTGGATCTCAGCCATCGACACAGCTTGCAACAATAATAGGGCTGCTCTAAGTTATGCCATCTTCAAATGGCCTCTGTGGAGGCTTGTCCTGCAAGTCATTACACGGGGGCCACATTTGTCACTTTGTCTTCTGAGTCTCCTAGTGAGTGATTATGTGAGGACCAGTTCCAGCCCTTTTCTCTACCTTTTATACCTGAAGAAAAGCAGGTCTCGTAGCTGTGATTGCGTGGCCCAGTCAAAGTCCGAACTTGGACTGAGCCACCCTTGATAACACCAGTGGGAGGAGAAAAGCAGGGTGCTCTCAACAGCAAAAATCAGACAGTAGGTTCTTTCGCAGAATAAGGCCCCACACAAAACTATTTGCAAACACTACCTGGTCACTAAGCCAAATACTCAAACACTGTTGGATGTGGTAATGACTCCATGTGTGAACAGAAGAGGAAAAGGGGTGGGTGGGTGAGGAGATGACAAGGCTTTCTGCAGAAAGCATCAGCTTTCAAATCATGGAGCTTTTCGAAGGACATGTCTCTGCCTGATGATATTCTTTTGCCTCATGCATAAAAAAGGTGGCTCAAGGCTGAAAAAATCCCAAACACGGCTTACTCTTCTCTACAGCTGTGTGGGTTTTTCACAAAAAGAAATAATTTCGTATTCTTTGTTTAAAAAAAACAAAACAAAAAAACCCACCCCAAAACCCAAAAAAAAAACCCCAAACTTCAAAACCCACAAACTCCAATAATTGAAAATAAACTAAGGTTAGTTTGAAATTAGCTGTCATGTACTAGTGAAGGTTTAGGGAAAACTGTTAGGGAAAATCAAACATGTGAAAAGTTGATCTTAGGTGAGCGTGTTTCCTAGCAGCCCATAGTCAGAGGGACCCTGGATCAATAATGCTGCAAATTGTTATGACATACCACTGTGAGAGAAGTTACATGCCTGAGCTTCTGAGCTTTTGTGCATTAGCACTGGACCTTAAAAGAGAACAAATGTCTTCCCAAAAATACTTGGAGACCACTAGTGCCTGAAGAATAAGCTTCCACTACTTCAAATATTTTCTTTTCAATAAGTCCCCTTCCTCCCATCTTCTGAGAATGTAATTAGATATTCTAGAAGTCTCTGTGGACATTAAAAGCTGTTATATAAGACTCTCTAACAAAATAGGCATATGTATATAAACAAATATAGCCTGGAAGTTAAGTGACAAACAGCAAATTTGTACGATTAATTTGTTTTATGCTCTGTGAAAGAAACAGTCTGTTTAGAAAAGAGTTATATAAAATTATGTTGTACACAATGGTCATCAGATACTAATTACTGTAATATCTTGTGAGTATATAATGGGAAAAAGTCATCAGGTCACAGGAGAAACCCCGTTTTATTTAGCCTTGTAGTCATCAAAGTAATGTCACTATTCATAGAGATCAAGTAATAAGGGGAATTTCTGCCATTGTTTGTTTGGGATTGTAAAGAGGTCTCTGGAAAATTTCTTCTGCTATCCAGTTGAATACAAGGGAATCATAAAATCATAGAATAGTTTGGGTTGGAAGGGATCTTAGGGATCATCTAGTTCCAACCCCCGGCCATGGGCAGGGACACTTTCCACTAGACCAGGCTGCTCAAAGACCCATCCAACCTGGCCTTGAACATCTCCAGGGATGGGGCATCTGCAACCTCTCTGGGCAACCTGTTCCAATGTCTCAAGGGGTCCCCCTTCCCTGCCCCTGTCCAGCAGCAACGCCCTATCGGAGAACCTGAACTTGATAAGGGAGTTGCAGCAAATTCTGTAATAATGTCACCAAAAGAGTCATTCTCATCACCAAATTAAGTGAAAGATTACATCCAAATGCAGGACAAAGTATGGCACTACAACAGATAGAAGAACTACATAGCCCATATCAAGAACAGCCTAGTTACCATACCATTACTTTATAAATATTTCAAACACATGCAGTAGAAATCAAATTGTTCAAGTTGTACATTGTCATTTCCATGACACTGACAACAGCTAATGAAGACTAGATTCCCAATAGAATGACCCATTACATGGTCCATTTTCTTACTTACAAATTTGTGATGCAAATGAGACCTAAACTCTGACTTCAGATTTTCTCCCACCTTTTGAGAACTGGGGCTTTATCTGGGTCTATTTTCCAGTTCGGAGAAACCAATGTAGCAGATAGTCATCAAAAAGAAATTAGGTTTTGAGTGTTTTATAATGCAAACGGTAAGATGGCACTTGCTTTCAGCATAGCATTCTTATTATTATAAAATATAAAACTAACTCTATAAGTGCTTTTCCTTTTTATCCACCTGTCTTTGGTGGAGCATGATGAATTAGTTCAGAGTATTTTTCTTTAAAACATTAGTGGATAATTCCTTTCTGATTTGCTCAACTCTAAATGTAACTCTATAATGTAAACAGATGTATGTGTATTATATGAAATATCATACATAAACACTAGCAGAATCAATTTTAGACGTGATATTTTAAGTAGATTTTTTTTTCATTACAGAAAACCTCACAATTTATATATTTTTTACACTGCCATCTTACACACAGCCATACACCTTCCATCCAGCCTCACTCAAGTCAGCGGAAATGTTTTCCTCAGCTATGAAGAACTTTGGATCAAAGACCAACTGATTTGCCCACACACTGCATCAGAAGAAAGGCTGGAAAAAGATGAAATTGCGTAAAACCTGTAGCAGGAAGGCTTCCAGCTACAACCATCTGCTACTAGCTCCTTTCAGATGACATCTCCCTGGTCTTGGAGTCTTGGAGTAATTTTATACACATGATCGTTCCGTGGACTACTCCTATCTTTATAGAACGGAAGTGAAAAATATGAGCTGTGTATATGTTTCTTACAGCAGAAGCATTGTCTTTTCCGAAAAACGTCAGGGAATACAGAAACGCTGTACAGCTGCTTAGAGCTGCATCATATCTACTTTATATGGACTTTATTTTTAATAGAATATCTCAAATCTTTTTACAGCCAGGGGACTGAGTGAGCAGCTGCGTGGTCCTAGTTGATGACTGGGGTTAAACCACAACAGTCTTTTCTGGCACCCAATATGGGGTTTGAAGGGTTCAAGATAATGACAGGTTTGATTGCAATGCTAGATCAAATTTATAGCTGTTGGTGCTGTTTAGCTATTAACTGGCAGGCTCTGGTGCTTCCATGGGGCCTGCTTGCTTTACTGTAAATTAGGCTATTAGCTGAAAAGAGACTTTGCCAGCTTTACTCTTTAGAGAGCCCCTTAAACTACTATCAACTGGCTGTCATATGGCTGAAATAAAATTTAGAAATTTTAGCACAGCATGAATCATATTTACATCTAGAAATAAGACACTATAAACATTTCATCCTGCAGAGGACAATATTTCAAGGCTCTTTTCTACATTCCAGAGTTATCAAAACGTATATTTTATAATGAAAAATTGTGAGGAAAATACTGAGTAAACTGTAAGCAAAAATAAAGTGCTTTCTCAAAATTTTCAGTAGCCATGAGAAGCAAACCCCAGAATCTCATGAATGAAAGTGATGTTTCTTGCGTCCAGTGAATCTACACATGGAGTTTCTCTGTTGGTTCAGAAGGTGACTGGCTCCAAGCAAAATTTAACAGAAATTACCACATTGAAGCAGATCATAAAATAGCGAGCATTTAAATGAGAAACTTGGAAAGAAAGGTCAAAGATTTTTTTTTTAATTTATCATAAAAGTTCCATAATTTTTGAATTTGTCATAAAAGTTCTCTTTTCCAGGGAAAGGCAGAAATTATGTTTTTGGAGAGAAGGGCCATTATCTGTTCAGGTAATTAAATTATGAAAAACGAAACTTTCCTTTAAAAATTTAACATTTTACTGGGAAAAAAAAGTGAAAAAGGACAGTTCTTTTTAGTTGAAAATGTATTGGAATAAGAATGTCAAGGCTATAGAGCAGATCTGTGATAGGAAAAATGTTTTTGAAAGCAAAACACACACCTCATAAGATAGACATTTTGATTTGTAGGAAAAATGCCTAGACTTTACATTGGAAAACAAAACTCAGCATTATGTCCATGCCATTGCCAGATTTGCTCAGTCTTGTGAGTCAGGGGCAACAGTCTTCCAAAATTTATCTCAGTATAGTATATAAAAATATACAAATATTCAATATAATATGTATATTTGTTCATTTGCTATCTGACTTTACTTCATCAGTCAGCCAGCTTGACTTCAGAGGAAACTTTTGATTCTTTTTCCTTCTTAACCACTAGGGCTTCATGGATCTGTAATTAAAAATGTATTTTCCTGGCTATGCTATACAAAATATGTTAAGTATTTGACCAAATGCTGCAGACTGGCCATTTTGATCAAAGAGATGGAGACATTTCAGTAACAAAATATGGCAATATTGGAATCTTTGGGAAGTCACGGCATTCATGTTATAATTTACAGGAGAAGGGGTTTATGTCTAGCTCTTTAATGCACTTAACAAATTAGCAGATATTTGAGAAGAAAAGAACTCTGCCTTTTTTTGTTTTGCTTTTCTCAATATTTTATATTGAGTTATTCTGTATCATTACTTGAAGAAGAAGCATCAATTTATTGCATTCAGCCTGATCAAGTTCTATGTTTCGCGGAAGGGTTTTCAAATTTTATGCCTGGACATATAAGCCATGCACCAATAAAGGAGGATTTCATTGTAAATTTCCCCCCTAAGCCAGGAATCAGTAATGCATAGAATAGAAAAACTCTCAAGAATAGCTATCAACTGCGATTCATAGGATCTAATTATTCATATTTTGCACCTAAGACACATGCATATTCCCTCTTTTCCCCCAAAAAAGGGTTTACAAAGTCCAAGATTTTCTAAGGTAAAAGTTTGAATATTTTTCCATAAAAAATAAGTGTCAAATAACTATAAAACTCATGTCTTAAGTAATAATGTCAGTTTAGAAAGTTCATGAATACTGAGTACACTAATGATTTAGTTTTCACCTTCATTTTTTTACTTTGATTATGAAATTAGAAGATTTCGGTGAAGGGTTGATAATTGCAATCAATACATAAATAATACTTGAAAAAACACTCAAAGTCAACATCGTCTTTTAAAATGTGTTTCCAAATAATTGGACCATTGTGGGCTTAAAATCAGTATATCCGATACACATTTGGGCTCAATTAGGGCTACAGAACTTAATCTTACAGAATCGTTATTTTTAAAAAAATGCTACATAAACAGGCTCCAGCTAACTGTTCTGAAATTTGGAATGATTTTTGTCTCTTTCTCCTTTTTGTGTACTTCTGTAACCAGAAACATCAAAATATTTGGGCTAGTCCTGTGGTAGTTCCTCAGGCACAAGTCTTGTTGACTTAGGCTTTTGCTGGAGTAAGAAACTTAGGGCTGTTCCCATACTACAGTGCATGGTATTTTCTCAAGGGTACTGAATATAGCTGTTAAAATTGTTTCTTGTTGTTCCCATAAATGCTAGTTGAAAAATAAAGTTTTCTAATACCCTATGAATTAAAATTATATTAAGACTATTTCTGAATGAGATGATGAAGATCAACTTAGCACTGTGAAAGATACAAAGCAGTTCAAGGTAAAAGAGAAAAGATTATTGTCACAACACTGCCTGAGGAAGAAGTCTGAGGTTGAACAGAGTTTATTTTAGAATAAAAATCAGAAATTAAATCCTCCAGAGATTAGAATTGGCATTCAGAGTCTTCCACAGCAAGGTCACCAGTTCAAATCCAGTGTAGGTCACTTACCAAGTGGTCATTACCAAGTCATGGTTGGTCAATGAGCTGGTGATCTCATGGACAGGAATCCACACCACTAAAACCTCTGCCACAATTGGCACCTATACTGGATATTTCACTAAAGAAACCAAGGGCTGAATTGAGTGCAGAGACAGAACAATCCTTTCACCATAAGAGGTGACGCCTCAAAAAACAAGTCAGTAGGATTTACGGTAAGCTTGTCTTAGCTGAAAGTTACTGTTCACATTCATAACCAATAATCAAGACACCCAATATCTGGGTCAGATTCCTTCTGACCTGTTTTAGTGTTGTGATGCCCAAATAAATGCTGGTTAAACAAGTTATTCCTGGCTCTTTCATCAGGGTCGTGATTTCTGTATTACTTCAAGAGAAGACGACCATATAATTATCCCCATATGGAACCCATTTCTCCCTCTCTCCAAATGATAATTTTAGCTGCTGATTTCATTGCCAGGAAGAATATTCAGTTCACAACTAGATGAAAATAGGTTTTCTAATAATACTTGACTTTTCATATTTTCATACACAAAAGGATGCTCCAAACATTCATAGGGCCTTTCAGAATATGTGCAAAGCAAGTGAAATGAAAAGATCAGGGCTTCACATGGTTTCTGATTCTGAGACAATGAAATGCATTGCAGAATTCACTCCTCCTCACAGCTCTCTCTCTACTGTAGCACCAGCTTAGTTCGTCATTTTACCATACATTTGTGAAAACACAGACATGACAGTATAAATTCCTAACTGACTCTTCAGACTCTGGAAAGCCTGTAATGAGAGGCATGAATAGCTCTGATCAACTTCACACACGGTGCAGATCCCATAGCTGTATAGCCAAAGAAATAAAGTTCCATCTTATGGAAGTTAGAGGCTCAGGGTTTGTTTCTGGGTCACACCAACATTTAGGCCCTTGTTAGAACATAAAAATACAAGTGGTTATACTGATTCAGACCAATTATCTAGCTAATCAATTATTCTGTATTCATAACTGGACATGTAAGAAAACATAGTAGAGTAAGTATAGAGGCTATTTCTTCTCCTCATACTCTTCCACCCTGCAGCTGCTTTCAACTCAGCAGATTTTCTGAGCTTGTTATGATTTAATCTATTCAGGAACTCTGAGGGCCCTCTATTTCAAATACTTGTCCAGTCTTCCCTTGAATCTGCGTATATTTCTTATATCCACAGTGTCCTATGGCGTTCCATAGGACAACCACTCATTTATGAAAAGTTCTCTCCTTCAGCTGAATTGCTTGGTTTTTATTTGAATGAGGCTCTTACCAGTTTCATTTGTTGGCCCTCAGTTTTCACACTGGAGAAAATTGTGATCAGTTTTGATCACTACCAAATCTTCTTATGCCAGTCATGATTTTGTAGACCTCTTTTGTATCCTTCCTGAGGCTGGAGGAGCCCTAGTCTTTGCAATCTCTCTTCCCATGCAAGCTGCTCCATGCTGCTGGTCATCCCTGTATCTCTTCTCTGTGCCTTATTGAGTTCTAACATAATCTTTTTCAGACAGGAAGACTACAAACGCACACATCATTCATGTTATGAATGAATTGTGCATAATGAGGTTTTCCTTTTTTTTTCCATTCTTAAAAGAGCCTAACACTTTGTTCATTTGCTAAACTGTTGCTAAGTACTGAGCTGATGTTTTGCGGTCCATCACAGCACCAAGGTCTCACTCCTGAGCAGTTGCAGTCAGCTCAGAGCCCACTATTTTACCTGTGTATCTAAAAATGATTTTTATTGTGGACCACTCTACCTCACTGGAGACAGTCAGGCAAGAAGCTATAGCTTTAGTCCAGTCTGAACACATACAGAAATGAAAGATAAAACTGCAATTTAGAACTGGATTGCTAACAAAATAAAACCAGCAGCAAGAAAGCTGGAAAGATATACTTTTGAGGCTCCTTACAATCCTTTATTCTGCCTGTCAGCAGTGATTCTGGAGCAATGATGACTCTGAGCTTGGCCGTACAGGAGACATTGAAAGTGCTGCACTGGGATTTTAATGTCTGTGGAAAAAAATAATTTCAGAGTTGTACATCCAAGAACATTTTCAGTTACGCGTTACAGTTGTGTTTGTCCATTTGCACGATGGATAATAGGAAATAAGGACTTCTCATTATCTTACATAGTTGACAATAATGAAGAAATTACTGCAATTCACTGTGCAGTACAAACTAACAGTCACTATTAATGGCACTGGTAAGGAGGAGGAGTATGAAGGTTGAAAGATGAAGCACTTGTCTAAAGTTCCCAAGAAATTTAGCCTAGGTCTGGGACTTAGGAAAGCCATACTGACATTTCTGTGAAGAAAGATTTTGTAGCAGCTGGGGAGTTTTGGCAGATTAGTTGCAAATCTTAAAGATCAGTTGAGATTTATTGAAACTTGAAATAGTATATCTTTAAGTCTTTTAAGGGTTGGCTATTTTGGCTATTAGGATATTTCTATTAAATTCTGTTTGAGTGAAAGGACGGTCTTGTTTATAAGGCCCTTAATTGGCTTTCAGAAAAAAACTAAGTTAACACTCAAATGCATTTGGTGTGACCTGGGGCCAATTGTTCAAATTCATTATTCCTCAGCTTTACATGTGATTTAGGGACAATAAAAACACTTTTCTTGTTTATGTGTGGGTTTGTCTCACAATATGTGACTGATTGCATTACAGCTTTTCTAGCAAAATTTGCCCATAGAGCTTGCATTTCATAATTATGGTCTTAGTTGTCATCTTTTTAGCTTGATTTCTCTTTCTACTCATTTCTACACTGCCAAGTACACAGAGTCTCAGTTTCTGTGCATGAGTACCACATGTGGCTAGTTTTAAGTGTTCTCTTCCTGTAATGTTGGAATGACTACAAAAAATGCCTTTTCATTTCTTGTCTGTGCCTTCAGACTGTAGACTGCCATGGATGCCTCCTCAAAGCCAAAATGGATGCCAGATTAAGAACTGAGGTTTAATCCACAAAATAAACAAAATAATACTGCTTATAGACATTTACATAAAGTGAGCCATTCATAGAATGATGAGAATCTCTTTCGGTGCTTAAGACATCTGCTATTTTTTACATGTATTTGAACCAGAAGCAATAGGTCAAGTCCAAGAGTGGGTCTAAGCCACATGGCAAGAGCATAAGGGCAGTTTCACAACAGGGAATTCAAACTTTATCACCTATCTACACTGGCAGTGACTACTGTAGTAAGATTCTCCCTTGATTCTATCCCCATACAGAGTAGCTATTTTAATGTTATAAACATACCCAACACACTTTTAAAATCTATAAAACCAAGTAAGAAAATTAAAAACCCCTTTTAGAAGAGCCTCAGTAAAAAAGCAAACTTCATCAACAGGTCTTACAAAGTGTCATGGACCCACCTTCCCTTTCCAGAGGAAGTAAAAGCTGTAAAAATGCCTGCATAATGCCTATTTCCCAGTTCTACTATGGGCTCATGTCATCAGAAGCACCACAGTTTGTGCCTTGTCCTAAAAGATTTCATTGCGAGGGCCCAGCTATTGATGAATTCTCTGCTTACACAAAAGTCTCACTTCTTGTCCTCCCTCCTTCCTCTGTCATTTGCCAGGCATTCAGCAGAGAATACATTTATACCTTTTCTAACTGAACTCTCTGGGACTGAAGGATGGTAGAGGCTGCAAACGTGGCGCACTGCCCATACTACACACTCCTCTGTAGAGCCCTGTAAAGGATCCAAGCAAGGAAAAGCCAAAATAAACCAACAAAGCAAAATATTTTCCTTCTAATATCTCATTGAAGCAGTGGGCTTAACAAAACTTCAGACAGCACTTAACTCTTAACTTAATTCTTACCAAGAGCCCCTAATTTTTTCTCAGGAAAAAAAAAGACATTTCTGAGCCTGGCCAAACTAATCCTGAAATACAGGAGAGAGACGCCCAGTGCACCTTGGATGATTGCTAACAATTCCTGTCTTCCTAATATGAAAAGTCCTTCTCTAGACTGAGGCAGGGCTCTCTACCAACATGACACAGGCTAAGGACCAGCTTGCAATCTCCTTTTCATGCTGGCTCACTGGCTTGTTTACTCAACATTATCATGTATTAGTTACTTAAAGAAATGAAACCTGTGCTCTAGTGTTCTTTTCTAGGAAAGCATTCCTAGATGCCTGCAATTCTTGGTATCAAATGCTAGTAAAGGCATGCAAAACTGACACTAAATGAAGCCATTACAGATCATAATGACCTTAACCAAATGCAGTTTACCTGGCAGGGAGGACCTCAGTGCCCCAGTATACTGCAAATGGTGAAGCATGAAATACAGTCAACTCACATGACTGTTGCTAGGTATGAACAAAATCCAGATGGGTTCCTCTGAATCCGAGTTTTGCACAAAAAGTTGTGTTGGAAACAGGTCCATCATTCATTCCACAATGTTATGACTCCTTTTTATTTGGGCTACATATTTCCTGAGCCTTCAAAAATACTACTCGCCAGCAAAACCAGCATGCTAACTAGTCACATTTATTCAGTGGATATTTGTATCCATTGGCAAGTGATCGTTCATCATCAGTTTTTAGCTTACACAAAACAGCCCTGCAAGATGTGGAGACTTTTTGGAAGTTTCTTACTTCACTCAGGCTGTTATCATGACAGAATCTTGATCTGAGATATTTTATATCTCAAAGGGTCTGTTAGTGAAGACTCAGTTGGGCGTCAGCAGTGTTATCTATCTCCCATCATTGTTTTTGGCTGGGCCAGCTAATTATAGGACTGAGCTTTCCCATTGTAAGTACTTTGGCTGTGAGATATCTGTCAGATGTTTTCACAGCTCCCATGTTAGCCATAAACACTAGACCAATAATTTAAAACAGTCAGGAAGATGCACTGAAGCTACACAGAGTCATGACACCCACTAACCTTCTAGTGTTGTTTTTGTTCTGACATATACTGAATGGATGGTCCATCATGCTCAGGAATGGACGAGAAACTTTTTGCTAGCTTATGATGACCACCAATATTGGCAAAATACATCCATGCAGCTCCATATAGTGACATTTACAAATTACTCCCCAGAATACCACAGATTATCCAGCCAGTCCAACTTCACCTCTGAAATGCGTATTTCCCAGCTGGTTTTGGTAGTGACTCACTCAAAAATGGTTAGTGTTACAGCTCATCATGGATAAAGTGAGGCCTGGGCAAATCCCAATGGCTGGTTCTTTCTCTCACAGAATAATTAGGACACAGGCCAGTCCTTCCCATGCACACCAGCTGTGCGCTCCTCAGCCATTGCTAAACAGACAGATGCATAATCTGGAACTGGTAGTTGCTGTCAGTCAGCTGGCTGTTATTACGTCAGGCACAGGATAATCTCCAGGACATTTTGTGAGGCAAGGGGCTCCCAAAAGAACTTCTTGACTGTGCCATATGTGCAAGAGTCAAGTAGAGAGAAGCCAAAATAAAATTAAAACAAAAAAGAACAAGTTCAATTTTCCTCTAAATAACAACATGCTACTGAAACACACGTAACAAAAGTTTGTAAAACCCTTACATCTGAGCTCTTGTACAGAGAGTTGCCTAGCAGAAGGCAAAGTCCCTGAGCCCACTCAAGGGGCAGCTCTTCCTGGAGCCTGAAAGACTGCTAGTCACCACTTGTGGAAACTAATGTCACTTGAATGACCATCCTCCTTTTTCTGAGCTTCCTCTTCCTATCTAATTATTCTAGATCTGGAGCAGGAACAGGCTCTCCAGGGTTATGCCACTTTCTGTTGTCATACCTGCAAAGATCAGACTCTCACACAAGACACCTTTGCAAGACTCTACACAAGTAAAAGGACTCGCAGCATGAACAGGTGTGGAGTAGCTGAAGCCTTAGGTATTAGCATAGGCCCTGCTCTCTGTGCAGAAAGACACACCGCATATAGACTATCCCTTACATGGGGATCCTTCACCTGGCCAGAGCTATAATACAAGACCCAAGAAAGTGAATACATAAAGAAATAGATCAGGTTTCCTTTCTAGGAAATACAGCCAGTTAATTGAGATTATGTTTCTGGTTTGGATCTTGTCATCATAGTGTCAGTGTCACAGTAAACGAGCTCAAAAAAACTCCATTTACAATTAGGTATCTAGCGAAGGTGATTTACAAACTGCCTAGCACCCATCAGTCTTTTGACATGTACAAGCAGATTTTCTAAAGAACTCAGTGTGCACTTCTTTTTAAAATCTATCTTTGTGTTTTGGGAGTTTTCGTTGATATCCTAGTCCAAAGGGAGTGGCTGTGTGTGGAGCTCTAACTACTGCTGGTTCTACAGCATATTTTATATTCCCCAGATTAAGATCTTTATATTTCAGAAATTATATAACATACTAAATATCAGCAAAATAAATTACTCATTTCAATTCACTTTGAGACTTAACAGGCAGACTTTAAAATTCAGCACATATACATAACCCCTCATAGCTAAAATAATCTGTCAAAATGTCATTTATAAGGCAGTTAATCTTCCAGGGAATATTAAGTTTAAGACACATTTAATAGCAATCTTTTTCAGACATCCTGAATAGTACAGTTTGCATGACCTTAAACACTCTTCATCAGGACACAATATCTCTTAGAAATTAACTGTTTAGAGAGAAATACTTCTTTTACCAAAAAAAAAAAAAGCCTTCCTCAGAGAAAAATCATGAGGCGATAGAACTATAAACAGTCTGTCCATGGACACTGTTTTTTTTTTTTTTTTTCTGGCTGGAAAGAGTGACTTCCTGGATTTATAAATATGTTGTGGACCTACATATCTATATATCATTTCAACCTGGAACACTGGAAACAACTACAGCTGGGAACTTGAACAGGCACAACACTGGCTGAGGTGATTTAGTTTCCTTTTACTTAAAGTGCATTGGAAAAAATCTTACCAAATACTGTTTCATTGGAATTTGATGATTTGGCCAATTTAGAACTTTTCACAGACATGGTTTAATTTCAAAGACAGTCTGACAGACCCTAGGCAGGCTCCAATCTGTCTCACTGCCAGGCAGGTTTTAAAACTTGGGTTCTTGCTGGCTACTTCATCCAGCTTGTTGGCAGCCCACATAGCAGACTGCTGAGAACCTGGAGATCACCAGCTGTCCTTCCCCAAAACAGTGCAAGAGCTCTGTCCCCATTAATAGAATGTTCCAAGTGTTTTCCTTCTATTTCTTCAGTTGGAACAAACACAAATGTCAAATCAACAAAAACCTCTGAGAAAAAGAATTACTGTTTTTATCTCTGTCTGATTCTAATATCAAGGAACATAACTAAAACATTAAAATTCCACTTGGTGGAAAGTACTTCATATGGGGACTTATAATAACTAATAATCAAACAAGATAATTTGTAAAAAAATGTATGTCTTCAACCAAGGCTACTTTTTGTTGATGTATTTTTACATCATGCATTTGTAAAATATCACAATAGGATTCTAATTCCTTGGTCAAAATGCAAAATTATATCAGTAATACTACACCGTAGAAAAAAGGGAAATCATTGCCACACCTTCCCTTCATGGTGTTTGGACATTAAAGGTAAAGCCAAAGTCCTATTAATTATCATTAATATAGAATCATAGAATCATCTAGGTTGGAAAGGACCTTTAAGATCATAGAGTCCAACCACCAACCTAACACTGCCAAAACCACCACTAAACTACATCCCTAAAACAGACCCATTTTCTAGCTTAGTCACGCATACACAACGGCATGCTGGAACTTCACAGAACTTCACCGAATCACAGAATGGTAGGGGTTGGAAGGGACCTTTGCAGATCATCTAGTCCACCCCTCCTGCCAAAGCAGATTCACCTAGAACAGGTTGGACAGGATGGCATCCAGGTGAGTTTTTAATGTCTCCAGAGAAGGAAACTCTACAACCTCCCTGGGCAGCCTGTTCCAGTGCCCTGTGATGCTCAAAGTAAAGAAGTTTTCCCTCATGTTGAGAAGGAATTTCCTGTGATCCAGTTTGTGCCTGTTGCCCCTTGTCCTGTCACTGGGCACCACTGAAAAGAGTCTGGCCCCATCCTCTTGACACCCACCCTTTAGATATTTATAAACATTGATGAGATCCCCTGTCAGTCTCCTCCAGGCTAAACAGACCCAGGTCTCTCAGCCTTTCATCATAACAGAGGTGCTCCATTCCCTTAATCATCTTTGTAGCCCTCCACTGGACTCTCTCCAGTAGTTCCCTATCTTTCTTGAACTGGGGAGCCCAGAATTGGACACAGTGACATGGCAACCTAGACGACAGCAAGGCTGCTGCTGCTAAAATAAAGACTTGTGAAATTACAGTCTTTGTTCCATAATCAGAATCAAGTACAGAAAAGAGAGAGTAATTTTACTACAACTATACTGACTGGTCATCTTTGAATTAGCTATCCAGAGTTTTCACATTCATGGTGCATTTTTCAAAACATTTCAATGCCACCTCAATGGGAGAATATTTACTCTGGCTCATAGAACTTCCGATATGCTTCTAAAGTCTCTGAAAGAACTTTGAGGGATGGCATTTGTTGTTTTGTTTCTAATGATAACATAGCATAGTGTCTGAAGAACACACAAGGTGAAACAGGATATAGCAATTAAAAACATAATGTATGGAGCATTTAACCATTCTAATGGAAAATTCCTGGTGCCGCCCTCTTCTTCTGCGGGTACAGCATCTCTTAAAAACGGAAAGAAACAAGAGCACTGAAGGATGTAAAAACCCTGGCTGTCTATGAAGTCTGGGTTATTCACCAGAGTAATGGAAGCTTGGGCTGTAACTGACCCCACAAACAAGGAAATACCAATTGCAAATGTCTAATCTGACTAATAGCTAAATTACATGCTTCAAGATTCAAATGCAAAAGTTTTAGTTACTGAATGTACTGACCTCTCAGAAATTACAACAGTTCAGTACAAACAGGCAGCTGGATCATGGCCTCCTTCATTTCAGCTGTCTTTGTGCTGTTAGAAATTTTAATGATACAGTTCTTCATGCAAAAGATCGTAGTGTCATGTCCCTACTGACTGGACACTGTTTTAACGAATGGAACTGACCCATGTATGAAAACAGCAACATGAAGAAGTTGCCAATTCATGAAAAAAAAAATAATAGTACTTTAAAACAAAATTTTTATTGCAATTTTTTTTTCTGTGTGCATATAACAATTACAAGTGGAATTAACAATAGGTACCAAAATGTTTTCAGTATCTCGGCTCTGTAAGCTGTTACTGCACATTTCTGAGAGTAGAACACCAGTGAAATTGAAATTATCCTAAACTCTCAATCTCTGGTACACAACCAAATAAAAATGACAATACATAAAGAGACTGTTCTCATAAAGGAAATTCCACATAAGCAAATATTTCCTCAAAGCAAAAACATTAATGATAGTCTAAGCACACATGTCATTTTAAGTGTATGACAACAACCACTGAAGTTCAATTATTCACATGTTCTACATTACATAGTTTTAAATTCCTTAGTAAGATGGAGCCTTTATAAAACAGCTTGGAAATCAGTTTTTTCATCAACATGGAGGAGTAAACAAATTCTTAAGTACAAGCCCTTTAAGAGTTAAAAATATTAGGTTTTTTAATAATCCATGCAAAACTAAAAACCACCCCAGAAAAATGCAAGATATGTCCAAACAGACAAGAAAAAAATAAATAAAAAAAAAAGAAAGGTGGTTAGAATGGTCTACCATAAGGTTTTAACACTATAATTCAATTTTTTTTCCCTAGTAAGATCTATCTTCCTGAAAAGTACAGTTTACAAATGAAGACTGGCAAACTACTAACTCTATAGTTCAAAGTATTCTACTAAGAACAAGGAAACTATGTTTAATCTGATATATGCATCATCTTTATGCAGTACCCAAACGTCCAAACTGACACGATAGCCTCATTCTATTACACCTCATCATTCTCTATCCTGGGGAGTACTAAATTTGATTAGATGAGAACAAAATGGAAAAAGAAACAGAACTACAGGCTGAGGTGCTATAAATGCTGAAGTGAATTTCTGCCCAGTTTTCAATTTGAATTTATGCATATGAAAAAAAATTCAGTGACTGCAGAAGTTCCTCTTTTGTTTGTAACTGCTGTGGAACACTCCAGACACAGAATTTTTTCCTGTACTTCTAATTTGCACTGAGCTCCTGCATTTTTGAAATTTTGAAAAGTTGAAGGACAGCAGAAAATTCGCATCTGTGCAAACAGCCTTCAGTTCTTTTACATCCTGCTTGCCACTTAGCGCTGATGAAAAGTTAAAAACAAAAAAAAGAAAAACCAGCACCAAGTCACAAGCTTTTGGATTCTTGTCTTTGAGGAAATAGAAATTCATTTTTCAGACTTATCTAGCATTTTATACCCTCTGCCTACCTTCCATGCCTGTAAAATTGTGTGTTACCAAGTTGTTAGTATGGTCCTTCCTATAAGAAATAAAGATACCAAGAAAACTGAGCTACTGCTGTCATCTTTAAAGTACTGCCCATCAAACACATCCAATGGAACAGGGTCCTAGATACGCCTTTTGCTTTGCCTATCTAGCCTTTTCATCTTTTTTCTCCACTGAAACTGTTCGTGGTGGGAATAAAAATGGTTCCCAGCCAGAAAACAGACCTGGTGTTGAAAGTTCACCCTCACTTTCAATTCCAACCACCAACAGCGATGAATGTCATTTGAATTGATATTTATTTTTTATTTTTTTTAACAAGCAGAACCATTTAAGTTCTCACAGAAGGTGACAGTAGCAGTGTTGGAAGTTGTTCAGGTACTAGCAGGCTCTGGGAAAGCTTTGTAAATATCAAGAATCCTTCTCAGTACATGGGTCCCACCCCGTCAATGTCAGCCCAGGTCAGCTGAGGCTGGAGTGCAACATCTGGGCTTTCCCCACACCTCTTTGGCCCTGGGCAGTCTTTGCCAGTGCTCACACAATAGCAATGCTGCATTAGATACTGACTGGTCTCATTTCATGCAAGACCTCAAACAATGCTTCCATCATGATCTTAGAATAGCATTTAGCTATAGTGACCCTGGATTCAGACTAGATCCTAAATAAGCATTATAGGTGTCTCCAGGTAATGTTGCTCCAAATGGTTTATACTGCAGTGGATTTCATGGAAATAAATGAGTTAATTCATCAGGTATCTGTATGCCTCCCCGTAGAGTCCCTCTGGAAGCATCTCAATGCAAATACTGGACATTTCATCCTGCCTATGCCCTATCATGTTCTACAAATTCTATCCAACTTCACCAGTACTTGCGTGAGAAACATTCATTTCTAAATTTAAAGCAGCATTTCAGGAACTACTAAATGTTCATACTGTCATAGTTAAGCTTTTATCCCCAGAATTGCTTGTCTGTGAAACGTGTCAGAAGCTTTTAGTTATAACTCATAACTAATAATACTGGAGGTGGATTCAAGAACTCCAGGTTTAGTCACATGCCTGTCTTAGATATTTTGCCATAAAGTTTCATTATTCCTTTATGCTACAGAATAGCCTCTAAGTTGTACTTTTTTCCCATGTCACAAAAACTGACAAGAAAAGTAAAAATGCTATAATTTACATTCTTAACAGAGAGAAATTAATTAATCAAGATAGTCTTTTGAGGCAAAGAATTTTTTTCTTCAATTATCCTGCGTTTTTCATTGTGAAATTCTCTATTCTGCCTTGCAAGCCAGCATGAGTAAATAGAAAAATACAGTTCCCAGGAAGGAATACCATTCAGCCTCCTCTCTTCTAATTCCAATATTCTTAATTTCTACATGAGTGGGAGGAAGTAGTTTGCTAAAACTGCTGGTTGTACCTGAGTCATCATCCACACATACAGGCAACATTCTTGCCTCTGTCTCAAATGGACATAGGTCTTTCTGCTGACTCACAATAAAGAAGGGAATTATGTAAAAAATGTTCCTCCTTGAACATGCCAGAATGAATTCAGAATAATAATAAGAAATGTTCTTTTCTTTGACAACAAGGAACTGGGGTTTTGGGGCCTGGAAAGGATTCCTGAGCATCACAATCCAATACACTTATACTACAGGCAACTACATCGTATATTTCCTTTCCTCCTATTTCAATATCATAATGAAAAAAATTTAGATCTTGTGGTAAACATGCTCAAGTGGAAGTAGTCTTAGTGTTCTGATGGTATCTAGAGGACCTCCATGAAATTATCCAGTACACAGCTGTTGTATAGTGTCGGGAACAGTACAGTATGGGAGAAAGGAGCATGATTTGTAGATGGGGCATTGTATATAGTTGAATTGACATATCTTGGTGTTGAGGTAAGGTTTACTTACATTTAATAGATCTGGTTTTGCCACCGTTATTTTCACATGTCATCATAATGCAAATAAATGGCCCAAGTAAGTCCATCACAATTACCCGGGTGCATATGGTTGACCAAACGGGACTCCCTACAGGTAATAAAGGTAATTTATAGTTTTAATTTTAATTGTATTTAGCGGCCAAGATACAATATTTCGGCATGATGGGATGTGCTATGTTACTCTGGTTCTTACTAATTTCTAAAGTTCCCCAGGTTTGGTGGAGTTGACTCTACACTGAGCTTTGCCTTTCTCCTGCAGAGAAGTGGTCATATAATTATGTTGCATATTAGGTTTGTGGGGCTTTTTTGTAGGGGAGGAATGCATAGGCAAACAAAGGTGATGCATGTATTATAACAATCTATTTATGAATGAGAGTCATGTTACTGACATTAATCGTGTAATCAGAACTGGGAGGGAAAATAATGAAATTATCATTAGCTCTTCAGATCCCTGTCTCTTCTTTCCCTCACTTCACCTTTCAGAAGACGTTCTTATCAGGGACCAGCAGACTATTTACATTCTTCTCTCTCTATTCACATGATAGTGGGATTACATCTGTAGTAAAAGAGCCAGAAAGTTTATAGGTATTTCATTTTGTATCTGCCAACGATTTTTAGTCTGGTCAGTTGCAGTTTAACCAGATCACATTCTGTACTTCCATTTCCAACTTCTTTTCCCTTATTCAGAATTTATTTAAGGAACAATTGCATGGCAAAAGGGCTCTATCCAGATTCAGAACTGATTAATATACCTTTTTTAATGTTTTGACTAACATAATCCAAATACCTAGGGTCAGCCCTTCCTTTGTTATTGAAGGAAATGACACAAGATAGTGGTACCCCTGCTCTTTGATGTACTTTCCCCGAAAGGAAAGTGTGCTTGAAATTACTATTGCTGCCTGATGTCATTTTCAAGTGTGCATCAATGTTCTTTTCTTACAATAACGTGTTTGAAGTTTTCCCTGCGTTTTTAGATTGCCACAGGCATTGAATAAGCTGTAAGAAGGCATATTCACATGTATGCCATGCTCTACATACTGCCTACACTACCTTGTGTAATATCTTGTCAAGAATGATTATTTTGGGGGAAAATAAAGTTAATATAAGCTCTTATTGCAACAGAATACAGAAGGAACATAAGAGTAGATTCAAAAGTAGCTACTGAAAATTCACACCTACAGGGGTGGACAGTCAGAATTTCATTTGGACATCGATCAGGGAAGGCAGCAGAAAACCTTTACGTGACCTTCACTCTGTGGGATTTGCCCTATAATAACCTCGAATTCCATACAGTATCTCTATATCCAGGTTGCATTGGGGTTAACACATCTTAAACCATCCTTTGCACTTTCCTTGGATTCTTTTGCCCCCCTCCCCTGGATCTAGAAAGGTTCTTAGACTAACGTACTCCCCCTTGGAAGCCTAAGTTATCCCTGTTTTACCAGCACCCAGTTCACTAATATGATACCGCTTTTGCCTCTTGCCTACCCTAGGTGAAGCATGGCTTCTTGTTTTTGAGGAGTCTTATACATCAGCCTACATTCACAACATTTGTGCCTGAAAAATATCTTCCTTTCATTGCTACCAAAGATTTAAGCCTGTATGCATTTTGCCAAGAATAAAAAAAAAAAAAAAAAAAAAAAGGTGAGCAAAACAGAGAATGTTTATTACAACTAGTTTAACACAGTTTCAATTTTGGAGAAGGCGCACTGGGTAATTCTTGTCCTCCCTCCTCTCTGTGTATACAGCATCCATTCAGCAACAGTGGAGAAGGAATGAAGAATAAAGTCATGGTTTGACATTCTATTGATACAAACCCAATGATTTTATTCAGAGTTTGACAAATAACTAGTCAGGCAAACTCCTTTCTCTGCAGAGTATAACATAGTGAGTGTTCAGACTACTTAGGATCATTAATTCTTCTAATGAAATATGGTCTTTTTCAGAATGATTTTCTGCTTTTAAGGCAGAAGAAGCTCAGGGCACGATAAGTAACAATTCAGAGAAAAACCTCAAAGACTTGAGTATGATAGAACCAGAAAGAAACTACATGATAAGAGAGAAATTGGAAAAATAACTACATTTCTCAATGTCTGACTATCCCTTGAATTTTATTTTATTTTTTAACAGAGTTTTTTCCCTAACCTCTGACATTGTGGTTACTTCTGTGGGGAATTTCATCAGAAATCAGTTGAAATAAAAGATGAATCCCTTTCCTGACAAATTCCAAAGCATGTGTCTATCAGATATTATTCAGACTAGTGGCAACAAAAAATGTAAACTATAAAATATGCCTGATGTTTCTCTTTTACAGAAAGCTGTGGGAAACAAAACAGCTGGTGAGACCTACACTGAATACAAATAAAACTGATGTGCATTCTTAGGAATATGCAGAATTAAAATAAAGCAACAAAGAAAATGGAGACCTGGCACTGAACAAATGAAACCAACTACTTATCTATATAGTTAAAATTCTGAAAAACAAAAAAACTATGTAGGAGTTGACTACAAGTTTTCAAAGGAACTGAATGTGAAGGTGTTTAAAGCGATTGTTATGCTACAGTTTATGCTGCAAATAGTACCTAAGTCACCTCAAAACTTTTGGAAAATCTGTTAGGCACTTCTGAAGACCTTTTTGTTGACTTAAAGAGCATTACACAAGCAACGTGTGGAAGCCTTTTTCATTCACCTTGAAAGCCAAACAGGTAGGCAAGTTTGTATGGTAAAGGCTTCTGATCGGTAAAGGGCAAAGTCTCCTTTCCAGCATTCTGTTCCTCTGTCTATGTCACAGATAAGTTATTTGACACTTGAATGTAAAAACCCCAACTTTCTTTCTCTGATTTAGCACAATCTCTGCCAGAAGTTCTTTATTTAGTAATGGCCAGTTTTTCTATTTTTGAAGCTAACTTTTTATACATTTATAGATTAATATTACCCTTAGTGATTATAACACATTTGATTTTTAGTCAGTAGAAGAAACAAAATTTGAATTGCAGATGGTACTGAAGTTCCAAGGGTCCACATGAAACTGCTAGCAATTGCATAGCAACTCACATGGATATCTGATGGCAACAATTCAGTTCACAATTTGTCCATTAAGTTCCTGTCATTTGAAATGTTTGATTCCAATAAAAAGCAGTTACAGGAACAGACTTTGTAAGATTTAATGCTCTAGTTCTTCCTCTTAACTCTCAGCAGACAAAACAGTAATTGGTGTCACTGACTTCAGGATCTGGGGTGCTATTTTCCTACACCACTGATGCAAGTATTCTCAACTTTATTTGTATTTGTTCTTATTCTGAAAGCTTTTGTGCCTTCTTTAGCACTTACCTGACTCCTGTACGTTTAACATATTTTTATTGACTACATACCACTTCATATCTTTTTCAGATACATTTTCCCAACACTGGCCAGCTCTCCTAGCCTAATTCACAGCAAAACCATTAAAAACTAAAGTTGTCTTTTTGGTTTTCATAAAAGGGCTCATGTGGAATATAGATCAAAATATGATTATACATTAAAAGGCATTTAAAAGGGAAGAGTAGAAACAATTCTGTAGCATTAGCAATTTTTCTACTGGTAGACTTAAACTGAAGTTCACTTACAAGTGAACTCAATTTCAGTCCAAGTTCAGTTTTAAAATGAAACTATTGGATTTAGTGCCACAAGAAGAAAGGAAGTGGCTTTAAAATCTTGCAAAGGAATTAATACTATGTGTATTTCATTTCATGAGAGTATATGGTTTATGTCTTCTATGTAATTATTAGGGATGGACTCTGCATCAAATCCATTCCTGCATAAGTTTAAAACAGGCTTAGTTCAATGATGGGGGTTTTTTCAGCCAAGAGCAGAAGCCTAATTGCAGACAAACCATGCTATAAGAAGTTGTTCTCATGATATCTCTTTGCTGGCAAAAGGAAATGAGCACTGGAAAACCCATAAGGAAATCTGATCATGTAACATTTCCAGACCAAAGAGGTTTGGACAAGTTTTGGTTAAGCAGACTAATTTTTGGATGCCTACCTGAACTGAACAGTCTGAATTTTTTGAGGTTCAGTGTTGGTTGCTGTCCATTTGAAGAGCTGCTGGCACTTCTATACACATAATCAACAAAAGCCTTTCATCCAAAATGCTTCCAGCTTGCTCTGTTGTGTTTCTAGTGTGTGCTCATAAACTGGCAGCATTGAAACAAGCCGTCTTCTGACATAAAAATAAAAAGAAAGGTAGCAATTCTTCTTCAGACAAAAACTGCAGATGGTCGTAAACTGGTACCAGTCTACCAGTAAACTGGTAAAATGCTACAAAATCTGCTGCAAAGAACCTGTGACAGCGGGGTTTTGGTTTTATAAGCCATTACATTCTAAAGTGAACTTAAGTCACCCACCTAGTCTTTACTGTCATTTCAGTGGAAAAATATATCCCTAGAGCTGCAAAAGTCTGCTTGAGATTACATGGTTTCCTCTCTCACCAGAAGAAGTTGTCATGATGGGTGTTATTAGGATGAAGGTGGATGGACACAAATGAATTGTATAGCTGTTTCTGCCCTGAAGTCTTCTATGAATGTCTTCAGTTTATACAGAAAGGAAGTATCTCTTTTGGTTGCAAGGATTTGCTTTTTTAAACGGGACTCCAGGATATGTCTAACTACAGCACTAAATGCATTAACAGGACACACTGTTGTCCCACAATAGATGAGAATGTAATACCAGCTCTAGAATGCACAGCCTAAGAAGGAAGGTCTAAGAAGGCAATGGTCAGATTAAATTGCTTATATTTTTGTTACTTACCTGATGTCTGACTTTCTGAACACATGAAGGCTTCATGAAGCATTTTTACACCAGTTACAAATGTGAAACTTCTAAACCTTCATGTCCTCTCGTCACATGTTACAGTCAGGTATGATTTTACTGTTCACTATTTTAAAATACTTTGCGTAAGGTCTCTTATGGTGCTCTTCACACATTCCTTTTGCTCAATTCCTCCTTTTAGGTCTATCAGTCCAAAGATTTATATTACTTCGTATTGGACTTTTTCTAGTTCTCCCAGATACTTTGGTAAAACCATCAACAAATCCAACCAAACTAACCTACGTAAAGGATCACCCTAGCTCACAGATCATGGCTAGGGTTATTCAAAGACAGAGTTTGCCATTTGATTCATGGTACGCTGAGCAAAGATTCACTGGTGAGTTGTTCATGATAAGCAATGTTTTGCTTCGTTGTTTTGGAGGTTTTTTTAATTTTTTTTCCTAAATACCTAATGTTAATTTAGAAATACACAATGACTCCATGGATCCCCAACAGCTCCTTGCAGTTTACCTTGCTGAACCTCACATTAAGACTATACAAAAGTCTGGCTAGTTTGTTTCTTTTTTCTTTCAGCCCATATCGTATAATAAAAAATCTTTCCCATTTTAGTTTTGTTCCCTAGCTGTTTCTCTGCCCTAGTTCCTCCTCTTCTTAGTTGCAACTTCACACTGTGGAAACTTGCATTACTATGACTAACTGAGGAGAGAATGAGTCATAAATTACTCACTAGCAAGAGAAGCATCTTAGCAGGCCCACAATGACTTAAAACATCAGACGGGTTTCTGGCCCAAGGTCAAACTCCTAGAGATCCTTGGGTACATAGATCTAAAAAAGCACTAATTAAAACTATTGGCTCTTAACTGTCCACCTGTAGAGATTCTAGTTACACAGCATTCTAATGAGCCACCAGCAAAGGGAGCCAAGCATCTGCTCATGAACATGTTGTAGTCTTTTCTACTTCTCTTTGCTGTACCAGGAAGTAAACATGATATTAGGAATTTGCTTTTTTAATCTTTGTGACCCGAGATGTAAATTGTAGTGCATGACTTTGTTCACTAACTGGGGGATTTGACTTCTGCTTTTACTTAGAACAAACTAATATTGTTACTAAAAAAAGTTCAAAACTCCTCAACTGAAAACACCTCATATATCACTCCAGACAAGCATGAAAGCAAGGTTAATAAAGCAAAAACCAGTTCCTTGCTCAATGAACTGTTCACAAACAGGCTCACATGTCTCTGACTAGTTCATGGCACTAGGTACATTGACACACGTTAGAGCTATCAGCTAAAACACATGCGAGGCAAATTGTATAGGGCTGTTGGTTCTCTGTCGCCCTTTCAGTGAGAGGACAGCTTCCAGTAGCTGTTATTAGATACGAAGTTGGTGTATTCTCTGCAAGTTTCAACAAAGCTGTTCACAAGCAGGCCCTGCTCAGTGAAGCACACAGCTCAATGTTGGTACGCTATACCTAGCTAATTTTCCATCCCCTCCACTCCCAGCTCAACCCAAGTCTTGAAATTGCAGTATTTGGTGGTGCATGTGCAGGGAAATGAGAAGTAAAGGTGGGTAGGAATCCCCAGCCTGGGTGATCAGGCTCAGGTACCTTGCTCAGGGACTCAGCTTTCTTCTCCTCAGCCAGGGCACACGTGCCTCACACTTATAGCTGATTCCCAGTTGAAGGGAAAATACCAGTTGTGTGACCGACTGTTAATTTCGGTGGCAGCAGCAAGCACAAGAGGTCATTTAAAACTGAGAGTGAATACTTTCGTAGGTTATTATGTGGCTGCGAGATGGAAATGTGATTCTCTGGCAAATAGCAATTTTCTGACTTGGACTGTCTTTGAGAAAGCTATTCCCAAGTACTGCCATCATGCCACTTTTATAGACAGCACAGATGAAAGTAAGAAGGGGAATTCTCAGAGAATGTCAGTAGTTTTTCAACACTTAAAAAAAGAAAAAAGAAATCACTTCCTGCAGTATTTTCTCTGAAATGTAAAATGGGCACAGGCTGCACAGCCTCAGTCCCCTAGCAGGAAACAGACTCTCTTTTTCAGCTCAAGTACTCCCACTCCTTCTGTTCACTGATTGATTTTGTTTTGCTTGACTTGACAAGACCAGGTTGGACAAATCTGAATTATCTGTATGTTGCTGACTGGATCAGCTGCAGATCCTTTAGTATGCTTGTCATTTAGTCTTATAAATTACATTAATGAGGGCTGTAAATCTTAGCTCTCTGAGGACATAGCTGTACAATAAAAACCAATTCAGAGCTTTAAAAAAGTAAAGACTCCCCTAGCATGCAGGCTGTTCTTTAAACGCAACACATCCTCTCTTGGATTTTGCCCTGGATTTCTGTTGGTTAGTTTTCTAAATGTAAGTTACCTTCTTTAAAGAAAAAATAAGATTACCTAATAGGCAAATTTTGCTAAACTCTTTCAAAAGAATGGAAGGAAAACATAATTTCACATGAATCTATGAAGTTTTGCATGGGTAGTAATATGTGACAAAATATTGTGCAAACATGTTTTAAAGAGTGGTCTAAAAGTTTGTTCTGGTACCTTTAACCATAGATTTCATAGATTAAATTAATGCTTAGCCACTGGGCAATAAAATAGTGCATATATTCTGTCCATCTTCTACCTGTGCCTGAATAAAAAAAAAAAAAAAGAAAATTAAAGAAAAAGAGACTGTCAAGAAATGTATAAACCTATGAAATCATTAGCAGAAAGAATTGTGTTTAAAATTCAAGTCATCTGACTTTCAGTACTGCAAGAAGCATAAGATGTATTGAAGGACATTCCCAAACCTGGCTTCCCCTGATGTCAGTCTTTTCAGACACAGAAGGGTTGTAAACAAGTGACATAATGCTCCCACCTTTCTCCAAGTTCTCTTTACAAAGCATTTAACATTCAATGAAATGTATTAAATGAACAGTCTGAGTCACATACTAAAAAGTGTAGGTCCCTCCCACAGTCATATACATATTTTTGTATTATAACAGATTTATCAGCCAAAACAATATTTTAACAAAGATAAACTGCTAAAATAAATTTATTACTTGTCTGAAGTAATCATAAACAAGTAACGTGTTATTTTCTTTGGAGAATCATACTAAAAGATGTATTATATATAGGGCACACTAATTTCTAGCAACATTAGAATTCTCTTTCTCTGTCTCTTCCTCATATTCCCGACTTTCTTTGATGTAAATACACGGAATTGCAGTCTTCACTAGCTTGGGGTTTGATATAGCTTTTTAGCTTGCACACAAGGACTAGAGTCCATTACTAATGCACATGCATTCATTGGTTTGACAAGACACAAGCATTTCATGAAGTCGAAGCTAGTTTTGAGTGCACATAATTTATTCACACACTGAATGACACTCTGTCATTTGTTGCCCAAGTGTAACTTGTTAGACTCAAACACAGTTTTTCTTCATTTGTTAGCTACCTTGCATATGATCTGCAGGTCTACTCTTTAAATGAATGTATCAGACATCCTCTTCCACCTCCAGCATTTTTTATGGACATCTCCCAAGAAATGTCAACAGCTACAAAAAATCTTCAACTTTCTGCACCTCTGTGTAACACTAATAACCAGGAACTTTCCACAAGCTCTGCAAAGGTCTTGTTAACACTGTTCTTTGTCTGGACCATGCTTAGTCCATTAATCACATGGACATCTACTGGGTTATGCCAATGCCCAGGGAATAATGGACATGCCAGTACTTCTCTAGCATCCAGCAATTAGTAAGTTCCTACGTAAATTCCTGCCTATTCTGAGAATTACTCATTTCCTAAGATCCTTCCAACTCACTTAGGAAAAAAAAGTCTGAAAATGTTTATTTGGATGTCTGATCATAACATTTCTGTGCAGAAAAATTATTCTCAAAATGTTTCTTCTTTAAACTGTGGTATGCTTGTTACTCTACCTTGATGGATTTCAGAAAGTCCTCTGTGCAAATGAGCAGAAGGAGGACAACTGACCAGTTACTAGACAGACAATATCATCACATATTAGAATATCTCTTTCTCCCAAGCATATCACATATTACACCAAAGATACAGTATCTGTTTGATATTTCAAGTATCCTAGGCGTTTTCAGTTTTGCTAAATTTCTTGGAGCAATTCAGTTTTAACCTGTCCCTCAAATATCTCCTACAGATGCTTCAGTGTTCAGTGCTTTGATGACACCAACTAGCTTTCTGAACATATCTTCAGTAGTCTCAGAATGTGCCCTTTTGTGTGGTTTACACATAAACACATATTGTAAGCTAGTTAGTAGTTGTGTACAGTTCAGATAATTGGATGCATAGGTCCAGGGCACAATGACACAGATGAAATTCAGATGCAGATCCAATACTTTTTCACTACCAGCCCATGTTGACCTTAAAATTGAATCTTGATATCAGTGTAAGAGATCCTGAATATTTCAATTGCCACCATTTCTCAGGTTCCACAAAATGCAGTTAGTGACTCCAATAACACATTTTTTGCTCAAAGAAAGAGGTTCCACTCAATCTTTGTCCCATCCGTTTTGCTACAAGGTCCATACAGACAAATATCTAAAGCTGGTTGGACCCTTTCTTGAATCAGTTCAGTTTCTTAACCCTGCTGAAAACTAATCAATAAAGACCAGGGAAGGGTGGAAAGAGAGGCAGAAAGAGAAGAAGAGAACAAGTCTACTTCTTTTCAGTGTCAAGATTTCTCAGCTGCTCACTGTAGCCTCAGATATGTTTCAGAAATGGTTTTGTCTTGTAAAAATGAGTGGCTATAAAGGATGGCATCAAAATGTGCTCAGCAGATGTTGCCACAAGTCTTGTTGACACATTTAAGTTCTTCTTCCAACTGGGAAACACTGGCTGTGCAATTACCCTTCACAAGTCCTTTGTATTTTAAGTATTAGTCTTCCATCTCATTTGTAACCTTTTTTAGTGACTTCCTAGAAATTTCTTTTTCCAAAGACATAACACTGTTTTATTTTAATAACACACAAAAGGTGTGTTCACTGTAAAGAGTTTGTGGCCTCTTTGATGATACTGAAGCCTGGGTATTTCAGCTTCATGCAAAATTTTGGCAACATCCAAAATTGAAAAATCAACAGGAATTTGGTCAGCTCCCAGAAGGATGTGTTACAAACTATGTCCCAAGATTACACTAGATTGCTATATGGAGGGATATCACTGAAGTTAAATGAATGAAAAATGTCCTCCGACTGAAAGGACTCTGCTCTGTCCTCCTCCACCGCTTATCACAAATGTCATCTTTACCATAGAAATGAAACGTATGCTTCAACCCTGTAACACATCTTAGAATGTTGTAAACTACATTAAAAAACATCACCAAAACCATATTAATACAAGCATTAATATTGAAAGTACAACTAAAATTGTAGAAGTGATATTTATGAGGAAATCATAGCACAGAGAAAACAATACTGCCAAATTGCACTAGCTGCCTATTTGCCTCAGTTTTTTACTTCTGCCAGTTATTATCCTGGCCCATGTATTACCAAGCAACTTGCTAAAGCCAGACCTAAACAAAGAGAAGTGACATTTTGCTGGGAAGAGAGCTGCAGAATTTCTCTCCTTGATTTTTTCTTTTTTTAATTATTATTATTTTTTTAATTCATTAGCAAATCCCTGTAAAAGGATTGGCTGAAATACACTTTGGGCCATGAGTGCAAGTAAACTAGTTTCCTGGCATTACAGTAAAACCACTTATCTCATCTATCACCTATCATTATTAATTACCATGTTACAAATCCTGGAACAAACAAAAGGCCAGGAATGTGGAAAACCAGGTTATAGGGCTCCTCAGACATTTTGCTGTGGCCTTTTCATTAAGTCCAAACATAATTACATGTATTAGCAACAAAGACAGCAGTGGTAAATCTGATCAATGAAATTACACAATTAAATGGTCCGTTGTAAAGTGTGATGGCATTGCCCAAGAAGCAGAGGTCAAGATATGTATGTTAGAGCAAAGTGTTAACCTTGGGTGGCTGACTGAGACACTGAACATCACTACTGCTGCCACACATCCAGGTGGAATTTGTTACCTACGGGGTATAGAAAAAAGAGTGCAAAGGAAATCTGACCTCTACAGGAATGACTGTACCTACTGAAAGCATTTGTCTTAAACTGTTTTACTTCCTTGCCTGGATGCTATGGCAAAACTAATTTTTACTGCAATTATAAATCCTCAAAGTTTAATCTTATATCCAGCCAGCCTGGCACGAAACCTGACTTTGCCACTGTGATCATCTACCAGAAAGGTCAACAATTTTATTTTAATAACATACAGCTTAAGGAGCCAAACTCTCTTTTTTTATTCGCTTCGGCAAGCAAAAATCTTACAAAGGTCAATGGGAATTATGACTGAATGAGGACTGAGTTAAAATTTTGGTCTTTGGGCCAACATTAATAATTTTAACAGTAGGCCAATTTAATCTCTGATGTAATTCCACCTATCTCAGTTAACAGTTGGTCCTGTCTCAAATTGTACCGTTTGTTTTAAAAGCATTTAAGCAGTTTTACTATTGAGAAATGTACATAAATCAATTGATAAATTCATCCTGGAAACTGAGAATATTTGCAACGGAAGGGAGCCTTAACTGTAACATTAAATTCTATAGATATAATTCACAGCTTCATTACGCCCTACTTAGATCACCAAAGAGCTGATTTAACACAACTGAAAACCATAGCTGTGTGCTCACAAAATATACGTGACTAAAACATTTTATAGTTTATTAAGATGTGACTGGTTCTTTAAATTAGCAATTACAAATAGGTCCCTAATGCAAAATGGTCTATTCCATCCTATTTTTATATTCATATCCATAACACAGATCTGCCCAGACTGTACTAAGTTTTTATGTCCATGCCTTTATACAAATAGAGTTTCATGAGAAAAATCAGAAGGTTAGGTTAGATCCAAGGGAAAATATGCCTAATAAAACTGACATTGGGATTTATGTGTTTCCAGAGAACACATTGAAAAGATCCAGAAAGATCTTTGCTTATTTTGACTTCTTGCCTGGTCTGAGGGTTTGCTATACATCTGAAAGTTGAACTGAAAGATTAGAAACCTTAGTGAACCTAGACTGTTTTCAGCAAGGCAGGATTTGGGGCTTAGGCTCATTAAGGAATGTCAATCTGAAGCTACAGTCAATATTAAGAAAATTGTTTGTCTGCTTTGAGGTTTAACTGCCCTCCCCTAAAAGAAGTACCCCGGATATACACATTCAGAGAAAATAAAATACTGTCTATAACTGAGATTATTTAAAAGACTGAAACACACGCCCTCCCCCCTTTTTTAAAAAAGAAATAAATTTGCAGGAAAAAAAAGGAAAAAAAGTGTATGTTTATTTCTGCCTTGCACATGCTTTTTAAAATCCCTTCATTATATACCAAGTAAATATCTAGGGTTGTTTTACCCAGTCATAAAGATTGGTAAAATACCTTAGGGGAGTTTAAGTCCACAGGGCATGCAAAAAATCGTTCAAAGACGGACCCCAACCATCTTTTTTCTTTGTCATGCTTAAGCCTGAATAAAATGGGGCTTTTCTTTCCACAGCAGTCTTTTCCATTTTCTTCTGTTTTGTTTTTCTATTTCAGTGATGAGGAATGCATCAAGGGACAGATGAATTAATCTCTAATACCATATGTGTACATGTGAATACTTCAGTATGTTCAAGAAAACAAGGCTTTCATAACTACTGTACTGACTGATAAAGGCACTTTTTTTCCCTTGGTTGTCCTAAAAGTGCACTGTAAATGCTCTCTTTCATAAGTCTTGAAGGCTCTGCGCAAGACACTGGAATTCCCATCTGTACAATGCATGCTTTCATCTGTGTGATCATCAACACATGTCGAATATGTTTCTGAAAGTCTGTCTTAAAGCTATGGCCATGGGACATCATGTGACCACTGAATCATTTTCTTCCAGCTGAGGGTACATTTTATCTTGCCAGACATTTTCATAGTTTGTGCAAGCAGTTCCTGAAGTCTGATTCAGCTGCTCATGATGTGGCTGTCTGATTGTCTGAATGCAAGGGAAGGTTTAGGATTTCATATTCCTCTCCACGCTGTGACTTTCAATCCTCTAAAATGTTTCCTGAGCGTTGAACATATGCCTGTTTGATTATTCCTGGCAAATGGCATTTAGGGACAGTTTGTTGATTAATTTTAAGCCACACTGTGATGGTCTTCAAAGAACACCTTAATAATTTTAAGTAAGCCATGAGGAAAAGATTTTTTTTCCCCTTCCAAAATACATTCTGCAGCAGCATTTTTCATATTAATGAAAATAATATTTTCATGGCATATTAAGAGAGCTTTTGGGGCTATGTAATGTTCTTATCTACCCCATATTTAATAGGATTTATTGCATACGCCCTCCATTTAATGAGGTCAAACGCACGCAGCGAAGTCTGTTAACCAAATAAAGTAAGTCAGGCAGCTGCAGACTTTAAGTAACTAAATCAGTGGAACCGAAAATCTAGTAGCAAACTATAGTTATCCCTAAACGTATACCGGATTTTTTTTAGCGCCAGTTCAGTGCACATACAAAATGTTTAAGCTACCAAAGCATTGATAACCAGAGAATTATGTTAATATGGTGAGCACCCTCAACCAAATACTGACCTCACTCGACCTCTGTTTTTTCTTACCAGTAGGTCAGCATCCTACCCACCACTTGGACAGTCACATGATTTTACCACAGTGAGACAAACAGGTAAGAATCAGAAGGTATAGGCATATTAAGTCCCCTTTGAGAGTTACAGGGCTTTAGATTTCATCTTATTTTTATTTCTTTTTCCTTGAGGATTTTCCTGGTTAGCTTTACATGTGGGTTACTGAAAACTGCCTAATGTAAACTGCTTGGTATAATCAGTACCACAGCCGAGCCTAGACATATATATGCTTTCCTAAAATTGTACAACACTTAAAATTCTTTTAGACATCAGAGACACAGAAGGTCTATTAAGTGATCCAGCCCATTTCCCAGTCTCATTTATGTGTTGGATTTTTCTGTGGTTCATCCAATCTAGTTTCAAACTGTTTCAAACGATGTGGCTTCCTCTATTTCCTGCAAGAGACAATTCAGTATTCTAATAGATCTTGCTGTCAGGATGTTTCCCCTGATATTCTGCATAATTCTTCCTTTTTTCATTTTGTCCCATTAATGCAAGTTATACTCCTTTTCCCTTCATTTATATCATTGTTTTTCAAAGGAAACATAACAAAAGTTTTAATGAAAAGGAAGCCTGTCCTATGTAAACAATAAAAATTCATGTTAGAAAGAAACATTTGCCTTAGTTCCATGAACCACGGAATTAATATGAGGAAAAGCAATACGGGCTGTGTTGTGGTCAAACAGAACTCCAGCAATAAAGTTGCAAGACCTTCACTAATTCCACTACCTATTATTCAAGTAGGCTATAAATCTGGTACACTTTTTCCATTGGCCAACCTTACTCACTAATCAAGCTTAATTAGCAATTTATGTAAGGGCTCAATTCCAAGGTCTTTGAAGTCGGTGGGATTCTTTTTATCAGTTTCATTGGGATCTGGATGATGCCTATATTATACATGAAAGCACCACTGCATTTAATAGTATGCTAACAGCGCAAAAGTAAATAATGTGGGAATATCAAGAAAATACTTTTTCACAATACCTTTTCCGTATTTTACTTCTGTGAAAGTGTCTTTCATGAAATCATCTGCATCCTATATTTTTAGAGCAAGACAGTTTTTCAAATCCTCTCAATTTTCACTTTAAAATTATTTAAGCTTTAACAGCATGCCGAGTGAAGTATCAATTTCTTTGACAAAGAATTCATTTTCCATGTGGTTTCAGTAACAAAAAGCTTTAACCTGTTTACAGTAGTTATAAAAGCAGTAACATGAGTACCTCTCCCCAATATTACTAGACCAATTTAAGATAAGGTTTCACAGCCCATGTATTACCACTTTCTTTCTTCTCCTTCTATAGTTATCTGGTCAGTTGACTTTCACAGAACAAATTTTCCTATGGGAGTACAGAGAGAAGTGCTAATAGCAGCTTCATTCTGCCTCTCTTGCGTGAAGTTCAGAGATGTTAAATGCATTCCAGCATACACTCTCGACCAACCCTGTGCTCTGCCTCTCACAGATAGTTTGGGGTCTTTTATTTTGATAAATGACTTGATGTTCTGAAGGGTGGTCAATTTGCATCCAAGCAAAACAGGCTGATGTATTGGCAAGGAGATAACATCTTACAGCTTTGCTCAGTGATGTATACTAAACCTAAGCAAAGCATGAACACATATACACCCGTATCTAACATATGGACTTCATCTCTTTCCCTCTCCTAGGCACTCTCTCTCCCCTTAGCTATGTGCAGGCAAAACTCCCATGTTCGTGCTAAATTGTTGCTGGTCCAGTTAAAGTAAACAAAGTAGAGATAATGCTGCTTTTCTTTCCAGCCAGAAATGCTGGTTTCCTGCTTAAATGCATACCTTTGATGGTGGTTCACTGGCAGAACTCGCCTTAGGTAAAAAAAACCATAATTATGCAATTTTCTGCTAAAATATTTTTGCCCTTAAAGAGAGAGGGGAAAATGAGATCTAATCCAATCTCCCAAGGAGTGTCCATTTGTGAAATTAAGACTATTTTATTGCTCTAAACTCATTTCTATTAAAGAAAAAAAAGATATTTTGACTAATGTTTACACGAAGCTCGCAAGCAGCAATCTAGCCTGTGGCCTACATGGGCTTCAGACTGAGCCAGCAAGTCAGATGTTTTTGGAATAGAGTATATTACATTCACAAATTACATATATAAAATGGCTAGGGTATATATATAAAAGATACAGACCTTAATAAGACATGAAGTACAAACAGTCTGTATTATTTCTACAGTTCCATATTCCAAGGTGAAAGAGGGCAGCCTTGTTTCCTTATCACACTGTCGATCTTAGAAGTCAGTTTCTCAGACTTTAAATGAGTGAAGCTGAAAGGCTTGCAACATGTCATATTCAATGGAACTGACCAAACTAATTGCTGTGAAAGTACACTGTCACAGCCTAATAAAACTAGATATGAAGCAAGGCTATGTTCACTATTAAAACATTCTCTTTACACAAAATAATTACGATGCCAGATCACGGAGATGGTGATGCAGTTCAACACACAATAGCGACATGTGGCTATTACAAGTACTAGTTAATAGATAAAATTTGAGACATCGTATTTCTCACAATTAAGGAGTCCATGATGTTTTACTGTCAATGCAAGTGAGCTGGTTTTCCTCCTCATCCCATGACCTAGCATGCAGAACAACAGAACTTCAGCCAGCAAGCAGCTGGGAAACAGTCCCTTGCCTGAAGCTGCTACAAAAGTACATACACAATATGGAACAGGCTAATAAAACTTTCTCATATTTTCCCTGGCCGTGCCTTTTGTGATCTTTTCAGTGCTTGGGAAAGTTCTAATGCAACATTTTATGGCTCGGCACTTCCCCCACTGAGCAGCAATAATCATCAGTGCTTAGGAAATCCACTTTTCTACACTGTTATGGAAAGCAGCAGTTAATTTGTGTTTCTCGTCAGAATTTAGCATGGCATTGGTATGTGTCTCAAAGGCAGGGGAGGCACTAGAAAAGCCCTGTGCTGTTCTTCTCTTAGCACTCCTCTACCGTCACCAGAGCAAAGGCTCGGAGGGAGCAGAGGTTTCCCTCCACCCAAGGAATGATTTCCCCGGCATCCGTGGTGATGCTGTTGCAAAGAGAAGAGGCTGAGATCAGTTTAAGTATGTGCTAAACCACCACAGGTGAGCCACTTTTCATTGAAAGACTGACCCCTACCCTCTGCTGTTGGAGAGGGCGGCTTGACAGACACTGGTGCAGCCCTACCTCTTCCATTTAAAAATGAAGCCCGACCCAAAAAGCTGGACCCTACTTTCACTTTACACTGCCAGCAGTTCCCAGTTAAAAATGTTCCAAAGCTGCAAAGCTGGGATGTTTCTCTGTAGCAGTTTTCTAAGCCTCTTAAGTTCCTGCACGGATTATAACAACCTCATTTCGGCCGCAGGGTATCTTCACTGACATCAGCAAATTTGGCTCAATATCCTCCAATAGATGGGCAATTTGTTTTCATAATAAACAATACCACAAATCACAAGAAAAGCAGCATAGCTGCCAAAATATCTTCAGTCCTTATAAGAAAAGAAACAGACTCTGCTACAATCAAAGGATTTTGTTTTCATTTTGGCGTAGTGAAATATTGCGTTCTCTCAGAGGGTTTCTGTCTCTGATACCATCAAACAGTCTTAAGGACAGTAGAGACTATCCTATAGCATGGGTTTTAATAAAGCCACTTTGGAACAGGAAATAAAATTACAAGGAAGATTTCAAGCAAAACTGAATGAGAAAACTATGAGGAATATTTAATTCACTTTATGAAGGATTCACATTATTAAAACTACCACTCGTTTGCTGTCCATTTCTTTGAGTTACTATTACCATTTCAATTTCTTAGCCTTTCTATGAAGGAAGGAAAAATGTTTCTTTTTCTGTATGAGCATTAAATATATAACAAATTTATGATGAATATAGCAAGCAAAATAAATAATAAATAGAAAAAAAAAACTTGTTTAAAGGAATGTATGAGTATTTCTTAGGTGGCAAAGCTCATGTACCTGGAGAAGAACACCTCAGACAGATGTAGTTTAATGGTAGGGCCTTTCTTGACTCTATATTCAAAGTAAATAGCACCCATAAACAGCTGCTATTCACCAAACATAGCAGAACTGGATTTGGATGCGTATCCATCGACATTTCCATAGCCTCTGATCTGCCCTTTTCTTAAACAAGTGAGAGAACAGAGTACACACTGTCTAGAGAAGTACAATTTGGTATTCGAAAAGATGTCTGAGCGCGAGCAGTGCCATGCCCCCAAAACATCTTTCAGTTAAGTTTTCGAGAGAAAATTTGGCAGCATTAACTATGAATTTGTACTTTGTGACTGAAAACCAGTAAAAAGCATAGCATATACACATATATTTAACTGCCAAGGGCATATTATTTTACTTTTAGGTTTTATTCCTATAGGCTTTGTTTGTTCGGAGACCTCATAAAGCTCAAGTCCAACCAAGATAAAAGTATAGCTGAGGCAGCTCTCTTATGAAATAAACAGCATGTGTTATCCTACAGTCATATCATACCATTATAAATAAGTTTAAAATGATGTAGAAAACACAAATGAGTCTTTTGAACTTGGTTCAGGAATCAGTTTGGAGTCTAGCAGAAAGGTCTGATATTTTCTTATTCAAGTATAACTTCTCTCCCCTATTCTAATGCTGCTCTTTCCTGGCTCTTCACAACCCACAGGCTCTTATGATTATGGTGCAGGATGTCCTGTCTGTGGTTTCAGAGGAATGTGGGAAGGACATATTCCAATGTGTCTGTGATGCTCAGGACAACTTTCTTTGAACTGAGACCTGGGCTGTCACTGTAGGCAGCTAATATGTTTCAGGAGTCATTTTTTCCCCGTAACATTTACCCAGTATGTGGTGGGTTTTGTTCATTCATCAGAAAGAAGCCACAAAGCTGAAAGCATGGAAATGCAGTCTGAAAATGAATGTTCTTTTGTTTCTGTAGTAAGGATCAGATCCCTGGCAGTCCAGGTAAAACAATAACAAGAAATATTTACATGTATTTAAAGGAAACCAAGTTAAGTTCTGACTTCAAACTTCACTGGATTTTGAGCCACTGCATCAGTGAGGATGCAGAGGGAGGTTGCTCCTTTTGGAATGGAAAGCAAAAACAGCAAATGCCTGTCAAACAGACAAAATGGAGAGCTGCTATTTGAAAACTGGCAAGCTTGACATGCATATCAGAGGAAGGTAAATGACATTTACTGCACTCACACAAATTACTTCAGTGTCACGAACAGGTACTCAAGTTAGTTTTAAACTAGCAAGATTTGATCACTGTAAATCATTCATAGCAGTACAGGGCATCACACGGATGCATTTTCTCTGCTTTTTGGAGTTCCTTGATGCCCCGCTGACCTGGTTCTGCCCCATGCCATCCAAAGTGTTCTGACCCAGACGCGTACATGTTCGACTGCAGTTGCCTTTGTGTCCTCTATACTACCTCATAATACAAAAATCACTGCAGGCTTTTAGTTTACTTTCACAGCTGAAGAATCTTGCTTCAAAACTGAAATCTGCTCAGTAAATTCCAAATGCCACCATAAACTGGAATCAACGAACCCAGTCATTCGTATATTACATATAAAAGATACTGGGAAAATACGTGTTTTTAAGAAGAGCAGACATGCAAAGAAAGGGAGAACTGCAGTATGGCATATCACAAACAGCAAAAGGGTACTATTTATAACCTGCTTTGAGATCAAGAATATCAATTAGTAAGAATGCTAAGAAAGTAGCATTTCTTCAAGTAAAATGTTCAACAACTGAGGAAGCAAGATAGACATAAGAGGGTTCCTTTAGAGCTATTAGCCTTTTGAATTATTAAAAAAGCAGAGGGATGTTATCACTGCAAGCATGTTTTCAATCACTAAACTCTCACTGACCTCAATAGCAGTAAGATGAGGCTCCAAGAGATTACAGAAAATACCTGTAAGACTTGACCATGATTCACACTGAGGCAAGACCTTTCCAGTGTTTCCAGCAGGATATAAAGAAATACATGAAATACTTGTCTCTCTTTGGCTGTCAGGGTGATATAAATTAAACTGTCCTCAGCACCGGCCAGAGCAGATGCAGCAACACAGACAGTGCTCCCTCGGAAACACACAGGCACCCAGGCCTCTGGCTGCAGGGAGTGCCACAGCCTTGCTCTACGAGCAAGTGGTAGCGGTAACAACAGCTGCGTGAGGTGTGAGCAAGTGGATGATCTGCTGAGCCTGGTGGCAGAGCTCAGGGGCGAAGTTGAGCAACTAAGGAGTATCAGGGAGAGTGAGAAAGAAATAGACTGGTGGACCCAGGCCTTGAGCTCCGTGAAAGAGAGGCCGGGCCAGGCACCAGAAATAAAAAAAGACCACGGGGATATCATCTCTATGCCCTGTATGGCTGAAGGGACGGAAGGCAGAGGCCTACCGAAAAATGATGAATGGAGGCGAGTCTGTGGTAAGCGCAGCAAGCGAGCCCCCTCCTTGCCCGCCTCCCCTCCCCTAGTACCATTATCCAACAGATAGGAGGCCCTGGGCATGGCAGGACAGCCGAAGGACAACAAGGTGGACAGTCCTAATACATCACAGGAGACGCCAGGGCTGGGAAGACCCGCTCAAAACATTAAGACCGCTGCTACAAGGAAGAAAAGGAGGGCTATAGTCATGGGCGACTCAGCACTGAGGGGGACTGAGGGCCCAATATGTAGGGCAGACCCCACTCTCAGGGAAGTCTGCTGCCTCCCAGGGGCACGGGTTAGGGACATCACTAAGAGACTCCCTAGCCTGGTGCAGCCCTCGGACTACTATCCGCTGCTCCTGTTTCACGTGGGGAGCGATGAATGTGCAGAAAGGAGTGCAAGGATGATTAAAAGGGATATCAGGGCCTTGGGACAGTCACTATGGGGATCTGGAGCACAGGTGATTTTCTCATCCCTACTTCCTGTTGCAGGCAATGACATTGAAAGGAACAGACGAGCTCAATCTGTTAACATGTGGCTCCGTGGATGGTGTCAACGCCACAACTTTGGGTTTTTTAACAATGGAATGACCTTTGCGGCATCAGGCCTGCTGGCATCAGATGGGGGCTGGCTCACTCAAAGAGGGAGGAGGGTTTTTGCCCAAAAATTGGCAGGGCTCGTTAACAGGGCTTTAAACTAAATTCGACGGGGGAAGGGGGTATTATCAGGGTTGCCCATGAACAGCCAAGGGATGTTACATCAAGGAAAGGGGAACAGGGCGCTGGTGAGGGCCTGCAGCCATTAGCTCCAAGATGTGCCAGCTACGCTGCAGTATGCTCAAACCTTCACGTAGATGAGCTAGGAGCTCCTGGACCAACGGGAGTCAATCGGGAGGCACTGTTAGTACAGGACAAAGGAATTACAGCTGCTCCAACCAAATCGGCTGCAACGAAGACACAGCTGAAGTGCCTCTTCACAAATGCGCGGAGCATGGGGAACAAGCAGGAGGAATTAGAGATGTGTACACACCTCCAAGGCTACGATCTCATCGGCATTGTAGAAACTTGGTGGGACGACTCCTATGACTGGAGCGTCAGCATGAAAGGGTACAGGCTCTTCAGGAGAGACAGGCAAGGGAAACGAGGAGGCAGTGTTGCCTTATATGTTGATGAGCAGCTGGAATGTATGGAGCTCAACCTGGGGGAGGATACCGAGCCAACTGAGAGCCTATGGGTCAAGATTACAGGGAAATCAGGAGCAGGGGACATTACAGTGGGGGTATGCTACAGGCCACCCGACCAGGAAGACCAAGTGGATGAAGCCCTCTATAGACAGATAAGGGCGGCATCACGTTCACAGACCTTGGTTCTCATGGGTGACTTCAACCACCCTGACATCAGTTGGAAGGATAACACAGCCAGGCACAGGCAATCCAGGAGGTTCCTGGATTGCATTGAGGACAACTTCCTTCTCCAAGTGGTTGAGGAGAGGAGCCATGCTGGACCTTGTTCTTACCAACAAGGAGGGACTGGTTGACAGGGTCAAACTCAAGGGTAGCCTGGGCTGTAGTGACCACGAAATGGTTGAGTTTGAAATCCTCAAGGCAATGAAGAAAGTGCGCAGCAGGCTGACGACCCTGGACTTCAGGAGAGCCGACTTTGGCCTCTTGAAGAATCTGCTTGGTATGGTGCCGTGGGATGAAGCACTGGAAGGAAGAGGGGTCCAAGAAAGTTGGTTAATATTCAAGGACCACCTCCTTCAAGCACAGCAGCAATGCATTCCTACAAAGAGGAAGGCAGGCAGAAAAGCCAGGAGGCCTGCGTGGATGAACAAGGAGCTCCTGGAAGTGACCAAAAGAAAAAAGGAGGCCTACAGGGAGTGGAGACAGGGGCGGGTAGCCTGGGAGGATTACAGAGGAATCGTTCGAGCAGCCAGAGAGCGGGTTAGACAAGCTAAAGCCCAGCTAGAACTAAATCTGGCCAGGGACATTAAGACAAACAAAAAATCCTTCTATAGGTATATCAGCGAGAAAAGAAAGACTAAGGAAAATGTAGGCCCTCTCCGGAAGGATATGCAAGAACTGGTCACCCGGGACAGCGACAGAGCTGAGGTACTCAATGACCTTTTTGCCTCAGTCTTCACAGACAAGGACAGCAGCTGCACTGCCCAAGACACAGATTGCAAAGGAGAGGATTGGGAAAACGGAGCACCGCCCACTGTAGATGAAGATAAAGTGAGAGACCACCTGAGGAACCTGAAGGTGCACAAGTCCATGGGACCTGATGAGATACATCCGCGGGTCCTGAGGGAACTGGCAGATCAAGTCGCGAAGCCACTAGCCATCATATTTGAGAAGTCGTGGCAGTCTGGCGAGGCTCCTGCTGACTGGAAAAGCGGAAACATAACCCCTATTTTCAAAAAGGGAAACAAGGAAGACCCGGGGAACTACAGGCCAGTCAGTCTCACCTCTGTGCCTGGCAAGATCATGGAGCAGATCCTCCTGGAAACTCTGCTGAGGCACACAGAAAACAAGGAGGTGATTGGCGAGAGCCAACATGGCTTCACCAAGGGCAAGTCATGCCTGACAAATTTGGTGGCCTTCTACGAAGGGGTTACAGCGGCAGTGGACAAGGGAAGATCTGCTGATGTCATCTACCTGGACTTGTGCAAAGCGTTTGACACTGTCCCACATGATATCCTGGTCTCTAAATTGAAGAGACATGGATTCAATAAATGGATCACTCGGTGGATAAAGAACTGGCTGGATGGTCGCACTCAAAGGGTTGCGGTCAACGGCTCGGTGTCCAAGTGGAGAGCAGTGACGAGTGGCGTTCCTCAGGGGTCAGTACTGGGACCCGTACTGTTCAACATCTTTGTTAGCGACATGGACAGTGGGGTAGAGTGCACCCTCAGCAAGTTTGCTGATGATACCAAGCTGTTTGGCGAGGCAGACACGCTAGAGGGGAGGGATGCCATCCAGAGGGACCTGGACAGGCTACAGAGGTGGGCCCAAGCCAACCTCATGCAATTCAACAAGGCCAAGTGCAAGGTCTTACATCTGGGTCGGGGCAATCCCAAGCACAAATACAGGCTCAGCGGAGAATGGCTGGAGAGCAGCCCTGGGGAGAAGGAGCTGGGGGTGATGATTGATGAGAAGCTCGACATGAGCAAGCAATGTTCGATCACAGCCCAGAAGGCCAACCGTATCCTGGGCTGCATCAAAAGAAGTGTGGCCAGCAGGTCAAGGGAGGTGATTCTGCCCCTCTACTCCGCTCTCGTGAGACCCCACCTGGAGTACTGCATCCAGCTGTGGAGTCCCCAACATAAGAAGGACATGGACCTGCTGGAGCGCGTCCAGAGGAGAGCCACGAGGATGATCCGAGGGCTGGAGCACCTCTCCTATGAGGAGAGGCTGAGAGAGTTGGGGCTGTTCAGCCTGGAGAAGAGAAGGCTCCAGGGAGATCTTATTGCGGCCTTCCAGTACCTAAAGGGGGCCTACAGGAGAGCTGGGGAAGGACTTTTTACTAGGGTATGTAGTGATAGGACGAGGGGGAACGGCTTTAAGCTGGAAGAGGGCAGGTTTAGATTAAACATTAGGAAGAAGTTTTTCACTTTAAGGGTGGTGAGGCACTGGAACAGGTTGCCCAGAGAAGTTGTTGAAGCCCCGTCCCTGGAGGTGTTCAAGGCCAGACTGGACATGGCCTTGGGCAACCTGGTCTAGTGAGAGGTATCCCTGCCTATGGTAGGGGGGTTGGAACTCGATGATCTTCAAGGTCCCTTCTAACCTAAACCATTCTATGATTCTATGATTCTATGAAACTGGCCACTAAATACCTTGATTTATAGTACATTACCCTGAAATATAGTGGATTACCTTGAATAATTGGTAGTTGCAGTCACTTCTTTCACTTTCTCCTCTTTGATATTATCATTCATTTTTCTACTGAAGAACATCAGCTGTATTTTAAAACCAATGTGGGGTGAAGTGAGGCTAAGGATGCTCACTGGTTGTTCTTTCCATGTTCCTCCATTCAGTACAACAATAGCAGAGCTTTACACAATGGAACGTCTCTGTCCAAGACAGAAAAAGAGAGTGAGAAAAGCCTGGCTGGAGTTTACAGAACCAGAGGGAATTTAGCTAATTATATGATATAGCCATTAATGTTATCTGCCTGACTCTGTCTTGTAAAATAAACACTTTATGAAGTTATCATTCTGAGCTTTAGTTTTTCAAAAAAACCTAACATTCTGCAAGTAAGGGATCTGAAACATTTACAATTTCTGCCAACTGTTTAAACTACTCTAACACCAAACACAATTAAATGCAAAGTTGATCAGGAGAACAACTTTGCACGTGTTTTCTACATAAGACTAGATGGTAGTGTGGAAGGAGGGGAATTTCAAGAAAAGTAAGCTTAATTTTATAAGAAGAAGAAACTAGACGTCCTTGTTAAAATCTCCATGGTAATAACTATAAATTACATAGACGGTGTAGGCAATGTAAATTGTGTTTCATGGACCTTGTTTTTTAATATTTAGATATACTTAAAATACATGGCTGCAACCATGTATTTGTTGCATGTGCCAACAATCAATTTGCACATGCACAGACTAGAACAACATGCACTGGAAAACTTGCAATACTTTATCAAGATGTGGTCCTGAATGTTATTTTGCTTTTATATTTTCTGTTTGCTCATGGACTTTATGTCATTTTTCTTTACTTTTTTTTTTTTTCTCCGTAGATAGTATTAACTCCAAACATGGATGCTGCAGAAAGACAAAAGAAATATGGCTGTTTAAAGAAACAGGGTATGCTTACAACAGCAGAGTACATAAATGCCATGTAACTAAGAACTCAAAAGAGCTTGGCTGCATGCATTCCAAACAGAATTTAGCTAATTAATTATAGTAATGAATTTGTACCAGGCATAACTCAGTTTCTATTAGTTTCTATGCAACAAGTTCTGTTGTGTAGAATTTTAATAAAAACTTTTCAAAAACATTAATCATAGTATTTCCAACGAAAATGTCGTCAACAGCCCAGTTTATTGATAATCTGATAAGGAAAAATCACCCTGAGAACATTTGCTAGCAGCAGACATTCCAATTTCTCCTCCAAACTTCTGCCTCCATAGGTACTGATGTTGCATACACATGTCCCTATGTGACTCTGCATAAGCCCACTAGCAGGTACTTTACTGAATTTTAATTCAATGGTAATACTGAATTTGCATGTAATAACTAAATGCTGGAATTCTCTTTTTTTTTAAATGAATGATAGATCTTGTAAATTAAGGGGCTCTACAAAACTATTTATTTCACCGTGCCTATAACATCTAGTCTATTAGCTTCGTAAGCAATAACTGGAATTAACGTTCTCTGACAAGAACTGTTGGTTTCACCACAGAAAACCTAAGGTAAGATTTTTATGTCTAACTGAGTTTACAGTACTGAGGCATTGTAACTGGAAAACACCAACCATGATTTTTACAGCACAGTAATCTAAACTCAGCTATTAATGAATCTGCTCTTAATGCAGGCTTTAAGATTGAAGTAATTTACTGCAAAACAATACAAGGAGAAGGTATATACGTATATAACTTACAGTTATGTAAGAATCAGGTTTCTGTTCCTTTATAAATGTCAGGGTTCTGAGTATTTTCATGTTCTGCAACAGAAAGTAAGAAATTCTTTATGCTTCTCTTGAAATTAAACTGGGAAAAAATATTTAGGGTTGTGCAAACTTTTTTGTTTTGATGACACATAAGCATCAAACTCTATTTTAGCTCTTACCAAAAACTGATTTAGAGTGGAGAAAACAGAGTGTTTAAAGATGTTGTTATTTTTGTTTGGTTTTAATAATCACTCCCGAAGTAAAAATTTTTCTGTGAAACACTTTTATTTCAACAAAACAACATTTTTGGATCAATTTGAACTTACATATCATTTCTTGCTCTTTTTTCTGTTAAATGTTGTATTTTATGACTTTGACTAAACAAATTTAATACATAAGGTAACTTCCTCCACATATTTTGTGACAGTTACTGCATACCATTTAAACAAGTTTTAAGTAGACTAACATGGCCATGGCAAAAATGTTAATATTTTAATGTGTATAATTTTGGTTTCGGTGAGGTGATAATTTGATTCATAGATCATTCTAAAGCTCTGGTTTAAATAAAAGGAAAGCGTTTATCGATTCACAGTCTTCTGAATCTGAGAGATTTTACAAGTTAGCTGTGTAACACTAATGAGAGTTGTCTTAAAGCTTGGTGTTTAAAGTTAAGCTCCTAAAATTAAGCTCCCTAACAGAGCAGCTTCGCTGGATGGTACGCTAACCCGCCGCTTGCTATGAGTGTTCTGCTGGCAGAGCAAAGAAAGGCTGAAACTGTTTGTTGTGGGCAAGAGGAACATTTCAAAAGAAACCGGTGACTTCCAGTCTAGAGTCAAGGTACATTAAGCAGTTATTCAGGACAGACTTCACCCTGACAGGACTGCTTTTAAAAGGAAACGGAAAAGCAAACCAAACTGGGGGTGGGGTGAAGAAGCCGAGTTACTGTGCAATCAATGTACATGTGTTTGGTTAGGTCTGTGGCTACAACGACCTTATTAGAAGGCATATTTTACTGGAATATTCTTTTAAATCAAAGGAACATACCAAACATGTCCCTATTTTAAATCCTGTAAAATAAGATACCTGTAACAAGACTTCTTTACAAATCAGAGATTACATGCTTTCAGTTCCCCTGAGGAACAGAAATAATCAAATTGATGATGTACACATAAGTAAAGCCTGTGCCAAGAATTTTAATCGACAAGCAGTTATGTCAAAACAGCAAGAGACAGCTGTTGAAGCTAAAAGAAATGAGATCATTTTTGTGGAAAAATAGCATGGAGTACTTCAGCAATTGCAGCATTATTTTGTAGTTTGACATAGCAGTCACTAATGGGATTTGGGCAGGTGGGGCAGTGCTCAGAATTGTTTGGGAGCTTTATAGTGTATTTTCAGCTAAGTATGAGCAACAGGCACATGTGAGCTTTCAAATAGATGTTGCTAGAAGAAATTACATGATCAAGAACTGGAACCATTATGCTGATTGAAGTACTGGTCCCCTTTTCTGAATTTGGCAGTGAGCCGTAATCTTGAAAATGCCTTTGCCCCCCAACTTGCAGGCAGACACCTCTGGAAGTCTCAGACTTGCTAACAGAAGACAGGAAAATCTAATCTCCAGAAATAATTTGTCCCGTGATGCAGCTAGGTCATTTCCAAAGGACAAACACACAACTGCGCAAACACAGGATACCCACAGCTTGCTGAACACCTCGTTCAAGAAGCCAGGCAAAATGTGCATCTAGGTCCCCGAGACCAACTGTTGCTATAATCTGAATCACAATAAAAACAGTAAGTTGAAGCAGAGCAAATTGCTTTATTCTGCTGAAAATAAGTGCAGGCCTTCAAGGAGACCTACCTGGCTCCCCCCGGGGACATCAGAGTTCCTCCTTAACAAATGACTGAAGGGCCTTTTTGCAGTTTTCTGCAGGGACTGAGAGGCTTTGGCTCCATGTTCATCATGATGAGAAGCAAGAGAACAAGCTGTCACTCAAAGACATACTTTCATGTAGTAATAACTGAGTTGCCTCCAGCAAGTCACTGGCTATCTAGCTGACACTGCTTTTAAGGTATCACTCTCTGTCAGGACAGCACATCAGGAGGTAAGATTGCACAGGACAAACCTGTGGGTTACAGTTTAAGTACTGCCACATGATCACAAGCACACAAAATAAAACACGATGAACTTTAGAGCAAGTTCCTGACAACTTGGTAAAACAACACAACGCCGACATGTTATCGTCTTTAAAATAAAACTATCTGCATGGCTGTGCTCTCTGCCATATGTTTTTATTCACCTCTTCTGAAGCCAGCAAGTACTTCTTGGGGTGAAGGGGAACAAATCTCCCAGGCAGACAAGCTGCATTTGGACACCTTCTAATACCACACACAGCTGTGCTGCTCTGGGAACAGCAGGTTCATCCCAGCTGTTAGAAAGTGAGGCCCGAGAAAGGTTGATCAGCAGCAGGATGGAGACTTCTCTGGCATGCATAAAAATGCTGTCCATCCTCTCACTAACTTTATCTCCTGGGCAATTACGAAAACTTGTGTACTATTACAGGAGATAACTAGAAATTAACAGGTACTCGCTTTATGTGCAGCCTAATTGTAGATCTGCAAGTAAAATCCACTTTCCTGAAGCAAAGACACTTGATTTAATGTCTATGGGGAAATCAGTAATTGATAAGTTTGTTCTGAACCTCTACATTTTGTCTCCACTATACCTGATACAAGTTCTTAACTTGTGTAGAGTTCACTGGTGTAGAAACAGAATACTCTTGAGAAACCTGTTGCTTATCCTGTAGCGAAAACCAGGCATGAATATCAACATATTTCATTGTAATTCTCCATCTGACCATACATCTTAGTATGTTTTCAAGTGGTTATCAGCAGCCTGCCTCCTCTCCCTTTTCTTTTTAAGTATGGCATGATGAAATGTGAGAAGCCATGGTATCATCAGAAATAGTTTTTCAAGCCTTGACATCCATTTATGACTATTGCTAGAGTGGAAAAGTGGGAATTCTCTTAAATTTCAAAGACAGTATCAGCTGCATTCAAATATCTGACTAAAGAATGCTCTATAAAATGGAGTGTTGACCAAGGACAACACATGTCAACTGATTCACGCAGCTCTGGTTTAACACAGAGTAACTAACACTACCAAAACACAGTGACTACATGACCTCTATCAATGTTGCCAGTTTTGAAGCTTAGCATTACTGCAGCATTGTGCAATTTAGTAGTCTAGAAATCCTCTGCAAATCAAGAAAGCAAAGCTTCTTTCTCAAAGCCAAATGCAAGCAACAAAAAAGAGCTACAAGAACATTCCTGGGCATTTTCTCCCCCCTCTTTCCTTACTATCCAGTGACGCTTGATGTCTTGTTAACTGTGTTTGTCTTTTGGCTTCTATACTGAATGAATTGAAACACAGGACTATCAAAATGAAGATTAAGTTTCTATGGTGGCTACAAGCATAGCTTTTGCTTATGCAAGTTACCTCATATCTCTGCCAAGCAGCATGTTTTTCTCCTTCTGGTTTAGTTTTGACTACCATGCACAGCTTTGCAGAACATTTTGTTGCAGCGACTATATCTCTTTTCCTGTACTTAAAGGAACCTTAAAATCTGAGCTTACATATTTCTGAAACTCCAAATAACTCTTGGGCACAACTACTGATGCCATTGGAGAGAAACTATTTAGATTACAAGCTGAAAAAAGAGCAATGGGTCTGAGGCAAATTTAGAACTTAGCTGATATGTGTTTAGGGCAAACAGCACTCAAATTTAAAAAAATATCTACGATATTTCTTGGTCCTTCATTTAGGTCAGGATGATTTTTATATATGTTGAGATACTGCCTTAGTTTAATGTCTTTAAAGAAAAAGAACAAAAAGAAGAAAGTTACCAGGATTTCAAATCTAATCTTTCTATAGCATTGAAAAGCTGATTCCTTAATTTACTATCAGAGGTTTACCAAGCTTACAGACCAACATCTGGGTATCAAAACCTCAATGATGGGCACAAATAATCTACAAAGGTGCTGCCTTCAATCAAGACAATGCAGCAACAGTGATTCATAAATCTGGTTTTGATTTGAAAGTAATTTTGAATCTCTATGGCTTATTTCATACATAAATACTTAAATTTGATCCTTCTCCTATGTGGCTTCTTGTAAAGAATAACAGTATTTGGAAAGGCTATGGAATACAGCCCATTTTCCATCCAGTGGAAGATCGCTCCACTTCAGCATGCTACACTAAGCTTTGCTCAGAATCACTTTAAAAGCTCCAGACAATGTGATTTATACTTTTCCCTAAGTAGACCATTCCACAGCCAATTTTACCATACTGTAAGTATCTTGCATGTGTGTGTATCTTCAATGTGCATTTACTCTGGATTTTACTCTACCTTATTGCCTTTGTCCACATGTTTTCAGCTAAATAATTTGACCTTGGCCCAGGAAATTGCAACTAAACCAAGGCAATGGAGCTATAACAATTGATGGAAAGATCTTCTCCAGGTGTTTAAGACCTAAATTTTTCACTAATTTAAGTTGTGGTAAATTGCATACATTTAGCTTTTTAGACTTCAGAAATCAGTGCTTAGAGCCCTAATAATACTAGTTAAACCCCTTTCAGTGTGGCAGTATCTTTACTGTAGGATGTCATCCAGAACCCCAGTACTGGCTCATCATATTAATTTTTGCTTTTGCAATGAGATGAGTTTTCAAAAGCAGTCCAAAACTGTGTAAGTCTTTTCATATCCATACTGTTTGACAAATTCATGTCCGTTTGGCATACACTGACATAACCTGACGTCTCTTAGTATTGTGTTTTCCCCAGAATCACTTTCCTGTAGAGAACAAAATATTCCAGGATAGTTTCTCGGTTCTCAGGTTTTGTTTGTTTTATTAAAAGAATAACCTTGCATTGCTAATTCTTTCCCAGCTTTCCATGACACCATGACATCTTTTTTCATGTCATTGTCTAGAATGAGCTTCAGACTCGTAGCAATTTTGGGGCTGTTAATTTATTGAGTGACTAACTCCTTTTTCCAAGTCACAAAGATAACAAGTGCAACAGGTCCTAACACTAGCACTTACTATCAATACTGGATGACTTCACTTGCCATTCTCTGAGTATATTTAACACAGTTTCATTTCTCATTCATATAATTTAGTCTTTTACCTAGGCTTCATCCTGCCTATATTTTTATCTGAATAAAGTGGAATTAATTTTTTGCATACTATATCATGAAGCAGTTCCCAATGCGGTATCAAAGCTGTGTATTTCTAGCACATTGCTTTCAGCCATTATGTAAAAAAGCATTGTTTTCCAACTTTAGCCCATCCTCAGCACCCCTCAAAAAAGCTTGTGCTCCAGTGATTTTGGTCAATGCTAGGTTGAACAAACAGTAGTGGTGGGAAAAGTGAGAAACTGAGAAGTGGTTGCGGTAAGGAGAGGATGAGACCACCTCTTTCAGCATGAGCATGGATGAAAGTGATCATCTAGCTGTAGGGCTACAGATCCTACTGAAGTAAACTTGAAAAAAAGAAATCCAAAAGATTACTTTTTTCATTTGTTTGTTTTTACACTGCATATAAAGTATTTCAGTGGTTAAAGGATTTACCATGGTAAAAAAGTAACATGAGAATTGTCACACTGAATCAGGCTAATGGCCTTTTTAGAACACTATGTCTACATGGTGTTGATAGAAAATGGAGTCTAAATTTCGAGCCTTACTTAGGGAAAAAAAAAAGTCATAAAAGCTGGTTTCTTAGATGTCTTCATTCAAACTGACTAAAGATGAAAACAACCTCTTAGCCAAGCTGCTCTCCCACTCCAGCACAAACCTTCTTCCTAATATTTACGATGACATAAATACCTTAGTGACAACTCTATGAAAAACATTGCTGGTATTGATTAATATTAGCTTAGCTGTAGCTTCTTCTAAGGAGTTAAAATCAAAATGGAGAAGAAAAATCCTACAAAAAGCCAGAATTCATGAACCATGTACTTAACAGACAAAGCATTTGAGAGGTCATATGTCAGAGAAATTTCTACATTTTCAAATGTAACTGGAATTCAATAAAACAAAGTGTTATATTTTCAGGTGTATGTCTCTAAGGCCTCCATAAATTTAAGCCCTTTGAGAAAGTGTAAAATATTTATAGAAATAAGAGATCCATATTATTCTAGTTTGTATTTGTCAGTATATCACACTGCAGCTTGTTGCATACCACTATTGATTATTTCATGTAGACCACAACACAGGGGAGATCTGGCTGAGATAAATTCTTCAGGAAACTTGATGAAAGTAGGAAAAGAAAGAGGCATTTTAAGTTGAAACAGATGCCTGAAATTTCTTAGTAAGGCTGGTTCTTGGTTCATCTGCTCTATTAAAAGGTTAGGAAATAGCAAGGAGGCCTGAAAAATGTAGGACTTTTAGATGGATTTTCATTATTTCTTTGACTTCTTTGGAGCAGCTCTCAACCTCTGAGTTTCATTCTCTCTTAATTCCATTCTCGGAGCAATACATCACATTCTTCATTATTAATAAACAACATTATTCTTACTATGTTCAAGGTGACTTAAAAAGTGCTACATAATTAATTTTTTCAATATCCATTTCAAGCTCAGTTTTGACAAATGGTAGTCAACCTTTCTTGTAAAAGTCTCAGCTGAACTGAATAGAGAAAATATCTCTCTTACAGAGAGGTTCCTTATAGAAGTCATGAGAGTGCACACAAAATCAAAGTTTTCCACAGAAGAATATTTCTTGGAAGAAATTGTGTTTCCCATGATTCACTACATCTTCTGTCCTTTTGAACTTTGGTGGTTCATCGTGGTACATACCTTCTTATGCAGTACCATTGTGTTCCTGGGGGACATAGAGCTGAACTGGGCAAAATGAAATACTTTTCTATTTCTACAATAATTTTATGTCCCTATTTCAGCTAGTATGTCTTAGTTCAGAATAAAGTTAGTATCAAGTTATCAATATTTTTCTGTGCAAAAGTTTTTTGTTTTGTTTTGTAAGACAATCTCTTCTGAAAATTAGTAATGCCATCAACAAAATGAACAAATAAAAGACAAAAAATCCTGCTGCATGTATGAAAATGGCAATTTTTTTCCCCAGTTTGCGACGACTAAAACCGGGTGAATCTCATGAGAACAATAAAGGCACTTCACTGCCAAATTTCAGTATATATCTCCAAACCACAGAGGATACACAGCTGTTCAAAAAACCAAATGAAGAAAATGAGCACTGGCAAAAACACCTGTTCTTCACCAACCTTTTTCTTGGAAATGAATGACCTTTTTCTGTTGAAACTTAAAAAAATTTAAAAAAAAAAAGGTAATGTGATGAAGGAACAATCTACAGAAAAATTCAGCTTAAATTACTACGAAGAGCTGGCTGGAAGCAACCAAAACCAGAGTGCTAAAGGCAGAAAGCGTTAGGCAGTGTTCACAGTCTCTCATTCAGCTCTAAGCTAACACACTCGATCCCTCAACTTGCTGCGTTCTCCTGCCTCTCAGCAGCAAACCTAGCTTGGGGAGGTCACTGTCTCACTATCTTCACACTCTCCTGCTGGGACATCACTCTCTGCTCTGCAGGGAAGAGGCGTTGAAGCTTGTCATGGGCCTCAAGATCCTACTTTGCTGCCTGACACAACTCACCCAAGCATCTGTTTCAGAAAGTCATAGGGGTAACATAAAGCTAGAAATACTCCAACTTATTTTTCAGAGAAATCAAAGTATATTTTCTCAAGAAAAGTCTGGAGAGTATATTTTGGAGTTATGGAATACTTGGAATATGCTTGCAGGCTCAAAGGGCCTCAACGCTGGGAACAATAAAATAATCTTTTTTCTTCTTTTTCTTTTCTGATTCCTCTATTACTTAGAGAAAACAGCCTTTGGACGATCTTTGTAAATAAACAGCACTGCATTAAAGACACTAAACTTTATCATCAATTTTTCCTCCTTACAGGAAAAACAACAGAACCTGCTGGAAGAGCTGCTTGGGCAAAAATGGAAAGCAATAAAAAGTTGTGTGTAAAGGGACTTTGCTTAAAACAAAACAAAACCCTGAAAAAATGTAACTAACTACAATATTTTTGCATGCACTGATTGAAATGCAAAAAAAAAATGGTCTCTTGAAACTACTAATTCAGAGCAAAAATTTTGTATATTTTAAATACCCAGTTATGTTAAATAAAGAGTTAATGTGAAGTATACAAACCTTATTATTACAGAAAGATCAAACATCAGACAACCACTCACAAAAGGTCTCCGTAACACGCTGCTGAGCTTGGGCCCAGCTTGTGATGTTCTGATTACAGTAATTATTCTGTCCTTTTACTCACAGTTGCGTAAAATGTTTTTAAAGCATTCATCAAAAGAGCAGCAGTTGTGCCTTGGAGTTGCAGGCACACTGTCCCTGTGCTTGCTACGGAGATTCTTTTTACAGTTGCTGTTGAGACCAGTCATACATTTTGCATGTTTCAAATGAATAATTATGTAAAATTACACTAAAAACTATGTACTTTGAGTGCATCAAAGCCAAAAAATAAAGCCACCCGCCTTCCCCATTCATACTATTGTCCTGAATACCGTTATTTAATTCAATAGTGATAACATGCAGACTCTGTGGTGGTTTACATCACTTGACCCATTTCATCCTAAAACATGCCCAACTATTATTATAACCCCATTTCTGCTGCACAGGCCCAACATATCTTTAAGCATCCACATAAATATAAAATCACTCCCCAAGTTTTGGAACTAATTTAGATATTATTATATAATTTTTTTTTTTTTTTCTACCAAAAGACTGAAACATGCTCACCACATAAATATAGTCATACTCTTCCAGTCATGACTGGAGCTTACCACAAAAAAAAATTGATAGTATATTTATATTTTCCATAGCTCAAAGTGGTTTAAGTGTAGAAGTACATTATATTGATTATGCATCCATTATTGGGTATTGGCTTTGTTTAAATCCCTTAAAATGGAAATATTTATCTAAACTGGAGGTGTATTTTTCATTTTGTATCCTCAATAACAGGGGTCATATTGCAGTAAAATAGCCACTCCAAGTTACTTGATAGTTATAACTAATCTTTATATACTATTTTGCCCATTAGTTAACAAAACACTACGGAATTCTCTCTGAAAAGCATACCCGTTTATGATTATTTTTTTTTTTTAATTCATTTATTTTGCTAGAAAACATCAGCTGGTTGAAATTAAAGGAGGAAAAGACGGTTTTAATTAATGTCTTCTTCAGGAACAAAGTTCCTAAAGTTGCTTTGATCTATTTTGACAGTTTCAAAGCAACAAAAAAAATATCTCATTTGAATGTTTGAAATGGTTTTTCAATTTGAAATTTAAGACACAAAAAATATTATGTCCAATGAAAATGAAATGTTTGGATTGCTCAGAAGCAAAACATTTTTTTCAGATTGCTGGCTCACTGAAATTGTACATTTTTGTGCTGATTTGAAACATAATACAAATTCTAAAACTTTTTTTTATACTTCTAAATGTATACACACACATATATAGAAATATATTTCTCTATATACATATAGAGGTATATGAACAGGAATATGCAAATTCAAACTAAGAGGGAGAAATAAATGTATATATATATGAGCACACATTTATGCCCACAAGGTTAATCTTTGAAATCTAATGGGCTCTTTGAGACTAAGGCTAGCAATCAAACAATCTCTAAAATTTACATGCTTACTGCACTCAGGTGCAACAATAATAAACTCCCAGATCAATTGTGTTCTATTAAAAAAAACCCTAAATCAATATAATGCCTTTCTTTGAAGGGTGAAAGGACATAAAGGGAATTTAAAGCTTTGAAAGGAATTCAAAGGGGACTCCCAGTATCCATCTCAGAGTTTACACTAGAACCCCAAGACATGCTTAATCTTTTGAAAGGGGTTTGGCTATAAACACAGATTTCTAGAGGAGCAGCCTAAAACTTCAAGAGCTGTTTCTGGTATGAGAAATAACTGATAGATACTTTCAAAAGAAAATCTTAAGTGTTAATAAGACCAATAACTACTGACCATCTTTAGGAGAAAGCATAGGAACATGCTGAGCAGATGATTTAGGGGCTTTTTACCAAACAGCTTTCAAAACTTGAAAAACGTCTTAACTTTCTAAACATAATTAAAAATTTTAAAAATTGTATTTTACCCCTGTCTTTACTCAGCACTCTTTAAAGATGCAACTGATACTATTAGGCTCACTGTAGAGTACTCAGTTTAGCTGTAGGCTCGTATTATCCCATCTTAAATATTCCACACAGCTGGAAGTTGTCAGTACAAGGAACAGGAACAAGGGGCTGCAAACAGTCTCCTGCAAGTAAGTACAGGCATGCTGGCACTCTTCCAGGTTTATTTATTTTTAAGGTTGTGCTAAGGATGTAAGGTTTTGATTCCGTCATTTGCCCTGGTTTTGTCCCGTTTGCTGACATTGGCTGATCCAGCTTTCAAACATACTGCCTTCAAAAGAAAAAATATTTCATTTATCTGTGTCCTATGATTGGTATGCTATGAAGCTCCCCCCCTCACATGCCCCCGAATGCATCACATGATTTTTTGAAAAAAATGAAAATGGAATAGATTTTGATCTTACAGACTGGTTGGGGGTGGGAGAAGCAAATAATTGCTACAAAAATATTTCCTGAAAAACATTCCTCACAATTTTCATTTTCTTGTAGTAACTGACAGATATGACTGGTCTAGAACACCAACATTCTCCACCACCACCCAAAAAAATACAAGAAAGTTTGGATTTAACTGTTAACACCAAATTTTAAGTTTGAAATGCTTATATGACAGTCCAGATTCAAACAGAGCCCCAAAACTGGAAACATCTAAAAATAAAAATCAAAAGAAAATTAAAATTCCTGCTTCTACACTGCTCTGCAATACAAAAGTCTGTAAGTAAAAAATTGGGAAAATTCTTCCACTGGCAAGAAGCCTGTGGAACCATCTAGTGAGAGTTTTTCAAATTAAAATTTATTCAGGTATTCAAGTTTGTACAAGTTTTTCTCATGTCTGCAAAACAATCAATAAACTGTAAGTGAAGTCCAAGTCCAAAAAATTCAGGCTTTAATCTCATCTTAGCTAATCAACTTGTGTTCATCCGCCAATGTACTTCAATGACGTGCTCTATTACTCATCTCTTATCAACTTCTGCACTAAGACAAGCAGAATGTCCATTTCACTAACAGCTGCAAGAGGCTCCGGCAGTTTCTGGCCCCAGGAGACGCTTACCAGATATGTCTGCCCCAGACAATAGGTATCCCAAGACGTTCAGTTTCACTGACTTCAGGAAAAATCAAGTAAAAGTCCAGAAAGCATTCCTTTAGGACCATGCCTTGGATAGAAATTCATCAAATGCAAGTGTTTCAAATAAAATGTTTACGGTTTAAGAAATTAGCATTTAGCTTTAATGGCACTGGAAAGTTCCTAACCTACTCTAACATGCTGGTTTTTATTTTAATGCTGTTGTCTGCTAGCGGAACAGTTAAAAGGAATTTTTCTCAGCTAAGAATCAAACTCTGAGAAAGTAAAAATACTATTTTATAGTGTATTATTGAAACAGTTTTATCCAAACCATTTAATAATAGTTGATGCATGTCAGTCCTTGATATGGAGTAGAAGTCAACATCGTCCCGATTTATTACAGCACCAGAGAATTTGGTGTAGAATGTTTTTCTGCCAGTCAACTACATGTTTTTCTTGTCTTTTGTCCCACCATGCCTCTAACTCCTGTCTTCCTCCCCTCTTCCCCTCCCATCACACAGCTATAGAAACATAAGCCTCTGTAATAATCATTCATTACATCCTTGTTCAAAAACTGAGGCTTTTTCCACTGAAAATGTTGAAACATGGGACTGTTTTTCTACAGTTCTTATACTGAATGAAAATTAACAACATCTTCCATTAGCTAGAGCAACCAATGTAAAGATCGGGCAGAAAGAATCCTGCCTAAAATTTACATGCAAACCAGCACAGGCCAGAACAAGATGTTTTAGAATATGATTTTGTTTGTTCTTCACTCTAATAGTAAGCCTTAATGTACTCATTAAAGATTGGCAAGAACACACAGAGATAAATTTTTAAAAAAACATAGTTCTGGCTTAAATGAGACTTGTGTAGTTGGGAAAAAAAAAAGAAAGAAAAAAGAAAAGGAAAGAAGAGTAGATGCAGAGAAAATCTCAGGCCTATTTTACAGTGCAATAACATACTTTGTAGAAAACAAGAAAACAGCCAGAACATTACAAGAAGAGAAAAAAGTTAAATTCTACTATAGCAAAAGTCTACATGAATATACTCAGAAAACATAAATTACACCTTTTTTGGTAGAAAAATGTATAAATATTGTCAAAATTATACACAATTGTATTAATTTATTTTAGATTTTTTTCCTTAATACTATGAAATTGAAGTTACACTTCAGCATATTCAGGGGTGTACTTCTGTTGGATATCTGCTTTATCAAAATTCTCAGCATGGAAGTAAAAATATAGCTGTGATTCAAAGGTCTTTTCATATTTGCTAGAGCATTACTCTAGCGATCATGTTCTAAGGTTGCAAGAAGAGATTGTAGCAAAAACTATTTTACTGACTCTGGTACAGTGGGAAAAACGGAAAAGCTTTTGGTATCAGTCCATTCTTCCTATCCATGAGGCCCAAGAGTTTGTCTTTCTGTCACCTGATGACAGCCTTACGGGCTTAAAAGTGTTACTGGTTTCCTTTCGTGTATCAGTAAAACAAAATATGCTACGCCTGCCCTCAAACCCCAACTTACTTTCAATTTTTCCCATTTGCCTTGTGTCTAGAACAAACATTCTTGAAAACACTTCAAATAATATTATGAACTTATTTCACCTTCACAGAGATATTTTGTCTTTCAACTGTTTCTCTGAATGTGCTCAGGACACATTGGTTAATTAATTTCACCAAAGGCTCCATGATTCACAAATGTGAAATTGTTTTCATACTAACGTTTCCTTGTTCACTGTTGTTCTCTTCCTGCTTCCTTTATGTCTGACCCAAGCTACTCTCATTTGGCATTCCCAAAGCAGAATAGGTTTGTTTTTCTAAAGCCATGGGCAGAGCTAATGGTACAAAGATTCCCACGAAGTGGGTGTTGCAGAAATTGAATAAATAGCACCTGATTTCCACTGACCAAAGACAGGATCGTTAAGGTGACAAGAGAAAAAAAAAACACACTCTAAAACCAAAGCTTTTTAGATACCTTTAGAACAGTGGGAACCAGGCAAGAATGTGATATTATATCTCCCAATTGAGGGAAACTGAGGTGCAAATAGTTCCAGTCAGGAAAATGTACTCAACTTTGAACTTTGCTTTTCAAAAGTGAGAGCTTTCTCGCAGTGAGATTGTGTGAATGGGTGTGAATTCATGGGAAATAGCTTCTGAAGTAGATAGCCAGATTAAGTTTAAAATCACTCTGCCTGTGTCCTGAGTATAAGTGCTGATCTGCAAAAGTGGAAGGAAATTAAAGAGTCTATCAAAAAGCAGTAACTACTCACGTCTACGTATCACCTGCAATAAAATAGCCAAAATGTAAGTACATCTCAAATTGGAAATAAAAAAGGGTATCTTCATACTTGCTAACATTTTTTGGTTCCTGTATGTGTCTAGAATATTACAACTGTCTTTGGTGACCATTAGCCACGTTCAGCAAAGAACACAGGTTTCTAAAACAGGACTGACTCAGATCTGAGGCCCAGATGTTCAAAATGAAATCCAAAATACTTCGTAGTAAGATTTTCTTACTCCAGAGGGTGCTTAGACTTACTGCTGTCCTCCCCATTTGACCTGAAAGTTTCCTAGGTGCTTGCTTTGTACATGCCTAGAATTGCCCCAGTCTAAATAGCTCAGCACCTATTTCTCACATCCCTCCCAAGATAGCATCTAGAAATTTAGCAAAAGAATGTGTAGGTCCCCCTACGGCATCCAAAACATTAATTACTGAATAATACCAAGAGCACACCGACAAGATGAGGTTCCTCAGAAAATGCAGAATTGCTTACTGTCTTTTAAAAAGATGGGTGGGAACCTCCACCTTTCACGCAACAGCTTAACGCTTGCAGGACTCAGCAAGCGAGAGGGCTGGATTCAATAGCTTCCTAAGCCTACAGACATTCAAAAGCCTAACATCTCTCTTCCCAGGGGAGCGCCCTAAGCACCAACCTTTTACACAGGGTGCACACTCCAATACAGTTGATGCTAAGCCATTCTAGAGAAAGGAATCTGGCACCAAATGGGCCAGCAAGAGTAAGCAAGGGACAGCGTGATGTTCCACCATCCTGGTTCATGTGGGGGTCACGGGGATTTACTCATTCACATCAAGCAGACAGAATTCAAACCTCCAAGGAGACAGTCCTAACTGCTAAGCCATTCAAGACCCTGCCTTCTCCTCCAGCTCAGCTTCAAAGGACACAAAAATGAGTGCTGCTTTCCTCTGGCAGAAAGGCTTCTTTTGTGAAGATGACATCTGCTGAGGCCAGAGATGTCTGTTCTGCAGATTGTGGTGCAGTTCAGACACCCTTAATCTAACTTTAAACAAGTCAGCTCACGCGTTGCAAGGAGTTATTTACAGCCACATCAACTTCTACAGCTACATACTTACCTTGATAAAGGTATGTGTAAAGTAGACACACTGTACCACACAGTCCAAACTCTCTGTGAGTCTGGGTTTTCAGATATACTGGCACCCCCAGGCATTTGTTGTTTTTTTTGGGGTTTGGGGTGGTTTTTTTTTGGTGGTGTTCTCTTATTTTTTGTTTCAGGTTTGGTTTGGGTTTTTTGTTTGTTTTTTTGTTTTGTGGTGTGTTTTTGGTTTTTTTTTTTTTTTCCTAGCTGTATTACACTCCCTAATTAGCCAGCACCTTGTTTGGATTCAGCTTTTACACCCTATACTGTGCAGGGACCTTCAGTGTATAAAGAAGGATTCAGGATTTCAACCATAGAGACTAGAAAGTGTATAATTTGGAGGCACCTAAGGCAAATATTGAGCCCAACCTTACATTTTTGTGGCTGTTAATAATCTGAGAGTATCCCAGATAAGGGGCTGATCAAAGCTAAAACCTCACCAGCAAAACCATTGATCAAATTCGTGATTAAGTGAAGTGTGAGGCATTTATAGGAGGCAGTGAATCCACACAGATGGTACCAAGCACAGAACATGATGGCAGTAGAGTTGTATGAATATTATATCAAAGGCACAACCAACATCCAGGATCATTGTTACTGACATGAAAAATGGAAAATGCTATTGTCATTCACTTTACAAGCTGAAATTTCAGAATCACTAACTTGAAAACATGCAAACAACAGCCATCTCAGCTTTTTGCTTACAGAGTAAGGATGGCTTAGTAGGAGCTCTGTGACACACAGTAAGCATGGAACATTACAAAAGACAATTTGGCAGGTTACAAAGAAAAAGGCATTTTAAAAATACACCTCTGGCTTATCTAGCAATACACATTAATGAGATACGGAGAAAGAGAATTTTTCCTGTCCCAGCATGAGCCACTTGGGTAAATTAAAATGATGTCAGCACTATTTCTTCCCTTAGGACTAAATCTTTGCAAATATTAAATATAAGTTGAATATACAATGTTCATACTTTAAAGTTGATTTTATGTTTTATTTTCAATTCAAGGTAAGTATTTTTAATGAACTGAAAGTAAAAATAATTTAAAAAAAACAAGCTGGAGAATATTTTCATTAGAGTATATATGAAATGACTAGTATAGCTTCATAATATGGTGCTTTATTTAGCTCTGGTGATTTGTTACAGCAAAACATACTGATGTGTGGATGTAGATTAAATCTATCTCCTTTGGTCACCAGGAAACACAGCTACAGTATTTAAGAAAGCATTTTTTAAAACAATACATGCAATTTCCTGCATTTCCTTGCAGGAAAAACATATATAACAGAAATTACTGGAATTAATCTATAATTGGCATGATGCGTTCAGTTCAAAAGACTTGAGAACCCTTTTTTTTTTTAAGCCGCGCAAGTTTTTATCTCTGAGCTTTACTTTCAGTGTGGCTTTTCGCTGACAAAATAAATGCCTCCTCTCCCGCCCCCGACGTCACGTTTCATAAAATTCAGTGTAACAGGCTGCTGCTGAGTTCTGTAAGATGACCTCTGAAACCGTAGCTAACCTTTTCATCCTCAACACCAAGCAAACGGCTGGCAGCTCCCAGATCTCTGAAGCCGTGTTCTTACACTACTGAAGCTAAGTGCAGTCAAAGGCAGAGATTGCCCAACTAAGTCATGGGGAAGAACGAGAAAGCCCGACGTGACATGACATAATGAACCTGATATCATTTTGACGGACAGCAGACCTGCCTCACCTATTTGTTCTCAGTTTACTGCATATGATGCTCTGCTACAAGAGCCCGACCCAAGCCAAAATGACAGCTTTTGTTTACGTTGTCTCATCACGTAGCAGTGGCAGGGCGAGACAGCTTCCCGGAAAGCCGTGGTTTTTGCTCAGAGAGGGAGTGCTTCAGGAGCACTGGGAGCCCGAGGAGGCTGCACTGGCTATATCTGATTCAAAAAGACTGGTGAAGCTGAGAGGCCAGGAAACAAGACAACTCTGCAGGTTCCTTCTTTCAAGGACATGGGTGTGGAGGACAGATTTCTTTTCAAACCTTTAGAGTGTTTCTTTCTTGCTTAGGAGGTCAAAATTTGATCTATAAAAAATTGCATCAGCCTGAAGAAGTTTTGTTCTAATAAAAATTAGTTCCAGGGCTTGGGAGACTTTTGGTATCTTTCAGATCACCTATTTTAAGGAGAAGCAGTTTTATATAAAATCCAACTTATCTTCCAGTCCATGAAGGGATTTGGAATATGCCAGAGATCTTTGACATATGAAAATGATCCATGGTTTGGTCAAGCCAGTTTTGGAGTTGGTTATTCAGAATATAGCATAACTTCAACGAGGCAAGAAAAATTTCTCACTGACCAACAATCAATGAAGCCAAATTCTTAATTTCCCTTTCTAATTTCAATTCAAATTAATTAAGGTACCTGGTTACTGTAATACGGAACCATAAAGAAGCTTTATATAAAATATGCTATCAAAGAGGATATATCCTTGAGAAAGAAATGACTCAATAAATATGTGGAGTCCTACTCTGGTAATTTAATGAAGTGTAAATCCCTAGCGAATATATCAAATGAAGACCTGATTTTTTTCCTTTATTGGTTATCCCCTGCCAACATGGGCTTGCTGTCCTTTCTGAGTTACACTAAAGCCAGAGAATGGAGAATCAGAGAAGTGTAAAGTGATGAAATATAAGCATCTAGACAAGGTCATAGCAGACAACCAATAACAACTCAAAATAAAATCATTATCAACTTCCTTGAAGTGTCATTAGTAAAAGCAGCATTAAAAAAAAGGATATATTGAAGAACACATACTGAATTAAAGATCTGAAATGAATCATTAGGCTTTCAGTTTTCATCTAAATCACCAGGTTCTTTGTCACAATTTGAAGGAGAAGGAATTTTATATATAGGCTCATTTATAAATATTGCCTCATCTTGGTCTCCAAATCTTGGTCCCTAAAGCAGTAAAACTGGAAGCTAAAGAAACAAAACCCTACAAACATAAACTAAGAAAAATCATTTACTACAATTTCTTCCTCTCCTTTTCTCCAAGATTAAAATGTACCCTCTATGCCTGTTGTATCTAAATAGATAAAACCTTTGGAAACGCACTTACATGTAACTGCAACACACAGTCATGTTCCTGAACCTTCATCAACCTACACAGGGTCCAGGGTAACTTAAAAAAAAACCCAAAAAAAGAGCCAATGCCTTGTCACCTCAGAAGACACCTAGAAAGAGCCTTGTTTTTACCCAAGCACAAATAGCCTTTGGTGGCTTCTTCACCAAAAGCCTAACCTCCCTCTAATGGCACTTCCTTTCTCGTAGGCATTTGCTCCTTCTAATGCACAGCACAGGATCTAAAGGTATGCGTCGTGCAGCACGGCCTACACTCTGCAAAAAGCTGTGTCCTGCTGCCATGGTCTAGTCTGCTGCACATCACGTACTGCCCCCACCCCTTCTTCTACAGCACATCTCTACCCCAGCTCCCAGTCAGTGTCCTGCCACCAGCAGTTTGGCTAGATGTGAATGGAAAGCTTTCTCCTACCTGTTCTGCCTGGGCTCCTGATGGCTTTGGGGAGTAAAGAGGGAGGGAGTGCCAGTGAAAGGACAAGATTCAGCAGTGCCCAGTGACAAGATTCAATAGGCACAAATTGCAATACAGTAAATTCCATTTAAATTTAAGACAAAACATTTTTTATTTTTATTATAAAGGGTCATCATGCACTGGAATAGGTCACCCAGAGAGGCTGTGGAGTCTCTATCCATGGAGATACTCAAACCCCACCTGGACACATGACCCTGAGTAACCTGCTCTATTTGACCCAGCCTTGAGCGGAGGGGTTAGGGATTACGCAATCTCCAGATGCCATCCAACCTCAGCTATGCTGTGATTCTGTTGAAAGTGTTGAAACATCAGCAACACTACTGATCTAAAAACCGAAGATCATATAACTTTTGAATAAATACAACCATACTCCATGCTACAGAACACGTTGCAAAACTAAAAATGCCCGGGATGATCACAGAAAGAACAACATGAATCTCGCCTGGACTTTCCTTTTGCAAATTACTGTGGAATTTACCATGATCCCTTTCAGATACATAGCTGTTTTGTGAAAAGAGAGCTAGGTTTAGCATACATTTCTTGAAACTATCGGTATTTCAACACTGCTGCTATGCTCCTAACTAATGAACCACACAGCAAGTCAACAGACTGTTTACTTTTGCATTAATATTTAACTTCTCCTATGAATTAATTGGAAGATTTCTTGATAAATTTTTGGAGTGGCTCATATGTACACAAGGTACAGCCAGCTGCCAGTGTAACCAAGTTAACTGCTTGCCCTTAGTAACTTTTGTGCAAACACAGCACAGCCTTCCTCAGTTCAGCCTGATTAATAAGCAAAGACCTGGCTTCTTTTCCTCAAGATCATGAAAGCATATGAGCACTGCATTTTCCTCTTCAAACCTGAAAGATCTTTTCTTTAAAGAATCAGATCCCAACATCCTTAGCTCAAGTTCAGTATATTTTTACATTTTATTACTTTTCTTTTTTTCTATCCTTCTTATAGTCTGAGACAAGATTTACCCTCAAGCAGATTGCACCCATTTATTAAAGAGAAGCAAACAGCTATGGACAAGAGGAAGGCCTGGATGGACAAAGGGGGCTCTGTAGATGTTTTCAGTACAGGCTTATTTCATCGTTGTTTCCAGAACACTTCTATTGGCAACCAAAATAACTAAGGATCTCAGCCCTCAAACCCTACTGAAGGCATACCATTCACAGGGGTCCAAGATCCAACTCTGAACACCCAATGCTTCTATTTAAACCCATGCACACAGCCCGAACCATTGTATGATATAACAGTGCAGAAAAGGTTAGCAGCTTTAAGCTATCTCACTTTCTGTGAGTCAATGCAGAATCCATTTCTTTATCACAGCATCTACTGACATACCTGAAAGCTGTGTCTGCAGCTGCCTTATGAAGTCTAAAGTTCTCCCTGGATATAAAGACAGAATAAATCTGAAGCATGAAGCTGTGGTGATGCTCCCCCCTACCTTCCATGTATGCAACAGGGAGAACTTCAACTTTACTTCAACTCAGTTCCAGGAAAGGCTACAGAGAACAAATCCAAATCATTTCAGATTTGATACTCAGCATGTAAACACTCAGTCCTTTGGACTGACAAAGTTCACACAGGTATTTTAGAACTATCACCATCTAAATCTGACTCACTGCAGCCTCCTGATGTCACTTCCAGAGGGAGAATAACAGAGCAAGTGTGGATTTATTTAATATTTTTGTGAGCTAATACAAATGCAAGTGTTTCATCACTGTAGAATCACGCGTACATACCATATAAAAGGTGGGAAAAACAATCTGGAGAGAGAAATAATTAATTAGGTCTTGAAACTCTTCTCCACTTTAGGGTATATTTTTACTTATGACTGATATTTAACAAAGTTAGAAAAAGCTAAAATCAACCTGCAATGCAAGAGAACAAGTCAAGGATCTTATGATGGAAAACAGGGTGCATTTGCTTTAATAAGTGTTATCATAGCTAATAATTTTAACAAAAAGTTTGTTGTTTATGATTGCTCTCTCCTCCTTTGTACATATGTGAATTAATTTTGTGTTTAGTTTTGAGAGCTGTCGGCTCCATGACAATACCTATAATGATCACAATGAAACTGTATGTGAAAAGAAATGTTCAAACCCACAAACCTAATTTGGTGGGTTTTTTTCATGTCATTATGAAAACAAGAAAAATAGCTTCTTGATTGAGTGCTGAACCAACAGAAAAAAGGTGTCTTAAGAAAGTAAACTTACTATGGGTTAATAAGATGCTTTCTTTTGTTTAATTTCCTACACATGTACATGTAAAGCAAGAATCTTAAGATGAACATGGCATAAAAGTATTGTAATTCTTCAGATGTCAGTGAAAAGGAAAGGAATACTATTATTAAATTATTAATACCATAAAAGCACACCCCAATTTGAAGACAACACAGAAACAAAATACCCCCCAAAATTCATGGGAATTATGAAATTCAATTCTTTAACACAGACACCTTCCCTTCAGCTCAGAAGTTATAGGATGACACCACTCTAATCCCCTTCCATAACTGAAATGAGACCCTGTGGTGGACATAGCTGAACTCCTTTTTATGTAGTCAAGTTTATTGTTTTTCTTTAAATGGAACAGAGCATGTTTATTATTCGGCAACAAGTAGAAGAAACAAACCTAAATCCCATAATTCTGAGAAAATGTGCCATTATGGCTGATACTGCAAAATGCTGCCTTGATTCCACTCCCCTGAAGTACCAGCTGCAGAATCCTCCCCTGAATCTTCAGAACTGTAATACAACATGGGGTCTTGTTGTGAAGGATAAAACTGTTTTTCTTAACTTCATGATGATCCTTAGCAACTTTATCATTTTGCATGGAATCCGTGGGATTACAGGTGTTTCTCCAAGAAGAAAATAGAAATCGGATGTACTTGATCAGCACCACATCAGAGATGCTAAATTCTTTGTAATCAATAAGAAAACGGATGCTGAGTTCTTTCAGTCCCTGGGGAGAAGGGATTGAGAAGAGATCACACTCTGCCGTAACACCCTTGATGTTTTACATTTCTTTAGTGCTCTATTACAAAAAGTAATGTTGCGTGAACAAATGCAGCCTTGGCAAATGAGCAGTAACTGTCTGTTGCATTGCTATTACTGAACCATATCAATAGGCAGTTTAATCTTTGATGGAAAGCAGTTGTTCAGTCCTTTCTGCTACACTGACCCACAGTATAGCATTACTTGGAAGAATTCATTCCTGTGTTTTTGCAACACTGTAATTGAGTAATATTGGAAATTCACTCTAAATTCAGTGTTGATGTGAACATGAAGTGCTGGAATGTGGAGGTTTTATGTTTAAAAAATAAAAATAAATATTGATGGTTCAATATTCAAAGTCTAAAAACATACTAGAGGATGTGCTTCCATCCCTTTTAGAAAATTTTCCCCTGCACTAGACAAAAAATAGCTCTGTTTAAAAGCATTACTTTGGGAAATTCAAATTTTCTGACTCTAGTTCTAGCTCCTACTCCATATAATGGCTCCTGTCTTGACCTCCTTCATCGTTCAGTATCCTTTTTCAGCATCAACTCTCTTATGGGCATGTTCATGTTTTCCTCTCATCCCCTGTCTGGTTTATACTCCTGCTTCCTTTCCCGGTCTTTGAATACATCAGCTGTCCTTATCAAACTCAAATTGTGAGACAACTATTGCTAAACTTACGATGTGGAAAGCGTGTTTGGGTTTCCTTCTGACCCTGAATATATAACAAGTTTACCTGCTTTATTTCCTGTAGGCAATATTTTCTACTATATGATTCAAACAGTGCAACAAATCTCCATCAGTAAGACATCAGCAACCAAACAAATAAAACATAGGTCTTAGTCTTAATATGATCCCTTTCTGTTCTTTGTATGCCATTTTAGACCTGTCATATCCCAATTCCTGAGCTGTCAGCTATATTCAGCCGTGGAGTATGTGATAGATTTGTTTGCAAATAGGAGCTGGTTAACATTTTCAGAATCAGAATATTTCAGGTATTATAAATCCTGTTTGCCTGTTTCTTTACAGAAAACTACAAAGACATGGCAAATAGCCACACCATGAGTAAAGCTGCATATTTTTGTTTTAACTGGATCAAAAGAATGTGTCACAAATAGGTTTGAAATAAATACACACTCTTGTTTGCACACTTATGTAAATCCTTTTCTAGCAGTCTAAATACCAATTGTCACATCAAGCAAACACTTGGAGGCTGCTAAATTTGTCATAGATGCCCACATACTTAAAGTTAAATCACTTCTTGATATAGAAGAATCAAAAGAATCATCATCATATACCCACAATCCTATTGCATTTCCCTCCTTATCTAATTATTTATCAGCAATACATTTCATTGTGGAAACTGATCTTACTAGGGCTCCGAATAGCATATGTGCTATTGTATGTAGCATATGTGCATTAGTGGATTAAATTCATGCTTTTTCAATGGCTAATGCTGTTACACTAGTTATTTCTCTTCTACCGTATTAAAAACAGCTTTCATGACAGGATGCACAGAAAATAAAGAAGTGGGAACAGGCATTTATAAACCACACGTAAGGAGATTTAGAAGTCATTAGTATGTTGATATTCTCCTAATATAAGAGTAACAAAACACAAGATTGACTTTCTGCTCATAATATTTCACCAGTTAATTTATATAGCCCTTCCAATCCATTCCTGTAGATTCACTCCCTTGACTATAACTCTAATCATTTCCCCATGTTTACTGAAAGTGAAATGCCTCTAAGAACGCTTTGTCTGATCATCCTCTCTGCACCCCAAACAGCCCCCCAAAACAGTCTTTGCTGAAAGCCATTCTTCGGCTTTGGACTTGAAGATGTGAACCACACTATGAAGGCAGCCAAAGACAGACCCAGTTTAGTTTCCTACCCAAGCCTGTAAAAACTTTGGCACGAGGACCCAGCCTGCTCAGGTATATATAATACCTTCCCAAGAACCCAACCATCTTTTAAGAGTGAGAAACCAGCTGCGATCCCCACCATACAGCTAAAGTCAGCCATGTGCGCTCAGGTTCATATCACTGTTAGTTTTCCAGTAACATCACAGAGAAAGAAGAACAGGATTAAGACATTGCTTTGAATTGTTTTATGGATAATATCTATAAATATCATTAAGTAATAACACTATATGCCTTAGAAAGACTGACACTGATGTATAAACGCACTTCTATTTCAACATTAAATGTTACTTTGTCCATGGTGACAAAGGAGTCTAAATTACACAGAGCCAATATAACAAATGCTGTTGTATTTATTATTTGAGTATGTGTACTCAAGGCTACGCTCTGTTCCTCATACACATAGATCCATATCCAGAAATTAAAGCACTTCAGTGATACAACTACAACATTCTCTGCTTTCCATGGGACTCATCGTGCAAAGGGTGAAAAAGCAATCCATATGTCTCTCACTAGGATTTTCCTTACCGAGCAGTTAGTAATGGAATGAATTGTCTACAGTTCCTATAAGCAAGAAGGGGGGGGGGGGGGGGGGGGGGGGAGTTGTAGAAGAGGGAAGGAAAGAAAGCGGCAGCAGTTGGGGAAGGGGACATATGGGGAAGGTGGAAGCAGCTTTGTCCTTGTAGGCCTGAGGGAGGCAAGGAAGGTTCTGTTCCTGCTTCTGTCATACTGCTGTGCTCACTGAGCTGGGATGGAGAACTTGCTCATCTATGTTTAGTTGACATGGGATATGAGCTGTCATTTTTAGTGAGCAAGGCCCCATTTGGTAAAATAATCTATTTCCACTTGGTTAGGGAACATTCTGCAGACATGCTGTGTGTACTCTGGAAAGAGAACCAAATATAATGATGAGTACTGAAAATAGCAAACAAATTTCCTGAAGGGAGACATTTGGTTTTAATGGATGAAAACAAGTTTATTATTATTATTTTTAAAATGTATTGCAAACACTGTAAGGAATGTAAAAACAAAATGTAACCTAGCACGCAGACTGCCTGACTAAAACATTTGCAGGTGGTTATGGGGTTGGTACACCACATAATCCTTACATGTTTTTGAGGTGTACAGTAGAGCTTAGCAAATATGAGGTACATTTTGTGTCTGTCATTATGTTGTTAGGACATATTTGTTTCTCTTAGTGCTAACTGCAAGGCTGAGACGAATACTCCAAATTAATCTGCAGAAAGCAGAAGAGAAAGCAGCAACTTTAGTCCATCTAGAGACACCAGTACTGGAAGCAAAGGAGCCATTTGAATAAAGCATTTTTTTTCTTCTTGATGCTGTTAATGTCTATCCTCTTAGAAAGCCATTCTGCCAACACTTCAGATAACTGGAAACAAAACAGCTTTTGTCTCAGATATGTTTGGTCACATTAATGTGTTATAGAGTCCATGCTAAGCAGCACTGGCTGCAGGGGACGTTGTTCAATGAAGCACAACACATGGCTAATCCTGCAACGTCCACTCTAGACCAAAGGTGACCTGTCTCTGACCAGCTGGTAGCATGCACTGAGTAGATAGAGACCACCTCCACTCACTTTAGAGCAACAGTGCTTCATGTTCTGAACCTACTGAGTTGAGAAGAGAAAAGCTGGTAGTGGGTTTGGAGCTTGACTAGAAGACATCTGAAGATATTATGATGATGAGAAAATTGGTATTGGTGATTTAGAAAGTTATTTTCTTCTAATATGAGGCGACATTTTAACACCCAGCCATTTACCACTTTAGCAACTTGTTATTGTTTTTTCTTTCAAGAGGATCATGTTAACACCAGAGCCCTGGGTAACTAGCAGCTTTGAGGATTACTGTCCTCTTAACCTAGTCGCATTTCTTTTGTAATTTCAATTAACTGCAACTTTTTTTTTTATTTTACTGAACCGGTATATATTATTGCTGTCCTCTTTTGTGCGCTAGCATAAGCCACAACAAAAGTAGTTTCATCCGCATGGCACATGAAATCATTGCTATATGGACAGTTTGGACTACAAAGTCCAATGAGGTCAATGAAAACACTTCAGAGGTCTATGGATCGGGGCCAGAGCTTGCAAATTTAACTGGCTGATACGTAAAGTATTTGGTATCTTTTGATATGGGAGATATTTCATAAATGCACATTAATGTAAAGAACTATTATCCAATTCTGGTGAAACCACCACATACACTTAAGGTTTCTTAAGTAGTCTAGTTCCTCCTGTATGCTCCAGGAGAGTCTGAAGAGCTCATGCTTCTCAAGAAATACTGGAAATTGCACAGGAGCCTTCCCCAGAAGTTTTGCAAATGGATTAGCTGCCTAGCTGATGAAAGAATGTCACATGCAACTGCAGCCACTCACGACTGAAATAACTCATGTTTGAATTATTCTTTTCTTCCCTAGGGCATGCAGTATTTGGACCAACACTTGAAAAATCCTCAGATAGGAAAATTCTGTGTTAGCATTACCCTGTATATCAAATCTGAACAGGTCTGAAATGGCAGCTAGAGAGCAATATAACTCATTCAGTTGAAGTCAATACCCTTGATCCATAGCATTTGGGATCAAGGCCAGCACAGAGGACAGGACAAACTTTAGAGAGATTGATGGAAGATCTGCTGTCAGTGAGCAGATATCCATTCTCATCTTCCTGGTCTTCCAGCATAATTCAACATCATCTGTCCCAAGGTATGGCAGGAATCCAAAGAGAATGTGTTGAAATGATTTAAATCATTCCCTCCAAACAACAGTAACAGGAAACTGCACATCCATCCTCATACTCTTAATTTACACTGCCAAAAAGACCTGTTCTCTCACCAGATATTTTCAACATTGATGTGAACTAAGAAAATGACATAGATGTGTCAGGAGCATGAAGATGGCATATACCTCTGCTTGTATTTCATAGCATTAAACCATACAGTTGGCACTGATCAGTGACATTTGAGTACACAGTTAAGGACTGCTGCGATATGTCTTTTATTACCAAACAGTTGTAGAGCTACACCTATTCACTATATACTTGTCATCTTCATGTGAGGGAAAACTGTTCCAGCTTCTCCTTAGTTACATGCAATGTTTGTACCTTCTGTCTCCACTTCAACAATGCATAATGCTTTTTAAAAATGTTTGCCAGTACAGCACTTCAGCAACATGGACTACATCAAATCCGTCATACCTGTCATCTGTGCTCTACACTGGCTTCCTCCTTGAAATGAAGTGAAGGTTTTTACCTTCAAAACACTCAGTGATCTGTGAGAAAGGTAATATGAAAGACCACTTATAGAATGGGAGAAGATGCTGATTGATGGCAAATACTCAGGAAGTTTCTATCATTATACCTTCTCATGCAAAGGTACAGTTTGTTTGTGCTGAAAAGTAAGTTTTTTTGGAGGCCAGTCCTAAACTGAGGAATAAGCTCCATCAGGAACTATGAGTCATCACAAGCATTTCCACCTCTCTCTCCAAATGCATGACATCTTTCTTGTCCTGACCTTCTCTAACATCCAGCTTATCCATTTTTAAAATGGATTTATTGCTTTTAAAAAAAAATTCTACCAAAACCAAACACTGCACTATCCAGTCAGTTTTCAGCTCAGGGACAAGACAAGAGAAAGAGCAAAATACACATCATGGACACAACATTTAACATCTGTCCAGAAAGCAGTGCAAGTGATACAGAAATGAAGCATGCATTAAGATCTTTTGTAAAAGAAATATGTTAAGATCTTCCTTCTGTTTTAACACATCTAAACCAATTTAACTTCATAAAGTTATGCTTTACTCCTAAGTGCTAGGCATTGCTGTATCCTGCTTTTGTTTATCTCATTGATATATATTTAAATCACAGCCTAAGGTATAAGCTTCAAAGACAGTAATTATTTTTAAAGTATTACACTCACTTTGTAGCAAAAGTTTATTTTTATTTATGTATTGAAACTGAGCCCTGGCTTTTGCATCTGCTGCATAATCTACCAAAATATGTTTTTCACAGACATAAAATTATTATTTTATGTCTTCAGATTGATTTTATATTTCAACAAGTCTGTTTATTTGTTTTTAAGCATTCCAACACAACAATCATACATTAGGAAACTTTATTTCCCTCCTACGAAAATGTCCCTCTCTATAAATACTAGCCAGAAATTACCACTGAATGTCTCATTATTTTTTATAACAGTTCCACTAGAGGTTTCTGAGTTATCATTATTTTATTAACAGAAATAAACAAAGATAATTATAAAGAATAAAACACGCAATGGCAGATCATGACATAGTGTTGCTAATTAGACTGCCAGAGTCACTACTTGAGCGGATCATTTTATAACCTCACTTTTCATTGTATGTCTCGGTTAACAAAGGCAAAGTGCACAAATGCATTACAAAAAACATGTAACTACAAAAGAATGGGAATAATAATGCAGAGAAAATAATATCACTACACAATGTTATTAATTTTATAAAACTATGTACTCTCAAAATCCTTTACTTCTGTATTTCAAAGCACAAGGAGCTGACTGGTAAACAAGGCCTTGGGGAAGAGATGTTCGTACTGTAATGGATAGCTATACCTCGACGCCTGAATTTTATATTGTATTATGGTTTGAACTAGTTTATTATATGTTTTTATATATTTAATATATCTTGTATATCTTGAAGAAGAAAATTTAAAAGGCAGAAAAGTACTGGCAAGCAGAAGAAGTATGTCTATCAAGGCTCCAATCAGTTATTAACGTAAAACTAAGTAAGGCTCCATTAGCATCCAGGGCACTTTGTGCTGTTCTTCTGTGCTCTGCAGACTGCCTGAAGATGACACAAAGGGCTAATTATCCACATTCAGAGTCATAGAGATCACACTACTTTCGTTAATCTTTAGTGTTTTCTGCTTGAGAAAATGCAGAAAATGAAGCCTCTCATGTTTAGGAAATCAAGACCATGTCCCACCATCACAGGTTGCCGCTTCGCACCAGCTGCAGCAAAAAACCTGGTGGAGGTTGTTTTTTTTCTGGGAAGTTGCAATTCAACAGTATGGCAGAATTTTCAAACATAGGACCATCCTGCTAGAATCAGAGAGATTGGTAAGAGAGATAACCTTCAAAATATCAACATACTGTTTTACTGAACTGTATTTTCTGAGTAATGTTTTCAGGGTCAGTCTGTTCTTACCTAGCAGTGAAAAACAAAAGTACACGTAGGCAGCATTATGAAATGGATCACAAAAATACACCACCAACAACAAATCAAACATATCAAAGCCAGGCAAAGAAAACAAAGTGCTTTTATGTGAGACTTCCTTATCTTTGAGAACGTAAACAAAATAGCTTGCCCCAATATCACTGCTAAAAAATGAACAGCTACATCAAGATAAAACCGTCGGATTAAATTCTTTCCTAAAACATACACATCCAAGTAGAGATTTTCATCATAAACACTGACACGGTCTAGGAGCTGATTGAAGATTTACTGTCAGTTAACTAGTCTGACTTGACACTTCACAGAAACTGCTCTCTATTTGAGCAGAATAAACTCTGTTATATTGACAGGCATCTTGTATACTTCTGCCTTGGCTAGACTTCATCTTTGCTCTTTCTGATTTAACGGAGAGTGGAATCCTCCACTGGTGGTGAATGATACTGTCTCCACTAAGAACAGTGGGCCATAAAAATGACCTAGCTGCTCATATTGACATCTCAGCCAGGTTTCAAGGGTGCCCTTAAGCTGCATAAAACTTAACTGCTGCTAGAGGAGACAATACTAGCCATTACATTAGAAGTTTCAGATGGATATTTTGTGTGAAGCTGGTACTGTGATAAACCTAAAACAATCTAAACTCCTGCAACCTGATTTCTCCAAAGGTGAACTTAAGTGTTTTATAAGAGGTTACCATCTACCTCCTACCTCAGGAAGATACCCTTAAGCAATTATCCCAATGTTAACTCATTTGCTACCGTTTCCAAGGAGAGTGGAAAAACCCCAAACGCACATTCAAAAATTGTCAAACAGTATCTTGTCAACCAGGTTGCTCTACAGGGGATTTAAATGTGCCTTGGGACTATCTACAGGCACAGAATAACTCTGAGCAAACAGAGCCGTCTCGAAAGCCTCAGCTTCCTTTTGCTGTCTGTAAAACATATTTCATGAACGCAGCTGAGCGCTTGCACCTTTACACAAAGCACAAAAGCAACACAGGAATTTGAAGTAGTTTCTCAGACTTAGGGTTACCTCTTCTACAGGTGGTTTTCTTTTTGAATCTAAAAACTAGGAACCACTCCTGATGCAGGTGCAGTTTGTTACCTCAAACACACAGAATTTTTCACAGAGTAAACTGTAGCCAAAAATACCATACAGCGCTCCTGCTGCTAATTACATCTGCACACAATGAACTGATGGGCTCTATGGATAAACGCATTGCAACAGACAGTTACTCCACAATGGCGAGACTCCATTTTATACCGCGCAGGGGAAGCAATAAACCTGCCCTGTGGGTTTCTTGAGCGTTGAGCCTGGTTACATAAAACTGGCTCCATCATTTACTAATCACAGATGGGGAAAGAATGGGCAAAATTTTGGCCTGACTCTCTGTTACTCATGCAAAATGAAAATAGATTAACCTGAAAGTAGCTGAATTGGTGCAGACAAAATTTTTAAGCTGGAGTTCTGCAGCTCTTCCACATACTCTGGTTCTTGCGTGATGCCCTGGGTTTGCCTGTTCCGTCAGTGAAATCTGGCTTGGGCACGTGGACCTACTTCTGCAAAGCATTAAGTGAGCAGCTTTACGCCTACAAATATTTTTATTAATGGCAATGGGATTATTTATGTGAATATTTTCTAACATACATCAGTGATTTTACAGACAGTCCCTCAAAACAATCTATGAATTGTTTGCTGATGTGCTTACTGTGATTGTTTACTAATCACCCAGAATCTGTAAATTCCATTTTAAACTTACTTCCAGATTAAAAAAAAAGCTGAAACCAGCCGCCTTTCTCTCTATATAGTGCAATTGGGTTTCTATTACCTTATAAAATGGTTCACATTAAAAGAAATGGTTCACACTCTAAGGGATTACAGGATCATTTTGTAAATTGGATTACAATGAAGAGCTCATAAAAAAATAATCCCATAGTTAAGGATTTATTCAACAATACACAAACATGGAGTGAAAAACTGACTAACTTGACTACAAGTCTACAGAGATGTCACTCGTATGGTTCTCAACAGAATTGCAGTTAAATTTGCTCAAGTTTTTAAAAACATGTACTAGAGAAAAATGTGAGTCTTCTCAATGGTCTCCAGATCTCAACCATTTAACTGTTCCTTATAAAAGTTTACCTAACGAATAAGAGAAGGTGCCCAACTATGTTAACGCTGAAACCTTAGTATACTTTTGCTAGTAAGGAAAGAATATCTGAAGAAAAGCTATTTACTTCTTGACAATGCCGAAAGTAATTCTGAAATGTTCTGAAAGCTGGTTTTGAATCCAGCCTATTAACTTTCATTAGTTAGCAACAGCAAATGGTAAATAAGCCTCAATACTATCTTTGTTTAGTCCTTCATGCACAAATATTTACTTACTAAATGCTTTTATAGGTCTTTTGTTTTGCTGACTATATATTAGACTGCTAAGATTAAAGATATAATTAGTGGTTTAATCACATTAATTTGAAAAAGCCTTAATCACTTACTTATCGCTTTCTATTGTGCAAGGGTCAGTAAATAAAATGTTACAATATGTGTACTTTGACCTTATAGTTCTGAAGCTCTTGATTTTTTTCCTGGTTTGTTACCAAGCAGAATTAAATGAAAACTTATGATACAGTTCCAGCTCTTTAAGGACTTCACCATCTGAAACAGCAGATACATGTGCCCAAGTCTTTTGCCCCTTGGAAGCAGAATACAAAACCCCAAACTGACAGAAATTTTCATACCAGTCTTGCAAGGTCCTGATTGCACTCCGTGTCTACAGAAGCGCAAGGGAGAGGAGAGATTTAAGCACCTGGCTGGACATGTTTCTACATAACATGAATAGAGAACAAAAATGCAGGTGTTTAAGAGTAAAAATATTTTCAATTTAAGGAAAAGCATAAAATTCTTGAGAGTCAGATTCAGGTAAAATGCAAACATTAAAACTCTCATCTTTGAAGATATGATGCAGAAATGAAGCCTATAATGCAGAAACTATTCATGCATAAGTTGCATGAAACTCAGTATGTGATATTGTTACACAGTTCAGTTACCACTACAGAACTAAAGCCCCCTGTCTCGGATCCAGGCTCTGTTATGAACCTTTGCTGTACTAGCCAAATAGTCCCACTCAAACTTTTATTTTTGCAGGAGCTAAGAAGCACAAAAATAAGGGGAGTTTAGTTTGGGTTGAAGAATCAAATTCATCAGGGCTGTCAGTTTAGCAGATTCTCATAATTCTATGAATCTATCACTCTGTGAAAGGAATTTCAATACATTTAAAGCTGCTTTTGAGAGACAGTGCCTGCTACTCTTACTTACATCAAGTGTTAGTCTCTGAAAGTCCAAAGTAAAGTATTGTTCAGCACAGGTATAGATGGAGGAGTTTGATTCTTAGAAATGTTTACAACATTTGAAAGAAATAATCATTCTTCAGGAATTCAGTTTAGATTTTGTACTTCTGATGTTGTCTTCTGTTTTATTTCTCTGCCTTTAATACATTTACAACACAGACATGCTTAGGAGAGTTCATTTACTCAGGGTCATAAGATATACTTTAAAAAGTAAATATATCATATTCCAGTGATGTATATAATAGATCAAAGCCAAACTTTGCATTGTGATATTGGGAGAGTCAGTATTTGTGTGGAATATTCTTGAGAAAAGTATTATCCACCCAAAGTAATTCCCCTTAGCAGAAGTCTGTCTTAAAGCCTATCCTGCCACATGTAAACACACTGAGGCAACATTTAGTAATTCCTGTTGCTAGACATGAGAAATTGTATTTACGTTTGGTGTCTGCTAAGCATGATGTTTCTGAGCAAGAAATGATTACCAAAGTTCACCCCTTTGTACGAATTCTTACTGTTACTTATCAACTGTAGTACAAGAGCATCCCTGCAGCAAAATGGCCAACTGAAGTTACCTTGTACTGGGCGCCGGATGCACGGACATCATAGAATCATAGAATGGTTTAGGTTGGAAGGGACCTTGAAGATCATCGAGTTCCAACCCCATGCTGGAATAGGAAACAGACTTAAACATCTCAATAGTCTTTTTTGTGTTTGTTGCCAGAACATTTATTAGCATCAGAAATAATTTCTACCTCAGTAATATTTAGATTAACACGAATAATACTTCTTGTAAACAACAATGAGCAAAGTAGTTCAACAGCCAAATGAGATGGCAACAAGATTACATATTTTATCAATAAACATTTGTTAAGCTCTTATCAGAGCTTGCAGAAATAGCAGAAGCATAAAGACTGGAGATAAAGAATTCACCAGTTCTGCTTGGCTGACAGAAAGGGAAAGAACAAAGCGCCAAAGGAAAGTATTTCTATAAGTGAAATAATCTTTCACTCCATTATCAGTTCTTTCAAAATTACTAGACAAAACCATTGCAATTACATATCATGTGCTGCTTATTATTATTCTCATTACCACCATTTACCGAGAGAAGTTATTTTCACTTCTTTTTGGCTATCAGGATCTTTTCAGCAAGTGGTGTGAATACTAAAGACTGCAAAGAGTGAAACTGGCTTTCTGAAAAGGGCTGTCAAATGGCACAGAGAATACACTGGGGAAAACAGAAAAAAGTCCTTTGTATCTTCTTTCAATTGCAGTACTCTAATACAAAATGAGAGGGAAGTGTGGTCTTTCAACTACAGAGTTCCCTTTAAAATTTTCTGCGTTCAGCCCTTGCTTGTTACATGATCCATCAGGTCTCTCAGAGTGGTCTGAACTCACCATGTGTATCGTATCAGTGTGGTCCTCCTCTCTCGCTCTGTTTGGGTAAACCCTATAATATACCCGTTTGCCCAGCTGTATTCTTTCTAATCTCATAAAATCCCACTTGGCAAATATCAGTGACAGAGAGAATGTAAACCTGTGGCAATCAGGGAAGTCTTTAGTTACTGGTTAACCTTCAACCCTGAATATACAAACACAGTTTGATCTCTGACCATTGTTGAGAACTGGAAGTATCATGGCATTATTTAACCAACTCTGTTTGCTTTAAAGGATTACTTCATTCCTCCCTCCCCCTCCTGCAGCCATACTCTGCTGAAAGCCTTCCCCACTGCAGCCTGCACGACCTTTTGCTTTACTTAAAATGCAACCTTGATTGATCCAGCCAGATGCCACCCAGTGCCCAGCACATTGTAGGACAGAGCTTTGTCTCTGTGGCAGCAGTATTGCACTATACTACTTAAGTGTTTCTGACCAGAATTCAGGCAGCAGACACAGAGTCATTTAAACTCAGCTGCACAGTTTAATCCTGGCAAGGGACTGAGCAGGAAAAGTAACCCCACAGCAAGTCTATCTTTTCTCCTACACTTGAACAAACCTAGTCAACTTCCAGACAAATGTTGCAATGAACTGTGGTTATTTACATTTGAAATATTAACTAATGCCTGAGAGCAGATATTGGATGAAGGGGGAAATAAAAAAAAAAAAGAAAACTGGTTCTAAAAGCCTTTCCATTTATGTATTCCATTATATAATTCCTGTACTAATTCCTCCCTATTCAGTGAAAAAAACAGAGGCCTCCTCCTCTTTCACAGCGATTAAAGTTGCAACTATTACCAACGCTACCTCAGTGACCATTTCAGGCAGCTTAGTCTCTGTGGGGTGCTACCTGATTAATCAACCATCGATTGGACTCAATGATCTTAAGGGTCCTTTCCAACCTAAATGATTCTATAAGAATACACCTGCTGAAACGTTTAAGCCTAACATCTTAATTTGTTCTTCTTTCATCTTATTTCACAGATTTTAATCTCACAGGGATAGTGTCCTTTATGTTGCTTTGCCATGCTCCTTTTAAACCGTACGCATAAGATTGCAGATAAACTAACAACAACATATTTTGTATAACAAAATCTTTCTATGTGGATTGTGTTTGGCAACATCAAAAAAATATTTTCCTTCAGAAATTGTTTGTCATATTGATGACTACAAGGATTGTCCTGCAGCCACAGCTCTTTTTCATTTAACTTCTTAATTTCACAAACACCATTTACTTAAGACAACAAAAGCATCACGTAGCTACTTGAACTTGCATCCTGATTTTGTTTTGATTTAAAGCATGTGGTAAACTGGAGACCCTTAAATTAAATCCAGAAGATCCCTGCTCTAACCTCTGTTGGAGAAACTAGTATTTATAAATATACATTTTTGCTTACTAGTTTTTCTGGAATCCTAGCTACCTATGTAATTATAGTGTATTTCAGTATTACTAATGATATCATAAGTTAAATGATACGCATCAGTGTCACGTTCTTTGGGAACCAGAGTGTATAACATCCATTTAAAAGATCTTCCAGGCATTGGTAACCCTGAATACTTTTTTTTTCCTAAGACCCACCACTCATATTGGTGATTTTTTCTGAAATTATATTAAAGTAATACACTTCAAATCTTATTTAACATTTTTCTAATGATTTAAAAAGTTTTCCACTTTAAAATGTTTTTACAAGTGGCAATATTCTAACTCTATAACTGTTCTAATATGATAACTGTTTGCTATTAATCATCCTTAATACTATATTTGTTTTTTCTCCCTCTCCACCCTCTGAAAATCTGAACTGTACCTTGGGAACCGTAAAAATAAGCAACTGGCCAGTGTAAAACCTTATATTCTGACATATTCCAAATTTGATTTCAATCCAAATCCTACATATGAACATGTTAGTTTTGGCCAATATTGATTAAAAAAACCCCTATGAAATATGCATACAGTGCAGATTTTCGATTGTTAAAATACCAGGTAGAATCCTGAAGATCTTCTACTCTGACAAAAACACTTTTCATTTTATTGGCAAGGTTTGCCTGATAATGAACACAGGATCTGACCCATCAGTTTGTCATCTGTCAGTGTTAGAGGTTCTCCCACTCTAGCCTTGCTGGTAAAGCCTGTTTTATTGCACTGAATTAGTAAAAAGCAGGTCTTTTCCATTTTAGCTTTCTAGTACAATTCCTTTTCAGCTGCTCAGAGCAACAAAACAGGTCTGATTAATCAGGGAATTTTTTTTATCAAAATAAATTAAATAACAGAAGCTTAAAGCCCCACCTAGAAAGCTTGAAAAACTACACGTAATGCTGAGCTCCTGGGTAAACAGGCAAACTGTCTTGACTCTAGCACAGAGTCCTTTGGGCAAAGAAAGAAAGATTAATTGGAGGGGGAGGAGAAGGGGTGAAATGACAGAAACTTAGGATGTTTAGGAATCTTTGGCTCTTACATTACTCAGCAGCAACTGCATTTTATCTGCAAACTTAAATTTTAACAGCATCTGACTCAAATGCCAAGCTGTTACATATCAAAATTCAACAGGGTCTGACCTATCCTGTCATTTCTGCTTATTCACCAGTAAATGAAGGGAAGCTTTATCCTCCATAAAGAGTTTCTGTCAATAGGGATCTCTTAACAGAGTTGCAGGCTCCCCAAGGTTCACAAAAAGGTAACCACAGAAAGCTCCTCCCTCTCCAGGCTTTGTACCACAGACCTTATTTAGTAAAGCAATGTAAGAAAGTAATCTGGCTTTACAGGTATATAAAATTTTACAAAGTTACTACTATCCAATGTATATGCATACAGTAAAAGCGGGGCTGGAAAAAAGTCTGAGCTTCACATGCTTAAAACTATTTTGAATTTATACAGTTTATCCTCAAAGATTTTCTTGGTGTGTTTGAAAAAAATTATTTTTTTAAGAAATACAAAAGTAACTTTCAGACCTTCCAAATTAAAGAGTTTCTACTCACTCAGCTACAAAACCGACTTTTTTACTTGGAGAAGTCCGTGGCACAAGAAGTTAAGGCAAGAATATTTAGTAACTCTAGAAAATAACAACTGCCTATGTATTTTGTGATATATTTTCCAAAGGCTTTGAACCACTAATACGAGCCTTGTGTCCACTGCACTGAGCTGTAAATGGTATCCAGAGACATGGGTTCATTTTCAGTGGAAGACGTAAGTAGAGAGCAATTCGACTGCAGGTTTCAAAAGCTTTGCCTGGCACGCAGGGCACGTTGTGGGGATATTTGAGTGACTGATTGGCCTGTGATCACAGTAATGGGGGGAAGGAATAATGTTTTTATGCTGTCCTTAGATTCTGGCACATCACATTAGAAAAGTCTTTCTGAGGCCAGCCTGCAACAGAGTCTTTGCAACAATTTCATCTGAGGGTGCCCAGTAAAGACTGAAAGGAGATACAGCGTACGTACTGGAACAACAGAGCCTTTTGAAACTGAAAAGAGTTTCACAGGATTATTTTATGGTCCCATGGGAAGTTTTCATTGTCCCACTGAAAATCCTGCCAAGGCTGCCAATATTAAATCATTTTCAAATCCAGTAAACATTTTTTCTTTTTAATTATTTTTCTTTTTGCTGCTGCTTGGAGAGATATATATATATATATATTTTAATACAAAGGATGAAGTATGACATTATTCCCTTGGGAACTATTTCATTGTCTGGGATTTTTCATTTTCAGGAATCCTGACATCTTAATTTAATCCAAACAACACACAGTATTATCCTTGTATTCATTATAAAAAAGTGTGACAGATTTTAATTTAGTTAACATAGGCCATAAAACTATACGAACATTATTGAAAATGAATATGTATATTACTGTATGGTATATACAAATATTACTGACTACTGAATATTTTATTGAAGACAGTTTATTAATGTTGAATATGAACAATAAAATTGGTGTGCCAATCAAAATGTAGCCAATAAATGAATACTTAAATATTCAAAACATACCCAAAGACTGACCACAGACAGTTTTTTCCTAAATGCTGACTCAGATGCCATAGAAAATATGAAATATACATCTAGCATTAAAAAACATATTTGTAGTATTGCCTCTGCCTTTGCTTTTTCTGTTATGCATAATTTTTCTTATTGCTCCCTAAATAAGAAAAAACAGTTTACCAAAATAAGAAAAAATGTTTACCAAAATAGTACCTGTGATTTAATCCCAACCAAATCATAAAATTATCTTCAGAATACTACCAGTTTAAAACACAAAACAGAAGGATATAGCCCCTTGACATAACATAGCTACCACAAAGAGACGACGACTGAAGGACAGCAACTCTGTGAAGTTCCAAGCCTCATTACAGTATGACACCAAAACCCAGCAGTATTTTTCAAAGATGTAGGCCATAAAATTTGCAGAATGGTTACCGTAAATCAATAATAGCTTGAAAGGTAAGGGAAAACTGCTGCTCTGTTGTTACTGTTAATTCTTGGGGGTGTTTTTTTAAGCGCATCTCAAATATTTTTTTATTTTACTTAAATGTAATTAGGAGACTACATGAGAATTTCACAGGGCAGGGGGGCCTTATGCTCCCAGATAAAAGAGTAGCAATGTCTTCCAAAGTCTCCAAAAGCAGTGAAATGAAAAGAAACCACTTTTTTTCCCATTTTTGAGAGGTTTGGGAGTGGTGGTGGGGTTTTGTTTGGGTTATTTTAGAAACCCCTAAAGGTCTTAATTCAGTTTCAGGATTTTTGGAGTCTGATACGTTCACTAATTACTTGGGATTAACAGTACTACTGACTATTATTAGGAATAATTACCTCCACTTCTCTGTATAATCAATATTGTCTTTAGCAACCAGCTCTGGTTTATTTGTAAAACTAAGTCTTTGTCATGTAACATCCAGCTCAGAATTAATGAGTCATTCTCCAAGATTCCTCCATCCTTTTAGCTGTTTCATTTTTACTACTGATATAACTCAATTTCATTTAAATTTCATCTTCATTGAAATTTTCCTAGGTTGTAACTCCAGTTTCAGCATGGCCTTTCAGCTACTTGTATGGCCTCTGGACCACAGGAATTTTCAATAATTTTGCTCACATACCAGGCTGATTTTGAAGCTGTCAAGACACCCTGTCCCACAGCACCCAAAGGAGCCTATTCTGTTTCAGCATGCATGTGTAAATACCCGTAATTAGAATCAAAAGTAGATGTTTCCATACAGTGAGACTGAAACAATGGTAACACACAGACATGCATATTAAGATTGTTATAGAATTATTTCATATATGGTAGCAACTAATTTTTATTATGACCTCAGCTATTTTGCCCTGACAGACCTAGTGTACTTTTTATGCTAATATTCTAAGCATTTTTATTTAAAACTAACATTTTTCCTGTGTATCATGGTTTGAGATCAGAAAGTATCAGATGTCTGATTTGAGTGAATATTTTAATCTTCTGCTACCTCTCAGTTTTTTCTCAGGGAAAACAATTTTAATGAGAAAGTTCAGGGGAAAAAAAATATCTTTTCTGCAAATTAAGCAGAATCAGCACATGTTTTTAATATCTAGTATAGAAAACCTCCAAAAAACGGTTTTGCTGGAATGTTTGGACAGACCTCATTCACATTAGAGAACTGTATGTACCACTGTATGACTCCTAACACAAGACTTCTTGTGGAAAATCAAAGTCAGTTTTTACCTATCATAAAAGTAGATTGTGTACAATGTACATGCGCCTGTAGCATCCTGGTTCCGGTCAATACCACTTTGGTAGCTCTGCCTGGGACACATGGGATGATGGCTGAAATTGATCTGGCAGATGAGTAAAGGGAGGAGTGAGCAATTGGTAAGCATCATTACACCACATCACCTCACCCAATTGTGGGCCTCCCAGTGTGGGAAAGATATGGATAAACTGGAGAAAGTTCAGTGGAGGCCACTGCAATGGACAGGGCTGGAGCACTTGCCCTGTAAGGAGAGGGTGAAGGAATCAAGCCTGCAGAAGGGACAGCTTTTGCAGGATACCAACAACAGCCACCTAGCACCTGTGGAGGGGTTATCAAGAGGACAGAAACAGGTTCTTCACAGTTCTACTTGGTGGGACGATGAGAGATGACAGGCATAAATTGAAACAAGAGAGTGTCAGGCAGGCTGGATATAAGGAGAAACTTTTTCCCCATGAGTGCAGTCAGGCTGTGGACCAGTTGCCCAGAGAGGCTGTGCCACCTCTGTCCTTGGAAGTTTTCAAGACATGACTGGACACAGCCCTGAGCAACGTAGTTTGAGCAGGTAAGTTGGAGTAGAGAGCTCCTGAAGTCCCTTCCAGCCTAAATTATCCTCTGATCCTGTGACAGGCTGGGGTAATTGTATACACCACCATATGAGAGAATATACGAGCTTCTAGAGACTGCGACAATGCTGTATCAGTCTTCACAAAATCTGAGATATAAGTGGGTATCCCGTGTGATGGGGGAAAGCTAACGCTGGAGCAGCACTGAGTGAGCTACGCCTAAAATATTTTTAGGAAAAACCAGGCTTAACATAGATTCCTTGGGGAATCTATGGGCTGGCTGCTAATAACTTATCTTTAGCAGAAGAGACAGAAACCCTTAGGCTTCTGGAGAAACAGATACTATGGGATCTGGTGGTGGACAGTAGCGACAGCTATACCTCATTTGCACAAATCAGTAAAATGTTTGACATCTCAGCAAAGCCATAGGAAATCAAAGCAGGAACACAGTACACACAATAGCTACCTGTGGTTCATCTGCAAGATTTATCGCTTATTATAATGTGAATGCCAATAGCAACTGAAGACGACTGATATTTAAAACCATTAAAGTACTATTCAAAATTATTCAAACATGTAAGGGGGTCTCAGAAGTATTAATCTAGGTAGGTAATTTTTTTTTTACCCCTTTCTGAGTCATGTCTACTTGAAATTTTTGAAACAAAGATATCAAGGTGATTGCACTTGTTCTTCCAAGACCCTTTATTTTTTACCAGAATTATGCTGAATTCAGCATTCTTCTATCTAATAAGGAGCAAGCATCGCATAGGTTCAAAATACAAGGAGAATTTACAAGTAGCTACATGATGAGAACAGAGTAGAAGTTATAAAACAACATTAATTGAGTGTATTTGAGTGAATTTACTGAGTAAGGCGAATGGAGTAAAGATTGAGCTCATATCAACTCCAGAAATTTTCTTCTTTTAAGTACTATGTAGCCCCATAAATAGTACAATATACATTTATGACTGGTAAAGAATACAAAGAGCAGGACAGAATCAACAGCATATTTTATATTCATCTTTGAATTCATCACTATTTAGAAATTTAGCTTGAGAGAAATTTGCAGCTCAGCCACAGCCCACTGAACTTGATATGAGTCTGTTGATCTGAATACACATGGAACAATCCATTATTTAGTAAGCAGTGTGCTGTGCAAATTACTCTCAGACTTTCATTAAGAATTTAACTCTAATCCACTGTAGTCACTGCAGTTTTCTAAGCTCCCAATGTAAAATACCATTTTGTTTAGATAAAACAATGAATTTTCTATTTGCTTACCCTTGTGAATGGTGAGAGATAGTCTAATTATCTTCAATAGGAAAATTTAAGTGTTTTGTTGGAGGATACAGTGCCACTGTATTGCATTATCAGTTCTACAATTGCCAGACAATTAGAAATTTGTAAAGTTTCAAACAATTCAATGTATTCATCTTCAAGAAAATGTCTATGCATCACTTCTGATTATTTTTTTTAATTGAAAAGCAACAAAGCAAAACAAAGAACCCACACTAGAGTTTGTCCAACGTCTTTCTCTACATCTGCCAAGATGGGGCCTACCTTCTCAACCTGACAGAAATATTATTGAAAAATCAGCATGCCAGAGGCTGTTCAAATTCCTCATGGAATTCTACACCAGATACACTGTCCTACAGTAACAAAAAGTCTGCCACATAGACCACTCCGGATTATGCTAAACACATTTTAGCTGGAAGAGATCAAGCTTAATTATAGTTAGAGTGGTCATCATTTAGAATTGCACTGACTCAAATACAGGTTTGTGTTTCATCTCAGTCAAGCCATTTAAAAATCTATGCCACAGGTATATTGCCTACAAAATTAGCCTGCCTATCTGAGAAGTACATATATATGGTCTATAAACCACTTTTAAATTTTTCAGCAGTTATATTAATATTTTCCTTTCTAACTGCAGCATTGTATTACTGCAGTTACACATCAATAGAGAATAGATCCTGCCCATCTTGATAACACACTCAGAGTACTTTGGGTATGTATTCCACTTACGACCAAAACCAACAACATTTACGCAAATGGCTATTAAATAAGACTGGAATAAGGGAAAATGACACCAACAGCTATCTAGGAAGATTTACAACATTTCCTTAGAACAAAAAATAACATCCACACATTGATTTATAGAAATATTTGGCAATTCCGGAGTGGATAGAAAAGAACTGTTCTTTAATGGATTGGCAACTCTGCTAACCATCAAAAAATACTAAAGGAAAAAGCATTACCATTTAATGCTGCTTACTCTGCTCAGATCAGTGTCTGTGTGGGTAGTTCTTGGAACAGGTATTTCCAAAAATATGTTTAGGATCAGTTGAGCTATAAGGATATCAATTATATCCTCTTGTGGGTTTTCCACTTTTAATATTCACTCTTGCTCATTAAAGTTCAGAAGGGCAGTACCTATCAGCTTGATGAAATCAGTTCGCTTGGTTAAGGTAGTATCTGTCAGATACCAGCAAAGATACTGCTGCTCAATCAGGGACAGATTCCAATGTCCTCATTCACAAATTAATGGATTGTAGCATCTGCAACAGTCAGTCAACCGATTTTGGACTGTGATACTATTTGGAATGAAAAGCAAAATCATAACTTGGCATCAAAAAAATGACCAAGCTGCAAAATTCTAGTGTGGATACATACTCTGAAGCCCACCATGCATTATAAAAAGATTTAGTGCTTGATCATACAGTTTTGGTTTGGCTGAAAGTAGCTCAAAATGCTAAATTGAGACAGTCAGAAAACTTTTCTTTAAATTTAAATTTGGTCTGAAGTGTGGTTTTTGGTACGGGCTTATCTGTGGTTCTCTATCCTAATTCTTAGTTCATAAATTGAAATTAACACCTAAACACCCGACTGCCACATAAGTTAGATAAGTAAAGAGCACGCTAGTTATAGAAGCTTGATTTCAAACCATACATAGCAGCCTGCTAAGACCTAGAGCGTGAACAGTTTTATACTAAAATGTTAATTTTCAAACAAAGCACAGGGAACCAGAATTTTTTTCCCTATCTTCCTACAAAGAAATTAGCATTTTGTCACCTCTTATTATATAACTTTCCATATATTTCCCCCATCCCTTGTCATTCCTTTCCACTCCCCTTGTGTGGAATTGCACTAAATTCCAATGACAAAATCCAGACATTGCTCTTCCTTTTTCTTACTAATTGTTATTGTTGCCTTACTGAAGACAATCTGGATTCTGACAGGCTCATAAGCAAAGCTGGTAAGACCTAAATAAAGCTACTCTGCACAACAAGGAAGTTTTCTTCCTGTTTCTTGATGATTCCTTTTGTGTTAAGTCCAATTTAACCTGTGAGATTGTCACTGTGCTTTGCTTCATCTTTTGTTTCTTGCATATTGGCTTCCAATTTTGTAGATGATATTAATCATAATTAAAAACCAGGAGAGATATTTTGCTCAAAAATTATGCTTACAAAGGAAACTCCTTAGCGAAACTGACATTCTTTTTCTATAGAAACTAGTAACTTCAATTTTCATGGGAAAAAGCATAACAATAGCTCCCTGACTATCTACAAAGGGAAAGATTTTTTCAGCTGCCTACAAAAGTAGAAGGAAACATTGATAGGTGTTTTCCTCACAAATTAGAAAAACAAACTAAAACAAACCCCACCCCACCTGATTATGCTAAATTTGATATTTTCATAGAATGTCTTTCCTTAGATATCTTTGTATTTTTCACTTTGTATCCTGAGTCATGATGGACATTTTCTTTTATAAAGAAATTACCTGCATTACTTATGTGATATGAATATATTTCTATTTCTAGCCATCTGTACTCACGGTTACTGTCACCTATTGCAACGAAAAATGAAGTCTTAGGCATATAATCAAAATCTCTTACATATGTATTCAGTATAATGTGCCAAAGATCTGTTCATTATCTTTTATGGTTCACAAACTTATCACCCATTAGAAGAGAGGCAGTAGAATTCACAGCTCATCTCTTGACACTTCTACCAGGAAATGAGGAGCTGTTTATGAGATTGGCTTAAAGGAGTGCCACTGCAGTCCCTACTGAAGCTGAAACACACTTAGTGTGTAGTTGGTTTTTCATTCTCACATACCAGAACTGTCCTTTTACACTTTGGCTGAAAACACTGCATAAAAAGCATAGCTCATGCAGAATTAGAAGTGGTCCTGCTCTTCAATTTTGAAAAAAATTTCTGTACAGGGTCAGATCAGCACTCACAGGATCTTTGTAAAGCTTATATTGATGGAGCAAAAGTAGCCCAAACCTTGACTAGGGTTTTTACCTCTGGATGCTAGAGTGAAGCATGTCTAGAACTGCATCACAGAGAGATGTCTAATATACTTTAAAAACCTCTGAAATTGACTAAATATAATTTTGTCTTTGAGATACTCTTTGTAAACTCATTCAGAGGAGTATGAACACCACTCAGTGGGATTCATGAAATTAAATTATTTCTATCTAAGTGTAACAGAAATTAGTAAAAGGGGTATGGGGAAGTGTAAAATAATAACAGGGGTACGACTTGGTTTGAAGTCTATACCCAAGTTTTCACACCTCTGAGGTAAGGCAGTCTCACATCCTAATTTTTTTATTTAAAGATCTGTGTACGAGAGCAATAATCTAAATATGCAAAGGAATTTAAGCTGTGAACTAGGAACTATGTACAAGTCTCTTCCATTTAGTCCTACTTTTGCAATTAAATAAATAAATTAGTGAGGCATTGAATTGCAATGGCTGAACTGGCAATGGGGTGGAGAGGGGAGGAATAATACAGGATTATAATATGCCATTCAAAAACAATCTTAGAAAGTCATAGACAAAGGGAAGACTTAAAACCTTATGCAGGAAGTAGACAAGCAAATTCCCTATTATGTTCCGATGAAAGCTGAGCTTATGAAATTGATGTGAGCAGGTAATCCTTTTTGTTTCTATTTTACCACACCACCAAATATGTAATTTTTTCACCACTTTATCGCAGTAGCTTTAGAGTGCCAAAACTGTACAGTTTTATACCATTTTGCAACCAGTTTAGGCTTGATCAAAACTTTCAAATATCTTCACAGTAATTTGTATACTTTTGTGAAGCATGAATAGAGTAAACTTGCAGATTCATCCACATGCCATGGCAAGTCCATTTAGAATTGTATACAGCTTGTTTTTCTTAGAGCTTCAAGTCTTGCAATTGCTAGTCTTTGCTTTGAAAAAAACATTTCAAATATTTTTCCCATATACTCTAATCCTGTTTTTCCTTTATTCATTGTCCTGCCTTGTTTAAGTTATGCATGGTGTGGCAATCAGTAACATACCCTTTATATGCCAATTACATTCAAATACTATAATACATGTTTAAATTGTGGAGATGTATGTCCAGTATCGTAGAAATAATAATCTTGTCCAGAGACAAGGCAGGTCTTGGAATCAATATAATTAAAGGGCAAATGTCTAACAGCCATAGGCATCCAATTTGAGTTTGAGTGTCCTAGCCATCACAGCCTGCTCTTACTAAAGAGAAGCCATATGCGTCTAAAATCTCAGAAGATCAGGAACAGAGCAGTCTCTTCTAATCATTGTGAATAGTTTCTTAAAATTTTTAGCGAAACTTGCCTTTACCTAATTTGTTTAAAACTGCAAATATCAACATCTCATAGTAGTTTCATTGCTATTGTTAATGCTCACAAAACTTTTGCCATTCTCACCAAGTGTAATGACAGAAATCTTTTTTAAAATCAGCTTGTACTACATGTCCATTCAGAATAGTCTGAGGAGTAGAATCACACTCTTCAGAGACTTCCCCACTGCAGTATCCTGTTTACTCAATGTACTTTTAATCATGTAAGAAGTACACTGGATTTATTTTCACATCATTCTTTACCATTAAATTTATAGTTTATAAACAACTTTAAACTATGTTTGCCCTTGACAAGGTCAAGAAGGGCACGCAAACCATCAGCCACACCTCAAACTATAAAGCAGCTCAGATCTGTCATCCGAGTCAACCAATAAATAATAAAGATTGATGAAAGCAGCTCTTAAACTACTTTTGAAATGCATTCTATTTTCAGAATCATTAATGGCTGGCCATTAAAAAAGAAAACAAAAGGATTTTTTTTTCACTTTTTTTTTTTTTAGAGTTGTGTATTCAGCTGAAATTTAGTATCTGCTTAATACTTTTTTCAAAGGAGAAGAAAGTCTGCTGCCATGATGGAACCAACACTGTGATGAGAAGTGCTGTTACACGAAGCTTGCTAAGCAGCACTCTGCTGAGTAGTTATAGAAAGTAGGATAATTAATTTGTGTCTGTAGAATATCTGCAGCTTTCTGTTTGTCCCTTATCCTCATGTGCATGTCAGGAAAAAGTTATCTCACTCTGAAACTCTTCACTCCTTCAATTAAAACGAAAACTTCATCATGGGTTGGAAGACACAGAAATCAGTAGTAGCTAACTAGTAAAGCATGTTCCCAAATCCCAGGCTTAGATGGGAGTGGGAGAAGACTTTGGGTAGAGAGTATGTAGTACTGCCAGACTGCTCTATATAAACTATTTAAACCTCAGAGAGAAAATTTATCCTTCAACTCTCCAGGCATGCTCTTGCTTATGAATTCAAACTTCCAGATGGTACACTCACCACAAACTTCACTCATGCACCTTTAACATGGTTATTCCAGGGCTGCAATGAGTCAAAACACCATTAAGCAACACATATTTGTGCATGCAAATAACCCTGTGGAAAACCTATATCCACAGGGGGGGTTTATATGTAATTTCAGGATTAAACAAGTGTAATCCAGGCTGGAATTCAGCTTCGAATGCAGCAACTATGTTAATAAATATGCCCAGTCAAGTTAGGACACAACAACGTAAAATCTGCTATACAATTGCTACTATGATGTGGGTCTTCAACTGGGGCATAACACTGTTTTCCATTCAGAGCAAAATCTCTGCTGTTGTCTTTTGTGACTTGCATGACAGTGAATCTGAGCAGCTAGGGAAGGAGAAAAATGAGGGCAAAATCCTGGTTGCCTGTTACAGCTCTGGACTAGAATGTAAATTACGGCCATGAGGCAGACACACAGTCCGGTTAGCAGACTAGAGAAATATGGGGCCAGAATATGCTTAATGTGAATGGATCCTTCAGATGAAGCTGCCAAATTCTATCAAATCTCAGTAAGATATGTACATATGTGAGACTTTTAGAGGCTTATAATTTGAAAAAAACAATAGCTTTCTCACAGAAAGACAAAAGATATTAACAACCACCAAATTCTGACTGCCCCTCACCCCCTAAAAGCATGAAGTTACTAGAATTTTTCAATACATTAGCTACATATCTTTAAATCTAAGTACACTAAGCCCTCCTGATGCTTTTGTAGCAATGGCTGCACCAGTCCTGCTGAACATTTTCCAAAACAACTTAGGATGAGGCAGACATCCCACATAAAAAATATTAACTGAAATTATTAAAAATTGGCAATACTATAAGCAAGTGAAGATAGACTATTATAAATATTAGGCATCCTTAATGTCAATTATTTCCACCTATGACACCTATACATTAAGTTAATTCAGGCATTACCAAATTACAGTGCTCTTTTAATAGAATTTGAAGAAGGTGCAGTACAATGAGATTCTTTAAAATGCTCAGAGGAAGATCTTGTTATGGAACAGAAGGCATCAATCACCATCTTTCATTATGGCTTTCTGTGCACATTAAAAAATTCCAGGTCTCTATCAGATCTAGACCAGGTTCAGAACAAGGACCCAGAACAGGTCTGGGGAGTCCTGTGAGCAGATCTCCCTTGCCTCCTCCTAGGTGAAAATCTGGTGAAGTAGTGCAGCTCAGGGGATCTACACTCATTAGTGTCAAACAATGAGTGCTATTGAAACATCTTTCACTACAGTTGCAACACTACACCATCTCATCTGTTACTTATCAGAGAAGAGTGTTATTATATTGCTAATATTCATATATTATTTCTGTGAGAGCAGATTGGTGGTCTTCTGTAACGCAGACCTTTTCGCTTTCCCTTTCTCTCATTTCTGTAATGATAATAACCATTATAATCCACATAAGACCCACATAACTCATTGTCCTGGTTTGAGGTAAAACAGAACCGATTTTCTGTTCAGTAATTTTACTTTACAGCTAATCCTCTTCTAACTAACTGAACTCTCTGAAATTAACAGTGTATTTTTAAGACTGTAATCCACTTCCAGAGCAATAAGATTGTTTATAATTTAGGCCAAGGCATGGCATGCAGAGAGGCTCTTTCTTATACTTATTGCTATAACACCCAAGGCCAGATAACTTTGTTATTTGCCCCGTTGGAGGGTCAGAAGCAGAAAAGTGTAGAGGGGTCCCACCTGCGGGGAGGAGCAGACAGGACAGGTGACCCAAAACTGACCAACGGGTATTCCACCCCATCTGCCTCACGCTCAGTATAAACGATGAGGCATCAAAGGGTCAGCTCTCTTTCTTCAATAGCCAGCGTCCAAGGAGGACTCTGTTCGTCTGCCTTTGATCCTAATCTGCGAATTCATGAATCCAGACTAGCATCCAGTTCCCATCCATCACCGAGTCCAGTCTGGGACTTTCGCAGTTCCTGCCAGTGACATGGTCATCATCCTGAGAGCTAGATATGGCTTTGTATATATTTAATTATTTTCTTTTTATTTTATTATTAATATTTCATTAAAGTAATTTAGTTTCTTTTAAACTCATAAGTCTATCTCTTCCTTCTCTTCCTGCAGGGAGAGAGGTCAGAGAGCATCTGTCATTCGTTTCAGTGGCCAGCCCAGCCCAAACCACAACACTCATTACGATTCATTTTAAAAGATCACGTTATATATTGTCATCAGTCTATGAACCACAGTGCACACACCCCTGAAACATGGAAGAAAATAACCTAAATTTTAATTTCAGGAGTCTCTTGGAGCACCAGGTGGATGTAACATCACACTGCAATTCTAACTATACGCATTCAGCTATACTTTCAAGTAATCTTTAAACCCATTTGTCACTTGACTCTTCCACAACTATTTTTTTATGTATATATAGTCCATCTATGCACTGAAGTCTTACATACATTCATCTCTGAACAAAAATAACCATGACTTAATATTACCATGATTCATTTCAGTCCTTGAAATGTCACAACTGAAAGGGCTGATCTTTCCAAGGAGGGCAGGGGGTATATTTCCAGCTCTGTTATCTTCTATCATATGGATTCAATGGCAAAAATTCTTTCATGAGAAATGTAGTGAGCTTAAAATCCTCCTGTGAGCCAGCAGCTGAACCACATTGGGTCAGCTAGCACAGGAGTATTCCTGTGAAGCCAACAAAATAACAGCTACAAATAAATTTCACAGACGTTTTTGCCCAACGTAAATTAAGAGGCTTCATTATTCATATACAAAACGATACAAATCCAGTTTGGAAATGAGAAATGCTGTATATGTCAATTGGATAACTCATCTGTGGGTAATAGTGCCAAAATTACACAAAAGTTTGGTAAAAAACACACAGTGGACGTACTTTAATAACCTATGAGTTGAAATGCGAAGAAAATTTCAATTAGGCTATCAGTGACTTCAAGGAATATCATATCTGAGTTCAAGTATTCTGCTATGCATTAGAAATTATTTTTGTCATTGCTAGACTAATTTTTTCCATGATTGTTTTTTGAAAGAAAACTTCCTATTCACTCCTATGGACACATAAGTTTTGTTTTGGATATTCAAGTTAAGAGCCTAAAATTCTAAGATGGCACTTATTACACCAGATGATGAACAGCATTCATCCCTAACTGTAGGTCCGAGTGCATGAGAGGGAGGAATTATGAGGGGAAAATGGCAAGAGGTATTATCTGTACACTCTACATAGGCCCAACAAAGAATTCATCTGCTCAGGCAAAGAAGTGTTTGTATCTCCCCTTCCTTCTGACCATGACAGAATTAATTCCTGCAGGACCAATTGGAGAATCATTGCAGTTTTACAGGAGTAATCCTTAGCCCAATAATAAAGAACTGCACATAGACCTCACAGGTAAACAGTAGGGTGGGACATAAAGAGAAAGTTGATTAACAAAATCTTCCAAAAACAAAGAATCATTTGTGTTATACCATGCAAATTCTCTTATTACCTACTATGAAAAGCTTGTGCTATGCTAGCCATTTCAAAATTATTACAACTTTTTACCCCTCACTCCTCAACCCAACCTGTGCAAGTTTCCTGCAGCGACAAAATCTCACCACACTGACCATGTTTCCTTTCATGCCAGAAGCAAACATGGATGAAATTAATGTTGACCTAGGAATATCTCCCAGTTAATGATTACTTTTGAGACTGCTGATCAATTCAGTTTTCAATGAAAGCTCTTACTGACAAACATAGATACTAAAGGATAGCTGTGACAGGAATACAAGTGTAGAGATTACTGGCACAACAGAGAAAAAAAGACAATTACAGTGTTAAATATTTCCAAGTTGTGCTTCTAATGAGTTTTACACTTGTGATACTAGTAAACTACAGAGCTTATTTAACAGGCTGTTATTGCATTTTTTTTGTTTAGTCATTTCTTTAGTATGTAATGATATGGGATGTAACTGAGCCACCCTTTGCAAACGCATTTCATTTTCACATGGAAAAAGCAGGCTTCTTTCTGAAGACAGGAACATTCCTTTCCCCCACCCACCAGTTTGATTTATTAGTCCTACTCAAATGTCAGCATTCAGTTGTTTCACCTGGTTTCTTTTTTTAGCTATGTAGCAAACTGAAATGGGTCCCTTGTCAAATTGCATAGCTTGGCACAGCTGTGCCAGAATTTTACTACAGGTGGGAAATTATTTGTGTGACAGACATTTTTATCATCTACACAGACTGTTGTTTTTTAAGACAGCAACGAAATGCTCTATATGGAGGGAAAATAAAGCACTCATCCTTTTTACACAGGAAAAAAAGAAAGATGCATTTAATATTCTGTTCATGTCTTCATCTCTTCTTTGAACAAATAAGGTAACAAGCACCCCCATTTGGGGTTCGCAAGGGACAACACTAAAACAACTGACAGCATACTGGCTTTCAAATCCAAATGACTACACACATATGTGATTTAACATGTGTGAATTACGATCAAAAAAACCCACTGAAAACTATTTCCTGATAACGAAGAAAGGAGCGTATTCATATACATAGCTTGGACCAGATCTGCAAATATATTCTCATGGACTTATGCTAGATAAAGAACAATCTCCCCCACCTCCCCCCTACTATATATATATATGACAAAACTTTGAAATAACAGGTTTTTAAAACAGGTCTGACAGAAACTAGCTAGTGTATTTACGTTCATTCTCCTGTGCAGCCATGGAGATAGTGAGTGCTCGGCCACGTGTGTGCAAACACAACCTTCTCTCCCCACTCCCACAAACGTCCTCCTTCCACTCTTCAAAAAACATCTCCACCACCTCTGCACTGATCTGCCCACAGAGACAGAGGTGTCACATTGCACAGTGGTCTATGCCTGAGCAAATGTCGCCAGTATCAGCCACAGAAGTTGGGTCTGGGCAACTCTGGTCTGTAGTTCACCAAAAGCAATCTTCACCCCGCACCCACTGTGGTTCAGCTGTGTCATCACTCGCTCTGTGCTAACATTAACTCGTTTTTAAAGATATGAAAAGAAAGATCTAGATTCCCTCCCGGATTTCAGGTTCAAGAAACCAAACATAAAATCATACTTGAAATGATAAGAAATTTGCTATGGTAGAATTAACAATCTTCTAAAAACTTATAAACTTTATAAATCAGAAAATTCACAATAATTATTACTTGAGATGAGATTATCCTTTTAAAACTTCTCTCTCATGTATGTTTGTCCCTCTGTTTACAAACAATAACTCTAACCCACCATTCAAATAAAAATAACAAATGGTTATAATCCTCTTCGAAAATTATAGATTAAAAAAATCAATCCTGGTTTTCAGTAACTGTTAACTAAAGCCCTCCCTCATGATCAAAAAGTGGAAACCTCTAAAACTCAAAAATGATTACAGTATTTGAAAGACTTGTGGCACGGCTGAACTAGGAACTGTTAGAGATGTCTTTATTCAGTGTGAGCTGTGCTTTTAATTAAAAAAAAATAAAATGTATTCAGGCGAGTAATCAGACTTCCGGATGCTTCTCCAGAACAAAACTTTAAAGTGTTGGGGATTCATTTGTGCATTAGTGGAAATAAATTATTTTTTAAAACTACTAAAATAACCTCCATTTCTAAAGAAAGCTGTACCCATTTGCTCAGTTACTAGATCTGTGACGAATGAGCTGTCACTGAAACGCGTAATATACGATCTGCCTCACTGAGCATTTCCCTTTCATTTGAGAGAGTGCCTAAATAAACATTGTACTCTACTAAGTGCGGGGCCTGTACAGTGCCAAAGTCATGGCTGCAGTGGGCTCCTACTGGAGGCACTCCAAAGCCATGGCTCCTCTCCCTCTGCCAACCTTCAGAGCACTTGCGCTTATTAAACATGACGACCTTTCTCAAACTGAAACTACCCAAGCACCCAACGCAAAAGCACTGTGGCATCATCTTAGCTGAAGGAGGAATCTTCCCAACAACAGGCTTGCCACCATTAGAGTCACTCCCAGCATGGTCACCTTTGGCTGTAAAGCTTTAAATACCACCCTGTGACTAACTTGCTACCATATGGTAAACGTGACTGTTGCCATTCCAGCAAGTGCAGGAAACAAAGCAAGCATAAAATACACGCAAAATGACTCAAGAGCTGGTACACTACTGCATTCGATTTTTCAAGTAAATCACTGCACACCAGCAGCTAACACTGAAGGTCAGCTGTTCTGCAGCTTGAGATACCAACCGTCTGCAAAGAGTGGCCACAGAAAATACATAGTTAGACTTTTCATTTGCAGTCACGTACAACAGCGTGAACGAACAGATGATGACGTATGCATACTTTCCTTTCCCATAGATCAGCTGGGAGAAAGGGATTTCTCCTTTGTGTGTCGCACAACTAAGTAGGATTCAAACAAGGTTCAATGAGCGCGCTTCATGAAATACAACACCAAAACTGAACCCCAATTCAGACCTTCTGGTTGCATCCAGTCAAAATACATGATTCAATCAGAGAAACTAATAATGCTGAGGGCTAAATTCAAGCAGGTACCAAGACAGAGTCCATAAAAATAATGAATACGCATGCAAGACTATTTACTTTAGCAAATTTGCATGTGCAAATGGACAGCAGTGTGCATTTACCAGTTATGTTCACACATGACTATCTTTGGCTCCTTTTGAAAAGATACCTATATTTCTCTTGATAAATCCTGGCCAAAGGCCTAGGCCAGTTGGAACTGCCTTTGCCAGCAACTGTGGACATAAAATACTTTCCAGGTGGTACTCAGTTCCTCACAGAATCAAGCCCCAAAACAGGGAGTTCTTGTTGAAGTTTCTACAGTGAAGCTACTGATGGTTATGATGATCAAATAAGCAGTGCAGCCCAAAGGCTTGTTCACAAGCTTAAAGGAAAAGCACTGTAACTGCAAACTTGCACAGAATAACAGCTTATTTAGCTTTCAGTAAATGAAGTGTTCTATCTAATAGATTATTTTTCTTCTTCTGATGGCTAAATGCTTCCCCTATTACTAACATGTGAAATGATCTAGAGTATTAGTGTTTGCATTATGCAGTTACTTGCACAGACCTTGGAAAAACGACGGCTTCTGGCAAAATTTACAGGAGAAAAAAATTTCCAGATAGAGATTTGACTTAAGGCATTACTGTTCAATGAGGAGTGGTTTGGGCAAGATCTTATTTCCACTTTTCCCCTGCAAGAAAATAGGCAATGACTAGTAAATGAGTTGGAAATTATTACTATAATTAACATGTCTTCAAAGCAGCTGTTGGAAATTGTGCATGAGGCAACAAACTAATGAAGCTCCAGTTGCACAAAAGCAAAAGGTCACAACAACCTGAGGGAAGCCAGGGTAGAAGCTGTTTCAGGGAGCTTTTCCCATGTTAAAGGCAGACTCTGAGGAGATAGAGACAACGCCATCCTGCCCTGCATAGTTTCATTGTCTGGACAGCGAGTCTCCCCGTAATGAATGCCTGCTGGTGTCAGCACACACAGAGGCATTTGGAAATTCTTGCAACAAAAAAGAAAACAAGAGTTACAGGGGAGGGGGAGTTTAGGATGAAGCCAGAAAAACACAGCCAGTAAAGTATATCGGTGACACGAAAAGAGGTTTGTTTGGTCAAATCTTCGTTTATTGTGTAAATAAACACTCGGCCAGTGTGCGCTAATTACACATGGCATGCACTGAACAATTCAGTATGAATCCTTTTCAAATGGTACAGCTCAGTTCTGCACTTCAGTTCTTCTCTCAAAAGGAAGATTATATTCCTGTGGGTCTCTCAAGAGTACTTCAATCAGATTTTTCCTTGCCTTCAAATTCTGCCTGTTTTTGCAGACTAAGAGAAAAATACCTTCATACAGATTCTCCCTGTTTATTTTTTTTATGAAAATTGGAATCAGACTCATATTAAAGGTTCTAATTGCATTCTTTTTAAATAGCCAGTTGAAAAGAAATAATAGTTGGGAAAGCACAGCACAAGCATATTGTGTACAGGTTTTACACAAGCGCCCACGCACATATTTCTGCCATGACACCCACTTTTCCACATCATTCCTAATTCACAATGTTCTTGCTGCTGGGCCTGATCCAAATCCCCCTGCAATGAACGCAAGTTTTTCAGTTGGTTTCAGATTGCCTGGGATTCAGTTGAAGCATTTGGGCTATAAAGAGCAAATCAGGAATGATGGCTCAGGAGGGGTAGGAGGGTGTGAGGGGTATTTTCACAATGTTGGTAAACAACCAAGCATACAAAAGATAGCTGAAATTTCAAGTTGCATTGACAAGAAAGCAAGAACTGTCCTTCTGACTGTTCTTGGTACATGACAAAGTGATAGCTAGCTGCAATTAACCCTTAAATCCTTCTTAGAACAGCCTGAGAATAGAAGTCTCTGCCTATGAAGATCTAGTTCATTCATTCTTTTAGATTTCCTTACTACTTTTTTTTTTTTTTTTTTTAATGCAAAACCCATTCCATCATTCCTGGCAGGTTATTGCTCAGGCTGTGGGGTGAATCCTATTGAGCAACACTGAAATTCTTAACTAAAACTTTGTGGATACCAAGCAGCAACTTACTCAAAAAGGATTAAGTGCGCACTTCTCACTCATCTCTGTTCTTTCTGCCTTGAAGTGAATATTTGATTGATATCCTTTTAAATCACCATCATTAGCAGTTAGTTGTAATGAACTACACAGGATTGATCACCCTCCCCCTTTTCTGCTTTGAGTACCAAAAGAAAAATTTACACCTTTTTCAGATTTGGTCAGGAAATATTGAGGATGCAGAGAAAGCCTACTAATGAGGCTTTCATTTTTGTCTCTTAACCTCTAATACCTGCTGTGGCGAAAAAACACCCTGTATGATTTTGCTCTGATCTGCTTCTTTCTTTTACACCTCTAGTAAGTTACTCCAGTGCTCTGAGTATATTCTCAGAGCTACCCTTTACTACCGACTCTGTCCATGAAAGTGATCCACTTGCATGAATCTCAAATGGTATAGCACGTACAGCCAATTCCACTGTAACAGATAGCATGCCAGCTGTTAACTGCATTTGAAGTCTGCAGTGGGATGTACTCTAATCTTCTCTAAAATATCTCTGGGGTTACTTTTACAGGCTTGGAAAGATAAGGGAAAAATATTTCTTCCTTTGGAAGTAACACTGCATGTATCTGTCTTTTATGGCAGGGCATGGGGCAAAGCAAGGTATACATAACGCAGTGAATGTTTACAAAACTAACATCACCTCTTAAATCTTGGTGATGTCTGGGACTGTGAAAAATGCCTAGTTTCTGACAAACACTTCATATTCAAAATGAAGTAACTGTTCAGACAGAAATAATAAATCAAACATCAGTAGACAAAGTTATACCATCTATGTAATGCTGGAATTTTGCATTTGCAAATAAGAATATTTGTAAAAGTTGAAAGTACTCTAGACTCAAATGCCAAAGAAAAAACCCCAACGATCCCATTCTCCCCCCCCCCCCCCCCCCCCAAAACAAACAAAACTAAAACAAAATCAAAACCCATCACATCCTTTGTAAGTTCTTTGGTGTTTTTACTAGATATTTTACTTTAGGAAAAAGATTTAGAGAATATAATTAAATTACTTTGTAAAACCTAGAAAGTAGTCGTGAGAAAAACTCACAGGACTGTATCAAAAACTATTGTCTGATTATTTAGGATAAACCAGCCCTCGCAGCAGACTAAAAAAACAATTCATAACTCAACATTAGTATTGTCTGTTTTCCAAAAAGTTTTCTTCCCCCACTGGTAAATCCAAAGACATCTAAGAAAGCAGATCTCATAAGAACAATCCAATTATACATAACATCTTCCTTTCCTCTCTTGCTATTTTATAAAGCAATTTGCTGCTTGTTGTCACTTCTTAGGAAACACGTTTCCTTCATCTCAGAAATGGACCACGTCTGACACATAGATCCCTGATCCTTCCTACTCCCAGCAGACTCTACAGGTAATAGTTAAATGGAAATAGATTAAGTCTTCCTATGTCACAGTCTGCTCTCATACAGCAAAAGGTCCCTATGCTGAAAAGCTTTACTGGAAGAATGAGTTGACCTCCCCCAATTTCCTCAGCTAGTCCGCTAAGGGTCCTTAAGTCACAAACAAGCCAAAAGAGAAGATTTTTGCAACTGCTCACACTCTTCTCACAACCCATTAATCTGCTTCTCTTCCGTTCAGCTTTGCTGAAAGATACAGATTGTATTTTACATCACCTTTTCATAAACCACGATAATTCAAGGTTGACTAAAGCCCATGCTATGAGTTTTAACTCAGCATTTCTCAGCTTGGGTCAGTTGAGAAGCCTTCACGTATCTGTAACCCCATTAACTACACAGCTGCTACACAAGGAGGAGTTTGGTTCATGTTATAACAGATGCCCTTTCATATTTCCTTTATTCCAGCAGAGAACTTGAACCCTGACAGCATCTTACAGCCTTACTGGGCAATCTTGTAATTTGGACTGTTCTCTTCCACTGAGAAAAGAGCCCACATTTTATGACACTGTCCATTAAAAGCTCGCTAGAACACCACTATGGTATTTAAGAGGCACAAAACATTTTGATAAGCAGCAGTCACTTCTGTTGAGTAACTATTTAGGAAAACCACCAAAGGTTATCTAGCATTTAAAGAACAAAGCCCAGGTTTGATAGTGTTACCTTGACAGGAATGGGACAGCCATCTAAAAAATTCCTAATGGGCACAAGCTATGAGCACAGATGCTAAAGCTGACTCTCCGATTACCTTATTTTTAACAGGAAATGTAAGGAAATCATTAATAAGTGATGATGTTATAACAGATGATCTCTTTGCTTGAGAAAGGCGGAGATTTTACAGCATGTTTAGAATACAGGCGTGAAATGCGTCAAAATGATTTTACTCAATCCAACCACGAGATAAGCCATAGAGGGCTGACTTCTTGTATTTCATATCTAGTAGTACAGAGTGCATGGGAGAGGAATAAGAGTAGGACTCCTCCTCTCCTGTAGCCTGCAGGCTACAGTAACAGCTGGAGAATTTCACTATTGTTCCACACCATAAGAAAGATTTTTTTTCCATGCTCTGGCTCCTGCGGGTTGGAACAAGTCACACTTCTGTATCTAAGAGGACGTTTTGCCTTAAACTACAAAGTCAAATCTTCAGGTACATTACACTGAGATTTGCAGTTTGTCAACTGAGGATTGATTCATGAATGTCTTCTGATTACAACATTCATGTAAACATAAAAAAAATCCCAAAACACCCTAGGAAGCCCCATAAGATATTCTTATCTAAAAATCATCTAATTCTACATAAGCATTATTTTCTTTTAATGTTTCTGAGAACAAAAAAGAAGAAAAAAAAGTAAACTAGTAAGACAATTGAGGGGGAAGTGTATCTACTGTTTCAGCATACTTTATTTACAAAGAGTTTATAGCTCAGGTCAACTCAGAGGGGCACATAGAGATTCCTGTGAATCATGCAGAGGCATCTATTTTTAAAGCTATTGGGGAATACAGAAATATCTGGCATGTTTCCATCTGAAATTTTTTTAGAAATGCCATCTAGAGGGGCAACGCAGAAACATGCTGTCAAAGAATAAACAGCATCTTTATGTAAGGCAATTAATTCTGCAAATGCAGTCCAATCTGTGAATGGCTGGTAAACAAATGGGGTTGCTGCCAGTATAAATATTTATTTGGGAACAGATGCAGCTTCAAAACAAGCAAAAGTTTGTCTCAAGCAGTTACTGTGCACACTCTGCAGAAAAGGAGCATGAATGGCTCTAAGCAAACGCTCAGCAGAGCTCTGCATGTGAATTCCAAACATTTTAAAGGAACATTTTAAAGACTTTAGTGTTATTAACAGTTCAGCGAATTGATCATCATAACTTTTTTAATTCCTTTTTTAATTCCTCCAGTGACATTTAGCATGAGCTGTTATTAAAGCAAATAAAGTCCAGAAAGCTATTTGATCCACATTACTTACACTAGAAGATCCATTAAATGGCATGAAGATAATAGTGCAGAGAGAAAATGTAAACGTTAGTCACCAACTAGCAGCTACAGCGATTTGACATTTTACAAATCTTAACTTTTTAAGGAGGTTTTATTCTAAAAGGGGAAGATCTAAGGAAATAATTAAATATTCTTAGTTTATGGGACAACTTTAGAGTGAGTTAACATTTTTATTTGAAAAATATCACTCTAATTTTTTAATTGTAAATTCAAGGAGAACATGATAACGGGAAGACTTCTATTTGTTCAAGTACAATTACTGTGATTACAAGTAGTAAATTTAATTACTGGATATGACATACTCAAATGGTAAAATGGAGCCTTTTGACAGGACAAAAGCTGATCTATAAATGTGGAGGTTTGCTGTCCATACGGCTTATTCTAGATAAGCTCACAAGCAAAATAAGATGCACTCCAACTATGGAATAGCACGGAGCTCTCACCCTAAACATTACTGAAATTATTCTTTGGCTGAAGCATTAGGAACCACATGGTTTTAAAGGAGAAATTTTCAGCTAGCCAGTATTTAGTCCCTGTGTCCATAGCGTGCTGACTGGCTGACAACTGTGACGTTAAATATACCACTGGATAGTCACATTTAGTAAGAAGTTATGCCAAGATATAAAGGCATATCATTAAAGACTCTGATAGTGCAAGGTGCTGAGTCTACTGAGAGTGCAGAACATTGGGTGCCAGCCATGGCTGAGGTCAAAAAACATTATTATTTCCATAGACAATGAAACAACCCTACTGAATCTCTTGAACAAATAACAGTTGCAGAGGAACATGTTTGCTCCACAAAATCTGACTGCAGTATCAGAGGAAAGTGCCATTGGAGAGGGATAAAGTTAGCTAGCTCAAAATATGGTACTTCCTTTATTCCCTTCAAGCATTTCAGTCTCTGTCTATGTGACAGGTTTTTATGCCTCTGCACAATATTTTATTTCTTATGTAAGTGAGATCCAGATGTTATCTGGAATTTACCTACTTCTCACAGTTCTAGTCTCACTTCGAAGCTTTCTGTCTCAGTATACTTAATTATCTTCTCTTTCATCAGAGAGAATAACAAAAACTCTCAAAAGAAATGGGAATTTTGGAACAGATTTTACTCCAATGAGAGAGTCTGAAGTAAGGGCCACATCTATTGGCCATGCCTGGTGCTATTTGTTATGCCCACTAAATCAGTTATTGGTTGCTGACACAATATACAACCTCTGCCTTCCTATATCAGGATTCTGAATCCTCCAGAAAAGCTGCCAAACAGAAACATGCAATGAAACGCATGACATTCACAGATATCAGGTTCAGTCCCTGATTCTCTTCTACAAAAATCAAAAACCAAAGAGAGGCTTAATTTTTTTCCTCATTGTTTAAATAGCTGAAATTTTACAGCAGCCTGTATCTATGAAATTTTTGCCTAAGTGGCAAAAGTTTTGCTGTTCTTCATAGCAAAAATCCCAAATTGCCCTTTGCAGTCACAAAACCCCAAGATGATGACAAAAAAAACATAAAAAAACCCTCTTCAGAATCAGAAGATGTTCTGCTGTGCACTGAATCTCACAGTGTTGGTTGTCACTGAACCTGATGTTAAAACAAATCTGCAGCATGTATGGCTTGTTACAGCCTGTTCCTTCAATGTACTGACTGATCCTGAGTGACCGATAGGAGAAAGCAATAGGTGTCCTTGGTTAAGTACTTGGCAGTGTTTCAGAATCTAAAGGTTTAAAAAAAAAATGTTCATGAAGTCTCTTTAGCTGTTAGACTCTCTCATCTGACAAGATACTTCCATTCAATAAAACCACCAGGATTTTTTTTTTAACAGCTATGAGATGCAACTGTATCAATTTGAAAAGGAACACACACTTTCAGCTCTCAGAAGTTGAGAGCCATTGTGGTGGTTATTTTCAAATGTAAGTCCATGAAATTACTTGTTATGAAGAACAAAGGATTGATATGTACTTTTGATAGAAAAATCTATCTACTGTCATTTTAAACAGAATAAAAACCAAGAGGGAGGAAGATTGTGCAGCAATAGCAAAATCCTTCTCACAAACATAAGGTTACTTCATAACGTTCATAAAATTTCTTGATGAGAGTTGACTAGGAACAACCTCCCAAGCTTTCCTTCAGCAGAATGTCAGGAACATATTGTCCAAAAGCAAGCGTTTAATGACATTTGGTTAATTTTAGCAACAAATATGTTTTGAAAGTCAGAGGTTTAAAACACTAAGCAAAATTATCAAGAGTTTATAATAAATGTACTAGAGCAGTCAAAGATTTGTTCTTATGGTATAAAAGCTCATTATTTCAAGGTAAAGTATATTTCCTTTTTTAAGTTTATCTGCTGTTCAGAGAGACATTCCCCCCCCCCCCGTTTTTAAAAAAGTATTCTTGGAAAGTGGGAAAACACTGTCAGTTATGGAACAGCCTGTTCCAGATAGGAATAGAAAAAATATTGTTCATGTGTTCCTTGCATTTATCAGCTTTAGAATTCCACTGGGGAGAGCTAGGGAGAAGGAAGGTAATTTTGAAAAAAAAATGAGAGGGTTTATTTATGCATGATGCACTGTGTTGATTTCAACCTTGGATTTACATTACAATGTTTTATTCTAAAACTCTCATTTCAGTGAAATTAGTCATGTTGAAATTCATCATGAATCTGTGACTATCTAGGAACTAAACAATGAGGTAAATTTCTATACCTAGTCATAGTGTACCTATGCTATGTTACAGTGCATAAGGATAATGAGTCCTCCGAGCTGTAGGCTATGTTCATCTAGTACTGTTAAATTACTATATAGAAGGTCTAATAAAGGAAATTCTAGCAAAACCACAAATGTTAAATCCTGACCATTGTCCTGAAGTGGGATGGGAAAGGAAAGTCTTGGGGCTTTCCTCTAGGCACATCACAAAAAGGTATCCAAAATTCCACCCACCACCACCCAGTATTTTAATAAATTACTTCTACGATGTTCCAGGGAAAAGCACATGGTCAGAAGCTATTTTACCTGCTTCTAAAAAAATAAAAATAAGAATGTATGTTATGTTAATGACCTGTTTTTTTATTATACCGATGTCTTTAAAACCCACACCATGCCTAACACAACTCCTTCAGAAATACCTGAAGGTTCTATTGTTTTTAAAGAGGAAGTAGAACACATGCCACTACAAAGAGGTTGCTATTTACTGTTATCCAAGATCAGCCACATAAATTCTACTAGTGTTATATGACAGCAATGTTATGACTTAGCTGTATTGCTGGGCCAGCTACAAATCTGAAATTTTTCAGTCTGGATAATGACTGGTCTCTGAAATAATGAGAAGTAATAGTTTGATGACAACCGTTGTGCAAGTTCAAGCAGTGAATAGAAACTTGTATGACCCACAAAAGATCAGACTCACACCTGGTCTCAATATGTTCATGAAGTAGAGATTTGCACTCACTCATGGTGGGTCTAGAGGGTAAATTTATAAATCCCTCCCCACTGTAAGAAAACTGCATTTCTTATCTGCCTGTCATAGTATTTTCTCCCTTTAAAGGTGGTTCCTAAAATGTTAAGAGAAGTTAAAGCACCATTGCTATCCTTTATTCGAGTCTTCACAGTTCTAAAACAGAAGTGATACTTCTCCCTAGAACAGAGAATATGGCAATGCAACTGGAAGTGGAATACAGACGTAAACAAAAAATAAGTTCAGGAGAAGGGTTATGAACTGAATTCAGTGCTCTAGGAAAAACAAAAAAGGATAGCCAGCCAATGTGCTGTATTGAAATTCCATTAGACTGGGAAGATAGGACACTAGAGTTAATTTCAGCGTTAATCGAAACTGAAGAGCCAAGTCTATGAGAACACATGAATTCAGCAGTTTGTCTGTTGCTTGTTTTTCTCTCAGCCATATTCCAGTTTATTAGCATATATCAGAGTTTTTCCTAACAGAGTATGTTTTGTGTTTGAATCGGATTGAGGAAGGTATGATTGCCTTAATTCACGATATAGAGCTCTTTTCTCACACTAGAAGCATTCGGTAATCTATCTAATATTTTTAGTTCAAACATAACAAAACAAACTGTGGTGAATCTTTCTATATGTCTTTACATACTTATTTATATAGGAGTGTTTGGTTAGTTGTTATTATAATTTTTCTCTGCTTTTCTCTAATGAAGAAGGATTAGGAAAAAGGAAAGAAGGGAATATTTAGAAAACTAAACCTCTTTTTAAAGCAATTTGGTTTTTAAGGTATTAACATAATTAATTAACATAAAATAAAATACAAATCTTCAAATGCTTCCAGAATATTTCTTAAAGCTACGTAAAAGCTGTTCTCCAGAAGTAATTCACTTCACAGATACAAACCAGATGTACTAATTAACAAAAAGCTAAAGAAGAAAAAGTTAATTTTCACAGAAATTAATAAAATATATTCCTAACTATTGTAACATACAAAAGTTTTGTCAGATTTGTGTTGTTTTAAATTGTCTCTAGTACATTAAGGTATTCATGAAAGACAAGCTTCATAAGTTTCAAACTTACATGCACCTACTGTGTTCTATTAAACGGACTGAGAATATTTGTCAGTGAAGTTTCTTTTGTGCTGATGTTTGTAGGATTCTGACCTCATAATATCGTACAGCATAGTATAATAAAACCATTATTCTGAAAAATTTGCAGTAAGAAAAAAACTGCATTGAGGTGAATTGATATATTCTCACTATTTCCTAGTTTCCTGTAGCCTGTCCAAAGTCTGTACTCAGGATTTTTAGTCCTTTTGTGGTGGAAGCAAGATCTATTTAGTTACACTGAACGCTTACCTGTCAACTACTTCTGAACATATTAGCCGGTTTAATCAACTTTGTCAGAAGCACTGCACCTACAAATTCTATGAAAACAGGAAACCAATGAGACATTAAAAGGCCAGACCTTTGTACTAACTGGAAAAGGCTGCAGCACAGACTCATGCCTTATCAGACAATCCACAAAGATTGACTAAAAGATAATTTTTCCTTGAGCATAAAAATAATGTAAAAGTAGTATAGCAATAATGTAAACCTAGGTCAGGAAAATAAGGTAATATTCATTTCTTAAGCTGCTTGTAGACAGCGAGCTTAGATTTTGCTCCATGATAGTGGGCAAGTCCACGACCTATTTAGAATCCAATTACTTTTAGAAAAATGTCCAAAGCAGCAACCAGGAGTGATCCACCCCAGAGGAACTTGACATGTAGGAAACTGACAGACTAAGTACCACATTGTTGTGGGTGTACACATTAAGATTTTCCTCACATTTTATAAATTATTAAGACAAGAACAAATAGAATGGACAGAATAGTAAACAAAAGAACGAAAAACTTTCAAGTGATGTTAAAACATATTTGGAGAAAGACAGGTCTCTAGGAGAAATCCCGCCCTCCATTCCACAGCAATAACAGAGACATTCTTTCCCAGTATTTCCTCTCGATATTTTTACAAGTCATTTGTTGCTTATGCAAAAAATGTTTGTCTAACTGCATCATGGGTACTTCCACATCCTAAGACAGTTCTATTCCCTTTTTGCCCCCCCATTCTGTCCCCAGAATTTTTAAGAAGAATTTAACCATTCCATAAAAAAAAAATATAATAATTTTCATTTTAAATTACATTTTCTGTTCCACAAAGATATGTTCACAAACTACACAAGTTCAGGTTTAGACATGCATAGCCTATACATTTGGATAGCCCTATGTCTACATTTCTCCTACAGTGTTCAAGAAAACAATGACAGTGGTTACATAGTGGCCTGACTCAAGCAATAGGGTCAGAATGCAGATCCGGAGCTTTGGGTGCATCCATAGGGTAGCTCACAGCAACTCTTCCACTTCACGTGCATTCCCACATAGCTCAGAAACAGGAGGAAAAGCGTTCTAAAGTTATAATGCAGATACAATTATAAACCAAACAAACTCTTCCTGTATATTCCGGTCTAAAACAGGTAACACAACATGAACAGGTAACTTAAGATCCAAATGTTTATCCAAACTTCGTAGTTAGAATGAGGTTTTCTAGCAGTTCATTATCATTATATATGGAGCGTCATAACTTTTTTTAAAAATAGCTGTCCTACAAAGGAGTCATTTACTCTTATCATCTTGAGAGAATACCATTTAGGTAAATCCTTTCTTGATAGGTTCACCGATCAGCACATTTTTCTGAAACATCCAGTGTTTGACTTGCTGTAATCTTACTTCTGTCACTAAAACAAAGTTTTGTGCCAATTTGTATAAACTTTTTAAGACTTTTAACTGATTGTTCTCAGAGACAATGTCATGTACAAGTTTATACATTTTTGATCCTGTCTTTTTATGATGAAAAATACTCATAGAAAAAGAAAATATTGCTTTTTTTTTTTCATTTGAGAGTTGGTACAGTTTTCAGTAGTTATGAGACTTCAAAATGGCAATTTAATGCAGAAATTCCTTAAACCACTTTTTTGTGCTTTATAGTCTTTTGTTTAGAGAAGCAAAGGTAAAATGGCTCAGTAGTTCAGCAGGTTGGTGCACTTCAGTTATAACTTTTTTTTCCTTGGCCCTATGCATCGGGGTAAATAGCATAATAAATAGCATTAATAAACACCAGGAAGTAAAACTTCTTGCTGTTGATTCACAAGCTACTTATTTGTAGCTCTGGTATCCAAGAATAACAATCAGTGCTACTGTATGCCATGATTTCTGAAATATTTCTGTGTTTTCTTAAGAAAATACAAAGACGTAACTTTAAAACGGAGAAAGTAACTTTGTCAGCATACATTGGCTTTTATTGCAGTAAATAAGAACGGTATGCAATTTTTAGTTTGGTTGTATATCATGCAGTGCAGAAGCCATAAACTCACTCCTTTTGACTGGAAAGGACACTGCCTTAAACTGTGTACAAAAATAAGTAGTTTGGTAAAAGGCAAAATGAATATAACTTAATTTCAGTAACTGTTCTTAATATCCTTCTAGAAAGGAGTTTCTTTTGTAAGACCACCAACTGAGAAAATTAATGGCAACAAGTGACATGCTGCCAAGAAAAAACACCCCTAAATCAGCAAGCCTTCTAAATCTGTACCTGACAATCCTGAGAAAGTAAGGTGAGGAGCTCTCTGGATCATTTGTGTTTACTTTTAGATATTTTGGAATATTTCCAATAGGGAACAACCAGAACTTTTGTAAAAACAGAAATTCTGACTTGTTACTAGGTAATCCTAAGCTAGCCGGCCGGTCACTCACCCAGGAAGGTCTGATTCCTGAAGCTATCGATAACAAGTTAAAGACTGAATGTATACTCTTTCCATATCTTTATCAAAGCTTAGTAAATGAACCTTCCTTTGCTTTTTTGAGGAAGATCAATTTGAGCTAAAGGCTGAAGAAAATATATCTTACAATTATACTTGCCATGTCTAGCTTCACCATTGCCTGTCTTCTAGATAAGGATTACAAACCCAAAAAATGTATAAAAAGGCTCAGTCTTTTTTGCTTGTTTCACGAGTTGATTGGTTGTTCAGTATTTTTTTTTTAAGCACTATTCACTTAAGGTGAAAACAGTAATAAGTTCTGTCTATAGATTTTCAATCTGAAAAGCATAGAAAACATGGTGTCTCGAATGCTTCCTACTTACTCATGTCACTAGAAATAAGCAGTGGATCTGTGAAGGTCATTTTACCTCTTACAGTCTTTCATTCCCTCTGGACACATAAGACCTCTGACTCTCGTCTTTCTTCCCCCACCAACTCTTTGCTCCCAGCTACAAGGTGCTATCCTTATCCTAACGAAGTCAGCGGTAATTTTGTCATTGACCTCAATGAGGTTAGGATTTCCCTTCTCACATTCCTTTTAAAAGGACAATACAGCCTCCAACCAGAACACCCTCAGTGTTTCCACTATTTCTGACTCACTAACCTTCTTCTCCCTCAACAACAAATAGCAAAGCTTCATTGTACACTATCAAAACAGGTCAGGGGGGAGCCTCCACAAGAGAGAAAGAAAAAGCCACTTCCTGAGGAAACCTCATCTTTATTTTCCTTTCATCTGTGCTCCCAAGCAAACACCATAAAGGCACAATGGAATAAAAATCAGAATCACAAATAAAAGCTCTACAGCGACATCTGTTCCTCATATGACTGTAGATGTTAACCACTCACATGGCTGGATACATTACATTATCATGTAAACTCTATGTGCTGACTCTTTTCTGAATTCCCACCTTCAGCTTTGGGGATTTCCATGTTTTATTTCCTATTTTGCTTTCTATTTTACCTTGCATGTTCTGCAAGTCCTAGCAAAATTACCATGCACCTACTATACATGTTTGTTTTCTTGTGGTGTTGCTTCCCTTGTTTGTCTGAAATAATGAATCAACAGACACTGCCTGACAAACTTGTTGAGACAAATGCTGCTTTACAGAGTGAGTTGAAGGCAAACATCCCTATTGTCCCTCATTTACTGTCAAACCAGGAAAAAAAAAAAGCTCTATTCAAAAGGCAATGATTTACACTATCTTAAATAATACTCTTCTGTGCCTGAAAACACTGTAATTTGGAATATCTATGCATAAAAAAAAATCATTGACATGAAAAATATAAAGATTTTCCCATTAATAATACAAAGCATTACTTTTACTTTATTCCTTTTCTTGTGTGGAGGTGATACCTCAATGTTATGACTTGGTTTGTTTCCTAGTTCCTTGAAAAGCTGTTCTTGTTCTGGCTTTAAATGACACAAAAATTTCGGGAAGTTCAGCCCAGACATTAAAGGAAGCTGAAATTCTTGATCAAGCCTTTCATGATATGGATTAATTTAGCATAAAGAACAGCTTAGTAGAAGTTTCAATTCACTATGAGAAGATGCACTGTCTATGCCCTATATGTGGTGTTCCTTCTACCCTACCTCCAAGCTTTCTGTCCCAGTCCTAAGCAGCAGTAGTAATTACAATTATTCCACATTCCTAGACACTAGACAGTTTGGCTCATAGTAACAATGTGCTTATTAGAAATTTAATCCAGACCACATTCTCTCAAGATTACGAGCAAGATCTTTAACTACAACAGAAATAAAATGGACCTCAAAGAGGAGGAAAATATATATATCAGTTTCATGTGATGGACCTCATCTGACACAGGTGTCCCTGCAGCCTAGAAGTAGGTACCAAAGCTCTAAAAAGAAGAAAGATAAAAGGTGGACACCTTCCTCAGCTTTCCTAATGCCAGTTTATACAGCTGTTCATTTAGTTCCTATGAGTTTTGTTCAGCCTTTTCATTTTCCCCATGCTTTCTCCAGGAAGTTTAGGGATGTGTTTGTTCTGCTAGAAGCCAAGACAAAGTTAAGTACACACAGCATGCTCTCTGCTGTGGACCCAGCCCCACAACAGCTACTGCTCTGCCACCTGGGAATTCTGGAAGAAGGCTCACATTTAGCAACTGTTCATACAGAGGAGAGATTTCCATATAAAAAAGACAGAATTACAGTTCCCAGGTTGGAAGACCATTGGATCCTTTTATACATTTTAATGCCAGGGCAGTTTATTCAGGTCAGAACTGGCTGTAATAAAGATGACTGCTAGCAGAAACATCTTTTATTGTCACATGAGAAGCACTCAGAGGTCCAAATTTTTTCCTCTCCTTTTTTACCCTCCACTTACAACTGTGAGCCTTTTTGCTGAATGTTCCATAAAAACAAGAGCAAACATATGAGTGAGAAAGGATACTTTTGCTTTCAGAGAAATCGGGGTCAACCTTAACCAAAAGAAACTGTGAAGGCCTCATGACAAAATCGCAGGGGTCCGAGCAACCCCTCGCTCTTACTGTGACTTGCGCTGCTGGAGTATTTGGCCGCCTGAGTCAGTGCAATTCGACTCAGGCTTCCTAACTGGAGCTAGTTTGTATGGGAGTAAATTAAACATTTTTAATCCCTTTATTATAAGCAGTCTTTGGAACTTATTGTTACTGTTTTCCTGAGGGGCTTTCAGCCACTTTAACACAAAATGTTAGTACCTGGTGTTTTACATATGAGGAGTTTTAAAACACCCAACCTACTGAGAGATTTACAGCAAAACCCTTTTTTTTTTCCCCTTAATGGCACTCTAACTGTCATAGGAACATATTGTAACTGTCAGTTACAAACCACTGACACCAGATTTAACCTCCTACACAAACAGGCATTGCAACTGCTGTTTTGCCAGACAAGACATAACTATCCAGCTAGCAAGAGAAAAACATTTAGTCTCTTAATTGCTTTCTGTACAAACTGTATAATTAAAGCTTTGTTCTGTAATTTGGTAATGAAAACAAACAAAACTATTTGTAACACAAAAAACCTAACAGAATAAAATCAAAGGAGGAATGAAGGACATAGGGAAGAAAAAAAAAAAAGGGCAGCAATGTTCTAATGTATTTTTTCATTCATGGTGATATTCAGCCATGAGCTGCCTTCAGCCCATCCTGGAAAGAGCACGATAACCAGCACTTGCAATCAGTATTTTTATAAGATGTGGCACAAATATCTAAGGCCATGAAATACCCCAGTACACTTCAAATTCTCCTTCCCTCCTCACCATAGTCAGTAAGAGCACTCAGTGTTGGATTCAGGATTGGAAAGCCAGAGCCAGAGGTGCAAAAAGCTTGTTAAGTTTATTGGCAGAGCCACCTGAGGTGGGAGGGCACCGGGGACCATCCCTGCTAGCAGAGAGCTCGGAGGAGTAACATCCCAGCGCCCAACACATGTAAAACGGGTGTCTAAGAGGCCCAGTCATGGAAAGAGATGTTCTCCCAAGGCCTGCGCGACAGCACAGATGTACTTCAGCTGGCAGCCACTGGCTCCAGCTCACCGCCATTTCCAAACCAAGGTGTTCAGCCCCACCACAGGGAAGGCGGCAGTAAGACTACCACTGAGCACCTTGGAAAAACGCTTTATTTTTGCCCCCACGATGAAGTACTCCAGTATACAGCCTATTTAACTATTTCCAGGCTGACACACCTGTTTGGTTTTTGGGGTTTTTTTTTCAACTTTGGCAATTTCACTGCGAAAACAGAGATTGTATTTAGCTAGCAACAACCAGTTTCCAAAGCAGCACATTAACGCCTTTTGTAGGAGTAGAGAGCAAAATGGTGAAATTTACACTGCAGTGAGGAAAGAACAAAATGAATTGAACTGAAATGCATCCGTTTTAAAAATCACCAGTGGGCAATGATCGGTTTTATTGGTATGAAACTGGAACCGCACTTCCAAAGCTGAATAAGTGCTAAGCACATTTACACAAGTGAAGTGTAACCATATGTGACTTCAAATAAATTGTGCTGGTTATGAGATAAAACTTCATACTTTATTCTTTAGAAAATATGACTTTTTGCTTTTTTTTCCCCCCCAAGGAAAATTGTTACCACTGGGGGCGGGGGGAGGAGGGAGAAAAAGGGACAAGAGGTATTTTTTAAATGATAGCTTTTAGGTTCATTTTGACTTGTTACTGTACCCAAATAATAAGAATATGATGAAAATCATAAAACAAACGCTTAGCTGGTTTTACTGTTCATTATGTGCTTCTCTGCATAAACAGGTTTCGCAACCATAATTCAACAGCTGAAAATGTGGCAAATATCTTTATATAAGGCCTAACATTGGTAAAACTGGAACAGATAAGAATTATATCCTCTGACTGTTCTCTTTTTACTTGCATCTTTTTCTCATTAATAACTTGCTTAAGCCTTATTTGTTAAGAGATACAAAATAATGAAAACTTAAAGTACACCATCTTTTAGAGAGTAATAAAAATATCAAATAGTACCTTATTTCTCCAGTGGTCTCACTGGTGTCAGCACTGACCTCACAGAAGCAGGAAACAGGCTCAGCAGAAGACCTAAAAAAATTAAATAATTTGGTTTATTGATAATGTGCAAAAAACTTGAAATCTACACTAACAAAAAATGAACTGGAAGACTCCTTAACTTTAATGGAAATAGATGTGAATTAAATGGTGAAACAGAGTTATCTGGATTCTGTGGCGCTACTAAACGTTAGAGAGTAGAAACACTATCACCTTGGGTCCACAAAGGCAAAATACTAAATTATCCAAAATGCAGGAGAGACAAGTGTGACGATAAGTCCTTTCCTTTTGTTAGTTTGTTGGTTTTTTTTTTATGTGTGTGTGTGAGTGTACAAAGGAAAGGTGATTTATAAAAACACCTGCTTTTACAAATCTGATTTATAAAAACTTAAATTAATCACTGGTGAACAATTACATTTTGTCAAATAGCTATTAACACCACCGATTTTTCATGGAAAAAAAAAATGTAAGAACCACAAACCAAAACCCAGGACAGCAGCAGCATGGGAAAGAAGTATGATGGGATTAGGGTCTGATATTGAAGTCTTAAGATCATTCTCCTTCCAGATGGACAGCATTTTCACCAAAGAAAGAGACATTTTCTCATGTTGTAAGATTTTTCCATTACTTTTATATGGCATGGTATTATCCAGAAATGGCTAAAACACTCCAACAGCACTTTTGCAAGCAAGAAAGTACAGGACCATTTGCTGAAGAAATCCTATGGTTTTGTGAGGGCTGTGAGACGGAGCTATTAAAAGAGAGCTCTACCATACCTAAAATAAAAAAAAAATAAAATAATAAAAAAATGGGTCTGGGGGGGGGGAGAAGTCAGAAACTCCCTGGTCTATTGAAGTGGACGATAGGAATCCTACAGGATTTTGGTCAAAATTACAGACAGTGGTTTAAAATGCTCCCCCAGTATTATGATGTGTCAGAAACCTGCATTCCTTGCTCTCACTCTAAATTCTCACTGGCCTTCTTTGGGAAGTCTGAAGATTAAACGAGACCTTACCAAGTAATTCCAAATTACTTGGCTTGATACAAGAAACAGTGATGGAAATACTGACTTATACACTAATTTGCTCAGAGCATTGTTTCCAAAGAAACTAATACATTTGCCACACAAATACAGATTCAGGAAGTCATAAAACAAATTAAAATCTAAAGGTCACAGAGAAGAAATATTTTTCACTTCTTCATGTATCAGTCCTACATGTAACACTTTTAAGCAAGAAGAACTGGAGATTCACATCAATGAGGTAAATTTGACACTGAAACCTGTTCACAAAACTACCAAAATGAACCTGAACCAAGTGTGAATTATGTCTTAACTGTCAGAGCCAAAGGACAGGGTGACAGCCTGATGTCCTTAGATCCCTGGTGGGAGATGCACCTTACAGCAAAGGGCAAGCTATGTGACTCAATGCAGAGGTAACTACTGAAAAAACAGGCCCTGTGTTTAGGCACATCAAGGAAACGCAACGGTGCTTCTCTGCTTTCAGTCTTCAAATGCTCATATTCAAACGTTTGGTCATCGGCATTTCCACACTAAACAAGTGTGGAGGTGTTTGTTGAAGCCAGTGTAAAGGGGAAAACTGGTCTTCGGGATACTAACTCTCTGCTAGCTATTGTTCCAACTTCCAGCAACTGCAAGCTATTTCTGATTAGATGTTGATAAACAAAATGTAGATGCCTAAAATAATTACTTTAACCCACAATCACTTGCAGTAAAAGAGGAAGTGTGTTAATGACCTTAAAGTAACAAAGTTGTTACCACAAAAATACTTAATAATAGGACTACAAATCTAATAGTCTTCACTTTACTCACAAGGGAGCTTTACTTCACAGAGACTAAGTGAGGGCTTGGCTTAGGATTTTATTATTGTGGAAAGCAACGGGACATATTCAGTAAGCACACAGGGTCAGGAAACAGAGTTTCACGTCACATCCACAATAAAGTGCACCACAGAACACACAGTCTGGGCTTAACCGAGACACTGAAATTAGTTTGAACAAGCGGCACTGAGACTTACTACTGCAGTCTGAGCCCTTCTCTGGGACTAAATAGTGAATGAAATAATGGCTTGCTTCTGAAAAGACACCACTTACAGTCACCCATAAAGATATTGCTGGCTTTCAGCTACACATGCTACTGAAAAAAAGACACAGCTGATAATGAAAACATTCATTTATCATATTTTATGCATTGCTTCAGTTTTTATACAGTCTGACAGAATGGGTTTACAGTGATAAGCAAGAAAGTAATGTGGTGGCAGGACAACGACGTGGTAGAACAGAGACGTGTTAAACATTTCAGTTCCTTGTGCTCAGAAAATAAGTGACCACAATATATGTGGTGATCAGAAAACTTCTGGAAGGCTTCAGAGAAAGGGAAAAACAACAGAAAAGTTTGTAAAGCTATCACTCTCTATCTTCTCAGCGGAATAGCGTATGAGTGTACTGAAAATATACATCAATTCCACCATCTTTACTTTTCACATCAGATCAAATTACCGCAGTGTGAATTCCTAATGCTAAATTTTGTTATGACTCTAATATTTCTTTTGCAGATCAGCAACTGCATTAGCCACGTAGACTTAACAATTAATCGGAGTAGCTAAGCTGATGATGATTATTATCAACCAAGCTTGCATTTGTTGATCTATACTGCTGCTGACTAGCTTGGGCTCCAATTTAGCAGCAACAGATCCCTTTGTCTATGGTGATGGATCAAAGGTCAGACTAACTCCAACCATGTGGAGCCTAATGATAGCTAAGGGAGACCCATGATGAATATAAAAATAGAACTAAAGATAGAGGCTTTAATCACAAGTGACAAATTACATTTTTGATGTGTCAAGTTCAATATTAATTATTTTCAGCTGCTCTGCTTTTTTCTTTTGTCTTAAGGAAACTACAGCAATCTGCTGACATGTATGGAAAAGTTCAGGTGCAAAATGACCTCAGTTCAGTTTGCAGATTTACAGGAAACCATATACTATCCTCGGAGCATTTAAGTACTACGGCCTGTGGAAATACTGTGACCTGTAACAAAATATAAGTCAGGAGGTGATACTGCTCTTTTCCTGATTTTAGAACGAGCTAAATCTTCTACTTTTGTTGTGGATTATGAATTGACATAAAACAAACAAAACCAAGCAACAGTGCTCTGCTGGCAGAGAATCAACAATTGTCTGAAAAAACATTTCCAATTAAATAACTTCGCCATAAATTAAAAACATAAAAGAAGTGGTAATTTCTTTTCCACTTTTCCAACTATGGTGTTCCTTCAATATCAGCCTGAGCCATCCGTTCCTTTACAAAAAAAGACATGCGTTTTATGCATTTTTTGCCACTTCATAAATCCGTTGTCTACTCTGATGTTTTGGAAAACATCTTTTATTCATGGCAGAAATCTAATTAGGCTGAAAAAAAGGACATATCCAGAAATTCTTCAATGAGTAGGAGGACAAATGACTAACAGTCTAGAAGTTTGAAAGGCAACTGAGGTGTGCAACTTGACAGATCCTGAACTAACAGTTTTTATTCCTTGACCTTTAAACTGAAGAGCAAACAGTTTATGATCGTTTAACAGAAATAATGATATTTAATCTGTTGACCGTGTGTGATAAACTAATAGCAAAAGCAATTTGGGAAGAACATCGTGGCATTTCAAATACTCAGTTATATGCAGAATCAGTAAAAGCTTTCCCTAACTAAACATAAACCAACTCAAAAGATACGGTGGTCGCAAATAAACTCTGAAAACATTCTTAAAACACTGATATGTGCCTTTGATTATTAGCTTGGGATCTCTTATATAAAAATATCTGAGAGATCACTGTTTATTCTGACTACTGGAGACAGTAATGGTATAAAACAGAAGCACTGAGATAGGAAAAGAGGGGGAGGGGGAGGGGGAGGGGGAGGGGGATGGGGAGGGGGAGGGGGAGGGGGAGGGGGAGGGGGAGGGGGAGGGGGAGGGGGAGGGGGAGGGGGAGGGGGAGGGGGAGGGGGAGGGGGAGGGGGAGGGGATTAGAAAAAGCAACACGAAACTTAAGCAAAATTAGTTAAGGTATAAGCTTTGTGGCAGAGGTCTACCAGCAAAGGCAGCCATATGCTTCTAATGTGGCCAGCGCCATGAAAGCCATTCTACACTTGGGAAGAGGCCAAAAATGGAGAATTATTCTGTTGATACATGGTCAAAATGAGACAAATGAAAGGGCCCAGTGGGCAGGCCTGAAACACATCTATTTATTTTCTTCTGCTAAAAAGGTATTTCTGGAGATAAGGAAGCATTTCATGAAGTGGAAGAAAGAAGCCCAGTCAACCCACTACATCTATGTCACTAGGGGAAATGATTTCAATCCTTCATCTCAAGCAATAGCTTCCAGCACTGGGACACAGATGTTATCAATGAAAGAAAGGATAAAAACAGGAGATTCATTTAAACATCTTTTAGGTATTAAGCAGGACTGTGTTAAAGCTCAAACTCTCTGCTTTCTGGCTAAGAGCTGAATACCAAAACTGCAGTGGCTAATAAAGTGGCAGACAGAGAAAGGAAGGGTTTGTAGCATGCTGAGACAGATGAAAGCAGCTTGCACCACAGGATCATCAGCAACTGAAATCTAGCCTTGCTATCTAGCAGGGTCTGACAATCCCAGACCGCAAATTGTTCTTGTAGAAGACAGGGAGCAACTTAGGGTCTCCAGAAAAGCTGCACCAAAGGACAGGGTTATAAAATGGTTATATGCATTTACTGTGTTTATACCTTTTGCTAGTAGGTGTTTTAGGTTTGGGTTTGGTTTTGTTTTTTTTTTTTTTGTTTCGGATCTTTTTGGGGGTCCCTTTCATAAAAGACAGTTTATAAATGGAGAAAATTAGATCACAGAATAATAGGGAGTTTAGCGAAATTTATGAAAGTTTATGGTTGGGGCTTCAGCCCAGTATTTATTACTCACACTCTTAAATTTAAGCCTGGTCCTCCTTATTGTCAATCAATTTCTGGCGAAAGGGGTTACATACAGATAATGGAGATATGCTAGCTGATGAAAAGACACTCATAACACTCTAGTCTCTGGCTTAAACTGATTGATTCCACTATGGACCTGAGAAAAACCCGCACGTATGCACAACATGATAGGGTGTAAATTCTTTCTTCAGCTGTATTCCAAAGCAATTAAAGTAAATTATCTTTTTCTCAGCATTACCTGACTTAAGATTCTTGAAGAGAGTGCTTGGAGTTCTAAACTGGATATAAATGAGTCATCACGCTCTATTGCATTAATGTGTGCATGTTTTCAGGGACTGACCTTTGGACTGACCTGTCAGAGGTATAGCCAAGCCATCATCCTCTGACAGGCCCTTACTGAGGGAGAAAAATCTTCGTAATAGCACAGAGGAATTTACTAATCTGACATCTAGTTTAGCAGATTAATCTCGGATTTTCTTTGATCATGCCTGGCAACAACGTCTAGCAAGTCAAACCAATCAGCAATCATTAATTAAAGGAACAATGAAGAGCAGAGGCTATTTAGTTATGAATGGCACACACTGACTGAATATTATGAGTTCTCAGATGAAAGCAACATTTCCTAAATGACACAGATCAGTACTAGATAAGCTTCAAGATAGTTATGCGATGTAAGAGGGAACCCTGAAAGAATGTTTTCACAGTCTAGAGAAAAAAGTAAAACAAAACTGGAAAGCTGCCTTTGGGACTCGCATGAACCAAAGCCCTGCACTGAGATTCATGCCATTAGGCTTATAAACATTGGTGCAAACCCTACAGTGGGCACTCATGCGTTGCCTGTAAACCCCAAATAAGGTTTTAAAATTCTGGTCTCATAAAACAGGTAAATAAAGAACAGTGACCCTGTTAATCTGTCTCAGCCTTTCTTAACATTAGGTGGCATAGCACTGCTGACACAATAGAAAGTTAGCTCAAATGCACGGGCCCAGGTACTTAGCTGGTGCAACCTCATTTTTATACTGAAATCAGGGGAGTTCTATTTCTTTATACAACTAGAATGTAACCTCAGACGTTCTGATACTGAATTTTTGATTTCTTGTATTATGTAATGCAGAGAATTGAGAACTTTGTTGAAAATCGGTTACTCTGACAAAAGTACACTGAAAGTAGTACCTGGCTCTACCTTTGTGATTGTAAACCAGGCCTATGTTCCTACCTGTATGACATTATAAAGAATGACTAAGCTTTAATTATTCTGGGAAATGAAGTGAATAGAAAACAAAGTGAAATGCTTAAGGGCATTTTGGTTTAATAGAGAAGTATAAGGAAGTTACAGGCGTGTACCAGCTTAAAACTTTATTACTTAAATAATTGCGTAATTATACACTGGGAAAATTGTTTGATGCAAAACAAAAATACGGTTTAATGTTTGCAACATCTCTTCTGCTGTTCTAGCATTGAATGGGATATTTCTGGCCAAATTTAAACAGATCTTGTAAAAGTTCAAGGTACTTCTTATTAACAGTATTCAAGGGTTTCCTTAAGGCTGCTCATCAGCAAAAAGTGCAGAGGTGACTGATAAACACCTCCTGAACGTTTAGAGCAGTGAAGCATCCTAGTAGGTGGGCGGCACTCTGGCACTGTCAAAATTGCAAAGCATACACAAAGCCAAAACCCAAAAGCAGTAATGAGACTAACATCCACGAAGAGGAAATTTCTAATAGTCCACAGCTCCCCCAGCCAGCAGAGAAAGGGCTAACAGAGCCAATGGTCAAATTAAAACCAACAATGAGGTACACATTTAAGAAATGTGACTATTTAAAAGAAAAAATTCCATTTAAAACCATACAGAAGTTTCACCAACCATCATTTTAAATTAAGGTTCAGCATTTTATAGATAGATACAGCTTAAACAGAAGGTCTAGGCTCCTTGTGGCAAACACTAAGCAAACTTGTTTCACCTGCGTTAGGAAGAATATCCAAGTAGACAATACACACCAATCCCTTCTGTTCCAAAATCTGTGAGTATTTATCTAGTTTAGATGCCATTTCTAGAGCCATTCTGTGAAATGGGTGGAATGGTGTTAGCCTACGTTTGTCCACTGTTCCCACATCCAAGTATGATTTCTAGTTGACAGGAAATGAAAATAAATTTCTTTTTCAATAAGCTATGGTTTGTCCTTTTTGATTTTTAATTCTTGTTAAACTTTAAAACTGAGTGCACGTTTTTTGTCTACGGATACTTTCATGTGAGGCTTATCCAGAGTCATCTTTACTCTGGATAAAAAAAATATCTCTGGATTTTACAAAAATCTGTTTTTCACTTCCATTGCACTTAAGGAAAAAGTGCACTAATTTGAATTATAAATCATAAATCATCTCTGGCCATAATCAGAGAAACTCCACTGCATCTATATTATGAAATCATCTCTTCGTATGGGACACCAACTCATGTTTTCAAATGTGTATATCTAACTTTGAGCACTGCACCTAACCATCCATAAAAATAAAGGTGAAAGATGTACCCCAAGGCAAGAAACTAGGGCTAGATCAGCCAAGGCAGACCTATTTCTGGAGCTATTAATATAAAATGTAGCATCGTATCCAGGTACTGTTGTCTTTTCTTCCCTCCTCTGCCAATCACTAAATACCTACTTACACTCGATCAACTGAAAATAACTGCTGGTACAAAACTAGGTGAAAGTGTAAAAGAACACCAGCTCCAGAGCAGAATACCAAGCCCTGATGTCTTGAATACTCTTTACTATAAACCTTCCCTATACAGGGTGAAAGGAATGTGTTTATGCCTGGAAAGTGATTTCATAGGAAATGTTTATTTCATTTCTGTGGCAGGCTTACAGAAGTCAAGCAGCAAACTGCGCAGTTTCCCACTTGCCTTTTGAGATTATTGCCAAGATTAGGACCGAGCATAAAAGGATAAAGTTGATAAAAGCAGTTTAGATGAAAGAATGGAACTGCAGACTAGCATGTATTTATGGCTATAAAATACAGTATTTCTGCTATGGAGACCATCTACAGAGTATCTACTCTGTTAGTGTCAACCACAAAATACGAGAAAGTGCAGAGGTGCCGAACGTGACTGATGTGATTGCAGCTAAGTTAAAGCTGTCAAGACCCAAAACAAGTTCTCTTTTAAATTCAGCTGCAGGTCTTGCTACATCTTGCCTCTTCTCCTACGTCTAATACAGAGCAGAACTGTAGAATAGGAAAGGTCTTTGTGGTCTGGCAAGTTGCCCTAATTTCATGAGCATTCCTCTATACCTGAAATTATAATTGTTGACTCTTGAAAACTTAATTTCAATTTTTGTCAAAGTAGTTGTAAGAGACCTTTCTTAAAAGGACATTTTTCATCCATGTGTGGGTCCAGGATAATTTCTTTCATGTCAAGATTTACATTCATTCAACTGAGAAAATAGTTATATTTCAATGAATTCACACAGGGTAAATTTTTACCCAGATTCAACACACAATGGTCAAATTTTTGTCCCCAGTGGAACTCTATTTTTATTTCCTAAACTACATTTTGAGTGAAGTTTAATAATGCATGTGCACCCAAAATTCAGCAGCCACCGTTATAAAAACAATTTTGTTACATTGGAAGCTTCCTGTAAATAGCCTGTATTTTCTCGTGGGACTAGACACACTGCATACCACAGTTCTGAAACTCTGAAATTAAAATGTATTGGGAGGTCATTAGCAAAGTTTGCAGGCAAGATCCCTGGTAAGGGGTCTTAAGCTAAAAAATAAAAAAATGAAGATGACATCTGAAATGCATATTTCAGGAAACTGTGTTCAAAGAAGAAAAACAATAATTAAGACAACAAAAATTCATGTTTCTCTAAATCACTTAGCAATTTCTTCAACCAGCCCAGCAGTGTTTGAAGCATATCATTAGAGATATAGGTCCTCATAAAGTAGCTAGAAAAATAGTAGTGGTTCTTAGAAGGAGAAGTAAGGGAAGTTATTAAGATGAGCTGGAATGACAATAATTAGAGAGTAAGACAGCAAACAGATTTAGGACCCAAAAGTATATAGGAAGCTACTATTTCCTAATGCAACAAAGATTTTCATCAGTCTTAGCTGGAGAAGTCTAAATTACACATCGCAATGATGCACTTCACAAATCATCCCAAATGAGGATTTCTAGAACTCCTCTAAGACATCATATTGACATAAATACCACAGGAAATATATTTTAAAAAAAAAGTATTATTGTATTTCTCAGTACAATGTGACTGTAGGCTCTAGTCTCTTAGTAATATAAGTTAAAATGAAGGGTATTCAGTAAAAGAGGAATGTTAAATTTTATATGTGATACCCTTCAGGTAAAACAAACTTTTTAATCAAATTATGCAGAACATTATAATGCCTAGGTCTTTTTCTTCAAGGAGTAGAAATAGGTATTTTGAAGAAACTGGACTACGTAAAGCACACACTCTCTTCCTCTCTCTGTGCTTGGCCAAAAGGATATTAGAAAAAGCTGCAGCCTTTATGTATACAAGAATGAATGATTTTTCTTGATCTCTGAGGAAGGATAAGAATTCTACATTTAAGGAGGCAGGAAAGGAGAAAGAAGTCTTAAAACGCAGCACTGTAAATACAGGGAAGATGTTATTTAACATGGTGCCTGTAACACCAGGGGTCTGGGCTTGATAAATGAAGGCACCCTTCCAGACCTATGTCCCAGTGGCTATGGAATAGTCCTTTGCAAAAATAAAAAGCATTGTGCAGAAACACGTGAGCCTGTGAAGCTGCTAAGGGACCTGGAGAGGCTTGGTTCCAATGTTAGAATTAGGTAATTCAGAATTGACTTTGAAAACATTTATCACATGATTGTGAAATCTTCCACGTGGATCTTACTTCTGCATACAATTACATACTGCACCAAACTGCAAAACTTGTAAAAAGAAAAAAAAATTATGGCAGTATCCAATCAAGCAATAAATTCATTCCCAAATAAACGGAAGGGACAACAATAAAAAGCCAGTTTTGTGTTTACAACTAATGTCACAGAAGCCCTTTACATCATATATACACACTCAATGTAAAATGAGAGATCTTGAATCTTACAGCAATTTATCATCTGACTGCTTTGCGTAAAAAAACTAATTGCCTCTCCCCAGCAGTTTGGCCTGTCCAATGGTATTGGGCAGGAAAAAAAAAAAATCTTTTTGGCACAGTTGTGCGCTTATCCCTGCTGAGTTCTCAAGGGAACCCCACAGTACAGTATGTTCAGGTGCCTAGGGTCCCTCACTGAAAAAAAAAGAAAAAAAAAGAAAGAGAAAAACAGTCTGTTTTAAAGTGGACCTTTTACTCTTAAAAGCAGCTAGCTATGAAATCAGAATGAAATTATTTTGTTCTGTGTGAAACTGTCCTAGTGAAAGAGACTGAAATGGATAGCAATCTGAGGTGCAATTTTCCATTGCATATGTTTTTCAAAGATAAACATCTGATCAGAACAGTTTGCTGTTCGTAAGTGAAAATAAGAACCAGAACTAATACAGTAAGTGCCAGCAGCTTCCAGATCATTAACTATTGTTTATTTCTCCTCATGTTCAGACATCAGACTGGAGTGATGGAAGATATAGTCATTAATTTGGGAGTCATTTCAAGATGTTCCCATAAACACTGAATCAGGATACTGGCAAGCTGCCTAAGAAAACTTGCTGCCAAGAACTTTTTTTTTTCCCTTTTTGAGAAGGGTTTTTTTTATTGTTGGTATTATTTTCTGCTTTCTAGTCCCTGCAGTATACCAACTACGGGTAGATCAGAGTTTATACAAGAACTGACTTTTTATACTTTGTTCTGTAGCTACAGATGGTTTTTTGCCTTTGTTACAACAAACCCTTGTAAAATGTTGCATCATAAAACATCAATTATTCTGTTCCTGACCTCTCTCATGACAGCTAAAGGGGAAAAAATTGTTTTTCCTTAAACAGAAGCCTATTAAAGTGACAGGTGAGCTGTCAGAAATAATTAAAGCAATCAGCAAGATTTCACAGAAATTCTGCCTGTCCTTCCTGACAATGCCATGTTTATAAAGTCTATCGCACTTCTTAAAAAATAATTAAGAAAAAAAAAGAAATAACAAAAAAAGAAATCAATCTAATCAGCTTTATCTCTGTTGATGGTCTGACTAGGACAACAGTGAAAGTGCTAACTTATCACTAGAATAGCAATAAGAAATTGCTGTAAACAACATCTTAAGCATGAACTACTAATAGGATTGTGAAGGAAATATCTGAAAGTTAGGGGCTCTGTATTCATACATATAGGCCAACTCTCCTGGACAAGCCCACAGTAAGTGACAGAGCTGTCACTGAACAAGACAAATATTTCATACCTCCTGAAACTCTGAATGCTTGTCAGAAATTTTAGTTTACATGTTTATCATATAATAGTTGGATAGTGCATGGAAGTATCAGGAAACCAAGAATTTATTCTGAATCTTACTCCAGTTACATGGTTGCCACACTTAGTGCATCATCATGAAGCTATAGCTAGTTGATGCACACGATGGCAGGTTAAACCAAACATTAATAACAGCTTGTAGACTTTCCCAAAGGACCAAAAATTGTACAAAGTAATTGAAGTTTATAAGCTTACACAATAATTTTATGACACCACCGATTATTTCAAATACTGTGCATTACTGCCAAAGCCAACATCTTATATGAGACCTTTTTGTCTAGTTAGAAGAGGAAAAAATAAGACACAGAAGGCTGTTTTCTGGCCAGACAAACTCCAGACCTCCCAAAGTCTTTATCTAAGTTTCAGCTATTACCTGGCACAGAAAGAGAACATAAAATTCAGGTTTAGATGGAGGGGAAAATATAATTAAAAAAATAAATCCAGAGTACATAGTTCTATTGCTAAGTTGAAGGATGTTATAGTATATAACAAACAGCCTTGAGGAAGTCAAAATTGATGGCTTTAAACTTCAAAAAACTATGTCTTTTTGCTGGTTTAGAAATAATCATGAACAACAACCCTGTAGTGTTGTTTTGGTCTGGACATAACCAAATAAAATCTGCAACAGTAATACAAGACAGATCAAGTAAATTGCATTTATAACATTTTCATTAATCTAAGATTTCCTTCATAAAACCATAGTTATGTCTTTACAGTCTATTTCTGGATCAATAAACAAAGAAGAAACCAAGCTTCTGATCTGATAACTATATTTTTTCATTGAAAAAAGTATGAACTAGTAAAGAGAAACCTTTGAGTACCTAAAAATGCCCTAGGTTAGGAATGTCCAGCCTTATTATTCCTACATGCCACATCATAAACCCAAGAACTTCATGTAATACATATTTCATACCACACAGAACTCAGTGGATAAGGAGCTCAAGAAGCTATTCACGACCCAGAAACGATTCCCCCTTAATTCTTTCATTTCACCATGGGATGGGAATGAGCTAAAACACACGTAGGCTCAAGGGCCACTTAGATCTATCATCCCAAGCAGGTCAGGATGCACATTTCCTTAGGCACCTGATCCAGGATACCCAGCAGCTCAGCCCACAGGGTGCTTCTACCCCACAGCAGCCTGGAGCTGGCAGGCACACTTTAGCTGTCCAGGAGTTCACCTCATCTCAAGAACTGTTCAAAAGGCTACCCAACCAGCACTAGCATCTCTTTATTCTCCCTCTCAGTCTTCCATTTCAAATGCAGTTGTTTTCAGTAACACAAAAGACTTTGAAGAATGGTCTTGACACTGTGGTCAAATTAATTAAACAAGAGTAATATAGCTTGACCATGCCAACAGCACCTCTTCCTCTGGTTCTCCCACACTTTCCTCTGTCATTTGTCCTAAAAGGTGCTCTTTGGATGAGTTGCAAATAAGAATAATTTGCAACTCCAGCATGAGCTTGGTGTTACATTAAGGATCATGCTTTGCTCTGCTAGAACAGTTCTTTTGCATGCAAGGCTCCAGTCCAGACTCGGCCTAGGACAGGAAGGTCCGAAGGGTGCAGAGAGTATGCTATCCAGGAGGGCACTTGTAGAATGGCTACACAGTGAACAGAAATTCAGCAAGAACCCCAGCACGGTAGGAGCAAACTACATGCATCCATGACCTAAGGAGAAAGGGGATTCAAGCAAAAATTAAGCTAGAAGATTATGGTAGGATATTGACTTTTACTAACCCTGGCCTCAAAAAGATTTAAGTATCTTGCTATGGATCCAGAGGCATTAGTTCAATATTTGCTCAGAACTTTTGCATAAGCCTTCCTACTGCTGACCCAAGAAGGGAGGCCAGGGCTTGTGAGTCTTGAAATACACACATCACGTTCTTGCATGGTATTAGCTACAGAAACTGATATAACTTAATCATGGCAGGCTAACAGGCTACAGAAACTTAAAAAAAGCTTTGTTTGCAAACCTTTTCTGACTAATTTACCTACCACACTTCCAATTTTCTAAGGTGCTAGTCAAGATGATAGGAGTGTGAAAATAAAGCCATCTTTGTAGAATGTCCAGAAATTCAGTGATGTTCTTATTTTATTAGTACTTGCTAAAAGGAAGCCGATGTTGTGACTGGTGAAAGCAACGTTAGCATTCAATCTGAAATAAATAAATAATAAAATCCACATTTATCTCATCTTCTGTTTATTCCAAAGAATCTCCTACAAGGGCTATCCAGCAGACAGTATGCAAGACACATAGCAACAGATATCGACCATCACAACGCCATTGGCCCAGTTCAGCTATCTGATCATGTCTGGAATGGCTGCGTTTAATTGGCAGGAAGACCTTTTAGCATAATACAAAGTGATTATTTATTATGTTGGAATTAGTTATACCAGCAACTGGTTAGAAGTTACTATTAGCATTTTAGCTTTCTTAAGTAACTTTGCTTTCTTAACTGTATTATCAAGCTCTTTTTAATGATCTTCTATCATAAGGACATACAAACAGACTACACTTCCCAAGGACTTCAAGTCTGCAGCTGTAAAGTATGAAGACTTTCTGAAGAGTACAAATAATAAGCCCAGACATTCTTTCAATCATTATTCTTAGATCTATGGGAGAGAAAATGTTTTAATGAAGTTCCTCAAACCAGCTTTCAGGACAAATTACTGACCTTTGAGGAATGCACTGAATTATTTGCCACAGTTATTTATCTTGTTTTATTCTTTTAGCAAATTTATAGAACAACATAATTGGTATCAATCTAAAAGTTATCTATAGAACTATTGCAAAGAAGGGACAAGCAGGGCATAGTATTTGCTGATAACGTTTAAAAATAAAGTGTCTTCAAACAAACAGAATTTAAAAGATAACATAAAGAAAGAGATAAAGCTTAACCGTACAGTCATACATCTTTGCCAAACATCCAGAATTCCAGCAATTCTTGTAGAAAAACATTTTGAAGTTACTGGGTTTTAGTTTTACTTTTGATGGTATTTTAGTTTTGGTTTTCATTTGAATTTGAGGTCTAAAACAAAAGTTAAGACCACAAAGGAGGTCTAAAACAAAGTTAAGCATTACATGGACACAACACTTTACACAGAGTACCTATTTGACCTGTTTTGTTGGATTATACCCACAGTGAATTTCAGAGTTAATTCTAATGGAAAAAATGGATTTTGAGAAGGGAAATTCCTCAATACTTGGAACAAAAAAGTAGGAAAAAAATGTTTTATTGTGTTGCACTTGCTAATGAATTCTAAAAATATGACCCATTGCACAAGACAAATTTATGATTGTTGAAGAATTTTTCTGCTGTGTAAGCCTTAATTGATGTTAATTAATAAAAGCTTAATTATTTTGTATTTACACACACATATATCTTAAGTGTATATACAAACACATATATATACACACATATTTTATGCATCCTGATATAGGTAAGTATGAGTATTATTTGAGTATAATGCATTCACATGAACACAAACAGAACTTCAGGATATCATGATCTGGCTTCCATTCTATTACAGGCATGGCCATATATCTCTTTTTTTTTTTTCCCCCTTCTTTTTATCCCGTGTTCTGGGATTTTCCTTTTGCTATGGCTATACTTTTGCATGTGAATAACCTTTGCACTTCTACAGTCAGATCGGACCTGAATGCTTTAAAATCTTCTTGAGTTTTCTAATTACACGTTTTTTCAAAAAACTTTCAACTCTGCTTCCCATTCAGGAATTAGAATTTTTTCTTAATCTAAGCCTTTCACAGATCATCCCTGTCCTAATATACTACTAAATCCATGGTGTGTCATCAGGCTTCAGCACTTGAAGTCACTGGATATACCTTTTTTTCCTTTCTGTTCCAGTGCAAGTCAGAAAGCAGAAGAAAATTTTCCTTCTAAAAATAATCAATTCAGCTATACAACCCATATTTTCGCATCTTTTTTGGCCAGGACTCTGTCCAGACTAGTTTTCTCCATTCAAGGTGAAATTTAGAAGCCAACAAATAATCTGTTCCATTGCAAATTGTCCTTGAACTCTTTGTAATTGGACATAAGGACTAAAATAGGAAAAATAATTCCAAAAGGAAGAAAGGCCTTTATTAATAGTCTAAACAAAAAACCTAAAACCAAACAAAACCCTCTACACGTCATATGAGTTGTCCAATTCTCAGGAGAAAAATATAAGCTATACCGAGAGATGCAACATCTAAAGAGTTCCAAAAGGTATCTGGAGCACTGCCATTACAAGAATCAAAAGCAAAAAATTACTCAAAGTATATTTTATAACAGAGCTAATGGCAAATATAGCCAAAATAAATGAGGTGTCAACACTGTTTAATCAGAAACACACTGCACAGTACCATGACAGGGTTTTAACATATTTACTAGAGGAAAACTTTTAGGTTAACCTAAAAATCCTTTGATGCAGAGTTGTCCCCTAAAGGTTTTACATTATTCTCTTCTCATTCTTATTGTAGTTCTCCATTAGGCTATAGGAGAGTTCCCAAAGCACCAAACCCCTGAAGAAAATCAGAGCAGAAAAATAAGAAACCAGGTGGTAATGGAATCCAAGTTATGGATGCAATGATCAAATTAAAGAAAATAAGAATTTGGAGGAGTCATTGAACTCCAACAATACCAGTCACTGTTTTGAATTTCAGCATTTTTATGTGAAACATCTACCTCTGGTGGCATTGTTCTTCAACATCATATACTTCGCATTTTATTGTTGATTTTGGATTTCACCCAGGGTTATCTGGTTTAGTGTCTGAACTTGAGTTTCCAAACTGTTTTGAGAAATCTTCGGTGGGTGCAGAGAGAATTCAACAGACTCTTCCCCTTAGGCTCGTTAAAGCTCAGTCAACTATGATAGAAGATGAGTCTTTCCTCAAAAAAAGAGTTTGACAATTGTCATTCATCACGTTATCAGTTACACTTAGATATTTACTTTCTTTGGTAAGACAATTGTTCTGAACACTGTTAGCTGATTATTCAACAAATAGAAATTTGTGACAAACTAGTTTCAGCACATTTTACAATTTTTAAGAAGCTTATTTTAACTGCTGCATCATGCCATTGTTGCTGGGAAACTGAGTTATGAAAAAATATTTACCTTCTTTCTGGTGATTTAAGAATGTTGATGAACACTAATTGTAATTTTGTCAACTACTAGAAAGGAAAGAAGACAAAATTTTCAGTGGAAATTTAAAAGGAAGAGACTCTCAGAAGAGACATTCTAACCATCTTTTCATATCTATTCATTACTATATTATAAGAAAATATATTTTTCCCAGTCAAGGGAAATATATACCAATAGCAACACAAAAAAATTACACTGCTTCATCAGGAATGCCAGCTTATTTCAAAATTGAACTTGTATGCAAAACACTTAGAAGGACCTGTCTCCAAGTCAGCTTGCTTCATGGTACTTCAGGTCAAAAGAAGAACTGTGATTTTGTATTTCTTTTTCTTCTTGTAGTACACGTTTCTTGACATAGTGACAATGACAATATTATGACCTAACTGAAAGCTCCCTGGATTCTGCATTCAAGTCCTTGGATCAGGTCAGAGAAGAAGCCAAAAAAACTTAATTGCATCAAGAGCAGAACTGCTCCACTACTATTTTGACCCTCTGAAAGGACAGAATAGCTTTAGTATGGTATGTATCAACAAAAATGTAAAGAATAAAAATCAGTATTCATTATAACAGCCTGATCTTGAAGAAATTTAGAAATAGATTCAGTAAAACAGGTCAAGTAATCCTAAGTAACCAACATCAAAGCATGTTGTTATACTTCTAAGAAACTTCAGAATTTCAAACTTGGCTTATGAATAAAACCATTCTATAGCAAAGAGTTTCATTGTACATGTAGGCCCACAGAGAAGATAAGGGATTTCCAGAAGAACTAAAATATGGAACAATACACTTCTATTTTCTTGGGATTTTTATTAAAGGTGTCCTATACAGACTTGTGCTGTTAAGTTGTGACACAAAAATTGTGAAATCACACGCTGCCAGGACATTTGAGCATGAACTTCAAAATTCAAATTTAGGACAAAGTATTTGTCAAATTGGTTTCACAGGAAACAGTAAAGAAAGAAAAAAGTCCTACAATTGTTGTGGCTGTGTGCATCAAACCAGGAATAACACTAGTGATCAGGTGCAGCATCTGAAGACCAACCATTCTCAGTTTATGTCATGTCACAATAACACACGCACACACACAATCAATTGCTTTTAGTATATTTTGCTTAAAGCTTTATCTAGCAAGCATTTTCCAATTTTATGGAAACCATCCCTACGATACCAGCAGACCTCATGACAATCTTTATCCCTTCATTTTAAGTCACTGTAAGAGTCAACAATCCAGTGCTCATATGAAATGTATTCAGATACATTATTTGTGTCCTTATTATGGCATATCACAGTAGTTTAAGTGTATGATTATTACTCTGACTTAGCACCAGTTCTTATACATTGGTATGACAAAAGCAATTTTGACCAAGATTCTGAAATACAGACAACTCTGAAAGTAGGAACAGTGACAATTCCTATCTCCTGCAGTGACACACAGCACGAGCTGCTACATAAATTTACTAGTAATCGTTACTCTTTTTCAGATCAAAGGAAGTTTTTCCCATGAAACTGTACCCACTACTATCTCAGTTTGAGAGCAAAAAACCCAAACATCTTCTCAGCCAACACAAACAAGAGCTAAACTGGAGAGCTCCAGACCTCAAAAGTGAAATTGTCACATTTGAACTTTTTATCTGGAGACTATACCAAGATTTCTTCACAGAAGACAGGAACTGTAATATATATTCCTAACTGAAGTACTACAATACTTGTTTGAAATTAAAAAGAAGAAACGTAATTCTATCAAAGTTAGGCACAGACAAGGTATTAATACTAGATAGGGTAACTGCATACCAGCAGCAGCATTGTGCCCAGGTGCAGAGCTCTGTCTAATGTGGCTGAGATAAAGGTAACTTGGCACTGCTTGAGAAATAATTTAACTTGCTTTGAAAGAAAAGCTATTATACATATTAAAAACTCATGGCCACTAGAATTGAACAAAAATCTCTACTGCTACCTGAAGCAAGGTCAAGACCACTGTGGAGAAGTCAAAGGAAAAGTTCTAAGATTGTAACATACAGCCGCCAAAATCTCTCATCTGTCACGCTGTTTTGTTTGTGTTTGTTTATACTATAATTTAGAAGTGTCTATATGACTAGATTAGCCTTGCTAATATTTCCTTCTTAGTGGGTAACAAAACAACTTTATAATTATCGAAGCAGCTTACGTGAGTTTTTGGCTCCTGCTTGAGTAACAGTAGAGTTTTCCTCTCTGTGTTTTTAATTTGGCACATCATTAGAAAACAACATTAATTTCCTTCACAAACTTAGGTTTTGTGTTACGTTGTTATAAAACTTTTCCTGCCTCAACAGCACCTAATCTTGTTGTTCAGTTCTGCGCTTATCTGCAAACATTAAATACTCCTCTTTTAACTGTTTTTAAAACAATCTTTTTCTACGGCTTCTCTGGATTCCATTGCTTCTTCAAACAGTTAGGAGCAAAATCCTATTTTCACAGATCTGTTTTTCTCCAGTACTATCTATTCAAGACAGCAAGCATGGCTTCACCAAGGGCAAGTCCTGCCTGACCAACCTAGTGGCCTTCTATGATGGAGTGACTACATCAGTGGACAAGGGAAGAGCTAAGGATGTCGTCGATCTGAACTTCTGTAAAGCCTTTGACACAGTCTCCCAGAACACCCTTCTCTCTAAATTGGAGAGAGATGAATTTGACGGGTGCAGTGTTTGGTGCATGAGGAATTAGTTCGATGGTCACATCCAGAGGGTAGTGATCAATGGTTCAATGTCCAGATGGAGATCAGTGATGAGTGGTGTCCCTCAGGAATCCATATTGTGGCCAGTACTGTTTAATATCTTCATCAGTGACATAGATAGTGGGATCGAGTGCACCCTCAGCTAGTTTGCAGATAACACAAAGCTGAGTGGTACAGTTGACACACCTGAGGGACAGGATGCCATCCAGAGGGACTCGGACAGGCTTGAGAAGTGAGCCCATGCTAACCTCATAAGGTTCAACAAGGCCAAGTGCAAGGTCCTGCACCTTGGGGTTAGGGCAACCCCCAGTATCAATACAGACTGGGGAATAAAGGGAATGAGAGCAGCCCCTTGTGGGTACTGGTGGATGAAAAGCTGGACATGAGCTGATAACGTGTGCTCACAGCCTAGAAGGCCAACTGCATTTTGGGCTGCATCAAAAGAAGTGTGGCCAGCAGGCCGAGGGAGGTGATTCTACCCCTCTACTCCGCCCTCGTGAGACCCCACCTGGAGTACTGCATGCAGCTCTGGAGCCCTCAGCACAGGAAAGACATGGACCTGTTGGAGTGAGTCCTGAAGAGGGCCACAAAAATGATCAGAGGGATGAAACACCTCTCATATGAAGAAAGGCTGAAAAAGTTGGGGTTGTTTAGCTTGGAGAAGAGAAGGCTCCAGGGAGACATCATTGCAGCCTTTCGGTACTTAAAGGGGGCCTACAAGAAAGATGGGAACAGACTTTTTAACAGGGCTTGTTGTGATAGGACAAGGGGGAATGGTTTTAAACTAAAAGGGGGTAGATTTAGACTAGATATATGGAAGAAATTTTTTACAGTGGGGTTGCTGAAACACTGGATTAGGTTGCCCAGAGAGGTGATAGAGGTCTCATCCCTAGAAACATTCAAGGTCAGGCTGGACAGGGCTCTCAGCAACCTGATCTAGTTGAAGACATCCCTGCTCATTGCAGGGGGGTTGGACTAGATGACCTTTAAAGGTCCTTTTCAAACCAAACTATTCTATGATTCTATTACCTCCTTTTTCCTCATTTATCAAGGTGATTAAGTTATGCTTCTCAACCTCCAAGTCACATACCTTTATTTAAAATCTTCCCAGGAAATTTGGTGAAACATACACAATAATTTACAAGCAAGTTTTTGCCCTCTGCAGAATCTTGTGAGTGGAAGGGATGATTAACTATACTCTCATACAGATAACCTTTTGTCTTTGTCTTCCAAAAGTTGTGGTTTCCTTAAAAAGTAATAAGAAGAATGATTCTCTAAAATACTTTTTTAAAAGACATACTGGAAATCCCAAACCAGTTCCTGACATTTTGAAATATGGTTTTAGTTTTCATCTTGCCTAAGTTCTTCATTTGATTCCTTAAGACCTGATATAACAGCATATTGGGCAACATTTTCCACAATCAGCCAAACAAAAATCCAGTCTGTTTAAAACATGATTAAGAATGCTTCCAGCTCCCCTCCCCTAAAGACCATAATTAACTAACACACATGACTTCGTCACTATGGCTTCTTCACTTTATGCCATCTGGATAACATATAAAGGTTCCAGCATCAGCTCAACATTACACCTCTTTTTTCTAGTCTGAAAAACTGCTGCCACCCCTTTACTCACACACATGCACTCACTATCAGGCTTTGGGTATAAATGATCAAACTTTGGAAAAAAGCAATACCCAGGGCACTCCATTAAGACTTGTCTCTTCAGTTTGAGTGAGTCTCCCCATCTGCCAGTAAATTGCTGAAGCAGTCTTGAGTTAGTCCAGATGGAGGGACCTGAGCTGACTGTGCAGGTTGGTCACAAACTGGGCAGGGAGTCAGGAAATCAGATCACCTATACGCTTCCACCCAATTTGATGAACTGAAATTTGGAGTTGGCATGGAAGAAGGGTGTGCTAGGAGGCTATTAGTTCCTCTTCTGCTGTCTTGGGTACTCAGTAAGAAGCCAGGGAAATTCATTATCTCAAGCCTCGCTAAATATTTGGGGGCTACCAACCAAAAAGAATTTTACGGCTGTGCTGGGGCCTGGTACCTTGCAGTGACTTTGACGCACTCTGAAAGCAGGAGAGCTTGGCTGTAGAGAGCTGGAGGCTAAAAAGTTAGGGACAGCTAATTTTGAAAATGATTATATTTGAGGATTCGATGGAGATGATGTTTCTTGCAATAACTGCATGTTGCCGTGTTTCTTTCTGCAGGAGAGCACATTTTCTATCTACTGTAGAAGGAATTTAGAGAAATCGTGCTCTGACTTATTCACCTAAAATCAGAGGCCTGGAGTGGACTGCAGTGGACTGCAGAAATGCCTTCTCTGGGTGTATTATGGTACTTAAGATTGGAATGTATTTTATACTCCTCCCTCATGACAAGCTAGTCAGAAAAATCCTACTTTTTACTATGGTAATTCTGCTAACAGTGTGCACACAACATTTAGAAAAATATGCTGATAATGACCTGGCTGCAACAGATTTAGTATCTTATTCCTCTTAGCTGGATAGTCAGAAACTTAATTCTTAATAAGCAATTTCTAGGGGCTTATGGTGGATTACCATAATAAGTGACAGAACCACTCATAATTAAAACAGTATTGTCTAAGGAGAGAAAAATACAATTGTGCCTTGTCACAGATTTAAAATAAACACATTTTTGATACGTTCCCAGGTTTTCTGCTTGGGATGTTTTATCTCTTCCTGAGTGTTCAAGACTACTGATGTATTTTACATTGTTTATGCTAAGCTGAAAACCAGAGCTACTTTAGTTTGCATACTTCAAAGTCACTGTTTTAATTTTGTTGTCTGTCAAAGTCGGTTCAAGTAAAGAGGACTAGAGTAAATAGTACGCACACACCCCCTCCTCTTTGTTACCCACTCAAAAAAAAAAAAAAGAAAGAAAAAGTAGTAGTAGTCTACCATTGCTTACTCCCTATTCTTACATTTCTAATGAACTAAACTTGTATCTGCTGTTGGAGAAACACAGTTGAGACCTGTATGACACATGCTTAAATTTAACACATTCCCATGGCAGTAATGAACAAAGCAGTCCTTCCTTTCAGGAAAATCCTGGACTACCTCAGGTCCCTGAGCAGTATAGAATTTAGAAGAAAAACAGGAAACATGTGGAAACCAGATATAACTGACCAAATCTAGCTATCTAAGTAGCCCAGCCAGTAGCTTTTAAATGAATAGTCACATCTATGTATATTATGCCTGACTGACCCTTCCCTCCCACAGCAGCTATTCATACTGAAACGTTTACGCTAGGTATATGTATGTGCATAAATATGCAGAGTAAAGAAGCAGAAGTTAGTGAAGCCTTTGCATACATCATACTATGAGAGTTTACCATTTTTCTATGCATTTTTGAAAAAGGACTCAATATAACCTGTGCAAAGTTAAAAAAAAACTTAAATTTTTGATCCATAAGAGTATGCACACGTGAACAGCTAGTGTTCATATGTGCTTCATTAAGTGTACGCATATGTAACACAGGTATATAATCTCAGATACATATATTCCTATTCAGAAGTTGATCAAAGGAACAGAGCAATATTTTTTTTCAGTAATGGAAAATTAGTCATAGCCATAATAATTACTGTTGTAGTTTTTTCCTAATCTACCTTAATCCACAATGATCTCTGATTTTGGAAAGACTCTAAAATAACATACGTAAGCTTTGGTTTATATTTCCCAAAAAGCATCTTACAAGTGAAGATGGGACATTTTTATTGTCCTCCAATCGAAGTGGTATAGATACTAGGTGTCACGTGATGTTGAAAATAAGAGATTTTGGAAACAAAAAAAATCTTAGCACAAAAGATAAGTGATGATAACAGAAACTAGACTGTGCACGTGAGCTGGGCTCCTTTTCACATAAAATATTACTTTCCCATGTGTATTTAATGCAACATCAGGAAAAACATCCAGGATTTTTAATATTGCCATTGATAAAACACAGTGGGACTCTCAAGAAAAATGTTGTTTCCCTGGAGTTCTGCTGCCAAGACCTTCAATATACAGTGATCTTAAAACCTTTTGCCTGTGACAAGCAATCTTCAGTGTCCTTAGGTTCATATCCAGCCTTTTGGGAAAAATCACATCCACCTCTCCAGATGCTCAGAAAACTTACCCCCCCTCAGAAGGGATAAATAGCTCTATACTAACAAAATTTTAATAAAGTGGGACAAGAAGAAATAATGTTCATAACAACCTCCAAGAGGCAAGGAACGCTTCTTTTCTCAAAGTACAAAAATAATAGCTCAAATAATTGTCTTTGTAGAGTAACTTCTATGGAAGCTGGAGCCCCCACGCTTTACGCTGTTACTTCTCAGTGACAGGATTTGGAAGCCCCTCCAGGTATTGAGATGTGGAGCTCAACTTACTTTATATTGCTTTGTTATCTGCTAGCCACTTTTCCCACTATTTGCTCTATAGTAATTTTAGTTTCTCTGCATAAATATGGTGACAAAAAGTTCTTGTTATATTTTATAAATATATTTTCCTCTTTTATATTCCAGCATTTCTTCATCCAAAAGCTTCAAGATATGGCAGTAGAACAAGCCAGTAAACCAGTCCAGGCATACTGGGCGCAGCTGTGTTGTCTATGTTTCCCCAAATAAGGTACAGCACTGCAGGGGGAGGATGCCCTAAAATGTTGAAAAACATGAAATATCAATCATTCCCATGTATGGCTGACCTCTTACTCATTGCATTCAGTTCGCCCTTATTTCCTGAGAGAAACTGAAAAATACATGTTTGTCCTCAAGGGCTCCATTCCTGTGTGTCTCTCCAGGATGGTTTCATCACTTTAATTCACCTGTGTATGTTTTTGGAGTCTAGCTGAAATTAATGGAGCTCTCTAGATGTGCAGGTGTGTACTAACACAGAGTTTATTACCTGCTAACTACTTAAGGTGAGTAATACAATCAACAAAGCCAGTTCTGTAGTGCTGGCTATCCCTCACTAAGTGAAATATCCTGTCTTCTGAACCTCCTTCTTCCAGTACCCTTCTCAGGGCGGTTAATCTCTTTCTATTTAAAATTACTGTCATAGCAAATGTCTGTCACAGAATTCCCCACAGCACAAAGCCAGACCTGCCATCACTGGAAGCAGGAGATGTCTGTGGCACTGCTTATCACAGTGAGCATGAGCTGTGGTTAACAATAAGCGCAACAGGCCCTAGGAAGGAAGAAAACAAAACGTGGATTTTAAGAAGAACTGCCCAGACTTTAAATTCCATTCTGCCTAAGCATATGGTTTGGGGTGGAGGAAGGGTTAAATGTTTAATTTGATAGGATCTCCGTAACAAGTAAAGAAATTGGTGGCACTCACTGAATGTAGAGAAACCAGCTAAATCAGTGGTGAAAAGTTGCTTTATCCTGGATACAAGAATCAAGAAGCATAGCTATGTAGAAAAACAAACAAAACACCAGAACAGTCTTATTGGCTGCTTGGTGTAGTCAAGCAGTGGCAGGAGAACAGCAGACACTTCAAATACCTTGAGTAAAGTTATATTACAAAATAGGTTTGCTAGGCCTAACTCTCTGCCTGTATCCAACCTCTGCTAAAAATGTGCTCTCTTGCATAAAGCTTAGTCCAAGACTATACATTCCACAGATCAGCATATAGCAACCATCTTTCTTATGGTCAAGTTGGGGTGTGAAAGCATACAGGAATTGTTTTTGCCTGGGGTACCTTTAGTCCTGCCTTCATCACATGGACAGATGGGCACCACAGATCTAAATTAATCATTTGGCTCATTGTTCTGTTCTGTGTAGGTCTTATTATTCACTTCTATTTTCACACCCCTGGAAGAAATACAAGATTTTCCATGGGCAGGAAGAGTAGAAATGGGCAAGGATTTTCTTCAATGACAGTAGTTCACCTAATCAGAAAAAAAAAAAGGTAATTCTAATTCTTTTGGGCTCTCTGCACTATGACCATGAGACATGGGTCTTCCTCTTCAATTTTCTTAATTTAAAAAAAGTCAAACGAAAACAAACAGAAAAAAAAGTGTAGTTTGTTGTCCTGGCTCATTGCCTTAGTGGTTTGGTTGCTAAGAACAATGAAATGCTAAAAGGGCATTTATACCACAGACATCTTTAGTACTGGCTCTGCTTTCATCTTAGTCACTGAAATAGAATGTTTAATCTGCTGGCTAAAAGTAACCTCTTCACATACACTTTTTGAGATCCACTGTAGCAATCCACTTATTCTTGGCATTATATATGCAGCCGTATACTGCATTACAGATGCCTCATTCTCCCCACAGAGAAATACTCTGGGCTAAAGCAGCTGAAATAGGCACCTTTCCATTTTAAAAGATTTGGTTAAGAGAAATAAAAAAAGGAGGAAAAAAAAGAAAAGAAACATTCTGGCGTTGTGAGCTTTGACTTAATGTGAACTTTCCTATATTCCAGTCATGAGATTTAACCAAAAACAGCCTTGGGTATATCATGATGGGGAAAGCAAAGTGTGGTGATTGCATTGGGAATATATTAGCTGGAACGCTGTCTCAGCAGCTGGCTAGCAGCCTTTTGAAAACAGGGTTATTCCAAGAACTATATAAATAAACAGAGACTTTGGGAATTTTTATCTGTCCAAAAAAATATCTTTGCCAAGCCAACCATTACCCAAACTTTCTCTATACCTGTGCCTCACATGGAGGGTACTTTATACAGAGTAAGAGATGACTAGCTATGTCTGCCAAACGCTTTAAGTTCGGATTTGGCAAGGGCTGATTTGCAAAGGGGAGGAGGAAGAAAAGGTTGTGGGGAAAATGGCTTTTCCAGAGGTCTACCCTGAAGTAATTATGCAGCTAATTATTAGTGGGCTTTCTCTTTATTACTACTGCTGTCCATCAAGACTATATTTTGCCTTATGTTCCCAGGGCCTCGGGTGACAGTTCTTGCTATTGAGTAATTCTCATATAATAGTGCCCAGAATTATAATGCATTATGCTACAGCTCTACATTACAGCTCAGAAAAGTCTCCAGAACCTGAAAATCTTGCTTGTTCAGCAGAGGCTGGGTCAGACTTACAACTTCAGTTGACTGGATGTAGAAGAACACCAAAGACATCATCAGACAACTGCCTTGTCACACCCTAGATGATGAAAACCTGATGCTTTCTGCTTAGTGTGGAGATAGCTATCCCTCCCAAGTCCATCCAAAAGAAATCTGAAGTGCATTTTGTTGCTTTAATTGCTATTCCCAATAAGATCTAAAAAAAAAACCAAAAACCAAAAAACAACACAACAGTGTTGATATGCCTGGACTTCTATCTATCACAAAGCCAGCCAGGAAAACCAGTACGATTACCATGAAAATATACAGAAAAATGCCAAAGGCACAGCTCTCCAGATGGCTGTAACATTGCTTTGCAAATATTCAATCCTTTTTGTTCTTACGACCCAAAAGGGAAAGGTTAAACACTTACCAATAACAGGTTAGAGAAGTTGCGAACAAAAAATAGAGCCACAGTGAAAACAATGCAAGCAAAGAGTTTTAAGAGCATTTACCTTGATAATAAATTCTTTCTTTTTTTTTTTTAAATAGTTCTTATTTTAAGTCCAGATTTTTTGGCCTACTCCATTTTTTTTATTGGTAGCTGAACTTTCTAGGAGTAATGTAAATCTGCTTGGGCTAACATTTGTCAGGTTTACTGCTGACAATATATAACCACGGAGAATAACGCAGAGGGTTTTCATAACCATATAGTACTGTGAAACATAAATTAACTCCACTTATAACTATTGACACAAAGGTACAAATAATCTGTACATTCTTTTGACAAAGTCCTAAGCTAATCAATGCTATCATGACGTAATTTATAAGATGTTGGAATCTACAGGCCCTTCTATTTCAGAATTTCTAGGTACTTTCCAAATATCAATGAATTTTTATAAAGCCCATGGGAAATTTACTCCTGCTGTACAGATGTGGAAACAGACACAGAGAAGTTAAGTGATTCGCCCAAATTCACACAGGAAATGTGAGTCAGTTTGAGAGAAAGAACTTGTCCCTCCTCCTCTTCTCTTTTCTTGCTCTGTTTACTTTTAATAATTGTCAAGTAAGAGCGATGAAAAGTCATACATACGAAACATGCATAGGACAGCAAGAATGGAAAAAAAGAGAAAAATATCTCCGCAAAATATATTTTAATGTAACTATGGAAAACGTAATCCGACCTAAGCAACAGTTTTTCAGTAATTTGTAATGATTTATGGAAGCTAAATGAATAATAAAAGTGCCAGGGTTTGTGCATATGGAAATAATAATAAAAGTATCACACAAAGCAATTCAACATTCAAAATATTTCTCATACCACAAAAACCTCATTTGTAAGTCTTAATAGAATGAATCATAAACATCAGGTGTAATTTAATTATGCTCAGACCAAGCATAAGCAGATGAATATTTATCCATTTCAAAATACTTGATGCTTTTATTATATTGGTTGGGCAAGAAAATTGGTATTCCTAAATCTAGAATCTCCAGGGGCTCGAGAAAAACGGTTTAGGCTGGTGCAGGTGCTGTGATTCAGTACAACACCACACAGGCTGCTCAAAGGCTCTATACCAAAGAATCTGTGGCTTCCTTACCAGTGACTCAAGCCAGATTAAGAAAATATAAAAATGAACGGAGCAATAAATCTCCACCCATTTTTTAAAATTATTTACCAGGAATTTTGCTTGTGATGAAACACTCCGCTATCCAAAAATGATACTGACACCTTCAGGTTTACATGAACAGGCTAAAGCTCCACAGCCAAGGGTTATATAACCCTAGAAATTAGGGCAGAAAGTAGAAAAAAGAAATCATCTACAAGGACTTAACTAAAGCATACGAGTAGCACCTGGCAGTGTGAATGAAAATCGTGAAAAACTGCTAAGAAATTATTTTCCCCAATTGTTTCTTAGAAACCATTTCAGAATTTTGAACTGGCTTTCAGATTTATTTTTTTTAATGCATTAATTTCAAATGCGAAGGTTTCCACACAAAGGGATACATCGCTGAAGCCAGCAGTAGCAGGTTGAGAAGTCCAGTTAAGCTACACCAGGTTAGACATTTAACAGAAATTTATGTAGTGCTTTATAAATCTACTTAAACCAAAAAATCTCCAGAATGCATAAATTTACTCTGATATTATCATTTCCTTTCTTAAGCATTCCAAGACTGCAAATATACAGTACTTCAATGATCTGTCAGGCTAATGTCAGATAATTTTGGGGAAAACTTTCAAAGTAATTTTACTTCACTCTTCTTTCTTTCCTACACCATTCTTCAATGTGTTCTCACACGAGTATCCACGAAAGAGCCTTTTTTTTAGTGCGTGTGTGAAAAGAGGGCTTGCAGAAAACTCATTCAAATTTGATACTTCGATGACACTGATTAAGGGGCAGACAAAACTGAAACAATGCCAGGAATATATCTTTTTTCTCCAAGGGGTATTAAATCCCTTAGAATTATACAGCTGCAAGTAAAGGCAAAATGTATCTGTCCCAATCATATTATACCCTGACTTATCTAAAAAGGAGAGAGAAAACAACACTGGGAAAACACTTCCGGAATATCTGTCCTCAATGTCTTGCAGAGTTTCCTTTAAGCATAACAAATGCAAATATCTTCAGACCTGTCCATATAATTCATTTTGCAGTTGTTTAAGTGACTACATAAAAATTGGAATCAGGATTTTAAGTTTTCATTTTTCCTCCTTTTCAGATTTCACCAGAACAGAAGAAATAAATTCCTTACAAACTCAAGACCTCTTAGAGGTGCAACAAACAAAATCAAAGTAAGCAAGTTTGGGGTTTGCTATTCAGAATACAGCAGGTGGAAAAGGATAAGAAATGTTTTTGCCACTCACACATACCATACCTAAAGGAAAGTCTGAATCAATATTTTAATTAAATATCAGAATCACTTGTAAAAAAAGACATATAGTTTCCAGACCTTTTATCCATTTTTTCATGGAAATAGAAATATAAATTTGATGCCCACCAACTTTTAAAAAATTAAGTAGCATGGAGGACACTATGAATAAACAAAGTTTGACTATCAGGCTTTTCTTCAGATGAAGAACATATTTGTTTTCTTTAGTTTAACTTCTCTGTATATCAAGATATTCCATTTTTAAACTAAAATTTCCTGTCCTTCCTGCAAGACACAACTTCAGAACCTAGAGAATTACTTTACTATTTACTAAGTCTTCCTTTGTATAAGAACATCAGAAGTCTGGAAAAGCAGTACAACATCACTTTAGTCAGCACAGAGTTATCATACACTTGGAGTTAAGTTAATCTTGAACAAAAAATTTATTTACTCCAAATTAAGTAAGCTCTAAAACAATTCCTATGATGCTCAGAGTATAGCATTCGGATACTGCTCAAGCATTGTTTTGTTCTGCATGTAATTATTCTGTCCAAATGAAATGACTGAACTTGGTGAAACCCTGATTTTCAGAAAAAAAATCCAATTTTTTTATCTGCAATTTCTTTTTTCTTTTTAAGATTTGTCAGATAAGGTAGCATAAGAAACAAAAAAAAGTTTCAAATATATGGGAAATATCTAGGAAACAAAAATCTATCCCCAATTAGGGGTATTGTTTCAGGGTTAAAAAATAAAAGGTGGATAACACTTTGAGTTGGTATCAGAAAAAATAGCGTGTTTGACTTTTTGGATCTATGAAGTCTAACTGGTCAAAAATCAGTGACTGTTCATTTTATTCATACATATTGGGGTACAAAACCAGATATTTTTGAGCTGTAGATAAAGTCAGTGTGTATAAATTAGTTTGGGTTGGGTTTGGGTTTTGTTTTTTTTTTTTGGGTTGTTGGGCAATCTTTATGGCCACGAGTGTTCTGACCAAAAGAGCTACTGTCAGATGTGTCATATTCACTAAATGAAGTTCTGTAGGAGCAAGCAACTACAAGGATTTCACAATCACAGAACACAAATGCTTGACTTGGTTGCAGCGCCAGCACCGTCACATTTATTGGAAGTAAGGACAAACAGGAGGTATAGATTCACTAAGTTTCAGAAACACGGTGCTTCATGCAAAAACAAAAAAGGAAAAAAATTGCTTTTGCCTGCATCAACTCAAGACTGAGCAGAACTAATCTCCTTTTCCAACCACAGGCTCTCTAACCATTTGACCAGCTGCATTGTTCTCACAGTAAGAACACATGGAACAAGGACTGGCATTTGTTGACATCAAATGATCATAAAAATCTGTTAATACATCTTGATGTCTACTATATTCCCTAAAATTAATTTGTCCCAAATTTATAACAAAGTTTGTTTGAATGCTCCTTTTACTAGCATGAAACTTTTAGAGATAAAACTGGTCAAGCAGCAGTAGAGGCCTAACAGCGCTATCATGGTTATAGAAGAGAAAGTTATCAAAAATCTTAACTAATGTTGTAAAGTAGGAGAAATCACATACAGAAAACATAATTAAAATCCACGGAAAGCAGACCTTCCTCCTCTTGTATAAATTTAGGCTGAGTCAAGGCTGTTCCATTTATGCAGTTTATGACAACATATTTATAATACATCCGAATCATTTATTTGAAAACCTGGATGCATGCCCAAAGGAAAAGAAACTTAAAGACAGGCTGTGTTGCGTTTTTGGAGGACATAGGGACACAAGAGGTCACAGAGAAGTCCATGGTAGTGTTTGAAATCTAGAGTTTGGTAAACTTCATTAAAAAATAACCACTTATCTGAAGCTGTAAACCAGACAAAGAAAATGGAGGGACATTTAGGGCATATAGCAAGATATAAAAAAAGATTTCACAGAACTGCCAAAAATAAAATTCAAAAAAACCCCACCACCACACCAGTTGACCACAGCAAAAAGGTACGTACAAAAGCACAGGAGAAAATAACTATTAAACCATGACTGTGGTATACCTTCTTTCAAATTGTTGAACTAAATCAGAGAAAATAGCACACTGTAGAAAAAACACTTGTAGATGAAAGTCTTAATTCAGTATTTGCGTACAACCATACTAAAACCAACCATTGTCTGTTGAGACATGATTCTGTATGGACATGCAATATCACGGAGAAAAGCTGTGCAGACCTGGCATGTTTGCACCCTGTGGGTGAGAGACAGCCAATATTGAGACTTTGCCCTTTGTCTTGCAAAGTGCCCCACTCCAACAAGGCTTTCTTTGCCTTAGTATGCAGGAGGGTAGACAAGATCTATCTCACTTAGAGGTTATACTATCAAGAAGAACAGACAATTGACCATTGTGTGAGGCTGGGAAAGAAGGTAATGTTGGCTGGTTTTAGAAAAATACTACTAGTAAATCTGTACACTCAGCACTGTCAGATGGCCTGTGTCATATAAACTTAAGAAATTACATCTGAAGCTAGTTTTATCGCCTTTTTTTCAATGAAATATTTGGATATTCAAGCCCATTCCCACAGTTCTTGAAGATAAACAGCTCCTGATGTCATTGTGGAGTTCTATTTTCAGAAAGCTTTATTTATTTCTAAGGTTTAATGTGCATCTGTTTACATAAATATTTAGATTTGTGAAAGCACATCCTGCTCAAGCTGGTCTGATAAACAGAAGTCAGCTGTTACTCCTTTTGCACCCCGGACTCCACTTGGAGCACTGCCTATTCTCAAGCTCTCGTTTATAATGCAGCCATTGTGCTTCAAACCAGGAGTTTATAAACACGTGGTTGAAAAATGTAGTCTGGCTTTCCAGCAAAATATTTCAATGGCTCTTTTATCATGAAATTACACTACAGTTGGTGTGGTTCTGTGCACTAAAAGTTTACGTTTCTCTGCAAGGCCTAATGTAGTATTGAAAGGATTAGCAAGTACAGGAGGTGACCAGGAAGAGTGTACACTAGAGAAGAACCTAGTATTATCACTTTTATGTGTAAGAATTATCTCCACAAACTACTTCCACTGATTATAGAAGCAGAGTTTATGGAGTATGGGATGCAATACCCAAATGTACCAGTGGCTCAACTCTTTGACCTACAAACATGTTTTTAGTCTTGCTTCACACACAAGAAAACAGTACAGAAAGACAAAAAAAAAAAAGGGGAGGGTGGACATTCCTGTGATTTGAAGACTGGACTAGGAATCAGAAGATGTGGATTGAACTTCCACATTTGCCACAGAGGTCTTGTGTAAGTTCGGAAAAGTCTCTTAGATCCTAGACCAGTAACGTATTCAGCACATCCCACTGACTTCAGTCTCTGGCAAGACTTTAATCACATGCAACATCCTAGATCTACTGAAATTTTTCCTGTTACTCTAGCCACTATAATGAAGCTTTCTTTTACCTCAGAAAAGACAATAGAGGTGTTCTTTCTTTTATATATGCAGGTATATATGTATTCTTAATAAGAATCAAGCTTTGTTTTTCACCCAGAATTACACTGGACACCTTCTCTATCGTTAATAAATCAGTACCCACTCAACAAAACTTACCAGTTCTATGATCCAAATTCCCCAAAGTCACTGCTGCATCTTTATGCATCTTGTTTGTCAAACACATTCTAGTTACATTTTTGTACGTGCTAAATCCTGCAGGTGAGTAGTTTGGAATATTTTTGCAGTCCAATAAGTTGATTATGAATCATAAGATTCTGAGAAATGTTTCTCATGCTTTAGTTTTCATTATTTAAAGTTAACATCATCATGAAAAACTTTTGCATTAAAAAGACACACCTGAAAATGAGGATAGGCTAATATTTTCTGCCTTTGAAAACGGAAACCCAAATTCTGTAGGAAAAATAAAATTCATCTGTTTGCCTAGCTCAATTGTTTCAAAAAAATCTCATTTGTAGGTCACTCTCGTTCACTACCAATAAAATCTTCAAAACCAGTGATCATTGGCCTAAACCAGTTCTCACTGAAGTCAATAATGGCTGAGCCTAAGCACTGGCATAGTTTAAATCACCAGGACATTTCTGAAGCAAGTCTCCAAATTGTCCCTGCACGCTGATGACTGATTTGGAGCATGTGAACCAGATCTGTTTCAGCTGAAATTAAACCAAAGGTGCACGCCAGCCATGCGAACATGGAGCCTGTGGGACCACATGAGAGCAAGTCTGAAGTAAAACATCTCAAAATGCACACACTGTATCCTCTGTTTGGTTCTACAGTTCCATTTCTACTGGCCCTCAGTATTTCTCAACACTAGCAATGAGACTTTGGGACTTTGCTCCTAAGGAAGTCAATAAAGAGCTAAGTTTATGACCTCGTTATTTTTTCCTCTGTTTTGAATAGTTGCATGTACAATTAAATCAGAAATATTACTCGGATTGGGGAAACATTTTCCAGCTCTTCCTTTACCTTTTCAACAAACTTTTTTTTTTCCCCAATTCATAACTCTTTCTTCAAACCTTTCACTTTCATGCTCCTAAAAACCACCACTAACAATATATCCAGGATAATAATATTAATAAAAAAAGTTAGAAGAAAAGGCAAATGTGTGTTTTTTCCATACAAGTTTGGGTTTACATAACTATACTTCCTATTTGTTCTCTGTAAAGCCTGAAAATGTTGATCACCTTCAGAAAGTCATGTAACAAATACAAGTTACACATGACTATTCAGCTTTCATTTTTTGAATCAAGCATGAGAACTCGGCATAAATGCATCAGATTAGAGGGGCTTAAAACAAACTGTAGATACTCATCAGTTCAAAAATTTGTGTTCTTATTATAAAGCAAAACAAAACCCAACAATCAGTATCTTCCCACAACTTAAAAATAATATTAGAAGTGACCAAAATATGTTTAAAGTTTTCCATTTACATAAGTTCTACAGTGAAGGATAAATCCTGTGAGTGGCTCCAGCTGGTTTTGGATTCTCCAGCAGGACATGGAGGCAGTTGCTAGACCTATGAGGTATCTCCCTCTAAGAGTCATTTTTGAGCAACAGAGTTATCAAAACATAGCCTGTACAATTCGCCTTTTTTTTTTTTTTTTTTTTTTTTTTTTTTTACACAGAGCATGCTGCTGGGGAAAAATGTGTATGATAAGGCAGCTTTTTTTTTTTTCTTCCAATACTTGACTGAGTGTCCAGCCTGACAAGGAAGAAATCAACAAGTGTCTATGGTGAGCAGCACCAAAACATCCCAGGATGGAGCTCTACTTTATTATGGGAAAAGTCAAAATAAAAGGAAGATCATTTAAAAAACTAAGGGTATAGGCAGTTTCCACATATGTCATCATACAGTCTTTAAAATTATGTCACTGTGGCTATTCAAAAATGACTTGACTTTAAGCAGAGATTAATTTGTACCATCTTCCAGATGTAGTGAAGTCACAATGTGCCAGATGTCTCCAAAAGGGTATGGTACCGAGCAACAATATCAGCAGCTATTTGCAACAGGTCACAATAAAGACTCACATGTGAAAGATCAGGAAGGAGGAAAACTGAAAAATTGGAAATAGCAGACATAATGGGAGCTGCTTCATCTCTCTTTACTTTTCACCTCTAGGTTATCCATATCATTACACATAAAAAGAAAAGCTATAAAATGTAGGGCAAGAATGTACATTATGAGAATCAGCTTAAGCCAGTGAATTTCACTTCTTAACATGTTGAGACCCGAGTCAGTTTTACCACTTCTTTGAAAAGCATTTCACTTTAGGTGAAACTCCGTATTTCAAAACCAAAATATTTACAGACATCCTGATATCCAAAATTCTGTTATTTGGTAACTACAACAAATGAAGTTTTATTTTAAGTGAATATTTTATTTCAAAAAATTATGTGCACGCATGTTGACATTTTTCATTTTTAACAAAAAAATGTTTCCAATGATAGATAATTTCATTTGCCAATCAGATACTTTCCCTCCCCCCGCTTCCTCTCAAGTTTTCGGAATCAACTTCAAGAGATGTGCATCTTATAAAAGAAAGAAATCTCAATCACACTTGAAGGGACCACTGGGAATCTCCCAATGAGTTCCAGATGTTTGGCCACTGATGCATTAATGCTTGCACCATGGAAAATCTTTCCAGGTGTTTGCAGTTTCATGCATTGTTGCACAACAGGGATCATAAAGCTATTTCCATGAAGGAAGGCCATACTTAACCAGAGGCATGCAAACAAGAAAATATCCAGACTAACTGTGACCACGGAAGAAGTAAAAAATCTGAGTGTAATACCACTGCTACATGTTCATACAGAGTGTGCTGGTCAAGAATCTTGCAGAGTGAGAGGCATTGAAGCACATGAACAGTCCTGCAGAGTCAGGCAGGATCGTTCATATTTAACATATGAGGAACTTGGGACAGGTCAACCTTTTCAAAGACAGCCTAACCTGAGATGCCCGTCAACCTGAGCTTTGATTTCTATTTTAGAGGCAACATTGACTGTAGAGGGAAGTATTAGTTTGAAATACAATGTATTCCATACTTCAGATCTGGTAACCTAAACCATGACTTATACCATACTTAAGACCTAACTGACAGTTTCTGGACTGTCCCTAAACAGACTAGTGCTCCCCAAAAAAACTGGTCTGAAAATTCAGACAGGTACAAAGTCAAATGACAGATCCAAAAATTTAAGGATATTTACTTGATTATATAAATAACATGAAATTCCAAGTTATTTAAGCAAGGATAGTGCCAGAGTTTGAATCAGAATTCCCAATATTTTGACTTATTTTACCAGTTTCTGAATGTCATTCATAAAATGTAAATGGCACCACTTACAGTTTTCAGCTCCTTCAGGTTAAAGCCATAAGCTACATATATCATTAGTTAATGTTCTAGAACTTTTTTAATATTGTCTAAAGCATTGAAATGAATGAATAATTTAAAAGTTGTAAGTGAATAATATTATGGTTAAGTTTAGGATTTTTTCTAAAAATATATATAAGCAGCAAAAACGGAGAAAAAAACTCCACAAATATTTGTTTTATTTAACTACTAAGCAGACATTTTGTTTTTAAAAGAAAAGCTCGCTCTGGTTTTTAAAAAACAGATTAAAAATTATGGGTCAGAAGCACATACACTTAGAAAAAACAAAATCCAGAGAAAAGACTTCAAATTCTGACATCTGCAGCGATCTCTTATCTCAAAGGGAAGTATTCACAGCCATCTGAAATGTTTCAGTTCCTTTTTCATTTTGTATGCTCCAAGTGTGTTTCTTTCTGCATTGCTAAACTATGAATCTTTTAAAAATCAGAAACAGCCTTTTTGCATATATACTAGGAAGGGCTAAACACAGCAACAACAAACAACCAGCAAACTGAAAACCCTAAAAGCTGCATATAGGATAAACTACCATAAAATATATATCATTCAGCATAGGCCAATAACTGATCATTCTACTTTGCAATCTACATTTAGCATTTATAAAGCTCACTGCAGCTCAGACCTTTACAAACACTCCAAATTCCAAATCTGAGTTTCCCAGCATCAGTAAATACCACTGTGCATTAGGCTTTAAGTATGTACTTGACCAAGAATCATCTTGCCTTCTTTTAAATGTCATTTTTTTTAGACTCTAACAGATTTTAACCTTTTTTTTTTTTTCAATATATAGTTATCTTGCTAATCACCTCTACAAACTTTTAAGTCAGATTTTGGTTGTGTGTGTGCTTGTTTTAATTTTTATTTGAGCACCATGCATGTGTTTGATAAGAGAACAAAGCCTAGTATATATTGCGAAATTACAAAATAAAACTGTGTGATTAAATCCTGGTTAGGACATTGCAAGATAGCTACAGACATTTCTGAGGGCTTACAGGAACATCAATGAAATGGAATTGTGTCAAAAGCATGTGGTTGTTTCTATCCCAAATTAAACCAATTTGAAATGCTTCAAAGGCAGCTGGTAATCCACTTCAAGCATTATCTCCTGAAGACATGGTCTCACATAACTGCAAGTCATCTGCATACTCTGAAGAACTATTTTAATTACATGAGCTATGAAGTACACTAAAGGTAATTTAGAATGAAAGCATTCTTGAACAATACATCATTCAAGCGAGTTTAACTCAAAATAAGAGAGCATGAAGAGAAAAAAAATCAAAGATCAGAGGAGTAATTTGTTTTGTTTTCATTATTCTATGCATTTCTTATACTGATCCGTCATGAGTCAGCTAATTCATTTGCATTTTTATTTTAGGACCATTTGTACCTGTTTGGTCCTTGCTTAAACAGAAACAACAGGCAATGGATCTATCTAATTTCAAAAAGACAAACATTTCAGATTTCTGTATTTCTTGGTACAGACTTAAAAGGTCAGTAGCATGCTTCATAATTTAAAGAGCTATTTAACTGATCTAATCACATGATGATGATACATATTTCTAAAGGCATTCAATGAAAGTCAGTACCTAAACCACTTTGGTTCCTTTGAAATAATTTTTAAAGGTAGATAAAACTTTGTGCTATTGTGCTTTTATGGGTAGGAGAGAGGGAGCAACATATGTGATATAATGATCAACATCGAGGAATAAGATCAAGATCATGATTCCAATATCTGAATTATTCAGTTTAGAGTCCAGAAACTTCAGTCAACATCTTACCCGTTCATCCAAATTCCCTCCTGTAGCACCAACCAGTTTCAGCTCAGACACTTCACTTCTCCACCCCAGGCCAATAAATCCCATTTCTATACATTTCTAGGTTTTAATTTTCAGAAGGAAATCAGTAATTGCAAGTGCACCAGCTTTTATTTGCCCTGAGGTACCTCAGAAAAAAACCTTGATTTTTGCAAGGTGCTGAGCATCTTTACAATAAAAACTGAATCCCCGTCTAATACTGGCGATTCCAAACTTCAGACATTTGCAAGTTAATTCACTTTTGAAATCTAAGATAAATTTTCCTCAGTAAACATACATACAACCATTTAAGAGAGAAGAAAAGTTTCAGGAAAAGATAGAAAACACTCAGTGTCTTTGAATGTAGATACCTGCTTTTATTCTGTATTTGGCGGCTGTTCCACAAGATATCTTTTTTACATATTTTTTTAGGATTATTTTTTAACTATGATCTCTTCCTTGTTCTGGTTTACAGGGAAACATCATAACCAATTGTACTGGATTAGTTTAATAATGCATAAATCAGATTTGACAAATTAATATGCTGTTGCCTCTAAAGCTTTCCCTCCAAATACGATGCTTCTAGCAAAATCTACCAACTCTCCTGATCTACCAGAGGACTCTTAAATAAAACACTTTTGGAATGTAAGGAGCTGGGGCTGTAATGTTAATATGAACTGAATACGTAACAGGATTGTTCAATCTCCTTAAATCCTGCAAAATACACGACTAGATGTTCTAATTATCCATCTTCTCATGCTCCAAATACATTTAAAGCAAATACTCAATGTTTTTCCACTCATTTTTCCCCCACTCTATGACTTTATCAACAGTCCCAGTACTGTGGGATACATCATATCATGTAGACATACATGGGGACCTAAACCAGCTTACATTGTTCCAGTATTCCTAAACCAGTATTACATATTTGAAATAGTATTTTTTATCCTGCTTAACACAGGGCATACAAAGATGCACATCAGTCATATGCTTGAGATGGGCTGATCCGGTACCTCCAAATAACAGATGCACACAAAATAGCAAGTCTCTGATTCACTGTAAGTTTTCAAGAATGTTTCGGACTTCTCAAATGCGTCTGTGTGTAACCACAATGTGTCTGATGAAACAGGACAGCTGTCAAATAATTCAAACTGCCAGCATTTTTAAAGGTAATATTTTCACAGGAAAGAAGCATCGAAATGTTAGGAAAGCATACATTTTCACAATGATTGACCATAGAAGAAAATAAAATTAGACTGCCTCCTGAGACTGATTTCTCTTTTTTGGTAATTTTTTCTTAAGTAATCACTAAAAAATTAATGACTTCAACCAATAAGATGTTTATGAATTATTAGTTTCAGGTGTTTATTGTTTTGCCTTTCGCATTATGCATGTGAAAAGGTAAATCACATGCTGTGATTTCTACTCTGACCCAACAGCTGCTCCTTTTTCTTCTCTAGGGGGAGGAGGTAGAGGGGAGGCACAGAAAAAGCAAGTTCTCCAGTATATTAACTCAGAACAGCAACGTTTTTTTAACTGAGGGACCTTTAAGATCAAATGAACTAAAAATTAAAGATGAACTTATTCCTCATGAAAGTTATGGTCACTTCTTCAGCCCAAATTTGCATTATTAAAATAGCATCCAATACTTCTTCCCTGTTAAATCCAAGGCCAATTGAATTCCATTCAAATACCCACAATGAACTTTAATTAAACTACTATTTGCCTTGTAGCAGTTGTCACAAATTGTAATTAACAAGAAATAGCTACTAAATGATATATAAAGGGAGAAGCAAATTATTCTATTTATGTTTCATAACGTAAGTTGAGCAACTTTTTCTGACAATCTTGCATGCAAAGGTTTCTTTTTCCTATCTTTCCCCCCCACCACCACCATTGCTTCATTTTTATTATTAATTCCTCCCTCCCTCTCTCTCTAATCTTTTGACCCTTTGCTTGGCATTTCAGTCAGATATTCTCATTTATTCAAGGGCGTTTTTTTTATTTTTTTTAATGTACTGCAGTACGTTCAGATAGCAGATTTAAGTACACATTCATGTCATGGATGGCATCTTTGATGTGAATTTATTGGCTGTTTTTGTTACCAATCAACACTGGGGTTTTCCTCCCTCTTACATGCCGTTCTCCTCTTGTTGAACTTGGGGAGGTTCCCAAGGCAGATGTGATAAGTAGGGCTCCCTCCTCCCCCAACCCCAACATATCATATAGCAGATTGCAACACACCACTAACCTCCACTGCCAGTATTTCTTACAGAGAAGAGACAGGGCCAAATTCTTCTGGTCTCATAATTTCAAGTACCACCACTGAGCTGGGTTACAACACAAGACAGCGACCAAGAACTTACAACAGAAAGTTGTTGTTGTGATATGTACCTTGGACTTAATTCTGTCCTTACCATTCAAGACCACAGAGGAAGGCTGCACAGTGAAGACAGAATTAACTGCATTATCATATTTCATTGTAAAAGCAAAAATTGGCACATTTAAAAAAAAAAAAAGGCTGACTCGTTATAGCAGTATTGGCTAACAGCACACAGGCCAAGGCTACGACTAAAATGTCCATTACAAACGTCACCTTAACTCTATTTTCAAGACAAAACAAACTTTTCAAGCAAGGTTTGTACTGAATTCCTGAGCCCATGAATGTACTTTGATGTGAACATGTTTTAACAAATTTAATTAGGATGAAACAATAAATTAACAAACAGGCCTAGAAGATATGGATGTTGCTACCTCTTTTTAAGGATAAATAGGCAAACACCCCAACTTAGCTGGATTTATAATTAAAAATGTATACCTATTGCTTAAATACTGTAAAAATCTATTTGGTTGAAATTACATGTGCATACACATTTTTAACAAGCTGTCCTAATATTCATACCTATATTAATCTCACAGCATGATTTGAATGTTACACCGCAGTGATGAACTACGGGTCCTCTGTCCAATATGTTTGTTCTTTTCCTTTATAATGCTTACTGGCTATTTACAAATTTGGTACTATTACATAACAGATACAAGTGAGATATTTGAAATTATATTAAAAGTAATATTTTGCAAGTGTTGCAGTGTATTACCTCTATGTATATTGCCTAGTCTTTACAAGCAACGCTGGCCACCGTCCTACCGATTCATTTACAGCAAAATTTGGGAAACAATGTTGTAAATCCCATGGTTTGAGACTGAGCCCGGTAACACTTCTGAAAGTAATTGGGAGTTTATCTTGGAGAACCAATGTTAGCACCTTCCCTGTCACTAGCTGTGTAACTGTACTGTGGCAAAGCCTAAGAGTATCAGTTATTGATGAAGACCTCAGCTTCCCAGGTGCTTTACTAATAAAAGACAAAAGGAAAGACAAAAGGACTGCCAGTTTAAATAACAAGCATTCATGTTAACTGACAACAACAGGGTTACACTTTAAAGATATGCTAGCTAATCTGGATATAAGCATATTTTCATCCATATTTAGAATCAGACCTACCATACCTTTTTGAGTGAACTATCAAGTGACGTACTCCCCCGAGCCCTTTTTGTGTTCCGCAAGTCTCTCAACTTCAGCTAAACCTATACTCAATCTTAACTAGATTGCTTTTCAATTACTGTACAAGTGCAAGTCTGTTTTGGCTATTGCTGATGAATAACTAATTTGAGAAAACTGCTGGAGAGGAAAGAATAAGGAAAATAGGAGTTAGGACCAATAATAATTTAACAATCTCATCCTGTGTTATATAGATTAAAACATGGTGTAAACCTAAAATCATTCTCTTATTCCTGTATTTTAGCAATATATACTTAAAATAGGTGAGGTCCTCCTTTTCTGATAATTCTTCATAGAAGAACTCATGTCATCTTTGTTTAAAGAACCGCCCACTCAGGCAAAAGTTTACCATTCAGGAAGTCCTCATGCCCCATCGTGGGGAAAGCTTTTTCAGATCTGGTAAAGAGAGAGAAATGCTATTTTTCCCCTATAAAAGATTAAATCTAACTTTTCCAAAAAGAAAAAAAAAAAGAAACAAACACCTATGAATTCAAGAAGATTTTACTTTTCCCATGGATGAACTGTAGGTTATGCATTACTTTCATGAAAATATGTTCTTGATATTTTTAAGTTTTGATACCAGCAAATTGTGATGAGTTAGGGTAGTAAAACAACAGACAATAAATGCTGGATGGAGGAATGCTTGGATATGAAGAATGAATCTACTAATGAGGAACATCTGAGAAGTATATAATACAACAGGATGTTGTATATTTTTCCCATAGTTCTCATTACAACAGTTTAAAAAAAAAAGAAATCGTTTATCCATTCCAAACAAATATTAGGTCTTTACATCAAAATACATGGAGTGTGCTGCTTTTTTTTTTTTCTTTCCAATTACATCAAAACAAACACTTCCCTGCTATTTATCAAATCTTTCCCCCAGCACTGTTTGCATGAAGCAACCTCCTGCTAGGACGACTGCCTAAATTTAAAGGGAAGGTATCAGAACAGAAGGTAGAAGCAGGCAGTCTTCCTATAAAAGGACATATAAAGACTGTAATAGCGTAATGTATAGTATTTAAGTTATACTTTCAAAGGGATGCTATGCAACAAATTCAGTGTACTACCTAAATATGAATAAGTAGTGTATAAATGATTAAAAACATGATTGCTTCATTCATTCTAACTGAAGTCATCCAACTACCCTTTTATCCACCCTCATGTCCTAAAAATTATCCAATTCCAGTACAAAATATCAATTTACCTTTTCCTTTTCAAAGTACAGCTCTAGTTCAGTCTAACCTAGAGTATTATAAATATGTGAATTTGGCAGTAAATTGACTTTCTCTTTTTTAGACAAGTTAAATTATCCCCTACTGCAGCATAATTAAACTATGTAACTCAATAAAAATAAAAGCAGAAGGAACACAACCCAGTAATTTTAATCTGTCCGTTCTCATGTGACTAACACATCTCAATCTTAAAAAAGCACAGACAGCCCCCACTCAGTATTAACACCCTAATAATCATTTACTTGGTTCTCCTTATTTAGAGTTCAACCAGCATACACTTGTGACTGTGGCACAAAAGTTTTTCAAAGGTCAAATTTCAATCTCTACCCTTCCTTCCTGTACATAAACATGAACACACATACACTTTCCATTATGATGTCTTTAAAGGAGATCAAATCTGAATTTTAAAGGGTTGATTCAGGTTCCTTTTGACTTCTGCAGACTATATATCTATACTGTCAAATAATTTAACTCCCTTATTGGCTGTTGAGCCCCCGTTTATCCACACTGCATGTAACACCAGTTGTATCTAAGCTCCCTTCTAGAACAAGCATGAAGAAGAAAACCTGGAATCTGCTAGCATGGTTCACTCAATATCGCTGATAGCTGGGACCTGGTAAGATGGTTCACTCTACTAAAGCAAGGTTTGGAGCTAGACTACACCATGCTTCAGCCCCACACCTGGGTCAGTCTTTCAAAAGTTCCCATGTAGTCTTGTCCCCTCAAACACCTCATGAGCCATTCGTGGCATGCAACACAAATCCTCCTAGGCATGCTATAAAACCACAATTTTTTTCAAGATGCAAGATATTCTTTCCATTATGCAGACACTTAGACCTAAAAATAATTATAATTTCATCTTTGGGCAGTACAGGCCTTGATGGAAATCCATGCTGAGTACCAGGCAGTGAAACTGCAGCCAGTCTAATGGGGAGGACCAGCCTTAGCAACGGCTGTCGCTTTCTACTTTTTGACATAGGCTCTAGGGGACACCAGCTTTAGCACTACAGCAGCCAGTTAGTTTCAAAAATAAGAGAATTTACAATATAAATGTGTAGGTACATACATAGATATTGAGGGCATTTCTGGAATATGAATGGAGACTGCTTATTCCAAGTTTGATGTCCGTATAGTTACATGTATGGTATAATTTATGAAAAAAATATTTTGCTGTTGACTTTACATGTTTCCCCTACATTTTTCATTTTACCTTGTTACCAAAGTGCATACGATTTCACATGCAACTTTTATAACTCTATAGTGAAGTCCCAGTTCTGGGACACTTTCAGAGCCTGACTTCTCAGAACAGAGAGATTATTTTGAGTAGAAAATGTAACTTCCACTTGACTATAATGCTTTCACCCTAAGAATGCTTGTGTTTGGAGGCCAAGTCTACCCTCAATTAAGAGCACTAGCAAAACTCCCAATTGTTTCAGCGGTCTTTGCACCAGACTTTCAATCCAAATGACAAGTTTCTTCTAGCTGAAAGACTATACTTCAAAATAATTTTTTGCATGTTATTCAGAGATATCATTACCTTTGCAGATCAATAAGTTTCATTATTATGGGAATTTAGACTTGTTATCTGAAGACTTTGGCAGATGGTTTCATACGAGTTCAAGTTTGCGCATGTTTAAGGTCCTTCGAGTCACAGCCCTGATCAAGCAGAGTTAAAAATAAATAATTAGCTGGAAAAAGAAAACCAAACCACAACCAAAACACAAAACCCACACCAAAAACACACAAGCAAAACGAAACCCCCACTCCTTGAAATAAGAGAGTAAAATATCTGGAAGCAATGAGGAAAACAATATGGTAGAAACAGGAAGAAAAATAAATACCTTCACAACATAAAAACATTCAGTCTTGGGAAATGTCCTGATAGGTTTTTACCCTTTGGTTATATCTACGTCTGTGTAAGCAAGCTAAACAGAGCCAGGGCGCATTTTCTGGCCCTAAGGCCAACTAGCATAGCCAGGCCACACACATACTGTTTTTTAGACTCTAAACTAGGATTGCAACAGGCAAGCTACCTTGCCTATAGGAGGACTCAGCCCTTGCCCAGGACTGGCAAAGGTTACCAGTTCCACTGGGTTACCAACAGGTAGGTTACACAGGTGGTTGGCATAAGTAAGCATAACCAGAAAAACATTAATTGGCGAGCAAAGAGACATATGAATGCTTCTCTTTGTAAGTGTGACACCAAAACATCCCAGAACACAGTGGCATATACATAAGTAAAGAAGCTGATAGTTCAGCCCAAGAATACTAATAAGCCACAGCATATCACTGTCATAGAAACTGGGTAGATGACACTGAAAAAACAATAAAGCCTTCCAATTCTGAAAATGAGCCATTGGAAAGACTGGTAGACCCACAGTTCTAACTGTACAATATTAACAGAATCAAAGCACTGAGCACAGTGCAAGTTGAGCTCATTTTGTTGATTTAAAAACAGAATGCCAAAAGAACACATAATATACTATTATATCTCTGGCTTTAAACTTGAACTCAGCATAAATTATTTCAGGAATGTTTTGCATAGTCTTTTTTTATATCTCCAGTGCAAAATCTATTTTGATTGCATGGCCTTGGAACAAGTCTGTTATTTTTTACATTTTATCATTTTTGGAACCAGTATGCTACAACTCAGCTTTTTTATCTTTCAACCTGCACCACCCCACTCTCCCCCCACCCCCCAGCAAAAGTAAAACACACTGCACCACTTGTAAAAGCAGAGAGACAGGCTAGAGTGGAAATCTCCGTTCAGTGAGGGAAGGGTTTGCGTCTCCGAAGGAGAACAAAAACAAAAGCTGAAGGCTGTGGTTAAGCTACCACATATGCTATGGCAGTATTCCATAGCTTAGCCATCTTTAATGCAGTAAACTGTCAAAAGTCAGAGCTGTGAATCTTTGTAAAAGAGGAAGAGATTTAAGAAAGGGAAAAAAAAAAAAGATATTGTGATGCAAAAATAAGGCTTCACCGTCAAAATTAAAAGCATTGATGATGTAATTATGGAAGAACATCACCCTACCTACCTGACGTTGTGGATCAATCAACAGGATCGTATACACAACTGACATACCACAGCAGGAACTTGATGTGAGATTTACCTATACCCTAATTTGATTTCAGCAATGCAACAACAAAAGCATCAAAATGCAGACTAAGATGCACACATCCAGTTTTTATGTATGAGAGAAGGAAAAACACATTTCATGTAGTAATTTAAATGTGCATACACAAAAAACAGGAACAGGTCAGGTCAAAAAAAGCTCAAACATGGTAGAAGGGAATATCCATCTACTGTGGTGTTTTGCTTCTTCGCAGTATTCTTCTGTTCACAGAAGCAGCCCCGTCAAGCAGATGTGTCTGTTCTTCCATCTAGTTTAAGTTTCAAACCTATGGATATTGAAGAAAAGTTTTTTTCATGACCATGCCCATTTTTAGAGCAAGGAAACAGCAAATACAATACTTGCAACTTGGAGAAGGGCAGAAGTGATTTGAATTGCTAAACACCTTCACAATAGGCAAGCATTAGAACAAGGCTAAGATGAAAGGAAAATAGGTGGACACAAGAAGAAAAGTAATGAAGGGTATCACTGGTGGAGTTCCTTGACCTTTCAAATTTTCTAAGGTCCTTATCCCAAGGATGGAGCTGTATCAGTTTGTGTACTATAAACCGTTTGGGAGAGTAAGCAACTGGACTCGACAACACTTCTAAGCTTTGTCTTTCTGTAACTTCTCTGTACTTCGAGTTTTGCTACTTTAGTGACCACACAGTACAGGACAGCACAGCACATCAAAATAGGAGCACGTAGCCAGAGGAGGCAAAGCACATGTTATCCTGCTGTGTTCACATGAAACACTTCTGAGCACACACAACACAGAAACAGCAGGCAGGTAATTCCTTATCTGTGCATACTGCTTCTCCGTGATTAGCAAACATTCTCTGTTTATGGAGATACCTGCAATGCCAGCAATCCTCCGACGGCAAGGAGTCCCAGTCATGGGTGCCAAGGAGATATGGAAATAGCACGATTTATTTCACGTGCTCTCAGACCAACTCAAAACTCTCTGCCCATGCTGCTCAACCCACCAGGCTACTCTCACAGCAGTGACAGTTGTCTGTACATCAGTAATTAACAGCTTGTAAATTCAGCCTTGAGCGCCGCTCTTTCTACATCTGCTTTTCCTTATTCCTGTGTGAATATATTTCTGTCTTATTTACCCTCATCCTAAACTATCATACGTTTTCTTTGAGGGGCAGACCCCAAACAGCATATCATTATTCAGACACACAAGAAGCAGGTCACCCCCTCTGCAGTGCAACTAACTGAAACACCTTAAAATGACAAACAAAGCCCAGCGTCTCCAGCCATTTTTATCTGCGGCTTTGCAAATCAAACATCAACATGCATAAACAACGTAAGGACTAGCTAAAGGAAATCAGATGCCCTGCAGAACTTGGCATATCTCCCCAAAATGTTTGAGTTGAACTATAGCATAATTATTTTTAATTCTCTGTTACAATTTCAGATTAGTTAAGGAAATTAACTCAGCACAGACTAGCTCTTTCTAGCTTGTAGAATCAAGTTATCTTCATACCACACCCTGATTTGCAGCCAGTGTGTAAAACTGGATTGTTTAGCAAAACCCAAAGAACCCTTTTTTGCCATCCCAGTATGTAATGGCACTACAAAACCTTAAGGACATTCAGGTTTATTCAATGTTTTAAATTCCCACAGGCTGCAATAGAGATTACTTTTGGTAAAACAAGGTTCAACCTTTGAACACTCATTTCACATTTGAGTCATTCTCCTGGAGCCAATTCCTCTGAGGCACTACCAAGGTGAGTATAGGTTAGACAATCAGACCAATTATTAATCAATGGGAATATTCTTTATCATGCAATTCAATCATGAGACACGCCTGAAGACTTCGGAGCAATAATATACATCAGTCACAGTAATTTTGGGAAAGGCAGAAAGAAGATAGTCTCAGTTAGGCAAACGTCTTCTCCCATTATAAGATTTTCCACAGTTTAGAGAATTATGCCTTTGTCTTGTCTTTGCAATTCAGCTCATATTTGCAACAGTTCATATTTTCTAGCTATCAGCCGTTGCATCCTCTGTTTTTCATGATTTAGGATTAGCAATGGGTGAACAAAAGATTACAACAAAGAATATTCCACTGGCCATCTACACCACTGCCTGTCATTCACAGACTGATCACTCTTCCTGAACAAAAGCTCTAAACTAGTAACTTTAAAGTTACTTACAATTTTCAGGGCAATTCATATAATTGTGCTCCCCTAAGGAGAACTGATATTTTGAACACACTAAACACTATGGAAAATAGTAGGTTCTATTGGTTGCTGTGCAATATATGCAATGCAGAATTTTCAAAAACATTAACCGTTTTTATAAGGGGCAGCAGTATCTTTTTTTTGGCTAATGGAGAGTCTTGTTCAAAACTTCCTCCTCCCCTTCTTTTCATACATATATACTAGTCAAATATGAGGGTTTTTTTTCCCTGTCTTGTTAAATCTCTCTATGCTGATGATGGATGAGCTATCACAAGATACACAGAACCTGATACCCTTTTCCAGATAAGGCAGTTAGCAGTTAAATACCGGGTTCAAGTGAATCAAGCTGGATTCACACAAGAGTAATAAAGTGTTCACTTAAAATTTGGTCTTTGCCTTAGGGCTTTTATAATCTTGTAGCAACTGGTTCAAATTTGCAGAGTATTTCAGAGGCCATCTTATTATTCAGGAACTTTGTGGGAAGGAAGCTTTTTATATCTGCCTCCTATAGTAAAATTCTGTGAGTATTCTATACAGTTTGGCTGAAGTTACTCAATTTTACCAATAAGTGGCTAGTTAGAAGTGGCATAGGTGAATAATACTCATTTGTAGTCTCAATGGTTTGTTTCAGTTTGAGGTTTGCATGGATGTTAAACCTTTGCTGTACTTTGTGGTAGTTACAGCTGTCCTCTATTTGAGGTTTGTTCTCTGTGTACACACAATACGCATACCATTATAAAACTATAGGATTCCTTAAGCACTACAATAAATTTCACATATCAAACATTTTTCAGTGTCTTACTACACTCTGATCTCTCTCCACCACAACTACATCTGACATGGTACAGGAATTTTCAGAGTGACCACTTTCAAAGTAACCAATTACTGATTTTAGCTCTACCATTTTTGAGGCACCATTAATAGTCACGGAAACAAAAGTCATATAAACACTAGTCCTGGGTTAGAGGAGACAATACCTCTGAATGCTTATATATAATAGATACATATATGCAATATACATATTTATACACACACATGAGTAAATATGTTAGAATATAGGCATAACACTTATTTTCTTCCTCCACAGTTCATTAAGACTACCAGTATCTGAAAGGATGCCTCCAAGCTCAGGCTTGCCAAATTAGACCTTTAAAAAGTTTAGTATTGCAATTTCAAGAACTACACAGCAAGAATGTGAGGGCAAATTCTTCTTTAACTGTCAGCAACAGACACCAGAAGTTTAAGGAGTTCTTCAGAGTGCTGGGGAGTGGTTCAGAAAACTCCACCTAAGAACTCCTTGGCAGACAACATTATTTACTAGACTACTGCTTTAAGCGGTTACAATTGACAGTAAAAGCATAGTCAGAATAAGGGCGTGACAGTTTTTAATTTCCACTTAGCACAAACAGAAGCAAAATATATACATTTAAAAGTATATCACTGTAGGAAAGAAAAAAGGTGCTGTGTGTCATTTAATGTCTGAAGGGACATGATACTTTCTCTTTTGTAATTAAAAAAAAATACAAGTCACAAAAACATATGTTCCTATGATAACAGATGTTGACTTACACCACCAAAACAGAGCTTAATTGTTCTGGTTTTACTGTTCCGCAGTATGCAGTTCAAATGGAGCCAGAAAGCATAAAAGCATGTCCCCGCCCTCTGCAAAACCATGTTTGATTAGACCCATTATAAGAAATGGTAACAAAGGAAGTATAATAGTGTCATAAACCCATAGCGAAAAAGATGAACTTGAATTATACCTGATTAAATGAAAGCTAAGATACCATTAAAAAAAAGACAGTTTATACACGATTTTGCTTCAGATTTTAAAATAGTATACGCTTGGCTACTGAAATAGCCGAGTATTCAGGGGAAGACATCTTCACCTGAGTGCAGAACCACGTGGAAAGATAAAAGCAGAGAGAATGCTCTGCTTCCTTCCTTTTCCCCTTTAGGTCCTACCCCTCCCAAATGAAGCACCAAGCCAGCTGAGAAGAGAGACCTCCACTGGGCAGGCAGCAGAGCGTGGAGCCCACCCGTTTCACACCCCACTGTCCCCCGGCCCCTTCCCTGCTCTGCATTCTCTGCAGGTTGACTTGGCCAACTCCAAGCCTCAGCTTCAAAGCCTGCTGTCACCCTGTGGTGCGTGGAGTTCCCTGAAAGGCAAAAGCACTCTCTATAAATATTTTGAGATGACTAATAGATATTTTTGTAAGTTCTTATTTCTTTCAGTCGGAAAAAAACAAGGTTGACTTTTTAACTTCTTACCTTTTCTAGCCACAGTTTGGGAAAAAAAAAAAAAAAATCAAGCACCCCCTATTTATTTTCTGCATATATTTTTCCAGGTTTTTTTACAAGGAAGCTAAGCATGCAGTTCCCTGGGGCTCTTCTATGAAATCAGAAAACCAAACACTCGGTATATATTTGCTTACATACAAAGGACTGATCAAGTTCTGTGCAAGGTAGCCCTTTGACAGGATTTTCATGGTGCCAGTTCTATACTGAAAACTTTACTTCTGAAAAAAGTTAACTGGTCTGAAAAAAAAAAGTAAGTACACCAACGAGTAAGACTCGTTCCCCATGAGTACACAAGACTGCACAATATTTATACATTCAGTTGCTCATATACCTGATGAAAGGAGATAAAAGAATATACAAAGGAAAACAAGGAAAAACAACCCTGGAGTATTCAAGGATTTTTAAGGGCTATACCCTTGCTGACATTTCAGGAATTTCTGATGATACAGAATTTTCTGATGTGAAAGCAATTTTTTTACCAGGACTTTTCATCAAACCACTGTGGGCTGCAGTTACCACAAAAGTGTTTTCTACTCATTGCATGTTATTCCGTGGCGATTGCTATGACTGTCAGACGAAGCATTTAAACGTGTTAGGTATACATTGCATAAAATTTCACAGTGGGGACCTATTACTTCAGTTCTCTAGCGCTTACTTCACATGCATCTATATTATACACACACAAGCATAAGCACACTGCAAAATATGTAACTTGAATATCTTATCACTGAATATTACAGGATGACAATCTGTACAGTTCCTGTTCAAACTAATTACATGAGCTGCCTACACAGACAACCCTTTAAACAAGATATTTTGAGGTGCTTGTTTCCAGATCTCAAGCTTTGTCATCTCAAGCTTACTTCCTATTACATTATGAAAGCAAGCAATTTTCCAGTATTAAAAAAAATAAAAAATGTGTTCTTTCCTCACCCTTCTACACAACCAGTAAATTGCCCACAAGCTTTTCTTTTCAAAGATGGAACTAGCAAAGTTACAGAAAATAAATATACCAGGTATTTTAAAATAAAATGTCATAGCAAAAATTAGTTTGCAACATGGCTGCAGAACCTGGAATCAATTTGACACTGTGCTATTTGAAAATTCCTGTTACTCACTACACCATTCCTGGTCTCCAGGAGGCTTGGGGTGGGCGGAGAAGAAGGGGAGAGAGCTAATTGAAAGCAGTACAACTCTGCCTGTGAGAAGTCAAATGGCAGAAACTATTTGCCCAGCTGACTTTAATGTGAGCAAAACCTAATCCAGAGATGATCTTACGGAGGACCCAAACACTCAGTCACACAGCACCACGCTGAGTGCCAAAATCCTCAGAGCTGACCCCATATTCCTTTGAGGTCAGAGCTCAAGATCTAGATTGAAGTTTTAAGCAAGACAGACACTTTTATGCCTTTTGTCTATGAGAATTACAACGTCATTTAAGAAATCTGAAGGCAGAATAAGCTTCTGTGTATGTAGAATATGTCCAAAAATAGGTTAGTCTAGCTTTATAAACAAGGAAAAGAAATTAGGTTGTTTTTCAGTACTTACAATAATTATTAATGAGCATGTATTAATATGCAATTATCCTCTTGAGAAAACTGGGGCAATTTATGTTGTATAATTGGGAGTCAGTTATTTATTATGTACCTGCAGATCCTGCCAAGCACAGATTATCAGCAAAGGAGCTCTTCTCCTGACTTCAGTTGTAGTGTGACACATTAAGACATGTAGAAAGTAGTAGAGGGCCACAGCTATGCTGCACATCACTCAATTCCTGCCTTTAAGGTACAGTACAGTAATTAAGTGCTAATGCTTACTGGAATTTCCAGTGGAAATTCATGCAGTCACTCCTTGGCAGAGCCACAGCTTTTGGTTCAGTAGTTCCACAGCAGGTTCAGTATGAACTCAAAGGAATGAATGTGATATGAACTGATACTCCTCCTGATTGCAGTGTATTTTTGTTATTGTTCATGAATCAACATCAGCGCTCAGAATTCCTTCATTCTACAACAAATACTCTAATTACACACCACGTCTGATTTGTAAAGTTCAGGCTACAGTTAAACAGTCCCAAATGTGCAGGAAAATCAGTTCTGCAGTTGCCTTCCAGTCCAACAGCAGAATTAGAGGAAACTTGTGAAGACACAGAACCCTGCGTTGATAATTGCATTTTTAGAATCACTAAGCATTATTCTTAAGTGGCTCTGCCTAAGTCAGTCATAAAGCAATTTCTGAAAAACAATTTCCCTTTGATTTGAGCCCGTGATATTCAGTAAAAAAAACTTGCAAACTGTTTACCATTCATACCTCGTTTTACGCATTTCATTTTTGCAACAGCAACTGTTCCAGCTTGAAGAGCATTTGTGTTAACTTGAATTTCCAACCTTACTGTTGCAAATTGTGTCAAGAGCTTGAGGTTACTCATCTGCATAATCCATTTTCAAGTGGTAACACTGGACCTATAATAACAAGCTCATTCCCAAGTCTACGCTCTTTGTCCTCATTTCTGGGCAGGTTGCAACGTAGTTAGATTGGCAAGAAATGAAAAACGAACAGGGAGATCCTCGGCCAGACTGCTGTGCTAGTGTTCGTTCTCCTTCAGTCATACCTTGTTTTGGTAGCATGGAATTGTCTTCCTAGTGCGTAATAAGATGCAAAATTTCTGTATAGGTTTTTGCTGCATGGGTTGCATGAATGGTTTGCTAATGCATGTTATCATTGCATAGGGGTTTTTTCACCTACTATACACACCCCTCATCTTTTTTTGCGTGTGCATTTGGTCCTTCAGGATTTGCTGGCAAAACACATGCAAGCAGCACAGTATGGTAATTACAATTGTAATAATTAAAGATACATGCAAATTTTGAGTTTTTCCAATCTCAGATGTTGAAACTGCACAAAATCCAGTTTTCTTCCCCTTTTGGGGCTGTAATGACAAGCTAACTCTCCAAAGGAAGTAAAAACTTCATACAAAAAAAAAATTCTTGATCAAAACAGTGATTTTTCTATAAAAAATAGTTTGTAGTGAAAACTTTCAACACATCTCAACTTTTCTTGGATGCCAAGTATAGAAAGGATGCCATAGCATTTTACAAGAAAAATAAATGAGAGACAGACTTGTTACCAAAACCTCAACATTTTTAATCCAGATGTTTTTCATTCAGGCATAACAACAAGAAGAAAAGAGAAAAATGGGGAATAGAAACACCGAAGGATTTAAATTAGTAAGAGCAGATGCATATTCTAGAAAACAAGACAAAAATAATTTAAATTAGATGGGATAAGTAGTTTGGTGAAAGCATAAAACAGGGTTATCTACAAATAAGGTAAACACTCATTTCCACATGAAGGTTTGTACATTCATGAAAGCAGGCAACATCAACTAAATTAAAGAATGATACCACTTAGGGGATCTTACATTTCATTCAGACTAAAGCATTTTATTTCACTCTAGATATTTAAAGAATTCCCAAAGTGATAGGGAGTATAAGTCTAGCATCTTACAGAATATAACTTTAAGAATTCAGAGGCTGTTTTAACACAAATATTTAGCCAGACGTTTTCTGTGAAAACAGTTTTAGAGGAAGAGTCTGTTGAGAGATACTACTGAAGCACAGTATCATGAGTGAATAATAATCCTTTGAAGAAATCCAGGTCTGCTGTGTTATTACAAAAGCAGATAAACAATTGTTGCAATTTATTTTTATTTTTTTAACACCACCCTGGTTTTTACTTACCTTGCAAAATAAATTACTTTTTCACTCTCTCTCAGTGCCAATATAACATTTTTAGGTCAGCCTGTATGTTGGATTAACTTTTCCCACATCCTGACCAGGGTAAACTACAGCCATACAGTCAATTCTGGCTAAAAAGCAGGGACCTAATGACAAGACATTAAAGCTGTTTCTAGAAAAGCAGAATGTATAGTTTGTATCACTTATGAAGCCACTGTCAACCTGCTCTGACACTTCAAAAGCAGACTATCCTCTGTTAAAACACGATATAAAGACAGGTAAACAGAATAAAATTCACATATATAATCATTGCTGTATTCAGTACAATATATGAAGCTCACCATGCCGGTTAGGATTTGGCCTTCCAAATGTCCTTGGCTGCTTATTACTCTTTTCAGAGCCACACCAGGGGCATTCTTGGCTTCAGTTAAATTCATATTAGCCCAGCACATCCCTGTCTTCAGTTCCCTCGATACTGTTTTCTTTGTAAACCACGAGGAAAACAGGATATCTGCAAATATTAAAAAAAAGAAATCACAGCATCTTAGTGTAAACTTGCAGTACATGTGTCATTTCTTTATGGATACAGTCCAATATGTTTACCTATTTCCAAATTTAGGTAATAGAAACCAATTAAGTCTCTTAGTCAAAAGAAGAGGTTACTGGCTATGTATGAAAATTGATTTTAATCTCTGTGAGCTTGGTTTCCAAGGAATCTATTCAGAATCACTTCGAAAAGTTTCCAGGAGATAAGTTTCTTAAAATGCATTGTAACCATACATGTACATTGAGTCATAGAGCATACATCATAACACTGAGGGAATTTTCTGCAGCTATGACAGTGAAGTTATTGCATCTCTCTGAGGGCAAATATTTTAGATAAATTATACAAATCTTATATACAGATTTGTGAGAAGCAAGTACTGTCATGCTTCCTATCATCAAATAGGAAAATGGATCTATGGTAGTACTCTGATTTAAGTATACTCTGCATTAGATACTTTCTTAATAGCTCATTTCTACCAAGACCTGAATATGAACATACAAAGGAGAATTATTGAATCTGGGTAATAATAAATAAGAACCTCTCAAAGATGCGAACTTTTCCTATCTTAAGCAATCATCATTTTATTGGATGAACCATTCTCTAGAATTGCCTATCCTTAAACCAAATAAAGGGAGAGCCCAGTTAACCAATTTCAGATACACTCAATAGCTTTCTAGAAAGCTAAATGAAGTCCATCAGTCCTTTGCAAAGCTTCATTCATTTCAAAACAGAGCGTAACCAGGGCTGCAGGGAATTGCAGAACACAAAAAATGCTTCTTAGCTCTCCACCATCTCTATCACACGATGTGCGTGCATTATTTGTGTTAAGAGGAGTGTGAGGGACATTATGCATCCCTCTGGGATTCCAACCCTGACAATGAGATATTCATTGTCTTAAATGGAGCAAGGAGAAGGAGACATAAGTTAATTTTGCAGGACAAAAACTTTAGAATCTAAATGTGATAAGTGTTTCTCATAGAAAGTCAAACTACAAAGTTACATTCAGTCCTCCTTATTTGGAGGTGTTAACTGAATACCCATCAGCTTCAATGGAAACACAATTCCCCCTCAACACACCACTGTATAGCCCAAAATTAGTCTGTGCGTCACCTTTAGTTACAACTCGGACTGATATCAGAGAATGCAGCTCTTTTCTGAATTTGGGGTAAAAAACTCAATTCTGTTACATGGAGGAAAGTTTGTAGAATCAATGGCAACAACATAAAGGACTGTGAAAGCATCACACAGTTACATCCTGCTGCTTATACACACTATCCTCACTGTTCACTTTTCCAACACTCAGCAGTCTTTGAAGATGAGACAAATAGTACAATTTTAAGAGGAGTACAATATAAGATAACTGTAAAGCAAAGCTAGAAAGTGTAAGTTGAACACAAGAGAACTCTGTAGTCACAGACTGTGCTATTGGTTTGCTAGTTGTCTATACCACTTCCCCTACTTCTAGAGCAGCTGGAGAAATACCAACTCCTGTATGATCACCTACAGTATTCGTATGAAGAATTATTAGGCTGCTCTTCTCCCCCAGTGTAGTGCATAGGCAAGAAGAGTAATGAATAATTAAAGCTAATTTGAGAGGGGCATGACACAACAAAGATCACCAGCGCATACATAAAAATCTGCTTAGCTCAAGACAAAATGGTAACTCTTGCATGCTGTCCCAAGAGTTGCCTACGCCTAGATAAGAAATACATTATTTTCTCATTTTCCTTTGCATTAAGAAGCATTTACAGATAGGAGGCCTAATGATAGTTTATTTACAGATTCCATAAAAATCTTGTTATTAATTTAAAAAAATAAAAAATAATTAAAAAAAAAAATCACACTGAGAAAGACTTTATTGCAGGTGGTTCCCCCACCAAGTTTACTGGTTTTTGTTATGTATTAAGTATGTCAACAAAACTGGATTCCCAGAACATATTGTATAAATATTTATATAGACAGGTTCCCAAGCCTAGCCTCAGGTGTGCAGGCATCCTAGAAAAAATAGTTGTGTTGTGCTTGAGCTATTTCTAGGAGTTGGGGAAGCAGGGGCAGAAGAGTTAATTTGAGGCACAGACTACTTTACAATTCACTCTTTTGTCAGCACCTCACCCCACAAAAAGTTTTCAAATGCAGGATCCATGCTTTATGCTAAAGCGTCAAAAAAGGGGTTTCACTGAAACTCAGGTTCAGTAGTCTGAACTATTGAAATGTTGTGGTTTTTTTAAATCATATCCTAATAAGAGAAATTAATAGATTCAACTTAGATATCTTACTTGCTATCTCATTATCACAACACTAGAGTGATTGTCTTTTGCAATTACCCCATAACAACCATAACTTTTGATTCTTCCTTTCCAGAATAGATCTAGTAGAGCTAACAAAAATACAGAGGAGGGCTACCTGGATGACCAACGACATGGAACAACTTACCTACCAGAAATTATTATGTATACTTGGACTCTCTTTTCCAGCCTGAGAAAGTTTTCATAAAGGTGTATAATATTACTAGCACATTCAATGTTAACAGGGAATGAATATTACTATGTTTCTCGTTACAAAAATTACTGAACAACAACCAAAAACAGCAGTGGCCAGGCCTAAACTTTCCAGGACATAAGAATACTGTTTACTACACAGCATCTTAGACATAAGAGGATAAACCAATTTCCCTGTGATCACTCTGACCCTGTAGTTCAAACAAGGGTTTGTTTTACATATGGAAATAATGTGACTTTCCAAAATGCTAACAGAGCATCTTTAGCCACACACATTGTTTAGCCTGTATTAATCAAGTCTACCAGACTCAGAGAAGTTTTCACTTGTAATCTAAGCTCTCCAGGACATAAAAATACTCTGTTTACTACAGAGCATCTTAGACACAAGAGGATAAACCAATTACATTGTGATGAATCTGAGCCTGCAGTTCAAATAAGGGTCAGACAGTAGCATTTAACTTGCATTTATTGGATTTACCCTCAGCCTCCAACCTTTGTTTAGGTAGTTATTAAGTGTACATAGAGGCAATTCTATCAAGACTGTTGCATTTCAGAATCCATACCATTGACTCAATTGCTGATTTTTTTCTCCTTAGAAAAACAGTCAAAAAAAAAAAAAAAAAGATACAAAATAAGTCTGCTGGATTTTTCACACCTCTGAGGAGCTGTGCCTATGTGTCAACTTGTCTACTTTTCTGTCACTGCTACATTACAGGAACTAGTAAAGATTGCAGCTTGTGGACTGAAACTGCCAGGGCAGTCCTAGTGGTCTTGCAGGTTTTTACAAAGAGGCTTTTAAGCTAACACTGTTAAATTCATAGTTTTCATAATTTTTAGAGGACAAAATTCAGATAAAAATGAAAAGCAAAGTTGACTTGTTGGAATATCAATGGATTAATCTATAACACTAATAATAAGGTATTTGTATTCTGGTATGCCAATTTTTTGCTGTTGCGCTATATGTCACTTGTACGTAGCTAGCGGGAACTCCAGTCTATGAAACTTTCTGTCTAAATTAAAGCAAGATGTCAGCTGTAAATAAAGGAGGTACAGAGACGGCTCATTAGTATGTAATTGGCAGAATCAGGGTATTTTATTTCCAGAAGATCATATTCAGTATAGTATTAACTGAACCACAAAATAAACCTCACTGTATTGGTTCCAAACAATGTGTTTATATATAATATATTGCTATGCATAATGAGCTATGATGAAAATGGCTGTCTGTTTTAAACCATTTCCCACTAATTCCATGAAATACAACTGTGCTGGAATCCAAAACCACAAAGTTTGGGACAAGAGAGTTCTTTGCTTTTTCCTTCATCACCTAAAAGGTTCTTTCATGCCTACTTTCTAATGCTGCAAGGTGCCGCCTTCCACTCTACAAAGACACAAAATATACTACAGGAACTATAAATCTCTCCCTCATGTATGCAGAAAACTAGATTTCCTATATTGCTTGTTCCAATCAACTCTCTGCTTTTCATTAAGCATGGCATATAATTCAAAAATACGTTTGGGATACAAGTCAGAATTTTCTGAGAAAGACCCTCAGGTAGCTGAACAGTAAAGTCAGCTAACCTTGCCCTCAAGCAGAGAGATTTCTAAGAGCTATTTGGCGTAAAACAATTAAATCTACAAAATCATTTGAATTCAAGCCCAGTTACAACTGTTAAATTCTATATTCAGAATGTATATGCAGCACTGGAACTTAAAACCAGTCAAGCACATTTGAATTAAGTCAATTCCTAATCTCTTCACCTCCCAATGGCCACGCAGACATTTTTACATTGGAACCAATGTCTCTAAAAACAGTTTACTCCTCTCTTTAAGTGTTTGTCAAAATACTTCTAGTACATTCTTGTTCTTTGTACTACAGCATTGCCCAAGAACTCTGTCACCAAGCAGGGCAGCTATGAACAACCCTGACTGGGACAGTTTGTGTTCCCAAGAGCTCAGTTGCACAGAAAACAAGTCTCCAAACATAGCATCTACTACGTAAAAGAAATATGTTTTTAATTTAAGCAGCTTGGATTTTAAAAATCCATTATACTTACTCATTTGCAAATAGTGTTAGCCGATGAATGGCATCTGTACAATTGATAAATGCCAATATGACACTATTTCTGCATGTGTTTGACAAACTATTAGACAGTGGTGTTAAAAATGAGGTGTTATTTTGAGAATTGGCCAGAGAACAGAAGTTCTTTTAAGTTGTCTTTAAAGCTTTTACAGCTTAATCTCCATTTCCATTCACAATTTGGATGGGAGGTTAGAATGGAGGGAGAAATCTTCCAAATATTTTGGCAATATAGTTTGGTCAAAGTGTCTTTTTACTTTAAAAAAAGAGGGGGAAATGAATCAGGTTTTTGCTTCAGATAGAATTATCAACCCAAATCTATGATTCAAAATACATTTTCATTTCTTCCAAGACTTTGAAGCTTTTCATTTCTTCTCACAAATTTCTACACTTACAATATTTTGCATTTCTACACATATTTGCATTACAATATTTGCATTTCTACACTTCAAATATTTTGCATTTAAGCCTCTAAACAACGAATTAAAGTCTTAAGCTCTCACTTAAGCCTGGACCCAATTAACGCAGGACTTAAGCAGCATGTATGTGTTTACAACAGTATTTTCTGGGCTGTGCCTTCTCTAAATCGACGAGCTCGTACCTTAAACCCCTCTCTCATCTATGGCAGAATGTGTCCAACATAGCTCCAGTCTTTAAGATAACTACCTGGAGTCTAACAACATTTGCTGGGGCCAATGTTAGTTTACCAAAACATAAATCATAGTTACATTCATTGGAAGTTTTATTTTTGTAGGAATACTTAGATAAGCAATTAATTGATTTTTAAGTAGTGCTGGTATATAGCTTCCATCTCTCGCGTGGTTGTGACTAAGGTGGCTGGGTACTAAGAAAGGGATCCTGCTTTGAGAAGTGACCAAAAATTCATGGTTATCTAACCCTTTAATTTTAGCCAAATTCAGTAAAAATAATTAAACATATCAACTGCCAGCAAAATATTAGAGGCTCCCAGCAGATATATTTGGAACATTCCCTAAAACCCCATAATGGTTTTAAAATACTATAGTCTTTGTTAGCAGACACTGTTCTTCAGTTCATGAATACAAAGTAGACAAAGAAAGCAAGTTTAGAGCTAGGATTTCCTACCACCAGACCTTTTCCAGATTGTGAGAAATAAGGGATAGGCAGGGGGTTATAAGAAGACTAACCATGCCCCCTTTAATGGTGCAGACTGATGAAGATTCATAGCTAATATGTCACTTACAGTTTCAGTTCAAGATCTGAAGCTTCTTTACTTCAAAGAGGATTTTTTCTCCTGTTGTTTTGTCTTACGTCCTGAAGTTGACAGAGCTACCAAAATACCTCACAGCTTATTCAGTAACTTACAGAAATGGGCAAACAGATTTTCTTCTTTAGAATCAAATTTAGAGACACGGACCTGTAGCATACAGGCAAACTCAGATACATACATATACAAAAGGTGTTTTCCATATAAGTATACAAACTGAATGCCTTTCAGATAAAAGTATTTCTTTATGACTCTCTAATTAGTCTAAAAAGTAATAATAATTAAAAAATATAGCTGTGTATGATACATATAGTGCCTTCCATTGAAAATGGAAGTCTTTTATTAGGACTGGACAGGGAAACTGCAAGTTTTCTTTTAACACAAATTCCTTCCCTTGGCAGTTTTTTTCTGTCTCTGTGTTCATGTTATTTTAAGACACTGTCATTTGATCATTCAATATTTTCCACCACTGACTAGGTGATGAATAGGCTTGCCACCTGGCACAGTTTCCCATCCCCTCTCCCAGTCTGAATATTTCTTTAGACATGAAAGCCAAAGGAAATGGAAAAGCTGCCAGAGGCATTTTTTAATGTCTTCAACAAACAAAAATTAAAAAAAGATTGTGTATGGACATGAAAGTCAAGACCCTCTCTCTGGGTCCATCTGTTACCTCCTCCCTTGCAAAAAGTAATTGCTACATTTTTAGCCAAAATTGATCTTAGCAGAATTTTAAGGAAAAATATTGATTCATTCTCAAACCATTCAGTTGCTTCTTTGGGAATCTATTCTATCTCACTGAATCCTTTTCACATATTTTAGTGCTTCCTCACCTTCCTGTATGCAGTCTTTCCTTTCATGCTTTTCTACTTCACTTTTGTTCTTTTACTATCATTGCTAAAATAATGAGGCTCTTTTGCTTTTCCTGTCTTTCAACATGCTACAGTGCCTGTCTCCTTTAGCTCCATCTCTGCTTCGTTTCACCTTCTTTTCCTTTAACTTCCAACTCTGCTTTTGTATTTTCTCTCCATACCATTCTACCACTTACATACTTCAAGATAACCCTAAAATAAGTGACCCCCCATGAATAACACCCTTTTATGGCTTATCTTCCTCTTTAGCACCTAGCATACTTTATTACTTTATTAAGAATTCCAAGATACATCAACTACCAACCACCAAGTTATCTAAACATAATGATCTCCATCATCTACTCAAGGTTGACAGAGTTTCCACAATTCCTTAGAGAAGAGTTTCCACTTCCTGAGGATGCTTTTCCAGTGTAACTACAGAATCTTCCACATACCTGAGTCAGGAGTCACAGTTGCTATCAGTTGCTATTCAGTTCCCAGCGGGAACTCCAGGACTAATTCTCCACAAGCAAAGCACAAGTGGAAACCTTGCAGTGCTCTGATAAACCTACGCAAAGCAAGGGTGCAACAGAATTGACTAGCCTTTCACAAAATCTTTACACTTTTATACTACAGCAGATTCAAAGCAAAACTCAAAAAGTCTTAACTAGAACAAATCCAGACCTTAAGGAAAGTTTTCCTTGGGTTTGTGGTTGGAGAAGGGGGATAACTTTCAAACTGAGTTTTCAGTGAAAAATCTCATACATTATCTGCCTCCTCATACCACCTCCCCGAAACCAAAAAAAAAAAAAATTATTAAATCGGGGAGAAAAAATTATACATATACATGCCAACTCTAACACAGATCTTGAAAATGTCATTGCAATGCTTCATGGAAGTTCTTGCCTGGTGCTATCAGACCATCAGTTTCTTCAAAGGGAATGCATTTATTGTGATCAGTTGTGTAGAAAGGGATGACTGTTTCATTTCAAGAAACTAATTCCAGCTATTGGTCATACCTACATATAAAAGAATGAGGATATGAACCATCCAAATTGCAATGCTTAAGAGTCATATTTTCTAATCAAAACTCACTTCAGAGAAGAGCAGGCAAGTCAGATTTTGGATAAATTTTGGGTTATTCCCCGCCCCGCATCATCACCTCCAAACCATTTTTATGTGGCAAAAAGACTTCCTAGTTTCCTTAGGAAAACTAGTCCCCATCTTCAGCTCCATCTTAACAGCTTTTCTATCTTTCTACTAGTGTAGCTGGACCATTAAAAGGAGCTTGCATTGTCCTGAGAACATTGTAATGATTATACTCCAGTCATACCAAACTGTTACAGAACCTCCTACAAACTTCATGCAAAAGCTGCAGGGAAAGGTGTGGGGAAAAAGGATCTAGTTAATGTGCCTCTCGGATTTTCAGATCTCTACCTGCTTATTCCATGTCTCTAAGGCTGAAGCAAGTTGGCATGAAATAAAACAAAGTTTAGTCTGCTCCACGCAAGAGCTGCTGAATGCTCAATCTTGACAAAGAGTGCCTGTAGCTCAGCCCAAACGGATACCTGGTCTATATCTCAAGATACTCTAGATACTCAATGGGCATCATTTTACCTTTGTTGCTTGGCTTACTGCTCCAGAACTACATTACACCCACATGCAGGTCTGCCCTTACTTCTGAAATACTTCTAGACAAATTAAACCTTCGTTATACAATTTTTTTCACCAGGGCGTAAAGTTTAAGGATTTTTTTCCCCCTATGAGGACAGGTTACAATACTTTATGTGCTGCATAGTCTCAGACACAAGAATCTCTCCTTTCCACTACAGGAGATATACGTGGCATGCCACCATTTTCACTCTATCATTTCTCTACCGCTACTCCTCTAATGAGTTTCCTTTGTCATTCGAAGTAACAAGTCCTTTCATACCAGGACTTTCAACTAAAGTAGAAATTGAATAAACTTTAGGAAAAAAATTAAAAAGCTTGTTGTGGTGAGGAAACACAGACTTTTAACTATTAAAATCTTGTTTTTAAAAATGGTAGGGGTGTGAAACCTGGCTTATTTAGTAAGCTAGAGTTGTACAAGGTGGAAGTCGCAACCATCCTTCATGTCCATGAGGTAGAAGTAGAGAGTAATTTTACGACAACCTTTGGTTTTTAATTGGACCACGCTCTTATCTTATATAACACTCAATCTACTAAATAAAACATGTTCTGTAAGATGGTTACCTCACTCGTGCACAGATTAAATCATAACATGAGATGTTCCCACAGATCTGGGTGGCGATCATTGATCAACACCAAGCTAGTAAGCACACCATCATGCATAGATTATCCAGGTGTAACCATCTGTGAGGGTTTAGTAGTAAATAGGCTGTGTTTGCCCTTCTGCAGAAAGGCTTTCTGAAAGTTCAACTCCACCTTGCACTTAATACTTGGATATAACTCCTGTGTCACCAGTACGAGACAATACATACATGCACTAAGTCCATTTTAAAAAGATAACTTCGGGAGCAAATAAAGTCAGAGAACAAAAGAACATAAGCTTCAGAAAGTCAGTGCTCAAGTCAGCAATATCGTGGCTATCTATGAAAAAAAAAAAAGCCTATTCCAGTGTCTGAGGCATCTTGCATTTTAGGCTCTTTTGCTTGTTACAAGAAGAGATACCTCCTGATTTTCTGCAAGGACCTTATAACTTATCTCAAGAGTAACAACTACAGCTTCACTGCCCAGTAGCAGTGGTCCCTTACTAGAGCTCCCAGTTACACTTCAACCCCACTTAGTATTGTTTACCTCTATGTGTCTCTCTGACATCATTTCTTGCTCAGAAGGGGTTGGTAAAGACAAAACAACAAAACAAAGTGTTACAAAAAGATCAGTGATGTATATCATACTGAAGCGATTCCTTCATATCAGAGATATGCTGCCACCAAAAGGTAAGCACAATTCCCTCCCCCCCAACCAATTTTGTTATTCAGACCGCATCTTTTGCTTAAAGATATTCATAACCCTAACTACGTTTGGTGCAGTTTCCTCTCTCAGGCATCTCTGTGTTTACATACGTTTGTGTCTTGCTCTAGGAAACCAGGTTCGAATGGTTTAGACATAAATCACAATGTGCAATTCACAAAGTAGTCTAAGAGCAAACAAATGCCATCATTAAAATACAATTACTGCCAAACCAGAGTTTGGTCTTTCATTCTTCATGCAGTTTCCTAGTTTTGAACACAGTGCAAACTTCATGGGCTTTTAATGAAGGAAGCACTTGCATGTATGTCTATATTCAAAAGTACAAATGAAAGGAGTCAAAATTTTATAGAAATACAAGTCACGAAGATAAGATGTAGGGGGAAGAAAAAGAGGGAGAGAACTGAATAACCTCAAGGCAATTTCTAACCTACAGTTATAAAAATTCTTTGTAGCTTTATTAATTCCACTGCTTAAGAAAGATCCACAGTCTGTTTTCTGTAAAACTATATGGCACTTAACAATATATCAGACAGCAATTAAGTTGGCAAATATGCCTACAGCACTTTGCTTTAGAAACACATTATGAGAACTATAATGTGCCAGACAAATGCAGATCTACAAGCCAGCCTCACCTAATATGCTTGAAATGTTTTTTTCAGAGTAAACAATACATTTAAGGAGGATGATTTTTAAAGCCTAAACAAACACCTTATGAACACATAAGATTTGGTCACATACCAAATAAAGTGCTGAGATCATGACGAATCTTCTCTTTAGCCACTATGGCACACAATGAATGTTATCCTCTAAATTAAAAGCTCTGTTTTAGTACAGAAATTGCTACACCTAACATGGTTTTAAACCAGAGTTCAGGTTGCAAGGGAGGGGTGCAGAAAGAAAGGGAAGAACTGCCTCCTGCCATTAGAAACAAGGGACACATGTTTGTTTGTTTGTTTCTTTTGGCAGCCTTTAATATAACAGCTACTTACCAAGAGACAGCAAACATACCACCTAGGCAGAAATATTTTTTTTCCACTATATGACAGATATGCAGAGTTTGATTTATCCATTTTTACAGGAATGGGCTTGCAAATATAGTTTTAATACTAATTTGGGAAAACAGGCCAAAAATGAAGGATGCCCAGCATCATGACAAAAATTAACAAGCACTGTGTATAGATCTAGTATATAAATGGAAGTAAACTGGCTGATTTCCAGAGAATCAAGAGGTGATTTTAAAGAAAAAAAAACTACTTTCAAGTGGACAAATGCAAGACAAATATGTGTAAAAAATTCAGAAGCAAAATTTGGCAGAAAAAAATTGACAGTGAACCTTGTAGATAAAGAAAGACAATATTGAACAGTACAGAGTTAGAACTTATGATTAGCATCCTAAGAAAATACCACCATTTACATTTTTTTCCACAGCCCAATTTTATAATGTAACTCCTAAAGTAGCACATGCACTGAAAGTATTTCATTTATAACCAAACACAATATTATTATTATTACACTCAGAGGATTTTGAAATACCTGAAACTCCTCTAACTCCTCCAAATAACACTTATTGTTAAAACCACATGTAGCTGTTTCTGTTACATTACTGCAGCACCTTGATTGGTTCCAGTTCTATTAAAGTAATCCCAGAAAGACTACACACTTCAACTCAGAGAGGGGTTTGAAGTGATTAAGGAATTTCCTCATGTTCCTGCAGAGTATTTAAAACAAAACAACAAAAATCCCCATATGTTTCAATTCCAATCTCTTTAGCACTCACACAAGTATGTGCAAACAGTAGTGGGTAAGACAGGAAATTATTTCTATGACAAAACCCCAAACATTCTCTAAACAAAAGGTAGTATTACAAAGAGAAAAACATTTCAGGAACTATATTCACAGTCTCATGCAAAGTGGTAATTTATGTGCAAGCCTGCATACTTCAGAAATCAGTATATAACAGCAATGATTTTGATTTATGAAACAGTTCTCTGCCAGCATACATGGCACAGATTGATTATGGGTATCTTGCAAGAACATCCAATGCTGTTGCTAGGCAATCATACTAAAGAATTGGGCGGGCAGGGCAGTATCCACTAGAAATGGACTATAGGGGATTCCCAACACATTCAGTAGCAAGAATGTGAGAAATACAGTTGGCATTATACTCGAATGCCAACAGCAGTAAGAGAGAAAGCAGGCATGTCTTGAGCGTACACTCCTGTATGAGCTCAGGTCTTGATTATCTCTTTCCAGTGCCTTCAGAGAGTAGAGAAAAGACGACTGCTAAAAGACCTGTCCTTTCTAAGAAAGCTAGGGTGCATATATACTTGGCCTTTTCCAAAAGGACAAATGGCACCACTTCTCCAGTCCCTTTCCTTACAAGGACACCCAACGATCATATGCACCAACACAGGTGCAACAGGTCAATTCCCAGGGTTCAACAGATAGGGGATTTTTTTAATATCCATCTGACTGTAGGATATCAAACTCTTCCCCATCAACAAATAAAAACCTTTCTTAAAATTCCATTCCATGTATCTGTTTAATAAACAGGTAGAAATGCATATAAAAGCACATCCAAATGTTTCACTGTATGTTTAGAGAGGCAGAGTGAAAACCTAATCTGATTGCGTATCACACATGAACAGTACAAGGGGGAAAACCACATTACAGGCACAAATATCAGCCATTTAGGCTACACAAATAACAAACTTTATTAACTAATGCTTAAGCATATAATATCTATAAGATATCTAAATAGTAATTTTATGCACTAGAATGAAGCCTGAATTATTGAGAATATTACCCAGAGGTCAAAAATATTCAGGGAACTCTGTTTTTAAAGATCAAAAGATTACATTAGACTAGAGAATTTGTGCTAGAACAAAAGAGTCAAATTTTAAGAAGCACCTAGATACCTGCTTTCACAAACTAAGATCCTTTCTCATGTGCTTGGGTAGCCTAATAAGGACAGATGGTTGAAAATACAGGTAACTACTGTTGCTTAGGGCTACTGCTCCAACACTATCACTTCAGGCACTTTAGTGTTGAACGGCAGCTAGCAGAACATTTATGTTGCCACAGACTTCCATTGCTCCAACCAGGAATATGGAGTCAAAAACCCAGAACCGCAGTACTTTTCTCAAACACGGAGTTGCTGAATCCCATTCCTTAGACGTGTTCTGGACATGTGTGTCAACTCTTGCAAGGAAGGGCCAGAGGCAGACCACCTATATTAAGAGGGAGCACACAAAAACATGAAGAGTCATGTGACATAACCATAGACATCCCCATTAGGGTGGTTTATGTTCTCAGGATTTGGTAGATTGAAAACAAAGCTGCAAAACAGTAACTAATTTACCAATTTTTGCTTCCAACAAAGGAAACGGATTAATCTTTCTACTGCTGAGATGGTGGAAGCCTATAACAAGTGAAGTAATACATTCTAGATCTGTCTAACGAAGGCAGCACAAGCAGCTCCCCATTCAGCAGACTGACTTCCTGGATGGCTGACTCCCCCTCTATGTTGCATGGGGAACACCGGCACCTAATTAGAGATGAGTACCCACAGCCTCCACTAGGCAGCAGCAGGAATCCGCTCCCCACATCACCCTCTTCAATGAGCTGGGTTTGAGAGCACCAAAAATTTCTAACAACTTCTACCTACTTTTTCCAGTACCTGAAGCCCAGTAATTTCTGCTCTTTGACTCTCAATTTATCCATCAGAAGAGCAGAAGAAATGTTCCTCCTCTCCTCCTGAAGTTATGTGTGAGTCTGGCAGACCATAATGTTTGATTAGATGTTTTTATAGCTACTAATAATAATCACAGAACCATAGAATAGTTTAGGTTGGAAGGAACCTTGAAGGTCATTGAGTTCAACCCCCCTGCCATAGGCAGGGACACCTCCCACTAGACCAGGTTGCTCAAAGCCCCATCCAACCTGGCCTTGAACACCTCCAGGGATGGGGCATCCACAACTTCCCTGGGCAACCTGGTCCAGTGTCTTACCACCCTTAAAGTGAAAAATTTCTTCCTAATATTTAATCTAAACCTACCCTCTTCCAGATTAAAGCCATTCCCCCTCATCCTGTCACTACATGCCCTCATACAAAGTCCTTCCCCAGCTCTCCTGTAGGCCCCTTCTAGGTACTGGAAGGCCACAATAAGGTCTCCCGGAGCCTTCTCTTCTCCAGGCTGAACAGCCCCAACTCTCCCAGCCTCTCCTCATAGGAGAGGTGCTCCAGCCCTTGGATCATCTTTGTGGCCCTCCTCTGGACCCACTCCAACAGGTCCATGTCCTTCTTATGTTGGGGGCTCCACAGCTGGATGCAGTACTCTAGGTGGGGTCTGACAAGAGCAGAGTAGAGCGGCAGAATCACCTCCCTTGACCTGCTGGCCACACTTCTGATGCAGCCCAGGATATGGTTGTCCTTCTGGGCTGCGAGCACACATTGCTGGCTCATGTTGAGCTTCTTGTCAATCAGCACACCCAGGTCCTTCTCCACGGGGCTACTATGAATCCAACAATTGAATCCAATTTGTGCTTGGGATTGCCTCGACCCAGATGTAGGACCTCGCACTTGGCCTTGCTGAACCTCATGAGGTTGGCATGGGCCCACCTCTCCAACCTGTCCAGGTCTCTCTGGATAGCATCCCTCCCCTCCAGCGCATCTACCTCGCCAAACAGCTTGGTATCATCAGCAGACTTGCTGAGGGTGCACTTGATCCCACTGTCCATGCTGCCAACAAAGATGTTGATCAGCACAGGTCCCAGTACCAACCCCTGAGGAATGCCACTCATCACTGGTCTCCACTTGGACATCGAGCTGTTGACCACAACTCTGAGTGGGACCATCCAGCCAGTTCTTTATCCACTGAGTGGTCCACCTGTCGAATCCATGCCTCTCCAATTTAGAGACCAGGATATCATGTGGGACAGTGTCAAATGCCTTGCACAAGTCCAGGTAGATGACATCGGTTGCTTTTCCTTTGTCCACTCCTGCTGTAACCCCTTTGTAGAAGGCCACCAAATTTGTCAGGCATGACTTGCCCTTGGTGAAGCCATGCCAGCTGCTACCAATCAGCTCCTTATTTTCTGTGTGCCTCAGCAGATTTTCCAGGAGGATCTGCTCCATGACCTTGCCAGGCACAGCGGTGAGACTGACTGGCCTGTAGTTCCCTGGGTCTTCCTTATTTCCCTTTTTGAAAATAGGGGTTATGTTTCCCCTTTTCCTGTCGACAGGAACCTCACCAGACTCCCATGACTTCTCAAATATGATATAATGATAGGACATCCATTTCAGGGACACATCATGTTACAACAGATTCTAATGAAGATGCCATCTCTAAATATCGTCACTGATGTAAAATAGGATCTGATGATGAAAAGTTTTACCTTTGGTCTCACCATACCTTGCATTATTAAAATATTCTTAAAAAAAAAAATAGGCATTTCCAAGCAACTTGGTAGTTAATTCTGAAGGCCAGTTAATGATGGACCCAGAATTAAATGGACAAGAGAAATAAACAAGGCATCCTTTATAATTGAGACTCTGGAGTCCTTTGAAGTTCTTCCCATATCCTTAACCATAATTAAGATTTTTTTAAAAAAAAGTCTTTGGATAGGTAAACAACAAGCTCTGTAAACCCAGGCATAGAAACTGGACAGTACAGACTTTAAAAATCTCTTAAAATGTCAACATTTGACCTAGGTTTGTTAGGAAGTTTCAGCATAGATTGGGAGTTGTTTATGCTTTAAATACTTCATCTTTTAACAACGTTAAAAAAAAAAATCAGAGGTGTCTTTATTTTACAGAAGGGTAAATAATCATCTTAACTACCAGTCACACAATTTACACAAACAGATGACTCAGAAGTAGTTTCAAAAGCCCAGGGTTCATAATTTTGCAAGAATTAGCAGGAAAGGGATATAAGACTTGCAACCGAATTCTAAAGAATGTGGATTAGAAAGGGAGCTTTGGAGTGTTTGAGGGTTTCTTTTTATGTCTGCAAGAGACTTATTCTGAGCTATTCCGTTTCTGCATCTGTGTTCCCTTGAAGAACTTCCTGCACTGGCATCTGAATGCACAATGAACATGTACAAACACTCATAGTCACTTGTCTGGGAACTTCAGCACAGAGGACTAGAACCAGGAAAAATAATTTTCTAAAATACAAAGGTGCTACAGTACTGAATTAAATTTAAATCAAAAGTAAATCAAATAAAACACATTTCCAGGATCCTTATGTGAATTTGCTCTGCACATGCAAATTAATGTTATTTTAGTAAGGAAAAAAATTGAAATGTACTCAAGCCACTTAACTTCTATTTCCTGATAGAATTTCGGAGGGGGCAGGAGTTTTTAAGAGGACTGTTACTTAGAATGTAGTACAATTTTTTTTTTCATTCTCTGTAATTTAATGATCACCATAATGACCATTAAATATCAAATAACAACTAAATTTCATCACCTCTACTAAATTTTTGCTGCAAGAGAACAACACTAAGAATCTGTATGCTGGATTTAAGGTTCTTCCTGTTGTCCATTTACCAGGTCTTCAGTCACTCATCTAACATATTTTTTCCTCACATTTTTTCTGTTACTACAACTGTTTTCCACAATGCTTGCAAACAGATGAATTCTCACACAACTCTTAACCACACACACCTTGGGAACTAGAGCTATATTTCTGCTGCAGCTCACTGATGTGGTATTTATTCTAAGAGCTAAACCCCAGCAAAATTACATTCCAGGAACATTTCAGGAAATCACTACCCCATTCTGCAAAAATAGTCCATCTTTGTCTCAGAATACGAAGATTACTGATACTTCCACATACCTCTGTTTAGAAGTTTTTAAATATTTCCGCATTTTACACAATTTCTGCACTATTTTTAGATGTTCTCAGTGTATCAATAAAAGCATTAAGTTCCTTAAAAAGGAAAGTCAAGAGATGATTTCTTATTTATGGATCCAAAAGAAAAAAGAAAAGAGCCTCACTCTCAGTTTTTGCATATTTCAATTTAATTCTATTTTTATTCTAAATAAAATAATGTGTGACAGTGCTGGATTTAGAAATCTTGCTTTTTTAAAGCTTTTTTCTTTTTAAATTGTATCAGGAACAATTACAGAAACCTCTTTGATGGAAACTTCTGCACTGGAATAGGTTTTGTTCTTCCCTTTTTGATAACATCAAGAGAGTCTGCATTTTACCTCAGAAGACAAGGAAAAAAATGTTCTTCCAAGACTTTGCTTCACATTTTTATTCACACGGTAGGAATTCACACAGTTGAACAGACTGCTTGCATGGAACCATCTGGAATTACATCCTGCACACAGGACGTTCCAAAATTGCTGCAAGAAGCAGTGAGCGGCTGGTGGTGGTGGAAGAAACTAACACTAGCAGCCAGTTTTTGAGAGGGGTCCTGCACTGTGTGGCTAAGTGTCCTGGTTTGAGGTAAAACAGGCCCAGTTTTGTTCAGTAACTTTGCTTCTTAGCTGGGCCTCTTCTAACTACTGAAGTTAACAGCATATTGCGCAGACAATGTTCGCTCTCAGAGTGATAAGACCTATGTTTATAGTTGATGCCAAGGAATGGTATGCGGCGAGACTTTTGTTTGTACTTATTGCTATAACACCCAAGGGCAGCTCACTTTGTTACTTGCCCCATTGGAGGGTCGGAAGCAGAAAAGCATTAGAGGGGTCCCACCTGCGGGGAGGAGCGGACAGGACAGGTGACCCAAAACTGACCAACGGGGTATTCCACCCCATCTGCCTCATGCTCAGTATAAAAGCTGAGGGATCAAAGGGTCAGTCTCTCTTTCATCAATGGCCGATGTCCAAAGAGGACTCTGTTCATCTGCCTTTGATCCCGATCCTGAATGCAGATCTGGAATCCAGTTCCTGTCTGTCACTGAGTCCAGCCTGGGACTTCCCCAGTGCCAGCTGGTGTCATGATTGTCATCCTGGGAGCTTAACACAGTTTTGTATATATTTCATTATTTTCTTTTTACTTTATTATTAATATTTCATTAAAGTAGTTTAGTTCCTTCTAAACTCATAAGTCTCTTTTTCCCTCCTCTGCCTCTCTCCTTGAAAAGGGGTAGAGGGGAGCATCTGTCGATCCCATCTGGGGTCTACCACGTCCCCAGTAGCCAATTTGGCCTAAACCACGACACTGTGTTTTCAAGTTGTAGTTGTTTTATAAAAAAAAGGCAAGTCGTACTAGACATAGCCTTACCATTCCTTAGTTAGAGAGGTTTGGAGACTCTCTCAGTACCTGGGAAGTTAAGAAAAAGGAGCTCCATATCCACTTCTTATTGAAGATCATGTAGCAAAATCAGTGGCTATTACTTTGTCTTTGCTTCTAGTTCGCCTCTCTCTTTTTGCATAGTCACTCATACTATTCAAGTAGCTACTGCCATAAGGGTATGGCTATTGCCAAATCCAAAACTACAACTATTGGAATGTCAGACTAAAAAGAACCTCAAGAAACCATCAACTGAAGTTCCTCTCTGGGCTTTTGCCAATTGGTCTACATTTCTTAAAATAAAATTTTCAGCTGAGATTTCACAGTCACCACCAGAACAGGAGGGATAATCAGTTCTTCATCTCACATACGGTAGCCTTTTATTTCTTCCATCATGTGTATTTGTTATATCCTAGCATCTAGCATAACCCCAGACCCTCTTTGCAATATTGTTGTTTCATATTACTATTATTACTGGGAGGACTAATTATTCTGCATCTTCTATTTCTTCTTTTCTACTCCCCCTCATTCTAAGTGGAAATCTTTGTGTCTGTATTTCAGCTTCATATTCTGGTTTCAGATCACCACTCTGATTTGTCTCGACCTCGTCTTCTCATTCTGTCTTCCCCAGAGTTGCAACTCTTTGTAAATAAAGCTATTGAGTCTAATAACATCTTCTTTATTCTATCAGCCTAAATCATTAATGAAATCAGCAGAGTTCGGAACACAGCCAGGCACAACCTCACCTAATATCCTCTCTTGGGTTGATAGCTTAATCAGTAAAAACTACTTTGGGGACCAATTTTTTCCAATCAAAAGTACACTGCCATCCGCATTTCCTTAATTTGGTTAGGAGAACACTGTCTTATAGGGAAGTATTGAAAGCCTTGTCAAATTCACAATGGTGTTTCACAATGGCTTTACTTTTTCCATTAGACATGCTATTGTGACTAAAAAAACCCCAAACCTATCAGATTTGTCAAAAACTTCACAACTTATTAGGTCAAACCAGTACCAGCTACTTTTAATATTATTATTCTCCAAATACAAATAATTCATTCCTGTATGCATTTGCAAATCACAATTGTACCGATCTGCCTTATTTTCTTCTTTCTTTCCCCACATTCCATGCTGCTATTGCTGCTTCTCTGATAAACAAAAAAAAATTTTAAAAACTGACTTTTGACTTCTTCCAGTTCTTTGGACCATCCATGCTCCATGTGTCCCCACGACCACCCACCACCATTCGGAGATTGCTTCGCATACCGAGCATTTAGCTACTAGTAAGCAGCTCTTTCTGCTGGCATTAACAAAATTAAATGATAGAAGTTAAGCGTCATCTCTCATTTAGCTTTTTTTTTGTTAAGGCCATAATGACAACAAAACCAAAATGCTTTGGCAGTCTTCTCTTCATACACTTACACTTTCTTGCCTTCCTTCAAACTTGGTGCAATAACACAAATATTCAAACAGTTCTACCAGTCTTCCAGTACTGAAAGTATCCAGAATTACCAGCCTATCCTTGTTTCCCTGCTGTCACCTATTACATTAATTAAGTGGAAAATATTTATCTCCTTGCTTCTGTGGATGTAACAAAACAGTAATCTAATTTCTGAAGGATGGTCTGTGCACTTGCACAAGGAGTACCTTCAATTACTAGATGCAACGACCAGTCTAGCTATTTGTGAAGCACATCCCTTTATCTCATCAGCTGAAGTTACAGTGGAGTAATATTTACAGCCTTCACAAAGTTTACATGTTGGTGCAAGTGCTACTTTGCCTTGCTACAGAATAGACTTTGAAAGCAGGAAAATAAACATAGTGAAGGGGAACCCTTTGGGTAAAAAAATCCTGAGAATTCTACAAAAAGGAAGTTTTCTTTGTAGAGAAGATTCAAATTTGCTTTCATGTATTTGTAATCTTTGACTGCTTCTCTTAAAGCTGTTTATATATTGGTCCTCACAGGATATCTAAAGTTTAAATTATCAGTACTTTACACAACTGTGACAATCATTTATATTTAGTAATGAACTATTACGCTAGCTTTAAATCTTCTGGTGCCAAAGACAATAAGAGAAAAGAATGAGATGTTTGCATTTCTGCATACAATATGAATACTTTCTACATCAGGATGATAAATAACTTTACATTCTAAACTCTGGCAAACCATCAAGCCTTCAGTGAGTATCTCATTTTCTCATTTGACAAAAAACGAATCTATGCATAGCCCTATTCCTTAAACCCCTCAATCTCTGACAGTTATGTAAACATAAATGTGACTTTAAAAAAAGGTTTGTGATGAAAGTGTCAACTATGTCCTGTAAGCCTCACATTAGGCAAAGAGATAACATTTAGGCACGCATTAATATTAGACAGAGAGTAGACAGAGAGAAATTACAAAAGATAGCATGTATTCCAGTGTCCGCTAATTCTCTCTATTCAGAGAAAAGCTGCCATGGTTTCTATGAAAAGAATGCCTTCCTTGCAAGCCTACTGAAGTTGACTGCAAGGCTTATCACACAGCTGATAAAATGAAGAATTCAATACATTTTCAGTTAAGGGTAACTCTGTCAACTTAAATTTCCAAAGACTTTAACAAGATCTCTCCCAAAGTCTTTTAAAGAAACTAAACAGACAAGGTGTAAAAGCATAACATTGACTAAAGACAAGAAACAGCATAGAAGAAGGTCAGAAGTCTGTGTTGTAGGAACTATGCTGTTCAACATATTCATAAGTGACCCGGAAAAGGGAGGAAGCAATGAGGTGATCAAATTTGCTGACAAAACAAAGGTATTTAAATAAGGTAAGGGGGAATGGCAAACTGAGTAACTGAAGAAACACCTTAAAACACTAAATGTCCGAACAATAAAATGGCACCAGAACTGTAAATAAAAGTGTTTTGCACAGAATAAAACAATCCACATATTCACTCATCAGACAGGCTCCAGAACACTGGGGTTACAATAGATATTTTCACATAAACATCAACTCGATACTTACAGCATCAGTGAAAAAAGAAAATGAAACATTTTAGGAAATTTAGAAAATTTTAGGAAGGAAGAGAGGAGAAAACCTTAAAATCTCATTTTCTTCCTATGGTGTAAATCTACAGTTTGCCTACAACTGGCATGACGTGAGCAGTTCTGGTTGGCTATCAAGATGTATTACAACTGGAATAAGTTAATAGAAGGGCAATAAAACTGAAATGAGCTCCACAGAGGAGAAGAAAACAAGTAGACTGGGCTTCTGCAGCCTGGAACAGATGTAACAGAGGGAGATGTGATAGAGGTCCACAAAATCACGGGTGGTATAGAATTATAGAATAGTTTGGGTTGGAAGGGACCTCTAGAGGTCATCTTGTAACCCACCTGCAAATAAGCAGGGACATCTTCAACTAGATCGAGTTGCTCAGAGCCCCATCCAACCTGACCTTGAACGTTTCCAGGGATGAAAAGGGTAAAAAAGTATTGAGAGTTTACTTCTGCTCCAATATACAAATCAGGTTGTCAAATGAAGCCAAATGGGCGTCAGGGTGAAAGACAGAAGTGGTTGTGTAGGCAACAAGTGACAAACCTCAGGAATTCCTTACCAAAGGCTACTGTGCGCAGAAAAAGTTTATGTAGGTTAAAGGACAGGCTGCACAGTTTCATGAAAGAGATGAGCATGGATTTACTAAACAGATAAACCAGATCAGGTTCAGAAAAAAAAAAAACACCAAAAAACCCCCACCACAAAACCACTGATGAAGTGAAAAATAGTTGAAGGCTGAAAGAGTACTTCAGAAAGAAATACCATACACTTGCCTTGTTCTTTCTTTCCACTAGGCATCCATATCTAGCAACTGTGGGATACAAGGAACTGAGACAGGTAGCACTCTGGTCTGAATCATTATGTTTTGAGATACAGGAAAAACTTAAGCATTATTTGTGCTAGAGCTGAACCGTGTCTTCACTTCATGTATCATGCCCTTACAAATACTGAGTAGAGGCACGAGAGGAGGACTAATTAGTCTAGCAAGTATCAGATACCAAAAATGACAAACTAGCTTAGATATCATAACAAAGGTAAGATGAATACGTGTTGTTTTGGCAGATGAACAGACATGGCATGTAATTCTATTAATTCACCACACAAAGTAACCTTAGTGCAGGTGATAAAAGGAACATGTGAGGAAGGGACCTCAAAAGCTCAAACAACACACATTTTTGCCCTCTTCAGACAGTATAGGCCATTTTCTTAACCCTCTCTCTCTTCAGACGTATTGTGTGTGACACTTGGAAGAGTTTACAGATTTTAAAGTTGAGGTCAGGAGGAGGAAGGTGAAAGGGAAAAGGAAATGCATGAACAGAAATCAAGGAAAAGCTCATTCGACAGGATATGTTTTGGTCCTCTGTGCCACCATTCACAAAGAGATGGCATATTATAGAGAAAGTCTTTCAGAGGCAGTGATACACTTTGTGCCTTTTTCTTGTAAAGTAGCTACGGCTACCCCATGATCTCTCCATCCTTCAGTGGATCTGTTCACCTATTCAGATTTGTAAAACAATGTATACAGGCCCATAGCTGCCTATGTGTTAGAGACATATTTATTTTCCAATAATCAGGATGCTGGAGTGACTTTCTGATGCCACACGTGTTCCCACCCTTCTCAAAGCAAAGCTCTGCTTCTGCTACTGATGTAGGTTTTACCTTTTAGAGAAAAAAATTAAAAAGACAAAGCTAAAAAAAAGGACAGGTCTATGCACATACACCTTTTCAAAAACAAAAGCCACTTTTCCATTTACAGAGCACACTTCCGCAGTACCTAGATATAAAAGCTACTCATGACGCACGAACAATAAAAAAAATAAATAATCAAACCATACTGAACCATTCTACAACTACTAAAACACTTATTCCATCAGTCAGCCATGCAGAACAAACGTTCCAGAAACCACATCCTCACACTACAGCTTCACTCAAACCTCCACCCTTTCAGAAAGAATCAACTCACATTCAAAGAAAAGAATTTAAGTCAATGTGGCCCCTGTACTACATGTTTCTCCAGCTGGAGCAGAGAAACAGCATTTCTCTCTTTTTCACACTTGAAATGCACATCTGTTTGTAAGTTACACACCAGATTATATGCTTTTTCCTTCCAGACTGTACTAACCTTGCTCTTCCATGTCTCTTCTTTATATTCTCTAGGAAATTTTAAGTTTCCAGTAAGTTGCTGAGAGCCTCACAGTACAAAAATCTGATCTTCCACAATGACAGTCTCACTCTTATGTTTCTCTGAAAGGTAAACATACAGAGGAACTTCTGGTTTATATGGCCACTGCAAGTAGTAAATGAGGCCAAGGCTCTGTGCAACAACAAAAAACTAAGTAATTTGGGAATTACAGGAGCTATTAACTAGTTCCTTTCACAAATGAAAGCTGTGCATAAAAATCAAAACCTGAAGATGTGAAAAAGCATCTGTAAAAGCCTTTAAAAGCTTCACCCAGGTACCACACAGGGAGGCAGAGCTGGTGGGCAAGTTATCTGATTAGTTTAAACCTCAAACATTGAGTCAGTACAGTTCATTTACAAGACACAAGAGAACTGCAACGAGGTATCAAGAGATGTTTACAGTTGAAACAGGATCAAAAGCAAATGATCAAGCTCATTTAGATTCTTCATTTCTGTAGCAGATTCAAAACGGTACCTGGATGGGCATTCCCAAATTTTGCATCCCCAATCCATGTGCAAATCTATGTTTACATATTTGTGGCACTGCGATTTGGGAGATAACACTCCAGCTAGAAACGTGGAGTAAGAACTTTAACCACCTAGGGACACCAAGTGGGTAGGAGGTCATCAAAATGCCTGAGTCAACCACAGTTGGATGATATTTTTCTGCATTGTACAAATCCAGTTCAAGGGAAGAACATTTCTCTGTGTCAGGGAAGTGCTGGTAGTGTAACTACCACATAGATGTACAAAGGCACAGAAACATGGAGATTCCCTCTCCTAAGAGTCCCAAAGCCTAAGACTGCAATTTAGAAAAAATTCCCAAGACCCATGATAAGATAAAGGTAGAGCAAATTCATAAGGAAAACCTGAAATACTAGAAGTAAAATTTTTTTCCATCGTTCCCCTCCTCTTCCTTCATGCCTTTTCCCTTTGTCTCCTTATTCCCTGACTCAGATTTCTGCTTTCTTTCTGCATTTTATTCTCTGAGATCCAGTTCTAGTTTCACAGACATTTTCCCCCCCCAAAAAACAACAACTGACATAATTTATTACACTTTCTAAAGCATTCTCCAGCTTCTAAACCAAATGCTCAGGGACACTGCTAAATTGTAGGTGGCAGAATCAGACTTTTCAGGGTTGCTTTAGATCATGTGCAAAATGAACCAGATCTTACAGTTGCTAGACTTTCTTTGGTCCTTGTGGTTGTTATGTATTTATTTTTTTGTTCCATCTAGATTCTGTATTTGTTGAATGCATAATACATGTATGCCATAGAAGTCAGTCACAGGCACTGCATCTACCCATAGGCCAACTGCTTATTATGCCTTAAAAAGCTTTCCTGTAAAAAAATTAAAGGAATCCCTTAATAAGAAAATATGATGAAGAAATTCTGCTCTTGATTTGACATTTTTTAGGACAAGTTTCAACTAGGAGGAGAATTTAAAAGGCAAGTTATAAAATACATGGTGGGTGGGGCAGGTTACAATAGAGGTGCTGGCACAAAGCTATCCAAGGCATTATATACACAATGCTAAAATAATAGGATCTCTTGAATGGAAAACCACAACCTCTGAATTTGAAAGACTTCATTTTATTTTCATGTGAAGACTTGTTGATAGCACTTAAATGCAAACATCACAGCCCTTTCCATATTTCATAATGCGCTGCAATCCTCAATACAAACACAGAGGCAAAAATATAAACAGCATTAAGTGTACTCAAAACTCTGAGAATAACTGTTTAAAAAGGTGGCAAACTAGGCAATCCTATTTCTACCCAAATGATTGACCACGACATGCTCCAAGGCTGCACTAAAGTGACTTTAAAAATGCTGTTTTCTTTTCATCCATGCTGCAATGCTCAAATTTGTGTGTTTTTGTTAATTGTTCTTGAGAGCAATTTTATTCTGATAAAAGTAAAGGTCATTCTTGTGACTGATTATGCTGCAAGAATGAGTTACAGCTTCAGAAAGAAACACGATCATTGGAAAATACACGTATATTTATAATATGCTTCCATGGTATAGTTCCAGAAACATCCTCTGCCTTTTGAAAAAAGCAGTTTTCTTTGGGAGTTGAGGGAGAAAAGAAAGTAGGGCTGGCTAGTTGGGCTTGGTTTTCCATATTCACTTTGAAGATTCAGACTTGTAGCTTTAACAATTTATTTTGACAGGCTAGAAAAAAGCCTATATGACAAAATAACTTGGAAATTTTAAAAGAGTCTAAAAATTTACTATTGTTTAAATGCTGGATTTTTTATACTGTGATTTATATAAAGTGCCAGAAAGCAATCCTCTAACAGCAAATGCTGATACAACTTTAAGTTCCATATTTATATTGTTGCACAGCTCTTTTTAACATTATGACCTCTGCAGTACTGCATTTGAGCATGTTCTGTTGTTTTTTTTCCTGTGAAATATATGCTGGTTAGCATAAATGTTTACAATGCTCACTAAGTGAGAAATAATTCCACTAAATCTATTCAAAGAACAATATAAAACTGATTCAGTTTCAACTGCATACACACTCCCTAGCACAGCTCTTACTCTTCAAAAAACAAAAGCTAACATGTTTTTCAAAGTTCCTTGCTCATACAACATAGGGAATAGTAACCAGAGTCCACAGCACACCACTGAGATGACTATACTGGTGTACAGGATGCTGTCGCACCCTGGAGTTCCTCTGTTTTTGCAATGAGACCTGCTAAAACTAGACAGGATTTAACAGGAAACCTGTTTTCAGGGGGCCCAACTTTTCTTCCAGTGCAAGGTTTTCTAGTTCACCTCATTACACTTCGAATTAAGCCCTGCAAATCTTTGAATGGGAATCTAGACAGCTTCTATGCCTTCTGCCAACAAGACAACATGTGGCACAACTGTAGAAGGCAAAGTGATAACATGATATGCACACGCTGATGACAGAACTGACTGCAGATAGCTAGAAGTTGAGTTACTGATGTCTGATCCTTCAAAGAGACAGCAACAGGCAGAAAAGGAGAAAGGAACATGTCAAGAAAATATGCTTTTCAAAAAAAATTCATTTACATTTCAGCTCTGAGAGCAGTTCTTTCAAACTTTCTTCTTTTAAGCCAACCCCATAATAGGTCTGTGTCAAAAATTACTCTAGAAGCAGGTAAAAAAGGATTAATACAAGAAAAAAAAATACAAATAAATTCTTGTCAAATCCCCTGCAGACACAAGCTGCTAGAAAACACTACATACCTAACCCAGAATGAATTCCCTGCTCTAATACTAAACCAGTGTAAAAACTAGAAGGTGCATCAATTACTGTTTTGCCACACAGAATACTCCTCATGAAGGAATAGCAAAATATTTATTCCAGATTTTAAGATACTCCTAGCATCCATGCATGACAGCTTAAGCCATTTTGCTCCTAGAAGCTCGATAGTACAGGAAATGAGGAACCATGTTTTGGGGGTACACATTAAGCAAAAAAAGCGTGCTCTCCATTTAAAATCTGCAGGATCTGAGCAACTTTTCCAGCAGCACACAATACTATCCTTTCTCCTCAGAAAAATAAAAGGTCCCAGACAACCCAGAGTCATTGCCACTGAACATAAGCCTGAGTTCCTGCACTTATTTTACTTTGCTGTTGAAATATTTGACCTTCTACAAGGCAATTTTTCCACCACTAGATGTTCCTGGAGAAAAATCATCTTCAGGCTTTTCCACCAAAGCACATCTGCAAATCAGCTTGCTACAATCTCTACTACAGCCTCAGAAAACCTAATGAGCTTTCGGCTAAGAAGCTGGAATAGGTGATTCCTTGCCTTCCAGGTCTCTTTTACTATAATATGGTGGTCTGCAAGAGGTGTAGGAACAGCCTATCCTTGCTTCTCACTAAATAATGCTCCGATCTGGGTCATACCTCATGGATTTTCTTGCAGTGAATCTCAAAGTATAACAGAAAGCTACTATTCAAATACTATTTCAATCTGAATCTGAATATTCTGTGCTCTCCCACACTGGCTTTACTTTTGTTATTTTGATTTCAAGGGTCACTCGCCGAGACGAGCAGCTCCGGTGCAGGCACGTCAGTAGCGGAGCCAGCTAATCTCAGCGAAAAAGGGCCTTTTTCAGAGCTTTTTTGAGCCAGAGCGGCACAGGGACCGGCAGGGCGCCGGCGGCTCGAGGAAGAGCAGCTGACGGGAAGGGGCGAGACCAGCGGCAACGGCGGCTCCCCCACTCCCATAAGAAGCAGCCCTAGGGAGCGCTGCGACCAGAGTGGGTAAACAGGGCGTGGCGCGGCAGTTTGCACGGCAGTTCGCGCAGGAAGCGCACTGAGGGTGCTGCCATTTCTGCCGGTTCTAGAGGTGGGTTCACCCGGTAAGAGAAGCGTAGGCATGGTCCCCACCCACCGGAAGGCCTTGTCCTCAGCACCGGCCAGAGCAGACGCAGCAACACAGACAGCGCTCCCTCGGAAACACACAGGCACCCAGGCCTCTGGCTGCAGGGAGTGCCACAGCCTTGCTCTACGAGCAAGTGGTAGCGGTAATAATGGCTGTGTGAGGTGTGAGCAAGTGGATGATCTGCTGAGCCTGGTGGCAGAGCTCAGGGGCGAAGTTGAGCAACTAAGGAGTATCAGGGAGAGTGAGAAAGAAATAGACTGGTGGACCTAGGCCTTGAGCTCCGTGAAAGAGAGGCCGGGCCAGGCACCAGAAATAAAGAAAGACCACAGGGGTATCATCTCTGTGCCCTGTATGGCTGAAGGGACGGAAGGCAGAGGCCTACCGAAAAATGATGAATGGAGGCAAGTCTGCGGTAGGCGCAGCAAGCGAGCCCCCTCCTTGCCCACCTCCCCTCCCCTAGTACCATTATCCAACAGGTACGAGGCCCTGGGCATGGTACGACAGCCGAAGGACAACAAGGCGGACAGTCCTAATACATCACAGGAGACGCCAGGACTGGGAAGGCCCGCTCACAACATTAAGACCACTGCTACAAGGAAGAAAAGGAGGGCTATAGTTGTGGGCGACTCAGCACTGAGGGCCCAATATGTAGGGCAGACCCCACTCTCAGGGAAGTCTGCTGCCTCCCAGGGGCACGGGTTAGGGACATCACTAAGAGACTCCCTAGCTTGGTGCAGCCCTCAGACTACTATCCACTGCTCCTGTTTCACGTGGGAAGCGATGAATGTGCAGACAGGAGTGCAAGGATGATTAAAAGGGATATCAGGGCCTTGGGTCAGTCACTATGGGGATCTGGAGCACAGGTGATTTTTTCATCCCTACTTCCTGTTGCAGGCAATGACATTGAAAGGAACAGACGAGCTCAATCTGTTAATACATGGCTCCATGGATGGTGTCAATGCCACAACTTTGGGTTTTTTAACAATGGAATGACCTATGACAGCATCAGGCCTGCTGGCATCAGATGGGGGCTGGCTCACTCAAAGAGGGAGGAGGGTTTTTGCCCCAAAATTGGCAGGGCTCGTTAACAGGGCTTTAAACTAAATTCGACAGGGGAAGGGGGTATTATCAGGGTTGCCCATGACCAGCCAAGGGATGTTACATCAAGGAGAGGGGAACAGCGTGCTGGTGAGGGCCTGCAGCCATTAGCTCCAAGATGTGCCAGCTACACTGCAGTATGCTCAAACCCTCACATAGATGAGCTAGGAGGTCCTAGACCAACGGGAGCCAATCGGGAGGTACCGTTAATACAGGGCAAAGGAATGCTGCCTGGAGAGCAGCACAAAGTAATTACAGCTGCTCCAACCAAATCAGCCTCAATAAAGACACAGCTGAAGTGCCTCTACACAAATGCATGGAGCATGGGGAACAAGCAGGAGGAATTAGAGATGTGTACACGCCTCCAAGGCTACGATCTCATCGGCATTGTAGAAACTTGGTGGGATGACTCCTATGACTGGAGCGTCGGCATGAAAAGGTACAGGCTCTTCAGGAGCGACAGGCAAGGGAAACAAGGAGGTGGTGTTGCCTTATATGTTGATGAGCAGCTGGAATGCATGGAGCTGAACCTGGGGGAGGATACAAAGCCAACTGAGAGCCTATGGGTCAAGATTACAGGGAAATCAGGAGCAGGGGACATTACAGTGGGGGTATGCTACAGGCCACCTGACCAAGAAGACCAAGTGGATGAAGCCCTCTATAGACAGATAGGGGTGGCATCACGTTCACAGACCTTGGTTCTCATGGGTGACTTCAACCACCCTGACCTCAGTTGGAAGGATAACACAGCCAGGCACAGGCAATCCAGGAGGTTCCTGGATTGCATTGAGGACAACTTCCTTCTCCAAGTGGTTGAGGAGCCATGCTGGACCTTGTTCTTACCAACAAGGAAGGGCTGGTTGACAGGGTCAAACTCAAGGGTAGCCTGGGCTGCAGTGACCATGAAATGGTCGAGTTTGAAATCCTCAAGGCAACGAGGAAAGTGCGCAGCAGGCTGACGAACCTGGACTTCAGGAGAGCCGACTTTGGCCTCTTGAAGAATCTGCTTGGTATGGTGCCGTGGGATGAAGCACTGGAAGGAAGAGGGGTCCAAGAAAGTTGGTTAATATTCAAGGACCACCTCCTCCAAGCACAGCAGCAATGCATTCCTACAAAGAGGAAGGCAGGCAGAAAAGCCAGGAGGCCTGCGTGGATGAACAAGGAGCTCCTGGAAGTGACCAAAAGAAAAAAAGAGGCCTACAGGGAGTGGAGACAGGGGCGGGTAGCCTGGGAGGATTACAGAGGAATCGTTCGAGCAGCCAGAGAGCGGGTTAGACAAGCTAAAGCCCAGTTAGAACTAAATCTGGCCAGGGACATTAAGACAAACAAAAAAATCCTTCTATCGGTATGTCAGTGAGAAAAGAAAGACCAGGGAAAATGTAGGCCCTCTCCGGAAGGAAACGCAAGAACTGGTTACCCGGGACAGCGACAGAGCTGAGGTACTCAATGACTTTTTTGCCTCAGTTTTCACAGACAAGGACAGCAGCTGCACTGCCCAAGACACAGATTGCAAAGGAGAGGATTGGGAAAACGGAGCACCGCCCACTGTAGATGAAGATAAAGTGAGAGACCACCTGAGGAACCTGAAGGTGCACAAGTCCATGGGACCTGATGAGATACGTCCACGGGACCTGAAGGAACTGGCAGATCAAGTCGCGAAGCCACTAGCCATCATATTTGAGAAGTCGTGGCAGTCTGGCGAGGTTCCTGCCAACTGAAAAAGGGGGAACATAACCCCTATTTTCAAAAAGGGAAACAAGGAAGACCCGGGGAACTACAGGCCAGTCAGTCTCACCTCTGTGCCTGGCAAGATCATGGAGCAGATCCTCCTGGAAACTCTGCTGAGGCACACAGAAAACAAGGAGGTGATTGGCGAGAGCCAACATGGCTTCACCAAGGGCAAGTCATGCCTGACAAATTTGGTGGCCTTCTACGAAGGGGTTACAGCAGGAGTGGACAAAGGAAAAGCAACCGATGTCATCTACCTGGACTTGTGCAAGGCATTTGACACTGTCCCACATGATATCCTGGTCTCTAAATTGGAGAGACATGGATTCGATAAATGGTCCACTCGGTGGATAAAGAACTGGCTGGATGGTCGCACTCAAAGGGTTGCGGTCAACAGCTCGGTGTCAAAGTGGAAAGCAGTGACGAGTGGCATTCCTCAGGGGTCGGTACTGGGACCTGTACTGTTCAACATCTTTGTTAGCGACATGGACAGTGGTGTAGAGTGCACCCTCTGCAAGTTTGCTGATGATACCAAGATGTTTGGTGAAGCAGACACGCTAGAGGGGAGGGATGCCATCCAGAGGGACCTGGACAGGCTAGAGAGGTGGGCCCAAGCCAACCTCATGCAGTTCAACAAGGCCAAGTGCAAGGTCCTACATCTGGGTCGGGGCAATCCCAAGCACAAATACAGGCTCAGTGGGGAATGGCTGGAGAACAGCCCTGTGGAGAAGGACCTGGGGGTGATGGTTGATGAGAAGCTCGACATGAGCAAGCAATGTGCAATCGCAGCCCAGAAGGCCAACCATATCCTGGGCTGCATCAAAAGAAGTGTGGCCAGCAGGTCAAGGGAGGTGATTCTGCCCCTCTACTCTGCTCTCGTGAGACCCCACCTGGAGTACTGCATCCAGCTCTGGAGTCCCCAACATAAGGAGGACATGGACCTGCTGGAGCTTGTCCAGAGGAGAGCCACGAGGATGATCCGAGGGCTGGAGCACCTCTCCTATGAGGAGAGGCTGAGAGAGTTGGGGCTGTTCAGCCTGGAGAAGAGAAGGCTCCGGGGAGATCTTATTGTGGCCTTCCAGTACCTAAAGGGGGCCTACAGTAGAGCTGGGGAAGGACTTTTTACTAGGGTATGTAGTGATAGGATGAGGGGGAATGGCTTTAAGCTGGAAGAGGGCAGGTTTAGATTAAACATTAGGAAGAAGTTTTTCACTTTAAGGGTAGTAAGGCACTGGAACAGATTGCCCAGAGAGGTTGTTGAAGCTCCGTCCCTGGAGGTGTTTAAGGCCAGGCTGGACGTGGCCTTGGGCAACCTGGTCTAGTGAGAGGTGTCCCTGCCTATGGCAGGGGGGTTGGAACTCGATGATCTTCAAGGTCCCTTCCAACCTAAACCATTCTATGGTTCTATGATTTGCACTTGCTGAAGACATTTGGGAAGACAAGGTTATTCATTTGCAAGTGAGGGGAGGAAAAAAAAAAAAAGAGCCCACCTGTTATTCATCAAGTCCATCCTTTCTAAGAGAAACAGTGTCTAAACTGAGATGAGGCATTTGGGTGATGTGTTACGAAGGTGACCACTGTGTGGCACATTCGACACGCTGGAGGGGAGGGATGCCATCCAGAGGGACCTGGACAAGCTTGAGAGATGGGCCCATGACAACCTCATGAAGTTCAAGGCCAAATGCAAGGTCCCACATCTGGGCCAGGCATAGATAGAGAGCAGCCCTGAGTAAAGAGACTTGGGGGTTTTGGAGGATAAGAAGCTCAACATGAGTCAGCAATGTGCGACCACAGCTCAGAAGGCCAACCTTATCCTGGGCTGCATCAGAAGTGTCGTCAGCAGGTCAAGGGAGGTGATTCTCTGCCCCTCTACTCTGCTCTCCTGAGAGCACACCGAGTACTGCATCCAGCCCTGGAGCCCCCAACATAAGAAGGACATGGACCTGTTGGAGTGGGTCCAGAGGAGGGCCACGAAGATGATCTGAGGGCTGGAGCATCTCTCTGATGAGGAAAGGCTGAGAGAGTTGGGGTTGTTCAGCCTGGAGCAGGAGACCTTATTGCAGCCTTCCAGTACCTAAAGGGGGCCTACAGGAGAACTGGAGAAGGACTTTGTATGAGGGCATGTAGTGATAGATGAGGGGGAATGGCTTTAAACTAGAAGAAGGTAGATTTAGAATAGGTACCAGGAAGAAATGTTTCACTACGGCAAGGGTGGTAAGGCACTGGAACAGGTTACCCAGGGAAGTTGTGGAGGCCCCATCCTTGGAAGCGTTCAAGACCAGGTTGGATGGGGCTTTGAGCAACCTGGTCTAGTGGGAGGTGTCCCTGCCCACAGCAGGGGGGTTGAAATTAGATGATCTTTAAGGTCCCTTCCAACCTAAACCATTCTATGATGGCTAAGAGGATTGTAGTGTCAGAATATCTGATTTTTTAATATAACTTGCCTTTGAATAACAGTAGTTTGTAACTGCTCTGAGAAACAATATAGGCTTAGTAGGGAGACTGTAAAAAGTGATCCAGAGTTCTGTTCCTTAGTTGGTACCCATGTTATAAAATGCCAGAAGTTTAGAAACCTTCTATTCCTAAGTGTAGAAAACAAAGAAAATTTAGATATTGAAAGAAAGGGCTTGGACAGAAGAGTTCAAGAACAGAAAACTTGCTTGTGTCAAGCTTCATTTACATACTGTTACTGCATGCAACTAGAACTACTCCACATTTCTCTATCAGACTGCATGTATACCCAGGTTGTTGAGCTCATGGGGAGCAACTCTCACAAGTTCTTCTAAGTTCCCTTTCCTCTTTCTTCTTCTCCTTCCCCCTCCCGTTTCCCAAATACCACAGGAAGTGTCCACCAGAAGACAAAGTGTTCCCTAAACTTTTGACAGTTATAAAGCACTAGAAAGAGTGCCTGTTGTAGCAGAGCATTTTAATCCATCACTAGCCTCCCCCCCCCAAGTTTACTTACTCATTTAAGTATTTAATACATTTCTTTTCCAGTAACAATTAGTGTCAATTACTCCCACTTTTCTAATGGTTTTCTCTATTGTCTTAGTTTACATCTGGATGGTCTTGTATATCAGAGGATGCTGTAAAGAGACTTTCACTACCAAGTCAGCATTCCCTTTAAAGAACACCCTGATGCATGAACCCTGGTGAGCCAATAGAAACAGAGAAATTCACTCCATCCACAGCAACAAGGTTGAAGTCATTTAGAAAATTGTGAAAACAGGAAATTCAGTGATTTACCTACTTTTGAAAACAATCCTGTGATTTTAGTTGTGTGGAGCAAGTAAAGCATGCCTCTTTATAGTTTGCTGGCAAGTGGACGATATTTAAAACTTCACCTGCATTGGTTTTTATGCTTGTGTAACTACTATAAACAAGAGTGCTTAATTTTGCGTGTAAGTCAGAGCAAAAGACTGGAGTGAACCAAGCCATGCCATCAAGTCAAATTCTTTCCATTAGTGATGATCCCTTCAGCATAAAACCATCTAAAAACCAAAAAAAGGACAAAACCCTCGTTTTTTGTGTTCAGTTTTTTTCTTTTTCAGAAAATTACCACAGTCCGTAAACTTTTTGTGTAAAAAAAAAAAATTCTGAAAAGTTTCTCCATCTTGGTTATGAATAGACAAGGTGAAAACATGAATTCTAGCAAAGACAGAAGGACAACACAAGCATTACTCAGCAAACACTAATGTATTACTTCATGTATTTGATGATTATATTTTTTTTGCCAGCTCTATTGATACAGCCATGGTACACAGGCACCTACAGCAGCTGCCCCAGACTTTACTTTCCTTAGATAATTATTTCCAACAGAAAGACACGGGATCTGCATTATCAAGACTTCACCCATGGCTGAAAGGAATGACTTAGGCCCGCATGCCCCTTGATTCAGCCACTTAGGATTTACCAAAGGCCCTGAATTTTAACAGAGCTCACCCATGTCTTGTACCCAAACACCTTCTGAAAGCACCTACATTCCAGACAGTACCAAAAGCCAGCTACCATGAATCCCCTTCATCTTCTCAGGTTGTACTCTCTCAGGAGCTGTGGCTCATCGTAAGCCAGCTATGGTCAGTATAGCTATACTCCTGCCAGACTGTCAGGCAGGAACATTATGACACATTTCATTACCAGATGTCTGAAGACGGTGTAACATCAAGCAAGAGGGCAGGAACAACTCACTATATGTGACAGTGTGCTTAAGTTTATATCAGAGATCATTTTTTAACTGATCAGTCAGCATCAACTGGGACAGAATGATTTGATCCACTGGTTCACACTAGATGCAGAAAACTATTCGGCTTTGTGGACTGTTTCTCTCTTTGCTATTTGGCATAGCAAACAAACAAGTAACTAGAAACTCCAAATGTGAAGAGTTACCGGGGTTCTCAGTGTAATGAAAGAAAATAATTACTTCAAAACAGCAGCACTATCAAAAAGCACCAGAGCAGTAGGTTTCCACTCCCTCATTTTCACACTAGGTGTCCATTTTTTACACACAAAAAACCGGGACATTATGAGAACAGCTCCCTAGACATGCATGTAAGTCTACCTGCAACAATCTTAAAACAAACGTGCATGTTCACAGAATGCAACGAGTAACCTTATTTATAACACGGAGTAGCAGAAGCTTTGGAAAGAAACTGGCCTTAAATGCAATCAACAGTTGGGATTTTTAAAAAAAAAAATAAATGTGGATGGATGATACAACAGCTTTCTATATTACCTTTTGCTCTTTCCCTCCCTCCCACTTTTTCTCATTTTAAAAGCTGTCAATTTAATGAACCAAAATGAAGTAAATGGTAGCAGACACGGAAATTTGAGCTGCAATGGCATGCTCAAGAGAGGCTTGATTGCTGGCAAACAAAGATCTGTCCACTCAACATCTGGCTCATTTTGATCCTTCAAGTTTAGGTGCCAAATGACTATGTCATTTGGATCCAAGAGACAGAAGCATGAGGGAGATCTGATATAATCATCCCAAATGCTCTGGGTCTTGCCCTGTGCTTAAAGCAGTCTTTTTAAGACCAGCGGGAGTGAAAGAAGCTGTGCTGCTCCTGGGAAAACCTGACTTCATAAGAAGTTCCACGAGCTGAAAATTGGAACAATTAGTGGTATACTGGGAGGTAGAAGAAAATGTGTATGCGTGGTACATTCACAAGCGTGTTATAAATTTCTATAAAGTCACTTAACAGTGCTGACCACTCTTAGCCCTATACTTTAATGCATGTAACTTCCAGCTTTAAGCCTGTAAAAATAAGTCTGTCTACTTACAGAGTTATTTTAAAGTCCTTTTGATTAAGTGTTCTCAAAAAAGTTTAGGTTTAGAAACCATATTCTCCCCTACCCGTATCTTTTTCTTTAATAATTTTTACCCAAAGCAAAATGCCTGAAAAAGGTCATTGCTGTTACTGAACATGCATATTTATATGATTTGAAGAATGTCCTGGAGTAGACTTATACTTACTTTTGCTGAAAAGTGGGCCCCCTATTTTATGCTGTGTATTACGCCAGGCCAATATCGAATTCCTTCTGAAGGACATTCCAAACAAAGATGGAAATAATAGCACACACAGAAACTGCAACAACAAATCTCAGGCTTTTGGAGGAGGCTTTTTGGATAAATTAACACACACACGCATCAAGTCTGTTGTTCCAGTAGGAAAGTATCACAGTGAGTGTTTCTTGCACCAGACAATCTAACCCAAGCTACCAGAAAACAGCTGGATACTTTCGGTCAACTTAAAAGGGCTCTTCAGCAGCACCAAACAGCAACAAGAAGCACAGGAGATGCCAGCCTGCTGTGGCATAGCCACACGTCAATACCCAAGTGACTCAACACAGAGCCTGCAGGCATCAATACTGGAGATTTCAGTCTCCCATACTGCTAGGCTCCCGCATAGATGGGTACCAAAGTTGCTAGGAACGCCTGCAAACTCGAGGCCGCAAGAGCAACTGTGGAGTCACAGAGTGGGAGCCCCTCTCCCAGCCATGGCACAGCTGGCAGCTGTCTCAGGCTGCACATTTGCAGCCAGTCCCCAGTCACCTGGGAGCCTTGGCTCTGACACAGGACTTCAAAATCTCTCCTGATAACACAGCTCTTTTGTTGCCTGTGCACGGCTCACTTATTTGCCCTGCCTTCTCAAGTGCAGATTGACTGTGCTGGATGGATCAGTTAGGTTGTTGAGATGTACATTATAAGGCTGATAATAGAACAAGCTCGCTTTCCAATAACCTACTTTGCAAAACCATGCTTTCCGTTACATTTTTTGAAGTGCCCATAACTTCAGTCATATGCTTGCTGGACAACTCAAATGCTCTATTTCAAAAGAACCTGACATTTTTGTAATAGGGTTATTAGGCAGTAAAAAAAAAAAAAATTGTAAACGCATTTTGTTGTCAGTTGACTTTACAGACTCCAAAATCATTATAAGAACTTCTTAGAAACTCACTTTAAAAAGGTCGGAATAGAAGACATAACTGATATTGGCATCTTCAGATGTACAATTCAGTCCTATTTACATTTCTTAAATTCCTTTTTGAGCAATGAGTGATTTTTAGAGAAGGCAATTCCAAACATGAAGTCACCTATTCATACAAATAAAAAAAGGCAATAAGCATGGAGATAAGGTTGGTGCTCAAGAATTACTGAATTAGACTTGTTCTAAAGGCTAGGCTTAACTTTGCTTAGTTATAATTTCTCCCTTTGAAAATGTTCTAGAAAAATTGTCAGCAACAGAAATCTTTATTTTCTCAATAAACAGCTTAATTACAGCAATAACTATAAAAATAGTCAGGCTATTTAATATTTTACAGTGCCCACAGGAATTACAGACAAAATAAAACATGGTTTCTCTATGGTCCAATGGTACAAAAAGTAATTTGTGATTTGTTGTTTTAAGTCTTGCAGAAGACAACATGATCAGCTAGTTTAATGAAAATTCTTATTAACTTCTGAGTTGTAAGAGATAAATTTGGGGAAGGTATTTGTTTATGCCAGAGAACAGGGGAAAAAATACAACTCTATTTCAGTTCTAAATATTATAAATTAGTATCTTGAGATCCATTGTCTTGCAGTAGTGAAATTAAACTCAGGTAAGCACTCAAACCATCATTCACTAGTAAGTCGTTCTCAGTCTGTTTCATTGACAATTGAGTGTTTTGTATGGAGGAGAACAATTTTATGAGAACTATGAAGACATCTCACTAGCTCAATGGTCACAGTACTGCAAAATGAGGGTCTCCAATTCTGATTCACTTTAGCCTGACAGTTCAGAGATTTTTTGAACCGAAAAGAAGTCAGAAGTGTTGGGTCCAGCCCAACACCTATGGAACAAGTATCCATGAGGCTCATTCCAAACCCAAAACCACCACTGACTAATCTCTAATTAAAGAAAATAAGAAAGAAAAAAAAAAAAGAAAAACCCAACCACAAAACTTATGACCATGTGCATGAAAACAAAAGCCTTAAAACAGTGACTTCAAGCAGAATGACAGATCAAAGACATTGCTATTTCAAGGATCCTGGAAACTGGCACAAAATCTACTGAGGGGACATAGGCACGTAGTCTGAGGAAGAGGTTACCTCATGGAAGTCCAAAGAGGGAGAGTGAAATACAGGTTGCAAAACTTCAGCCAGAGTTCAAAGGCAATCCTGATTGTAACTTTGACAGACAGTTTATCATTTTCTTCCTCAGTCTCAGCCAGGCACCTCAGAAGTTGCTCACTATGATACCGTGCTGAAATTCCAAATTCAGTCCACACTTAGAGGAACAGCAAAAAAGCTCACCAAGCTACAGAATGGGAGTAGAAGTCAGACCAAGCACCAAAGAACAGGGAAAGTTTCTTCTTGGTCCACTCAGGTGATCGGCAAAACACCTGAAGCACAGAATCAAATCACCACAGCTCAGAAAACTACGACACACAAAACTTCCTTCAAGATCAATTTGGTGGCTCACTGGGGATATTCCTATGGCACTACTGCAGTTTTAAACCTAAAATGACCCAAATTCTGTTCCATAATCCTTTATACTAAACCCTGCCATATTTCAATTAGTCTGGGTTCCTTACTTCCACTGCAATATGAGGAATGGTAGCTTCGAATTTCATTTGCTGGCTAGTGAGCAGCCACCTTCTAGTTTCTGGTTTAAACGTTATGCACTCCTGCAAGCATCTTCTTACATAAACCAATCTTATATCCTCTCAAGGAACGTTTTGGTCTGCTAAACAGTAGACTACCCTACCCCTTCTCAGAAGATAATGCAAATTCCCTAACTGGCCTTTCCCTGTACTACTTTTAATTCATTTCTGATAAAGACAACTAACTATACCAAATAGAAGCAATATAGAAGGCAATGGTAAGACTGGTAGATGAAAGTTTTCAATCCTTTGACCTGAACCAAAGTACTTTTTGGTTTTGTTTTTTAATTCAACATTGGCTTTTACTATCCAACTGTTACACTGTACCCAGAGCCTTGATATGAAATTTTTTTTTCAGTCACTACTTACTCATCATGGTGATGAATTTATTCATCACCGGTAGCACAGAGAAGATAAACCCTGTCCTTAAACTCTTGCTTCCAGATTACAGATTTATTTATTTTTTTTAAACAATCCCTTGTTTAACCATCTATAGTATTTGAAAAAAAAAAAAGTGTTATGACTATGTCACCAGGCATTGACTTTTCACCTGATAGATACAGAAATATTTATATATCATTAGTTTGTATCTCATCCTACATGCAAATACATGGAAGCTCTTTGCTTCAGAAAAACACTCTTTAGGCACAATAACGGATGCACTGGTGCCCAAGTTTTGCAGGCAAGTGGATTTACATCTCTGCTACACTCCGATCCCACTAGAGATAAAACCTTTTAAAGAAAAAGGTTATATTTTTTTCTGAGTATACTTTGGACAAGTTTTGAGCAAAAGCATTATCTCCAAACATCTAAGCTTGCACATTCATATTTAAGTATTGAGGATACATGCACAAGCTGTGTATATTCTTAAGATAAATTCCTGTGATAACTTAAGTCAACAAAAGCTCCACCTTACAACTTTACATGTATGGACTATTACAATTCTTGCTTCTGAAGCCTTCAAAAATTAGCTTTTCAGCTTTGGTATTGGAAAAGTGGAGTTTAGGTACCCAAGTGAGAATGCAAGCTATGTAAATAATTTGACCCCAAAATTGTTTATATTTCCTACTTGTTGCTGTTATAAATACTCTCCCCATATTAAAATCGGTCTTAAACAAAGAAGAATACAGAATATTTCAAATAAATTCAGAGTACAGTTTTTTTCATTCCTAGTCCTCCAGCTTCCAGATGTAATACTAAGGTAAATTTGGCTATACAGAAATATACATATAAAATTAATAAAGATGTGCACGAGTACTTTTTTCTGGGGGAAAGGAGGGGGTGAGAGTGTTACAGGAAAGCAGGGGAATGGAACAAGCAGGGAAAAAATCCAAAATATACAATTTACGATCAAGGTAGCAAGTGACAGCACCAAAAGCTGAAAACTAGTTTCAAACCAGATTTCAGGGTGTTATTTACATGCTGGCTAAAACTGCATTTGGCACCCATATTTTAATACTTGGTCATTTTTAAAACCTTTTCATTTCAACTTCATAAATGAGCTGCTTTTTCCTTGGCAATAAAACCATATTTTTTCAAGCTAGGTCACTTGGCAAAGCACCTGAATCACTGTCACAGTTCCTGATTTTTTTATTCTTAGTTAAGTCATACCATTTCCTAGTTATTTAGAAAACTCTAGGTTTTGAAGTGGTGAAAATGAAGTTATTTCTTTATCAAGACACTGACTTGACATCTAAGTCAAACCTCAACCCTCAGAAGAATTTGGGATAAAAAAAAGAAAAAGGCAAACAATGGCTTTATGGAATCACACTTTATACCTGAACAACTTTTCAGCTAAGGGCACCAACTCTTCGAAGGCCAAAATGGTAACTTGCCAGTCACAGCTAGATAGGTGAACTGGGCCTGTCTTTTGAATACAATTGTTTATTTTAAGTTACACAGAAGAGTAACATTATTTGACTTCCCACACCAAACACTATTCTTCATTTCCAAGTACCACCTCCTCCACACAAGACAACTTCAAGATTGGCAGAATGATTTACTGACAGCTTATGGCTTAACTCAGCACTCCCTAATCAACCTTCTGCCATGTTTATGGATTCAGAGATCTCAGCCTCTCAGCTCTGGCCCAGCTCACAAAACATCTTGTGATCTCTGAAGTACTGTTAAACAACCCTCCGGATTTGGTACCTCCAAACTAGATTCTCTTAGGTCAGAAATGAAGTTGAATGCACTCACGAAATATAAAGGCACAACTTCGAAAGCCAGTATGGATGACTCTGGGCCTAGCACAGTCCCTTGTGAATCCAAATGTGGCCAATAGCAAGTAATAAATAATTGCAGCACAGAAATACTTTTTATAGAATTATAGGATTTTAAAATAATGGTATTAGATTTAAAAACAAACAAACCAAACAACACCAAGACTCACTGCCAGACTGATCAGCTGCCACAAACATAACTTCATTCAGTCTCTTGAACAATCTAGAAAGCAAGTTACATCAATATCAAGAAATTCCAAGGCACAGCTAACAGATCTTAGCCACACTCCTCCTTTGCTCTGTACCGAACCTTTTGTAGAGCAGTTCACTAGAGGGTCATCCACATTTTCACTGGCAATTCTTTAAAAGACAGGAAAAAAACAGCTGCTGCTACCTTGGCAATAACCGATTGTTTTGGGGGACTTAACCACAATGGGGAGAAAATCAAGAACATTTTCATCCTGTGCACTGTGTCCAAATGTCCTAAACATTTCTAATATGTACAGCTGCCCTTCAAAGACTGAAATCTTTAGCTGAGTTCATTATTGGAAAATACTCCCGTAGTATGGAGCACTCCTACAGATGTTGTAGTCTAGGTTGAAATAAGGCAAACAAACTAAACGAAAATCTGAGCATGCCATATCTGGTCCTAAGCCATATCCTACCTCTTATTGTTCATTCCTGCTCCTTTTGGAATAAAGTAGACTCCAAAAAACTTGAAAACTCCCAGCCACTCCAACAGACAGATTAGCCTAGTAGTCATGGTTGTAGGCTGCTCCTCCATTGGGAGTCCCATTTCTCACATATTTGCCCTAAAGAGACACAGTTATCTTTGAAGTCCAAATCTGCATGCATTCCCCCAACTACAGCTCCATAGGAATGCCTTGTCCAGGCCTCTAATAAATTGCTCCTGCTGTTTATATGTATATACTGTGTATGTATATACTTCATCCACCTGTCCATTTACTACCACTTTGGTCACACAGTACAGAAATAAAGTCCACTTCCCAGACTTCATTCTGCAACTAACTGGTGGACACAACTTTTTTTTTTTAACAATTAGACCTAGGGTGCCTACTTATAATAGCTCTGCAGACCTAAAACAAACCAAAGCCACAGTAAACCAATGGCTAAAAATTTTTCATTGTAATACGTAAGTCTACCAAAGAGTTAGTAAACTTAGTATAAGCCAAACAGAGCTTATGTGGGGACAAACATAGAATTGCACTTTCCAGAATATGAAGTCCGAGAGAGACCGCCTTATGTGACAGCCCAATTTTCTCCTCGTCATCACTGATATAGCACTGTGCTCATGGAGAAAATGGTGAAAGGGAGGGGAAGCACATTTTTTGTATAATAGATCAAACTGAGATCAAGCTTTTCCTCTCTGTGACTGCAATAATTCCTTGGCACTCTTCAGGAAGAAAAAAAAAAAAAAGAGAAATCAGTAATAAAATGCCTCCTTGAGAAGAAACATACCTCTTCCTGAACCTGATAACAAAAAGTGTCAGCTTATCCACAGTCCCTGTTATGTTTTTCAGAGCAGTCATCCTTCTCCAAGTTCTCGATCTCAAATAAAGTATCCTATCTTAGGGTTTTCTGCCTGCCCCTTCCCTTTTTCGCCATACAGTGGCATGTATAAGCTTACAGGCAAAAGGGCTTAAAAGAAAGACTGGGCTTGGGAAAGCCAAGTTGCTGTCTCAGTTCTTCTTCTTTATTGCTTAATCCCAGGCAAATTTTTGTCCTTGACCAAAGTTTTTGACCTGTAAAATATAGATAGCTTTCATGATCTGCAAGAAATCTGATATCTGTCATTATAAGTAAAATTTATTAAACCTGGCTTTGTTGAAATCTTCAGGACAGGGTCTGCACTGAGTGAGGTCTCTCACTTCTGCACCTGGCAAGATTATGGAGCAGATCCTCCTGGAAAATCTGCTGAGGCACACAGAAAACAAGGAGGTGATTGCCAGCAGCCGGCATGGCTTCACCAAGGGCAAGTCATGCCCAACAAATTTGGTGGCCTTCTACAAAGGGGTTACAGCAGGAGTGGACAAAGGAAAAGCAACCGATGTCATCTACCTGGACTTGTGCAAGGCATTTGACACTGTCCCACATGATATCCTGGTCTCTAAATTGGAGAGGCATGGATTCGACAGGTGGACCACTCAGTGGATAAAGGACTGGCTGGATGGTCCCACTCAGAGTTGTGGTCAACAGCTCGATGTCCAAGTGGAGACCAGTGATGAGTGGCATTCCTCAGGGGTTGGTACTGGCACCCGTACTGTTCAACATCTTTGTTGTCGACATGGACAGTGGGATTGAGTGCACCCTCAGCAAGTTTGCCGATGATACCAAGCTGTTTGGCGAGGCAGACATGCTGGAGGGGAGGGATGCCATCCAGAGAGACCTGGACAGGCGGGCCCATGCCAACCTCATGAGGTTCAGCAAGGCCAAGTGCAAGGTCCTACATCTGGGTCGAGGCAATCCCAAGCACAAATACAACCTGGGTGTGCTGATTGATGAGAAGCTCAACATGAGCCAGCAGTGTGCGATCGCAGCCCAGAAGGCCAACCGTATCCTGGGCTGCATCAGAAGTGTGGCCAGCAGGTCAAGGGAGGTGATTCTGCCCCTCTACTCTGCTCTCGTGAGACCCCACCTGGAGTACTGCATCCAGCTCTGGAGCCCCCAACATAAGAAGGACATGGACTTGTTGGAGTGGGTCCAGAGGAGGGCCACAAAGATGATCCGAGGGCTGGAGCACCTCTCCGATGAGGAAAGGCTGGGAGAGTTGGGGCTGTTCAGCCTGGAGAAGAGAAGGCTCCGGGGAGACCTTATTGCAGCCTTCCAGTACCTAAAGGTGGCCTACAGGAGTTCTGGGGAAGGACTTTGTATGAGGGCATGTAGTGACAGGATGAGGGGGAATAGCTTTAAACTGGAAGACGATAGGTTTAGATTAAATATTAGGGAGAAATTTTTTACTGTGAGGGTGGTAAGGCACTGGAACAGGTTGCCCAGGGAAGTTGTGGATGCCCCATCCCTGGAGGTGTTCAAGGCCTGGCTGGACAGGGCTTTGAGCAACCTAGTCTAGTGGGAGGTGTCCCTGCCCATGGCAGGGGGGTTGGAACTCAATGACCTTCAAGGTCCCTTCCAACCTAAACCATTCTATGATTCTATGATGGGTGAAATTTCAGATATATTATAGCAGATGTACAGTTACATAAGAAGTTTCTCCCATGGATCAACTGCAATCAGCTGTTTTTTCTGCAAGTAACTTGATCACACTGATTTCATACATACAGTTTTAAACTAATGGTGACAAAGAAAAAATTAAGACACTATTAATTCAGATAATACCAAGTAGCAAATCAGTGGGAAGAAATTCAAATTACTGTGAAGAAAGACTGCAGACATCTGAACTATTCCCAGCATGGGTTACAGCTTGTTTGTCTTGTTTCTTTTCTTCTGCTAATGCGCACAACATGAGATGCTTTGTTTAACATTTTCCTAGTAACTAAAATCATTCTCCTACTTCCCATGAATTTCCTAAGGGAGACTCAGAGATGAATCAAACAGTGAAAAGTAGTACTACGGCACAATAAATTACCATCTGAGGCTACCTTTATATTACTCCCAGTACAACCGTTTATCACTTGATTTTCAGCTACATAAACTGCCTCTAGACATTTTCTTGTACAGAAAAATCTATGCTTCTTCTAACACTACAGTTTTTGTCCTTACATAAAATTTGTCCTTTTTTTCCTTCACTGCTTATCTTTAGTGGCTGCCAGCGTCAGTTTTGCAACACACCAGTCTCTCTCCATTCAGTTTGTCTTACGTAGTAAGTTTCTTAATTTACATATTTCTTTTTAAGTCTTTTAGCTCAGAAGCACATTCATGGTGATTTAGGAATCAAGTGAAACATGAATGTGCTACAAGACTACATTTCCAAACAAAAAAGGTAAAGCCCTTTTTTGTTTAAGGTGGATGGCCACAACTCAAACCCAGTGTCACTCAGATGCAGCACCAGATGTTTCAATATTAACACACAGCAGAAGCATGTTAGAATGAGCCCATGGCTCTCTTAGGTGAAGGCAAGTACCGCCCTCTGTACTGGTATAAAAACACAGGAAGCTTAAAAAGCAAGCTTCAACGTCCAGCAGCAGCAGTAATGAAGACGCTTCTGTCTGGTGAAGTTGCTTGCTCTGCCTTCCTCACTTTCTCCTGCAAAGCTGTGAGGCCACGCTACAAGGTAGCTCAGGACACTGATCTGTCTGAAAAAAAAATAAATTAACAAAAAAAACAAGCAAGCTTTTTCACAGCCAAATCAGCTCCCTGATTTTCTCTCACTGTATAACCACAATATTGTATCAGCATTGCTGATGAGAAAGACAACAGCCAGGAATCCATGTTTAAAAATTAATATTGTTCTTGCTAATGATATTACAGTTTTCATAAATGAAAGAACACTTTAGCATATTTAACACATTCCTACTCAGAGTGTTATTTACTATTGACATTCATTCCCTAAAATCGCATTTGAGAACAGCTTGGTTTGTTTACGTTCTTGTTTTCTTCACAACTCATCTGCCTAATTGCTATTTAACTGCAACATTCATGTCCGACATACAAGAAAAAAACAAAAGAAAAAGGAATAATGAATTGATTTTCATCAGGGAATTAAATCCACTTTTTTCCTGTAACAGGCCACAACATTAGTCATCCTTTTCCACTGGAAAAAAAAAATCATGTCTTCTATTGCTGTCTCTTACTGTGTCGGTCACAAGGGTTTTAGACACTTGTTTGATGAGATCAGCCTTGGGACCTTTTTTTAATGAAAGAGAAAAATGGAACTTGACAAGTGTCTTGACCAACAAGCTACAGTTTTTCCAAAGCCTAGGCTGTACTGCTCCTGGTGAAGTATTTCTTCATTGGCTAACAAGTCAGTCTTCACTTAGCCAGCAACAAGCTGAGAACAAACGTCAGAGAATATGTCTGATAGTGCTTAGAAAACAAAAACTGTCTGAATGTTTGATTTCAAGAATAAATCAAGAAAAGAGCAAAGGTTTAGATCTGTAGGTATTCTGGGTTTTGTTTCCATTCCAAAACAAACAAACAATCAGTTGTGCCACTACTCTAATGAACGCTTTTTATCAGAATTTGAGTATTTTCTGTCATCAGTTCTCTATCAAGATTCCTTATAAGTGATAAACAATGACCAGATGTATATACAGAGCGACAGAAGAAAGGATTGGTCTTAACATCCTGTTTGACAATAATAGGTGGAGCTTTGTTACTTGTCTGGAAGCTAGGATTGAAAACAAGAAAAAAATTCATAGGCAATTACTGATTTTTTTTGAATTATTTTTTTTTTTAATGACACAAAAGATTGTTCTGTATTTTTTATGTTCACTCACTATAGTAAGGCAGAGCTGAAAATTACTAGAGTGAGAGTTCCAACTAGCAATTATAAACAATTAGACAGAAAATTGCCATTTTCGTACTCTCCATGAAACCAGCTGCAATTCTCACTTCATGCTTGCTATAGCACCCCATTTATTAATACACACAAATATAAGCTACAACTTAAATTTTCACAGGGCAGTGTTCTTTCTTCCCTTGCGTTTATCTGAAAAATACTGAGGGCCTTCAGACACATTTGTTCATACTTAAGAGACATCTACCAACACAGCCTCATTGGGTATTCAGAAACAACAGTAATTAACTGCACTGTATTTGGAATAAGTGTCTGCTTCATGGGGTGGCGGTAAGACAGAAAACGGTGAATATTCTGAATAAACATAAGACTAGTAAAAATACATGCAAAATTAAAAGAAAATAATAATCTACTGTTTTGAATATGACCTTTGAAGGGTAAATGCCATCAAATCTATATAATTTTCCCTTCATTTACTTGGTTGAGGTAATTGGCTGAGTTGATCCAAACCTTGTTTTTGCTAAACTGTTGGAAAAGGGCTTCACCTCCAGTGGAGTGACATGCTTATTTATTCATAGGTACAGGTTTTCAGTATACAGGTCCTGTTAAGGTTACTTTGTACACATCCTCATCTTGGAAGAATAAAATCAAGACTGCACATGACACAAACCAGTAACTTATAGTATTTATGCATTATGGGTTTCAAACTTTGAAGATTTTGCTTTACTCAACTAATCTACCCCCTCCTTAGTTGAGCTCTTCCCAAAGGCTGCCAGACCACTGCACGGTTCCTACAGCATCGGCCCTATGCTATCAAGCTTCTACATACAGGTGAGAGGGAAGAGGAGAGGGTTGTTAATTCCTTGGCTGAAGTGTTACAATGCAATTGCTGCTGATTTAGGATTCACAATTATCTGAAGACTTCCCAAAGCACTCCACCAGCAGAAAATCAAAGCTGAAGGCTATCTCTTCAGAGACATGGCGGCTAAAAGAAGTTTTTAGTGTGACTAGTTACAAGAAGCAGATTTTTTTTTAACCCCATCTATACAGTTTTTTGCTTTACTTTGCTTTTACTTTGAGCATATCAAATTCACCAAATACCAAAGTACTGTATTGCACAGAAAAATTTTACAATATCCAGTGTTCTTTACAGACTCTACTTATATATGGCTTCCAGGGAATTATTTTTTTTTTTTTAAACACAATCTTCATTCTCTATTATCAAACAATCCCACAGTCAGCTTTGTTAGATTGTGATCAGTCTTCTACCCACTGATCTACTGTGTAGCTCACCCCTAGGCTAATAAAATCAGCTCTTGTGGCTCGTCTTATTGTAACACACAAACAGACTTAAGCAATTGTCACAGCATGTTAATAAAAACCTCCTTAAACCCAGATTAATAGCACCACAAGGCTTCTTCCTTGCCACAAGCTATATGAAACAAGAAAATATGGGAAAGCCATGGCTTAATGATAAAGTTGGACTGTAGGGAATGCAGTAAAAGGTATTCCAATAAAAGACATCCCAACTACACCATGTTCACCATGAACTCATTGCAGTAATGGAGACTAAAGATTACTGATGTCATATTTACTGAGATTGAGATTAGATATTGTGTTTCTTCCCATAACTGACAAAAGAGGCAATAACACATATATAAATTTAATTTGTTTGCTATGGCTAATTTGACAAGAATTAATTGTATACTCAAGCCCAGTCAGACCAGATCTGTAGTGCTAGGTGGTCCATTACTACTTGAGCCTAAGAAATACAGATAGTACAACCAGGATACAGAGTTTCCATCAAAAATAAATAATAAAAAAGGTTGGTTTTTTTTCTGCTGTTGCTTTCCGTTGCATTTCAACTTCTTTTTCACATATATTCTGAATCACATAGTTTGAAGTTTAGCACAGCACTGTTGCGGCTATCTTCCTGCCATCACTCACCTTGGTTCAAGTATAAGCCTTTACATTTACCCTAGACAATGAGACAAACTCCTTTGAGCCAAATAACAGCCCCAAGACAAGGGGCAAAAGCAGCTTTGGTCACACATGACTTCAAATTGCGCACCTTTACGATGCAGTTTGAAGTACCAGCTTCAAAAGGCTGCTGCCTTTGAACAGATCTAGCTGTAGGCACTTCAAGATTAATAGACTGGTTTAATTGTCTGCTCCTTAGCAACTGTGTTGTTTCTACAAAGTCAATCATTGTAATGTGCTACTCCAAGGCTCTGGCAGGCTGGCTCACTCCAACGCCACGTGATTGCTGCAGTCCTACAAGTTGCAGCTTGGTGAGGAGCTTCCCTTTCCAAGAGGGCTCTGTTTTGGTTTTTGACACAGGCAGGATCTCATGCGAGGTATGATCACAATTTACAGACCAACCAAACTGCCTGGGATTAAAAAAAAAAGCACATGGTGAAGCAGAGTTTTTCAGTGAGAAACATCAGTGGGGCTTGAAATGAAACACTCCAATGCCTTTTTTATTTTATTTCTTCTTCTTTCGGGTTTGCACTTCAGATAGTCAAATGCAGTTTCCTTGACAAGTTTTCCTTCACTAGCATAGAATAATCCCTTCAGTAACTGTCCTAAGTCATATGCTGCCTTAAAGTTGATTACTTATATTCAAGTAGTAAAATCCCAGGATTAATATCTGTAGGAAAATAAGAAGAGGTGTCCTTCGACCAGAGAAAAGGAGGAACAGAACCGTAAGGTAAACTATTCTGCTTAATAGTCAGAAAGGGCTTTGGTTTCTTAAGAGCAAGCACACACTTCCTTCAGCTTCCACCTTTGTAGCTCCACACTTTAAAATGTGAAAGCTGACCCATTTGCAACAGCCCATTAATTACCACTGTTCAAGGAGCCCCACTCCAGCAACACTCATTAAAGAGAGGCTCCTAGAGGTCTATTATCCCACATCCTCCGTTCCCAAAAATGTTTGGACTGGCATCAGAGCCGACACAGGAAGACCCAGCCCTGCTGGCTCATTGCTTTTGCTTTCTTTTTAACCCAAACAAGTTTTACGGCACAACCACAGAGAGTAGCAGGGACTGAAGCAAATCATCTGGAGGAGGACAGACAGAAGATAGAAATATCGGTGCTGTCAGATTTGACACGCTGGTGCTGCACATTCTGGAAATCACACCCTTTCAAGAAAAGAAAGCATGCCACCTCCCAGATGAAGTAATTTTGAAAATATGTACAAACTAATGCACTATTTGTATAGTACAGTATTTGTATTACAAGCTAAGCCAACAAGCTAGGAAGGAAATCCTCACACAAAAAAAGTGAAACAAAAGAGCTTTTATTCATAACTGCACTCATCATGCAGATTGCTTAAATTTATTCTTGAATTCCTGTGCTGCCGGCAGATGTAAAGGAGAAGACATTTTGCATTATTTTCATGTCAATTGTACCTAAACTCTAATGGCATGCTTAGTACAGTGGTTTTCCTCCACACCTCTAACACAAACTTCCAGTTGTTTTCATTAAGGCAAGACAGAATCAATACAGTAGCAGACACATTACGTAGCAAATTACCTGATGATTTTACAAGTGAAAAATACTGAACTGGCTACTAGAACAGCTACGGGAGGGGGGGGGGGGGGGGGGGGGGATAAAATTAAGTAGCCTGCTTGCACTTCCAATTTCCTGTATAGATCTAATCAGGGTTAGATAAATTCATGACCAAAAAAAAGCATTCTCGTAGAATTAACAATATTTTTTTTGAGTGTATTAACAGCTAGCTAGCACATCCTAGGCAGCCACTTAAGCAGGAAATTCTTCTCTAAATGCAGTATAAACACTATTCTTGTTCTCCACATAGGATTTTCTATGGCTGTGAAAATAACTAAGCAAGAAGTCTTGCAACACCTATAAATGCTTATGAAAATAAATGAAGAACTGGATTTACCAGCACTAAAATAGACATAAAGGCCTTTTGGTTAGCTGTACTTGGAAAATATTTAGTGTTACTGCACCTGGCACTGACTGGCCAAAAAAATGGCAGTTTGCAAAGAGGAGATTTTATAGGGAAGCACCAGTATCCCATTACAATAAACTACAGAGCACTGTATTTGGTAACAACTTTTTACATATGTAGTTTACTCCTTTAGATTACCAGAGGCGATGTGAAAACTAGTATGTCAGTCATCTTGAACTATGTCAGACAAGACTGGCAAGCTGAATAGAGGCTTTAATTTAATTAGTGTACCAGCACCTGACCAAACAAAGGTGTGTTCAAGATGAATCAACTTCATGTATAAACAAGATGCTTTTCCCAATTTTAAAATGGGTAAAGCTGGCATTTAAATATACCAAACCACCAAATAAAAAGGTCTGGGAAAGCAACCTGAAAGATTTCCGTCAAACCTTCAAAGAGGATGAAGGTTAGGCCTTGTCTAGTTCTGTTCTTATGTGGCAGTCATTGGGAAGATTTCAGGGTCTTTCCATAGGAATGCGATTTTTTTTTTTTTTTTTTTTAATTTCAGTGCTGAATGTTATTCAAGAAAGTAGTAAGAAATGGTTCTTCTCACAGTATCAGCAGCTCAGAGACACTCTGGTGCCATTAGAAATTCATTAGCTATCTCTGCACAACCAGGAGCGTTTCTAACCACCAGAAGGAAACAATTCTCAATGTGTAAACACAAATCTACAATTTAATTCCGCATTATTTCTTAAAGAAAGGTAAGGAGGTTGAAGTTAGTGAAGGCAGATACAACAAAATGGGTCAAGAAAAAATTCTGTATAAGAATAGAGCGAAGAGTGAGCAATACTGGATCTTCCTTTGACAGTTGGACTTGATGATCTTCAAGGTCTTTTCCAACCTAAATGATTCTATGATTCCTGCACTCCAAAAGCTTGAGGCTAAAGTTTTTTTTCAACAACTGAAGTGTTTGTGTTGAATTGCTATACACAATTCAGTTTTAACAGATAATGTGTATACCTTAATATTTAATTAATCTAATACAACATTGTTGCCTAAAAGAACACCCATTATGAAACTATAAAGACTTCTAGTGTCTTTTCTTTATCAGGTAACGTTGGACCTTACATATAAGGGAAAGTAAGAAGAATGGTGGGAGAAAGATGTGTCTACTTACAGCTTTAATAAGGACTTAAAAAAAATTATACCTCACATTGTCTTCACTTGATCTTAAATATTTAGCAGATTTAACTTCCTTCTAATTTATCTGGATGCAATTACTGGAACAATATTGGAAACACCAGAGAGACGATCAAAATAGACATTCACATTTACTCCTCTGTAACCATAGCTCTTTCCTTGATGAGCTTCCTTAAAACGAAAGCCGTCTCAAATGCACAATCATTTCTATCTCACTGTAGAAAGGTGTATTTTAAAATATGTCCTTTCCCTCTGCAATACAAATATATTTCAAAGGAAGAAAAGAAAAACAAAGAAATAAATCCTAATTCTCTGCCTTATCCCAAGGAATCAAGCAGAACCACCACCCCCCACAAAAAAAAAAACCCAAACACAAAACAACAAAACACCACACACCTTCACTTTTGAAAGAAACACAAGTCTAAACAGCAAATCAGAGACTAAAAAATATGTTTTAAAGTGCCTTCCATGACAAGACCAAATCAGGCTTTGGTTTGGGCACATTACTTATAATAGTAACAGGATGACATCTGGAAATACATGTTGATTTCTAAACTAAGTATACATTGGAAATCTGCACCAAAGCCAATCAGAATAAAGTCAACCCTGACTTAATAAAATATCCCACACTATGGAAGAGAAGGAAGCTTTCTCTTTCAATACCATTCTGCTTGGCCATACAGATTGGAGCTTATATTTTCTGGATTTCCAGTGACTTTTTTTTAAATGTAATCATTTACTAAAGTGCAAAGTTGATACAAAAAAACACAAATCAACCTCTGCATTCTTTTAAAACAGGTGCACATGAAAATGTGATTCAACAAAATATTGGGCCATAAATCTCCTCTTAACCAAATAAAATCTATGGCATCTGTTTAGTCTAATTTAGTCTTTCCTTAAATGGGAGTTGGAAGAGAAACAGGTTCATCTTTTTATGTAATTATTCTGTTGACCTGCAAGTTTGAAGCTAATTGTGCAAAGTGTTGCAGTAATTACTTAGGATTAACAGAGGTTTCAATCAGTCTGAAATACATTACGAAATAAATACTTGAATTGGCTTTAAAAGTCACTGTAATTTTATTGCCTTACAGCAGGCTACCAGTTTAAAGCTCTTAAGTAACCTGCAGAGATGGTTGCATTTCATCAAACAGAAATTTAAATTTTAAATTGTTATTTAAAATGACATTTTCACATCAAACAAAACTTAAGTAAACAAGCTTCAAAAGGATGAAGGAGCCTGGTTGACAGAGTCCCTTGGGAGGCAGTCCTCCAGGGCAAAGGAGTCCAGGAAGCCTGGATGTTTTTCAAGAGGGAAGTCTTAAAGGCAAAGGAGCAGGCTGTCCTCGTGTGCCGAGAGACAAGCCATCAGGGAAAGACCAGGCCACTTTGCATCATTTATGAGCAGTCCTGGCTAACCAGGGAGGTCCCAGCTGACTGGAGGTTGGCAAACGTGACACCCATCCACAAGAAGGGCCAGAAGGAGGATCCAGGGAACTACAGGCCAGTCAGTCTGAACTCGGTGCCTGGGAAGGTGATGGAACAGATCATCCTCAGTGCCATTACACAGCACATCCAGGAGAACAGGGTGATCAGGCCCAGTCAGCAAGGGTTTGTGAAAGACAGGTCATGCCTGACAAACCTGATCTCCTTCTATGGTAAGGTGACCCACTTAGTGCATGAGGGAAAAAGCTGTGGATGTTATCTACCTGCATTTTAGGAGAGCTTTTGACACCGTTTCCCACAGCATTCTCCTGGAGAAACTGGCTGATCATGGCCTGGACAGGTGTACTCTTCGCTGGGTAAAAAAATGGCTAGGTGGCCATGCCCAGAGTGGTGGTGAATGGAGTTAAATCCAGCTGGCGTCTGGTCGCAAGTGGTGTTCCCCAGGGCTCAGTGCTGGGGCCGGTTCTCTTTAATATCTTTATCAGTGACCTGGACAAGGAGTCGAATGCACCCTCAGTAAGTTTGCAGATGACACTAAGCTAGGCGGGCGTGTTGATCTGCTTGAGGGTAGGAGGGGTCTACAGAGGGATCTGGACAGGCTGGACCGATGGGCTGAGGCCAATGGTATGAGTTTCAATAAGGCGAAGTGCCGGGTCCTGCACTTGGGTCACAACAACCCCATGCAGCGCTACAGGATTGGGGAAGAGTGGCTCGAAAGCTGCCCAGCAGAAAAAGACCTGGGGGTATTGGTGGAAAGGCGGCTGAATGAGCCAGGAGTATGCCCAAGTGGCCAAGGCGGCGAACAGCATCCTGGCCTGTATCAGGAATAGTGTGGTGAGCAGGACTAGGGAAGTGATCATCCCCCTATACTTGGCACTGGTGAGACCCCACCTCAAGTACTGTGTTCAGTTTTGGGCCCCTCACTACAAGAAGGACATTGAGGTATTGGAGCGTGTCCAGAGAAGGGCAATAAAGCTGGTGAGGGGTCTGGAGGACAAGTCTTACAAGGAATGACTGAGGGAACTGGGGTTGTTTAGCCTGGAGAAGAGGAGGCTGAGGGGAGACCTTATCACACTCTACAACTACCTGAAAGGAGGTTGTAGAGAGGTGGGGGCTGACCGCTTCTCCCTAGTGACAAGTGATAGGACGAGAGGAAATGGGTTCAAGTTATGCCAGGCGAGGTTTAGATTGGATATTAGGAAAACATTTTTCACTGAAAGTGTTATCAAACATTGGAATAGGCTGCCCAGGGAGGTGGTGGATTTGCCATCCCTGGAGGTGTTTAAAAAAAAAAAAAAAAAAGGGGGTAGACATGGTACTTGGGGACATGGTTTAGAAGTGGTTTTGTCAGGTTAGGTTAATGGTTGGACTTGATGATCTTACAGGTCCCTTCCAATCTCCATAATTCTATGATTCCATAAAGTGTGCAGAGGAGTTCTGCCACATTAGACAACTTTGAACCATAGCATGCATTTACAATTTATGCTTTTTTCTTATATTCCAGCCTGTTCCTCAGAAAGGCAGCAGTACAGCAGGGGTAGCGCAGAAACAAAAACCTGGCAGAACCTCCAGCATGAAACTGGCAACCAAAACAGGATGCAAAAATGCAAGAGCAGCCCTGAAACCACAGCAGCTTCCGAAGCACCACCAGTTGCCTGGTTGACTCGTGTCTTCTGAATGGAAAGATTCTCTTATTCCTATGCTACTTTTCTAATACCTATAAAACGAAAGTGTTGCACACACAGCATAAGCCACTGTGCTCACTGAGGGATTCCAGATGAGTTAAAGAAAAGATAATGGCTCGCAGTTCACGAGCGGTTTGTCTTGGCAGTTGTGTTAGGTGTCTTGGTTAAAGCTCACAACTTCAAGCACATAGTAGGCAGTAAAAGATCTGGCATAAGCTTAATATAAATAGTAACAGACTTAAATTTTAAAAGCCCAATGAAGTAGTGTCAGTAGTTCATAGACTAAAGGGGGAGAAAAAAAAAAATCAACCACCCCCACACACATAAACAAGTTCTTTGTGCCAAAGACAAACTTGTAGTGATTTCAAGAAAAATGCTTTAGAGAATTAGAAAAGAGGAGATAATTCAACACTAACCCTCAATTCCTTTGCAATTACAGGAGAACGCATTAGACCATTTTGCAGTCTCAAGATGAGCCTAAGCACAAAAACCAGGTTTTGATTTCACATGCCCAGTACTGCATGAAGAAATGATCCTGATATCAAAGTAAACGTAGTGTTTACATGAGCCAATAAAGCAGCAAACTTTCTAATACACATTAGAGTATCTTATCATCCAATATGAAGGGGATTTATATAACTGGACCCTGTTTACAGGCCAATTATTCAGTTGTATGGCCCAAGATATACATATAGTGGCACTACAAGTTTGCAATTACTTGGAAATCCTCCTGGCATCTAAAAGGAAGCAACAAGGGGACATATGGACATCCCCAGTCACTGCTGCTCACAGAGCACGTGTTTGTAGCACAGAAGTGACATGGTTGCATGAGCATCTTCCAAATCACTGGTTGCATTCAGTTATTGAAACATCCAGCAAGACATGGAGATAGAACTTAAATGTCAGTTATCTCCCAGAGCTGTTTATAACCACCACCCTGAAAAGAAAAGGCTTTGGTGATGCAACTACAGCACACAACAGCTGTGTCAGCACAACCAAGGAGACAACGAATCAGAATATCATGAGAGGGACTCCTAAATCAAAGGAAATCACCTACCCCTGACATTATAGTCTCATTCAGCTGTGGAAGATGAATTTTTATATGATCATTAATGATTTCAAAGCAATGAATTTCAGAGCATGACATTCAACCTCTTCCTTAGTTCCACTGCTCATCTAAAGGGGATACCAAATTGGTTTGGCCCTCAAAAGAGTAACTTTCACATTTCTACAAAGCTTAAACTTTCATAAAATGTCATGTTTTGCTAAGCTTGTCAAGCTCAAGATATGATACCCTTACTAGACCTTACCAAAATTATGAACAGGCCTGTTTATTAACTCAGTACCTTATCAATTCAGAAATGGAATCCCCAGTGTCAAAGACTTCTCTCCGTCTCAAAACTATGTGATACATTAAGAAGCATGGTACTGTAGGTAGACTATGGTCAAGCACATCATTTCCCTTATCTTGAGTCCTCTCCTCCATAAAAAGGAACAATTTTATCGTAAGCAAACCTAGAGATACCCATTAGAGCCTCAAGAACCCATTACGACATGTTTGCCATTGTCTTCAGGCATCACACACAAAACCAAATCCTTAAGACAGGAAAAATTCTGAAGTTCAGCCTTAGTCATTGCCTACCTGGCTGTATGCTGGACAGACTGAGGGAAATGGAGAATTGTCTGTTTTGCAATTCATTGTACATTTCTTCTATTCTCAGTTTGGATGTTGGGGGGAGAAAATCATCCCTCTTTTCAGCTTTTACTTAAAACAGGTTGGACTGCACAGAACTAACTTCAGAACAGGAGTCTGAGAAACATGTAAAATTTCTACAAGTGCCCAAAGTTCATGAGACCTCAAAGGACATAAGTTGTAATTCACTCTACACAAAGGAGGCAACAATGTGAAAACGCAAAGACATAATAGGAACATTCAAACCCTTAACTCAATCTCCCCCACACCAATTTTCAACAGAGAAGGAAAAAAAAAAATAATCAGGTGCTTACCACATATCTCAGATTATCAATTCACACAATTTAGTTTGAAAACATGAAGTCTCAGCATGCTGAAGAGAATGGGAACTGTGCCCTCCCAAAAGATAGCTAATATGAGTTCATATTCTTTCTGAGAAATGGAATCTGTCTGGTTTTATGACAGATGGACAGGACATTTTTGTCAAAGGATTCCTATATTATCCACGTACAAAACCACCAAGTCCATTATTGAGAAATGAGGAGCAAAGCGTTGATGTGAAGCCTGCAGCATTGGGTTCAAGGAGTCAGGAGCAACTTGCGGCAAAACTCTCAGGAAAGTTATTCCAACACACAGCTCTCTGCTGCCACAGCTGCTGCTGTCGCTGCATCCAATTTAGGTGTCTGCAAGTGCAGTAGAATCCACCAGAATTATTAACAGCTCACCTCCTATTTTGATATGAATGAAATGATAGGCAAGTTACTGAAAGAGCTCAACATGCTGGATATTGACACTATTTGCAGCAACCCAAGCTTTTACTCTTTAACAAAAGGGAGTGGGGGAAGAGGACAAGAGCAGCCAGTAATGCCAGCTCCAGATGGAAGTGATGGTCATTTCAAGGCTACCCATGTACACCCAAATTACTTACAACTCAGTCTGCAGTTCAAAACTCTCGTATCACAGATGATTATACAAGTAAGATGCCGGTCTCTACTACATCCACAGCCAACAGCAAAATCAGCTGTCCCCTGGTGTTTCAGTTTTTTCAAGAGGGCAGTTTACAGTTGGGTTACAATTAACATAGCTGAATCTGAATGAGAAACCAGTTGCAAATATTAAAAAAATAAAATAAAATACTTGGCCATTCTTGCAGGCAACATACTGATGAGATTCGAGACTGAGTTATTCAGTCATTAATTTCTGAAGGTCACAAGCACTTTAATAAGACTCAGTTTTCTTTCACTGGGCATTCAGATATCACTGCTATGTGCTTCCAGATCTGACCTTTTGCACCCAGAGGTGACAACGATACAGTTCTGCTGCAGAGCCTGGACAGACAGTGCAACTGTACCAGATGTGCGGTGGATAGTGATAACAGCAGGATCAGAATGGCCAACTTAGATTAAATTGGAGAAAGCCTACCACAAACTGAAATCATCCAGGCTTCAAAAGCCTGTAAGAGCACAGGGAGCTCCAGCTCAAGGGTGTCAGACAGACCCCTCTGCTCTTGCTCCAGCTCCTGGCTGGAAAGGATCTATTCAGTACTTGGGTTTTGCGAGATGAAGTAAGTTATCAAAGCTAGTGCCTGAATTGTGCAAGTTCTAACCATTTCTAATGGGTTGAGCATAGACACTAGGTACAAGTCAGACCGATGAATAGTCTGATTTGAGCAGACAAACATAAAAGAAATTAGACACAGGGTTTTTTGCTAGGGGCCCCTTTCTATGAGGACTAGCAATCCAGTTTCTCCCTTAGTGTGGCAGCATCAAGCTACATGGCCAACAGAGGGGAAGAGCATCTTAGGCAATTCTGTGGCATCACAGTACGTGGTGTTCACCAAGCACCAAGTTCCTTCTGTTCTCATTAAAAAAGTGAAACCACTTACAAGGTAGATATGTGGGTATATTCATTTATTTTAAAACTGCCACTGGCATTAAGAGGAAGGGACACCAAAATCGTGATTCCAGTTCCCCTTCTATCAGATACATTGCATGGTTCACTTCCAAGTCCACTATGTGGAAATTTGCAAAGACACTTCATTATTGATTCCAATGTTTTCAGTTAACATAAGGCCCATACAAGAATTTCTTTTATTTTTTAAACTGAGATTTCTCAGGCAACCTCCTGTTGAACGCTCCAAATCACAGAATGAGTGAATACTAGCTCAAGAAAACATGTTTGATCAACAGTCTTTTGCTGACACGCACATGGTAGTCTCTTTAACTATACTAAACAAATGGAAAAGAAATATATAGCTAGAAAAAAGGAAAGGGGTGCGGGAAACCAATATCCCTATAAAAGGCTAGAAGAAAATTTCAACCAGAAAAGTCATAAGATGCTGTGCCAACATATATGAAAGCATACACTACAGAAAAATATCATAACTACATGCTTAGTAAGGCTATGTGGTCATGCAATTTGAAAATTGTAAAAGCAACTGTTAGAAGATTAATGGTATATATTTCTTTTATGTTTTATATTGGGAAAACTTAAAGATAGAATTTGCTTCAAGAAATACAATCTCTTTCTAGGTTTTTGTATGCCAACACAGAAAGGGAAAAGAAACACATTCATTTAAGCAATAAAGTTTACTTCCTGTGTTTTTGACGACTGCTAGGCAGACAGAAATTGGGGAACAGTGGAAAAATATGGTGAGATTAAAATATATATATATTGCAGCAGTGCTGAGACACCACTGTTGGGATTGCAGTCTTATTGGGATCAGCAGTTAAATAGCTGTCTCAGAGAAAACAGTCTTGCTGTTGGAACTGGTATGTATAAAAGCATCCTATTGTCTTCCATCCTTGCCCTGGGAGAATTCCTTATAAGTGAGAGTGTAATACACTTTTAGCACAGAAAACAGACATGAGAATGCTGCCTTCTGTGATGTTACAGTCACAGCTGAGGCAGCTCCTGTCACAAGTGACTTCAGTCCTCCATCTGTAAACTGTTTACTTAAAAATTCTAAAGAATAGACATGGCAGAATTTATTAGAAATCTTGTCATCACTGAAACTCTGCCATTTCCACAGCGATCTGTAACTCCTTTACAATACCTAGCACCAGAGCAAGAAAGAAGATATCTACTGAAGATTTCCATTTCATGGGTTCTCCCCTGTTCCAGGCTACTCAACCCAATATGCACAGGCTGCAAAATCTTAGTATTTCACTTCTGTTATTTACCTTCCATTTCTGTTATCAGGATTGTACAGCAAACAGCTTCCTTACAATGATTTTTGTCTTCATTACTGCTACAAATCCATGTTTTGTTGAACATACACTAGGAATTGTCCCACCGTAAGCATAAAATACTGAAGCGGGATGTCTCTGTCAAAGATATCATTATCATCCCAAAAAGCCTAGAGTTTGCACAACACACAGTTTCAAGTTTTACATAAAACATTAGATGTAAAAGTATTAGATGTAAAAGAAAGCAGGGGGAGCAACACATGCAGATTTTGCATATTGCCAAGTCTAAATTTAACTAGGTATTTGTCCAAAGTGATGCGGATAAAGCATTCCTGCCCGGTCTTCTCCAAGAGCATCACACTTCCAGCAACTCCAGTCTTCCCTCAGTTTCCCGACACCCACCATGAGTGCACATGACGCAACCATGTATATCCATCCACATTCAAGAGGTAAAATGGGGGACATGAGGTTTCTACTATTTCATTCCTCCCACCAGATACTTATGTAAGCAAAAACTTGTGCCCCCTCAAAAAGTAAAGATCAAAGTAAGCTCCTCGGTCCAAGAGGTTTAAATTTGGGGAGCATTTGGATTTTGAACTCCTATCTTCACCTACCCATGAAGGTAGACCCCAGGCCTTGGAAAGAATATGTTTTTTAAATAAAAAAAACAAAACCAAACAAACAAAAAAAAAAACCTGGAGCTGGGGGATAGAAATAGAGGGGACAATCAGCACAATAAGAAATAAGAAGAGTTGGAATGAGGAAGCTACAAGAAATTTTTTTTCACTGACAAACACCTTGAAAACTTGGAAAAAAATGAACTAAGAAAGCGTGTGGAATGCTCAGCTTGGGAAGGAAAAGTGATGTTAGTTGTTCAACTGAACTATGTGTTTTCATCTTCTCAGATTACACCACAAGCATCTTGTAAATAGTAAATCAATGCAAGAGAAATTACAATTATCCTGGAAGATTACTACTGTATTCTTGGCTCTGTAGTTCACAGGAGGCGATTTCACACTCATTGTGTTTACACTGCACTTTTGACTGGACATATGACACCCTGGACTTTTTTTTTGTTATTCTCACTTGAATGGGTTATAACCCACGCAACACAGTATGCTTTAACAACAGTATCACAGAAATTACCTTACAGAATATTAGTGGAAGATTTATAGCAACTCTGGCAGAGTCTGAGATGTCTCTGAGCAGCTACTTGCTGAGCTGTGACTACGCGTCCCAGTCCATGCTCCCAGGTACCATACAGAAATAGGGCAGCGAGTCGGCAGCTACCGGCTTTTCTGTTCAACAGAGAAAGCATCCGAGGGCCTTACTTTCGTTATATTAAATCTGTAAAAGTTTACGATGTGTAATGTTTTACCTCACAAGTAGCTACATTCGCTTTGATAAAGCAAATTTAAGATAAATCAGTTACTCCTTGCAAACCAGAGCATTCAGGTCTCATTCTCCAAATCTGCCTTCTTTAGACACCCCCCATGAAGCCAGAAAACAAGAGACTACTCAGCAAAAACGTATAAACCTCTGGCCCAGATTAGCACACAGATTTAACTGATACTTTTAAGTACAGTTTTTATGTCTTATCTGCTATTCCCAGGGCTTCTTAAAAGTTTAATTATAGCTTCTTGCCTTAGACTCCATATATCCGCCCCTCCAGCTCCCAGGTAAAAAAAAACAGCCAAAATGATGCTACCAAGCAAGTGGCTGAAGAAGCAGGGATACAGAAGAGAGCATTGCTTAGAGAAATGCTCTTTTGACCTTGCAGGAGCAAACTCGCTGGAGAAACTGCTGTGACTCACTATGCAAATATTTAAGGGGGGGGGGCGGGGGGGGAGGGAAAGAGTGCACTGCATTTTCAAAACTAAACAATAGCACAGTGCAAGCTATAAAATTAAAAAACTGTAAAATATGCTATAAAAGTAAACAGCTGTGGATACTTAAGACACCATTTAACTAACACTGCTCCATCTGAACTTGGCCCTTACAAAGAATACAATTCTCTTCCCATCAGACACAACCACAGTGAGCATTCTCCATTATTTAAGTCTTCTGCACCTGTTTCAATTGTGGCAGGCACAATCAGGTCAAAACTAGATAAGATTAAGAGCAGAAGACAGAAATCACCAAGTTTCTGCTAAAGAAGGGAGTTGAAAACACACAGCTACTGTCACTTTTCAACACATAGATAAAAACCAAAGTATGAAAGTAATGTGAAGTTAAAACTAGCATTATCCAGGCCTAGCCACAAGAAGGGGAATAAGTCCAGTTGCAGAATGCTGATTTCTAAGATCTTACATCTGTTACTTTTTGGGCACATTTATTATTAAGAAAAAAAATGTTTTTTAGTTTTCTTGTTTCAGCTACATATTGCAAAGTTACAATCCAAATTGGATTGTAACAAGCAATAATAAAAAGCAGTAGTTAATTTATATTTAACTACAGTCTGTGTAGAGTCAGCAAGTGTTACTTAAATGGATTTGGGGTTTTAGATATTTATGGATTATTTTTTTAATATACAAAGAAAGCTTTTGAAATATGAGTGAAGACTCCAAGGCAGTTAGGTTTTACAAGAGGTAAAAACAATACTGGACAGAGCCACATATGCAAACAAAGAAACCCTTCAAGAAAGTTTAATAATGGAAGAAAGTAACTTACATTGCAGTGTACTATACCTGGTAAAGTTAGAGCTGAAGAAAATATAGTTTGAGGCCTACAATTATATTAACTAGGGACATGGCTGAAGTTTTTAAAATACGACCTTAGTGGGGCATCCTTAGCTTGACCAATTTGAGATTAGTTGTGCTGAATAATGACATGGTTCCCTTAAGTGTAATAATCATAATATTTTAATATTAATGTACTATTGAACAATAAAATAGAGAACAGGGATAATTTCTTCAACCATCCCTTTTTGGGAAGTCACAAAATCAATTTGATCCATGCAGCCAGCAGTTGATGCTCATGGCACTGAGTAGTTACCTAGTGCAGACACAAGCAATTCACCAACCACTTGGATTACAGAGGAGCTAACAGCAGCATTAACAATATGGATTTAGACACCAGTTCATGCAAAACTGTTTAGCATTACTGAGTTCTCTAACTGAAAATTTAGCCATTTATGCTAAAAGCCAAGTCTTACAGTGGAAAAAAAAACTCTAGGAGAAGCCTTACTGTCTGTATAAGATAGGATATTACTATACAGTAAAAATATTGACTTATTTTTCCCTATTCATCTTGCAGCATTCCTCCCTGCTGCATATCCAGGCAGCAGTTTATGGAAATCCCATGAGCAGCCCCAGGAATTTTAGGCACTTTAAGGAATCAACTTTTTGACTCCCCATACAGCAAGTCACAACACTTTGTAGTCATTAACACAATGCAGGTGTTCAAACTATGAAATGTGCCTTGCATAGGTATTCATGACATACATGCAACTGTTCCCACGAATATTACTTCATATGCAACACCACACTTCAAAAATCTTTCAAATGTCACATTGGGCCTCCCAACAGCAGGTTACATTTTTAGTCTTTCTTGACAAAATACAAAAGAATCCTTAAGATTAATTTCTACTCTCTTTGCAACACTCCTGTGATCACGTAGCAGCCTATAGACAGTATGTACATATTACTATTTAAATATACAATCCTGAGGGTTAACTATTAGCCTCTGAGCCCAAGTGTCTGGTGTTCTTGGCAATGCCCTTCATCTTGTTTGCCCACCATCTTTTACAGAGGAACAGAAAAACACACTCTTTCCAAAAAAAATAAGCATTTAAAACACTAAAAAAAGAAAAAGAATATGACAGTGCAGGATAAATGATACATAGGAAGTGGTATTCCACTATAAATGTAGCTTTAAAACTTCACCATAAATAGAAGTTAGTCTTTATGCTAAACTAGACAGACCCTACTGTTAAAGTTTCTCTTGGTCATTGCATTTTACAGTCTCTTCTCATTGAAATTTCATTAAGCAGTAAATGTTAATACAAACTACAAGTTTCCTAGTGATCTTTAAGACAAACAGAGGATTCTCAAATTTTACTCTTGATCTTTGGCATCAGAAAGTTTTACTGTAGGAAATATGTCTTCTTTTACATCACATCAACTTACTGAAGACAGAATAATTATCAAGTCTGTCATTTCATAATGCGTACTTATGTCCTATTTGGAGGTGGCTTTAGAAAATGTTACATGTAAGTTCAAACAAGCCTGAATAAAACCTAACATCTGAAAAAAGGATGTCAAAGGATACAGATGCCTCATATCAAAAGTATAAAAGCACTAAGAGTATAGAGATGATTTTGAGGCTACAATGATGTCAGTGAGCAGCTTTAGCTCTCCAAAGGGCCATGTAAATAGTTTTAAGTCAAACAGATATTTTTAAAAATAAATTTTAATTAAAAAATCATTTAAAAAGGTGTAAGAAAGGCACACCTCCACAAGCACTTTTTTGTGAAATCTTAGAATACAACTGAGAGAGAAAAGTCATCTTAAAAGAATGATCAGTCATGTCTTCAAGAACTTTGTAAGAGTGTCCAACACTTCCCAGATGTTCAGTGTCTTAAGAATTGGGCTCTTTCTATTAGGATTGCTTTTTAATAAAAGTTGAATGAAGAGACTAAATATAAATATGGTATTAAATGATTTATGCAAAGAAAGGCCCAGCAGAGCCCATAAATTCTACTAGAATACTACACTATTCAGAGAATGTGAGGGCACAGACATTGAACTCCTATAGACTAACAATCATTTTCTTGATTAATCAAGTGTCTTTGATATGGTCTAAGACACATATGGATAGAGATTTTAAAAGAGAACTTGAAAATTGTAATTGGTGAGGCTGACAAAAAAAGAAAAAAGCAAATCCCCACCACTCACAGAAGTGTTTCAGCATAAACTTAAATGTGGGAAGTTTTCCTGCACCAAATCACATTAAGACTAAACTGTAGACAGAGTCACCTCGCATTTAGTTATACTTCCTTACACTTGTCTTCCAATCTAGCTTTCTATATTGGAATCTCTAAGAGGTCTCTTTTTATATATCTGCAATATATCTCTTCTCTTGTTGGAATCTCCAATATATTGGAAAGTGCTTAGATTGCTACAACAGTTTTTTTGTTCAGTTTCACTGCACAACAGTTTTCAACAGATGCTTAAAATCTTCTCAAGTAAGCATCTAACTGCCAAAGAACAAATCCCTTCGGACAAGCATCCTCAAAACAGTTTCTATACATTCTCTCATCACTGTTCAGGGAGCAGACCATGAGAGACACAATTGTACTTTTCCTATAACTCACAGGCATTGTTACAATAGCCACACAAACGCTTATAGGAAAAGCAAAGTTAGCAAGACTCATTAAGCCTTTTAAGCAGTTTCATGAAACATTCCTGCACAAAACTATGGCAGAGTTAACATCCTGTAGTCTCCCTCCTCTTTAAAGTCAGGGGGCTCACCTCATCCTTCCCAATAACCCAGCCTCGGGAACTTCTGATTTAGGACAAAGCCCAGTTAGCCACATAGGTATTATCACAAAAATACTAAGCCTATTCTCCTGCTTAAAATAACTTTTGCTTGGCTCTAACCCTGCAAAGTAGCTCAATTTCTTCAAGACCTGCTGTCCTCATTGCTGTTCATCTCATTCTGATGTAAACCAATGATTTTGTGAGGCTGCCACCACAGTCCTGGCTCCAGAGATGGCAGAACACATTTTCCACTGCTCCTAGACTAGGAAGGGTAAAGGCAGAGTGATCAAAGAGCACAGGCACACTTCAAATGGCTGCTATTTAAGGGGAAGGGGGGGATTAGAGTAGTAGGTGTTAGGAAAACCAAATTCCCCACTTTTTCAGGGCCTGTTCTACTAACAAAGACAGAAGGGAAAGAGGCCAGCTCTGTGCCTGCTTTGGAATTTAAATGCAGATGGTGGGAACTGCATCTTGACCATCCTTCCCGTCTTTCATCACCATATCTACTCTGTAAAAATGTCACTGCATGCAAAAAATACCTTAACACTTAAGAAAATACTTTAATCATAGCTAGAAGTCAGTGCAAGTAAGGTTTTGCCAAGGAATGATCTCAGATATTCCAGATATAAAAATAATTCAGAGGACAGAAGAAATTCCCTATAAACTGAAGGAAATCCCCTAGGTTAAGTTGTAGATATTGGAAAACGAAGCTTAACTTTGCAGGTCCTCTGTCTTACAGTTTGTGAAAGTGACTGCCTAGATGCGAGAAAGAAAATTTGTTTTAGAAGTAGTGAAACTTTTCTTAGTAGAGCACTTCTGTGTTTTAGAAAAAAAAAAAACAACAAACTTTTTTTAAAACAAGTTTTGGAGCAGATATTTCAAAAACTCTCATAGCTGTCTCTATGTGCATACAAAAAATAAGCAGTTTATATATTATTCAAACATCAACAGATGTTAAGATATTTCATCTACTAGTGCATACCATATTGAAGCCAAAATATTTCAAGTTTAAGGGTATTTTTTCTAAGCACTATCCTAGTAAATTAAGTGGAATCACAGTAATTGTGACTCCATTAAAACTCCTCATTTTTCTAGACAAACAAACCAAAATTATTTCCCTACCCCAAAGTTATTATTCTTCAACTGACTGGTAGAGGGAACCTACACAATTGGCATTTTCTACAAGAGTTTGAGAGGAAGCCACTATGGCATTCTTGCAAAATACAAGCATTTCGGATAGGTATGCTAACTGGCTCAGCGAACATAAACAAATGAAAAATTACCCCTCCACCCCCCAATCAGCTATAAGTCTGAACCACACAAAAAAGACTCCAGTCACATAAATTCAGTGTAAACTACCAGTGCATGTTTTTTTATCCAAGAGACTTATTTGTGCTCCTGCGTTAAAAAGCCACCAAGATTTGGTGCACTAAGGTCTGGAATTTTTGTTAAAACAAAACCACAGTAAGTAGTTTCTATGTACCATTTTAACATTATATCTCTACTAACATTTAGAGTTTTTAAAAAGGAAGAGTGACAAATTCTGATTAGCACACAGCTTTTTAGTTCTGAACTGAGAAAAACTCAAGGTAAGCTAGTTTGCTTTAAAAAAGCTCTCCAGAATTACTCTCTCCCAGCTCTTTCAGCTAGAACTTGCAGTTAGAATTGAACCCATTAGCCACTTTTGACTGCATAATTATGGCCAACCTTGCAATTTGATTATGAAGCCATCCAATGAGTATGCACATAGACAACAAATTAAGTTAAATGGAAAAATAACAATGGCCTAAGGAAGCATACAGTGGAGTCATTTTACAAACCTATTTGAGTGAAAAACTACTTTGTGAATGTAATTCTCCCTGTACAAAATTAGATCATTAACCCAGTGTCACTTTTTAGAGCTGAGATTCAATGACTGGTGAGCTGATAACCCTGCATGATTTAAAGCAAACTGTCTGCCATCTGCCTGATATTAATCATTTTAGTCTGCAGATTTGGAATAAGGCAATGCTGTTGTCAACTCCCTCACATTTTTGCTTAGGAACACAGCAAGACACACTTATTTAGAAGAAGGAGCTTGATTTTTTTAAAAAAAGCTAAAAAAGCCAAGGGAAGACGACTGAATCTGAGTTCTCTAATCCAGTTACTGCAGAATGATTTTCTATGTCTTTATGAATATGTTGCTTATCTGACCAGCTGTTTAGTCTGTCCATCCATATGTGTATGGACAGCTATAGGTACCTATTGGTACTACAGGTATCTAACTATAGGACAACTATAGCTAGCTGTGAACAACCATCAGATTTACAAATACATGGAATAAGTAAGACTTATTACACAGCAAGTATAGAGGATACTACCAGCAAGTTCATGATATTATGCATTTATGTTTCTAGAGACACAAGAATTAGGTATAAGAATCTCACTTATTTAGAAAGTTTTTAAGGCTCAGCTCAAGCAGAGACCTTGCAAACATGAGAAGAGTTTTTCCCAAAATTCATAAAGTAAATAAAATCCTATTACAAAGAATTCTGTTGTCCTAGAAACTAGCTTGTTATTTTTGAGTATTAAGATTAAGAATAGCAACCGTGGCAGATTCTGCAGGACTGGGATTAAATGGAAAAAAAAAAAAAACAACTAATGCCTCTGCTACAGAAGCCAACCAAAGCAATTAGAAAAATAAAGTGTGTCTTTATGAAAGACTATAGCCCTGATTCACACTCCTCAAAGCGGCAAGCTTTAGATTATAGAATGCAATGACAGGGGAAAACAGGATGAGGTAAAGGATGCAGGGAAACATTGACAGTTTAAAGAAAAAAATTTCAGCTGCTACAGCACAGCTGACCCCCCCTCAGCATTGGATACACCAGTTCCTTGCTTCCTCAGGACACAAAAGCCTTCCCCAGCCAGTCTTGTCCAAGAGATTTCTGGGCTACTCTGGGAACGAGGCAGGGGATCGCTATGTGCCAGGATCTACATTTCAACATTCCCATCTCTGGGGCCAACACAAAGCTAGTACCATACAGACAGAGCAGTCTAACAGTCTTGAATCCAGCCAAGGCCCCCGAGAAAGTCCAGCAACAAGGAGCTGAGCTTTCCAAGAGGTTACTGTTGGAGACTCATGCTGCCATGCAGCGTACAATATGAGGCAGAAATGCTACTTGTGACATTGAGATAGCTTGTACTTTACAACGCTTTGTAGTAAAAGGCATGGGGCACAAATTGGAAGCATCTGATCTTAGAAAGACAACATCAATAAGCTGGGACACAGGCTGCAGAGCAACTTCCCCCACCCAAGACCAACTTTAAAAGTATTTAATTTCATTTCTACATTACACACAAATGCTGTTAGAAGTCAGATATTTAACGACTGTTGCCAACTTGCATAAATGTCTTCTGGTTATCCAAGAATACAAGGCTTTTTACTACCATAGTTGAGAAATGTTAAAGTTATGTATCTCAGATTCAACTGAGAGAGTTGTGTAATCAAAGGCCACTTAAAATTATATATTAAGTTTGCTTTTCTGAATATTGCTTCATCCAATCTATTTCATGATCATTTATTTTCCTGTTGACAGTTGAGGTCAGTGCAAGACCAGTAAGTCATATCTCACACTTCAGGAGTTTATGCAATAGCTGGCAACCAGACAATAATTTCTGACATCTGGGAACTAATTTGCAAGAAAAGCTGGTGAAATGAGGCCATCCTGAGTTATAAGCACAAGTCTAATGATATCTTCCAGCTTTGCAGATCACTTTTTATAGAGTGGAAACTATGCAGTTATGCGTATAGTTTCAATTGTCATTACAAAATCTTTCCTACACACAACTCTTACTTAATCAATGAAACAAACCATCAGTTTACAAGATTCTCTAAAACACGAACAAGTTATAATACTGGAGAAACATTTAAAGAAAATTAATAATAAAACCTTATATTTCACACACACAAAGAAAAAGAAACCATAGGGATATTCAGCCCTAAAGATTCAGCTCTGCGTATTTTGGAATTTTAGAAACCAGCAGCTGTGCTGAATAATTTTTCTGTTACAGCAGCAGACACTAACATGCAACCATTCAGTAACTGTAAATTTATCTATTGTCTGCTCAGACATTTACCCAGTTTTCCACTAGCCAGCCACCATACCTTGAACTGTTATGAGCTACCTATACATCACAAGGTAACCTATAAATGTACAGTCTTGGCTAGGCCCATACGAGCCCAGTTTTCCCTCCAGATAAAATCATTTCATATCTAAGCACTTTGCTGGAATGTCAGGTCTCTATCCTTGTCCATCTGTCACAGTTGAGGCCCTTAACTCAGGTTCCCATGTCCCTTTTGTCATTGATTATGAAGTTAATTACTAGAATATCAAAACACACAAAACAGTAACTTTACTTGCCAAAAAATGTGTTGAAGCCAATGAGAAAACTCATGGCAGAGAAGCCCTCATACACAGCTCAAGCACAAATTCAGCACATTCATTTTCAGGGAGAAATGGCAGTTTTGGCCTGGTCCCACCCTGCAGCAGATCAGCAGCTTGGAGCAGCTGGTTCTGCAGGCTGTATTATACTGTACACTCTTCTTGGATTTCTACTTCAGTTTATTTCGATTCCTTGAATCAAATGTCCTGACTGCATTTGCAGTTTGAAGTTGTCTGAAGGAAAGCTATCCAACAAGCCTTTGCTGCCTGCTTTGCAGGAACCTCAGCAGACCACTGTAGAAAGTGTCAGGCTATCTTGGCAGCTGTCACACACAAACAGCAGCGCATTACCACCTTCCCACATGGAAGAAAGCTGCATTTCTGCTCCTGTTCCCTCAGGAGTGACACCATTTTGTGTGTCATCATATCAAGCAGTGACACTACAACGAACCTCGCTCCAGTGCTGAGCTCAGTTATCAGCCATGCAAGAGAAAAACATAAGAGAAGGAATACTCAATGTGCTTAGTTCACCACTTTACTCTTTCAGATTGAATATAGGCATCCTTGGACACCAGTGTGCCCTTTTCAGTATTTTTTTTCAGGAACAGGGATCCTGGAACAGAACAGAACTGCACTCTCCTCTCAACTCCTACACGCTACAGGTCTGGAGCCCTAAGTATGGATGTCCAAGGATCTGTTCAGGATCTTTACACTGAAGGGACAGCTGTTAAGTGGTCCCCAGTTTCTGGGTCTTCAAGGAGACATTGTTCATCATCTTGAACATCATACACGCTGATTGCTGCTCTCATACCCTACAGTAGCAATGAGGTTAGCACAGCCTCCTGATCCTGCTGCTGCATTACCCTGCTGGCAGAGCAGCTCCAGCCTCTCACATGGTAAAAGATGATGAGCAGCACTCCAATTTCCTCAGTGCCCTAGGTGGATTTTCTAGGAAGCCCAAGTGTTGAAGACCTGAGTGGACAATTAGAAAGGGGAACAATAGAGTGGTCTATTGTGGAGACAAAAGGCTCAGAAAAGGACTTTGCAAAGGGGAAGGGTAAGGAAAGGTGGGCAAAAAAAAAAAAGTGGAACTACAGACATGAAGCAGAGGTGCTGCTAGAAGACTGACATTTGATGGCAAGTACAAAAGCGCCCATGTCATTTTGTTCCTTTAACAGCATAAGAAGCCTTCTCAGATCATCACATCAGATCAGGAACTCAAGAACTTTGCATCCATGCACACGTTCGGGATAAGCTGTAAGACTTCACTTATTTGGATCCCATATATTGATTTGGACCCCTGTATCCTCAGTGTGTGCAGCCAGAAGAGATCTGTTTTGGTTTCACCCCAAAATAATATATTTTATGCATACTTGCAATACTCTGCAATCCAAACTCTATTCCCACACACATCCTTTACACCTGTACAAGAAAAAAGCACACATAAAGACACAGATACATAAATACATTTAGAAGGGAAAGTTGTTATCTTTATAACTATTTCGATTCTTTACCATGCTTATTAGAAGACCAGCATAGGTTGGTCTGTTCAATCATCTCATTAGATGAAAAACAATAAAGTACCTACAGGGTCCTTAACCCATGACAGAAGGCACGGATCATTCTGCATGTATAGTCCATGCTTCAAGTGTCAGAGGGCTGGGGGGACTATGATAAATTAGTATTTTCATCCTAGGGAACTAACCACTCCCTTCCTGAAAGCCTTCAGTGACTCAAAATGATGAGAATTCCCAATTAAGCCACAGATCAACAAAACCTTAAGAAGTTAGGGCATGCTATGAGGGTACCACTAATACAGCCCCTTTATTTTCGATCACTCATGAATTCTGAATCAAGATGCTGTACAACAGGTGGAAATACTTTTCTTCTTTTCACTCATATGGGTAATAGTTTTATTTGAACAATAACACTCTCATGCCAAGTGAATCTCTGTGTTGCTCTACATGAGCAACCTTTTTCAGCAATTGCATATGTACATCCCACAAATGAGATAATTGGGTTTTGTTTCTCCACTATTCAACCTCCCATTCCCATAATGAATTCAAGGCATGGTGCCTTTCCACAACAATATAATATTGACTTATTTTAAATACAGTAGTGTACAGATAAAAATTCAGGAAGCTCATGATCTGGAAAGTTACTCTAGAAGTTATGGTAACTCTTGATGGATCTAGAAACACAAAATTCTAAGAAATATGAAATCTGGTCTACTTTCTACTTGAAATAGAATAACGGTTACAAGTTATGTTTGGAACATTATCAAGTTGTTCCTTTTTAAATAAAGGGTTTTTTAAAACATATTTAAAAGCAAAAGATACACTTTCAAGGTATCTCTTGGTATTGTTGAGTTGGGTGGGTCACTACGTTAAGCACAGATAACGAGTAATTTCCAAACCTTAAAAAAATAAATCAAAATTAATTGATTTTTCTGTAGAAAATGAAAACAAAATTCATCTATCACCACAAAACTTACTGCTATTTTAATCTACTAGGGAACTGCAGCCTGGAATAAAACGGGTAACAGCTTTTTCCAGACCAACTTGATCTATCTTGCCTAGTTCGGTTTTTATTTACTTGGTTTCAGCTGTGTTTAGAATACAGATTTCATTATGCCAAGAGGATCTTTTCATTCCTGTTTTGCTCATTTTTTGCATGGGAGTTTCCTGGCAATCATTAATTTCTTTCATCTATTATAAGAATTTTGTCATCTTAGATACCTTTCCTACCACTGAGTCAGCTCTCTCTGCTATGATTACTGAATTTCAAAATCAGGGCATAACTCCTTACTCTCCAACTGTAAAACACCCTGCTTCTACACACAGGCAAGACCTATTAATACATGCACAACAGATGATGTGCTTTTATCCAATGAAGCTATGAAATAGTTTGCATTATTAGTGTACAGTATTAAGTTTTACTTTGATGGTAAAACTGAAAGCCACCCTCCTTCTGTGTAATCTTAAATTAGTTCTCAGATTCCAAACACAACTTCTGATTCATCCTTTGACACCTTAAGAAGTGACAGACAGAGCCATTTTCCCCTCTTTAACAGGTTTCAAAAAATTCTTGATGGAGGCCGATTTACAAACAAGTTCTTTAAATCACGCAAAAAAAAGTCACTGGCCATTGGGAGAAAGCTAGAAGTGGTTCTGCAAATTAGGACAGAAGTATGGGTATTTGGTATCTGCTAGAGGATACTCCTTGGAACACTTTCTTATCTCAGTCTCTTAGTTTGTTTTCCTTCGATGGATCATTAACTTATTCAAGGCCACAGTAAAAGAGTGAAGCAAAAGCACTTGCCCCAGAATAAAGCGTACATCCAGACAGAAGTCACAGGCAAGGTGCCAGCCAGGGGGTGCCCACTCCGTGATCCATCTTTCCAACTTTCCAAAATCTCCAGTAAGTTAGACTTACTGCAGATTTTGTCATGCATACTGGTCATCAGTAAACGTGCAAACCAAGTCTAGATGGCACACTCCTTGTACAGCAAAAGTAACTCCCTGCTGAACAGTTCAGCAGCATGTATTCAGTATTCCTTCCTCTGTATGTTTGCCTTTCCCCTATTCCTACTATCAATGGGACCCTCTTTAAGAAACAAAGCTGAAAGCTGGTATTTGTTTCCATATTAGAAAGAAACCATTAGATGAACTTTGGGATAGAATTAGAAATGAACACTTCCTTCAGACCAGTCACAATGTGACACAAAGAACTCTGCAAAGTGCACCTAATTCAGGACAGAGCGGGAAACAAGAACAATCATATCATCTTTGTTTACCAGTTTCTACAGAATGAATTAGGAGGAATACGTTTTCCTATACTTTTTCCAAACATTTATTTTAAACTGAAACTTATTATATCAGTTCCCTACTCTACTATACTATTTTTGTACTATATTTCCCTTGTTACAAGAGTTGAAAAAGTGAGGATCAACTATCATGACTCATTTCTGCAAAGCGGGCAGGGAGCAAAGGGGAGGGTCTCAAACATTTCCAACAGGTATAAACATAGAGGGGTCTGTTTCCATTTTAATTTTTCCAATGTTTAGATTTGAAGGTCTGTTATATTACAAACACAAAATCCAAACCAAAAGACAACTATTAAAGGAATCCTTAAAATACTTCTGCTCTCAAAACCAGATAGATATGAGACAAACAGTTACAAGTAATTTATTACCAAAAAATTAAAACTTTGATATAGTGGTCTGCAATCCGGAGAAGGTTTGTAACAGTTCCTGGGTGCACAAGGATAGCATCACACATGAATTGAAGTACTGCGTCCTTGGAGAAGATGCCAAAGAAAGGTGGTGGGTATTTTTAAATTTTTTTCCTCCTCAGCGTAACCCAAATATTCTGCAAGTCCTACATAACTCAGAATGTTATGATAAGTAGGCTTTTTTGTTTTTAAACTGTCATGAGTTTTCAGCATAAGAATGTGTCTCCTGTAAACATTTCCATTAGAAGAGGCATAAGGCTAGAGGTCTGTTCCCACTCTAACCATGCCCAGGGATTTAGATTGCACACAACCCAGCCTGAATTTAAACCCTGAAATTTATCTTTCTCCACCAGTTCAATAGTTTGGTGACTTGCCAGACATTTCACAAAAGACAAATTCTTTCCATTTTTCCTCTAGGATGATGATGGGTATCTTCAAGCATGAGAAGATTTAATGCTACCGAGCAGTAACTAAAAGACTTAACTTCATTTTAAGACGCTTATAAAACAAGTTCAAGGAGCTCAAATACAAAGGCTGCTGATTTTAAACTGCTAAATACCTTTACAAATCCTACTGAACCTTGGTTTAATGACACAGCAGCGATTGGTTTTTCTGCCTTTTTTTTTTTTAAACAAAAAAATTCTAGCATACATTTCTGCATTTGCACAGCTTTCACCAAGTTCAATCTTAAACCTACGTGGTCTGCCTTATGCACTTCACTTCCACCTCTTCATTGTTAAGTGGGAGGTGCAGATAGTGTTGCAGGTCACTCCTCAGTATTAACACTTGACCATCTGTGTACTTGGTTCACTCTCTATGAAAAAATTTTAGTGTGGTAAGTACACCCTTATGAACACAAAGTACTTTTAAGTAAATATAGGTTTCTGTCATGCTTAAGTCTAAGTGCATGCCCATTACAATCCAGGTGCTGTTCATATCCAAAACCAAATTAACACCCACTGTTTTCTATTCTCTGTATGGTTAAAAGTCAGTCCTCCTTGCATTTAAAAAGAAAGTTACTTTATAATTGTCCCAAATCTATTCCTCAGCTGAACAAAGCTTCTTATGGTAGGACAGAAGTATCAAATACACTGGGAAAGCAATGCCCATTCAAAGCTCAACACAAAGATCTAGAAGATGGAAATCTCTAATCCAACCATGCTTCACAGCAAAATATTCTTTGTGCTCTCATTTGAAATCGTCTACAGAACTGAAAAAAGCTTAAGATGGGGGGTGGGGGGAAGGAGAATCATTAGAAGCCTTTAGGTCTTTAGGTTTCCTTCCTTCGCTATAGGTGAATTGTGCTTATTGCCAATTGAAGATGCTAAAGACCACCTCTAGGATTTCTCTAGCACACCGATTCTTTTTTTGTCTTGCAATGGCATAACACTTTTTCAGGTTTTTTCTCACCTCCCTATTCTCCAACATCTATAAATACAGTACAAGTTTCAGCAATCAAACGCTGAAGATTGAAAGTCTCCTATTGTAAAATGACTTTTTGGTCAAGTCCTAGTCTCATATGCACAGTGACAAAAAAAGTCTGAAAAGCACAGTTGATTCAACTCAGAAAAGAAATCTTCAGGTGCTCATTGTGTGCCTTACAGGTTTAGTTGTGTTTTGTTTTCAGGTGGTGGAGCAAGCAAGAGGACTTATTAATAGGTTTATATGAAACAAAAGTTCATCCAACAAAATTCTAATGACTTAAGCATGAACAGGAGACTTAAAGGGCTTGACCTGAAGTCAGTGAAGTTACATTAAGAAATGTCATTCTTCCTTTCATTGCCTATAATTTAGATTTTAACTCATTTTAAAATCCGAAGCAGTTCCTGAAGTCCCAGCAGTGTTCACAGACACAAAACAGAAACCTTGTCATTACTTTGTTTGCAAGTATGATCATGCTCATGGAAAGTATCTTTTCAAGTGAAAATAATGATTTTGAGCATGTTTTGTGTGGGTGTCTAATCTTATTCTACATTGCTACAGCAGAAGCCATATTAAATCATAATCTTGATGACATGAAGCCTAGTGAGCAAGAACACTGAAACTGCCAACTGCTGGTTCCCCCCCACACACATCCCCTTCAATAGATATGGATAAGTTTGTAAATCATTTGTGCAACCGTGATCTTAAACTGAAAATACAGCAGCTAACGTATTTATGTTAATGTATTGAGTGAGTGCCAACATGCAAGCCTTCAGCAAATCTTGCACAACCCAAACTCAGTTTTCATTTGTAGACATAAATACATATTACAATATCTGAGTAACTTTGATGGTTCATTTTATCAAGATCTCCACAGTATTTGCAGTGTGCTGATACATGAGACCCAGTCTAGACCATGATAATAGGATTAAAACCAAACTAATTTCATACTGAGATCAATAGAGCCACAGTCTGTAAACACTTAAAGAATGATACAGTTTATGCAGATTTACAGTTACAAGTCTTGTATGGGTGCCAAAGGACTTAAAAATACATTGGCTACATTCTGAAGATGCTTCAGCACGATTGCCTGCTTCATTGTTTAACCTATTTGGATGTTTTGCAGACATTGTTTCACAGCCCTTATCCTTCAGTTGGTTCTAACAGTCATCTTCCCCTTTTAATTGAATACACTGAACATCCACATTGTGAGTTCCAGAATTGTATGTTAAAAAGTAATTGCTACATACAGACTGAACTTACCAGGCTTAGGCAATGTACCAAACACTCCTTTTAATTATGCTTGCTTTCACAAAGCTGATGGGTAGATTTTCCATATGCTATCTCTTGCAGCCCTGAGGCACACGTTAATTCAGTCATTGACTACTGTCTCCCTGATCTTCTCTAGAATTCATTTCCTAATTCTTGTCTCCAAAAGTTCACATTTATGCAGCACAGGGAGGAGAGGGACCCGACTTTCACAGACAGGATAAAGGGAAGTCTCTCTCCATGGGTACATTCAGTTCTAGTGGTTTTATTCTACAGTGATGGCACCTGGTGAGCTCTTACAGCCTTAGCAGCACTGCTAGTCTGGATACAGAGCAAATTCACCGCCATTACCGCTCTTTCTGAGATATGGAGCAGCTTAAAGCAACACATTTATGTTAGGTAATTGCCTCGATATATTAAACATGTATTTCAACACAAACCCCAGTTTTCCCAAATATGAGTACCTCTGTACCTGGGCTGTAATGTATCACTAACATGTCAGCAGACATTCACCATGTCTGCCTGAAACACCTGAATCACAAAGCACATGAGCATTCTGCCATTACGTGACTCACAGCCAATTCGCAAGATGCTTGCTTTCACAAGTTGCTTGTCTGGCAGCCCATGAGGCACAAGTAATTCTAGCAGAAGGCATCTTCCCCTGAGGTAGTCTGCCACATCCCTTCGCGAAGCATGCCAGACCAGAAGTGCAAATTCAGGAGCGCCAATACCACTCTGAATGGGAAAGCTATGGGTAGACACACTGTGTGCTGCTGTGGGACTGTGGTTGTCTCAATGCCACCCTCTTCCTCTTTCATTTGGGTAACTAGCAAATGACGCAAGAGAGATAGCGGAATGCTGCCATCGCCGTATAATTTTCTTGGAAAGTTATTTTTAACATTTCAGAAGCTTTGAACTTCAGGAAAACCATCTTCAAGGCTACCTCTGTGGCTGAAAACCTTTGGCATCTGCACTGAAATTGGTTGACAGAGTGTGTAATGACTATTGCTAAAATTCAACATCCAAGTAAAGAAACTAAAGGGATCTATTCTTTCTTAGCTCTGCCACGGAATTACTGGAACCCACCTGACACCTATTAATGTTAACAGAAATGACATGAAAACTTTCCACATATACTGATGAGAGAATATATCCCTAAATTTAGAACAGTATGCTGGAGAGGAAACACCCACTATTGCTTATACAAAGAGAGAGTTGACTGAAAATGTGTTTGATGTACCATGGTGCTCTGTGATTCCTTTGAGGTAATTTATGATTCTTGGCTATTTCATAGCTTGTTCATTAATTCATGAAAGAATCTTCCCAGAAAAACTGAAATGAAGGCAGGACAAAATACACCATCAGGTTACGCACCTCGCAAACAAAAGCTTCCCTTCATGCACTATGAAGAACAACGAAGATTTTCATGTCTAATCAACAAGGTGTGATCTCTAGATCCTACAAAGAGTAGGATCACTACCCAAAACCTTGTGATTATATCTTCAAAAGAAATCAACGCCTAAAGGAAATTACACTAGGCACACGTGCAACCTAAACCAAATTTATTCTGGAGGAAAAGATGAAACGTGAATAGTAGCTGTGACACAAAGTACCTTGTATGTCTCTGCAAACTTGAACAAACTTGAAGTTCAATATATTCTTTACAAACATGTTCGGTCAGGAGGAGCAAGATAAAATATTTTAGACCTTACCATCATGCAGTGTACATTTAAAGACTAATACACACCCCCCAAAAAAGAAAAGAAAAATCATGGGAAAGGGGATTGGAAGTCAGAGAGTGGGAGCACAGATGTCATCTTACTGCACATAGCAGTAAAAGCCACAAAGAGGAATTTCGTGCCAAGCTCTCAGCAGAATATTCACAGCTTGGAGTTTCTTTCTTGTACAGAAAATTTAAGTTAACAGGAGATTTCACAGGAGTGAGATCTCCATATACTTCAAATAACTGAGCTGCTCAAAGTATAACTTCTCTTACTCTGCCATGTTGACCGGCTTGTATTTCCAGGGAATACCCTCTCCACCTTCAAGACAGCCTAGTTTCTTGCTGCTACATGCTACTAAGGGGGGGGGGGGGGGGGGGGGGGAGGGTAGATATATTTGTTCTGTTCTAGTGAGAAGTACAACTTCTTCAGAAAACCTTGCGACCTCCATTAAGTCAGTGTTTGAGACCACAAGAAGGGGTGGGTAACAAGAGATCGCAAAGTAACTTTCATTGACAGCATTCTGACATAGTCAGTTACCTTCTTCACTCATGCCCAGGTCTGTCTTCAACAAATGTAAGAGGTACACTAAAACATAAAATTACATATGAAATGAATGCATGCCAGTAAAGGTTGGTACAAAGGAGCATATTTCTCAGAGTGAAACATGATAGCCCAGGGTTTACCATATTAGCCAAATCATAAATTGATTGTGTAGAATGACTACTTTTTCCAACTATCTAGTATCTTAAAAATGGAGCTTCAGCTCTGCAGTGTCTTCAGTCCAGACACGTAATAAGGTCCAAATACCAGATGAATTGCAGATCACTTTCTGGACAGACCTACTTCAGCAGACATGAGAACTAATAAAATGGACCCCCCCACACAAAAAAACAAACAACCACGCAAAAAACCAAACCAACAACCAATGAATCTGCTCTGAGAATTTCTCCTAGCTGCCTCCCTTTTCAAGGTGACCCACTATATGTCTTGCTCTACAGTCAACAAACTTGAAAGTCCACCCTACCAGGCTGAGGAAATACAAACCAGTGACCCCAATCAAATAAGGAAAATTACAGGCTTTGAGTTGCCCAGCTATTTGAGGAACATCCAGAGAGTCACTGGAAGTTACTCCCATTAAGAAATAAATACAAGATTTGTGTTTCATAATCTATAGACCACCAGTGTTTAAAATACTCATTCAAGAGGCTCATCATATTAGAAGTACAGAATACTGGAGAATACAGTCAATACATGGAGACAAATGCATATTTACCATGTTTTTTAAATCACCGTTCAAGCCTGCTGCTCATCAGGTTTGACTTTGTACTTGTATTAAACTAGAAATAACTTTGGCTTAAGTAGTTGCCATGGGTGGTGTCCACCCTCACTCCCTAGCCTGAAAGCTGAGGAATACATAAATTAACATGAAGCTTCCTTCCCCTGAAGGTTTTGTTTAATTTTAGAAGTGTCAGGGAAATGTTAATGTTACATTTTGCTGCATATTTTCCAGCAGCATGTAGCATATGCCAAGAAGGGAAATAACACTGTTTGTCATTATGACTTTACAGCCAAGGAGGAAGAAAGAAAAAAGGAACTGAATTAAACCTGTAATTCATAGATCTGTAATTCTTTAATCTGTGTAATTCATAGTTAAATTCTGTTCTCTGCTATCCAAACTAGATTTAATAGTCTAAGGTGAATATAAGGTTCTTTCTCTGCTTCCTCAAACTGCTGATTTATCGCAAGCCAGGATAAAATAATTTTTATCAAAAGCTCCTGCATGTGGAAAGTTTGACTTGTCTAATTGAGACAAAAGTTCTGATAATTGATTTGTCATTTTCAAACAAATCCTTATGTACACAGGTTCCAAGTTTAAACACCATAGTAAGTGATAAGAACAAAAAATCACTAACTGAAACAGAAGGACTTGGGAGTAAGTAAAGTAGACCAAGACATTTAAATATTTACAGATTCAAAGTCTCATGAAATGGGAAAATTGTTTCCTATCCAGCTCAAATGCCACTCATGACTCTCCTGCAGAATAGAAATAAAGTTAAGGAGACGTTTAAGTGTGTACACACAGAAAGTGAAGAATCCAGTAACACATTCTGTTTTTTCTCCCTTTGCCTAAGATATTGAGAAATATCTGTATAATTTCCTTTCTCTTCGGCTTCATTAGAGTAGACACTGGAGTTTTCCTGAGTACCAAGTTTTAACTAGATGTCACTTTATTTCTTTTAATTCCCCCAGCTACCTTAAGGCAGTCTCCTCCTTGCATCAGTCCTACATCTACGTTGATAAAAATATTTGGTCTTCATTTTGCTTCCTCTTTTGCAGTTTGCATCCAATATAGAGAAATGCTACAAAAGAAATTAGCATGGTGCTTGTGGCATAAATTAATGCAAAACTGTATTTTCAACAATTCACTTTTTAAAGTGATATAACTGATATAACTGCAACTTTGATGCTCGTAGCAAAGCCGATCACTCCAACGAAGAGTTTTTTATGTTGAAATGCATAAGAAAATTAATATTACAGGCTAAGAAAGGGCTTATTGTCTGTCCCTCTGTTTTCCATCAAGATTAGCAGCAAGACTGACTGAGTTAAAGAGTCTGCATTGTCCATAATCTCTCTGGGATAACTGCATTACGGTCAATGGGGTTGTGCCAGAGAAAGAGAAACACCAGTCTTCCACAAATATAGAGTGTATTTCAGAACATGATGCTCTGAAAGAAGATAAGGAAGTAAAATCTGAATCTAAACCAGCTTGCCCCACTTCGGTTAAACCAAGTTGCGTGTAAAGAGCATTTCTTCCCAGCCCTAAAAAGATACAGTACAGCAGTACTGGAAACTCAACTCAAAGCACAGCTGACACAACAAGAAACGCTTCAAGTCAGAAAGGTCTTTCTTGTCCGTATCACTACAGGCTTCATTTTTATACACACGCACACCTACCTATATTTAATAAATACAGAGATGTTACTTACTACTTTATTGCATCAAAACACAGCATCAGACCATTCTCCAAGAGACAGGTTCACATTTTTTCCTTCATTTGTGTTGTCTTTCTTAAGCCACCTATCTATATCCAGAAGCCTTAGAGACAGGTATTGACAACTACTATACAAGTGACAGAGCTTCCAGCCAGTGCTAAAAAACTTCAAATGTTGGTGCTGTCAACCACTCAGAGCACCCTCAACTTTTACAAACTTTGAGATTTCAGATATCTCACACTCGAGTCGTGCATTCACTTGCAATTACAGGAACAACCATCTTATGTCTGTGGAGGTGACTTGCACCAGTGCCACTGCTCTTTGACTGTGGCACACACACAGGCACCTAGGGAGACCACAGACCAAAGAAGCAGCGCTTGCAGCCAGATGATGCCAGGAACATTAACCCATGCTGCTGCGTCTCTCTCTCAAGGATATCTGACTGGTAGCTCACTGACCCACCAGCACAGCATCAGCATATTATGCTTACTCCCCTGTTGCGAGAGGCTATACTAAGGAAACCAGTTCTGTAGGAAGACCAGGGACTAAGGCCCAAAGCCAGTGTGAATAGCCGTGTGGCAGTTCCTTGCCAATCCTTAGGCCTTCAACACAGGACCATTAAGTAGCTTGCAAAGTTTATAAAATAAATCCAAATTAATAGCTTAGGAAAATAAAGAAAAAAAAATGTTATTAGCAAGGCCAACATCCTGTTAACTCTATTTCATCTCAGTAAAGCAGTTGGTTAGATGGTCTGCTGAGCTTTCCACAAAATACCTCCAGTGGATGCAGAAACCAGAAACATGACCTCTCAGGCTTTCCAGCAGAATTTTCCATGAATTTGGGTTTTTAGACATCACTAGGCTCATTACTGAAAAGATACTAGCCAGACAGACTGTACAGTATTGGCATTACCATAAAAAAGAAATGCGAAAATAAGTTTTGCTTGGAGTCATATGAGGGAAGGGGGAAGGGGAAAAAACCCAAAAGACTAAACCCCAGAACATTCTGTAATTGTAACTGGAGGATTTTGGAAAGTAAATAATTTGGAAAAGAAACTCTAATCCCATCATGATCATTCTGTCATAGAAGCTGGAGAAATTGCTTTCTGTAAAAATAAACAGAAATGAACATTTCTGTATAGGCCATAAATGCCAGAACATTGAAGAAACAACTTTAACTTTGTAAGGACTGAAAGCATAAGTAATAAGTTGGCAGGGTTGCTTAGACATTTGTGAACTCTCAAATATTACCTACCACAAGTCTAAATCACTGCCATCTCTGGCTTATATTAGCCTATTTTAATATCTTACCAACTCCCCTGCCAGAGGATAAGTGACCTTTTAAAGATTTTCTTCTAGTGTGCACAAGACAGTGTCAAGTAAATCATTATCAGTTCTCAAAGAGACTGGAAACCTACAAATTTCATTTCTAATCTTTTGGAAAGACCATTACCTCAAATCATGATTTATTACCTTTTTTAAGAGCTTTTTACATTGATAAAATCCCAACATAAAGTTAAATGAGCTCATCACAGAATAGATGAGCGAGCAATAGATTTATCAAAGTTGTATTATGGATTACCTAGAATAATAAACTTGTATACTAGCAGACTCCACTTTTCAGCTAGATTCTTCTACTTGCTAAGGTAAAATGACAGGCACACCCCCCCCCCCCCCCCATATGGATTCAAATATATATATTGCATCCCTACTTATTTAGACTAAAATTAAGCAGTGTGATAGAATTTCAATTATCAGCTCCGTTTCCTTTTCTGAATTTTCAAACTATATATCAGTATACCTGAACAGGCTGAGAAAAAGAATCACAAAACAAACACATAGAAAAGACATAGCTGAAGACCACCATGCACCAGGTTGCAGAGTGCATGCATCAACAAATCCAGTAGCATGCACTGAGAGTACAAAAATGGTTGTGCATCATTTGAGGTTCTCTACCAAAAGGAGGGAAAAATGTGACTTAGAAACAAGACAATGACCGGATTTTGGGAAGTTGCTTTAATTTTATTGGGGGAAAAAGCACATAAAATAATCCCAGTTATATAAGATGATCAAGTTGTCTTCTGAAAGCCATATGGTAAAAAAAAATAAAAAAAATACGCAGGTTAGCCCCCATATATGTTTCGTTATCTGCAGCAGAGGCATGTGGCAAATGCAGGAATTACACAGCAGTCACTGTTGCATACACTTTGATGCAGAAGAGTGGTACTCTGAACAGAAAAACTCCACAGCTTCTCCAAAGGGCAGCTAGATCTGCCTGTTTCACTAAGCAGAAAAGAGTCCCTACTCCTATTTTTGAGAAAGCCTTGGCTCTGTAGATGTGTGCAGCCAACAAGATTTGTTGGGGCTTCAGATCTGCACATTTTTCCACAGTAGCGCTTCCCCTTGTCCATTTCCAAATTAAATGTAAGAACTAAACATCAAAACTACCATGGGGGTGGCATAAGGCTCTTTTGTTTGTCAGGGATTATATTCATTAAAGTTTACGAAAGGGTTTTATTGTTGGTTTTCAGTTAAAGGGAAGGATGAAATGGTTGCTACCCCAAACAGCTACCAGATGGCGGTGGCTTGAAACTTTATGTACATGAAGAAGGAATACAGGTATGAATTACAATGGGGGCTGGAAGTAGTACAATTATAACAAGGTTTGCTATACAATGATTTACTCTGATGCAACTGCAGGATGTCAGGATGGGAGGGGCGTGGAGAAAAAAGAAAAATCGGCCACAGATTCACCATCCTAATTTACAATTTCACTGTTAAGATAAGCTTTTAAATTCCCATATCCTGCAAGAATAACAGTGTAGGCATAGTCTCATATTTCTACAGAGTCATAATAAGAGTTTCAGATTGTCTGAATTTAGATATGAGACATGGTGTTATTAAGACTTTAAAACAAATAGTCTAGATATTAAAACCACCACATTAAAATGCAGGGCTAAACAAGTTCCAGAGGAATTCACTTTAAATGCACGCTCCCTGCTTTCATACTACACAACTGATAGAGTGCTCCATTTTCCCATTTTAGCAGCTGAATCTTTACCATAAAGATGATTCCCTGCTGTTAACTGGTATGTTTCAAGAGATACAAGCAGTCATCCAAGTAAAACCTTAAAAATCTATGTTTCTAGAGTGATAAATATTACTTTTGTTATTCTTATTCCCACTGCAACTTCTATGTACAACTGTAGACTGTAGCATAACAAAACCAAAAGATATTTTAAAAGTGTCATAAGAAAAAGAATCCTGCATTGAAGCAAATACCATATTTTATAATGCTTGTTGTGTTCTTGCCCAGAAAAGTTTAATATGCTAAATATTTGACTTCAATGAGACAAAGATCCCTTTGTTTTTTTCCCGCCTATGAGCAAGAAGGGAATTATGTCTTTATTTTGAAGGGATGCTGCAAGATAAATCTGTTAAATATTTGTGGGATGTTACAGTAGGGAGCTAACAGAGCCAACGCACAGAAAATGTCTGCAGATAAGACAAGAGGACCACAGAAACAAGCCTGACTTACTGCCTTAACTGAAAGCTAACACTTAAAAGTTGATCCACTCCATGTGGTTATCTCTTTTCCCATTTGAATCATAAAAGACTCCTATACTTCATCTCTCAGTAAGAGTGAAACGGAGACCATTTCTGCACACAGCACCAGAGTCCCAAACAGACCCTTCCATCGGTGATGATTACTATCATTTTCTTGCTGCAGACAAAACAGGGTAAGTAATTTCCTTGATTCCACCCAACTTCAGAGTGGAATATAGATGTTTTAAAAATCCTCTAGATTTACTCATTCTATAATATATAAATAACTTCAATTCATATATTATATTACATTATGACTTCACGCTATTACACTGAACAGTAATCCTGGAAAGTGAGAGTCACAGTTGTACTGGATACTATACTCGCCCCTCAATAAAGGCGTGATGTTGTCTCCTCAGCTTTCCCACATAGAGCCTCTCCCCCATTCCCAAACAGAAATCATACAGGACCCTTTCCCACACTGAAACAGCTAACTCCTCGTTACCACCCCTCTGTCCCAAGTGTCATCTCTGCTCCAGAGGTATGAGATGGCCCCTCTTACAGTGATGATCTGATCAGTCACATTCTCCCTTATATTTAGCTTTTAAGCCTAATGCTTCCTGCATGCACGTAGGTGCCCGGCCTTGGGTGCCCGAAAGCTTGGCTGCTTTTACCAGCTGTACCAGTCCAACTATTGAGACACAACCTCTGTCTACAAATCTTGTCTTTCCTCCTTGTGTTTTTACCAAACACACAGCATAGCACACCACAGAACAGCAAAAAAACACAGAACACTATGAGTTACTCTCTCTGGAAAGATAAAACAGATTTTGAGTTTTGTCAATACATTTGTTCAACTTCAGCATGTTAAACACATGTAAAATTACCAGCCCGCCCGGTTCACAGTTTGAGCAGCTATAAGGATCTCTCCTTTTCCCACACACAGGACAGTCTTCCTAGCAGGCTTTTAAAAGTCTTATTCTGAAGAAGAAATGTTGGCTATACAGCTCAGGAAATCACTTCTTTAGGCAAGTTTCAAAGTACACCAGGGCTGAGATGCTTTGAAAGCCCTTCTGCCAGCTGACTTTGTCCCACTTTGAAAACAAAAGTAACTCTTTAGAAATCACTTTATTAAAGCTGTTAATCCTTTAAAAAGAAACAATTCTTAAATTATCCACCCTATAAAAGCAAACAACAGAGCCCAAGGGAGTCTTTCTGAATGGTTTACATAGCTATTTGAATAGTTCCCTTCTAAAACGTATACAATATGCAAATAACTACTAGAGAGCTGTAACACATGAAAAAAACATCTTCCATTCTGCTTTCTTGAACATGTAAATGAAGAACAATTACTTTGTATTCAGGAAATGTAGGCAACAATGATATATAATTGACTAAGAAAGAAGATATTTATGCAACAAACATCAAACTCATTGCCTTCAAAATTGGAGGCATATTTGCTATTAAAAAAAACAACCCTACAAATCGATTCATTAGGATTATTAAAGAGGAAACTGATGGCATCTCCTGTCATACTGAGAGTACATAACCCCTAAATGCTGAGCAACTCGCGTTCCACATTCAGTTACACACCCAGAAGTGTCATAAGTATCATCTGAAGTCATCTGGATCAGTCCTTAATTATGACATCAACCATGTTAACTGCAACAGGGATTTGGGAAACTGATAGATTCACACATCACATTCATTTTCACAGTAAGCGTTGCTCAATATCTCATAGATAAACCAGATTATTTAAGCAGTTTATAACATTCTCTGAAACACCAGAGTCACAAAATCTAGTATTTCATTAAAATGTGAAAATACGGTCATTCAAGCAGATCAGAAGCAAGTCTGTCATTTAATCCTGAAAAAGCATAGATAAGTACATATTACAGATCAGAAAGATTATTTTCATCTTTAGGATTTTACCTCAAATTCAGAATACACTCTATAGCGTTACCGAAGTGACACCAGGAATTAATGCACGGTTAAGCCTATTGTTACCGTGGTGCAACTTTTCTTGATATAAAATGCTGTTGCAAAACCAGAGCAATATACAGTGGAAGACATTCTTCCAGACAAAACTCCAGCAGCAGAAGCCACCCACAGTAGCTGCCCTCCCCAAAACTGCTCATTCCAACACAGCAAAGGAAGACAGCCTGCATAGCTGGAAGGAGAAGTCTCTCAAAGTGAGACCTGACTTCTGCCGGTTGGGTTTGGGTTTTTTTTGGATTGTTGTCTTTTTCTGTTGTTGGGGGGTGGGTGGTGGGGGTGGAGGTGGTGGTGTAGGGTTTTTGTTTTAAGAGTTTGTGCCTTATTTTTTGAAAAATTTATTTTTTTGAAAAAAATATTTTGTGCAACACTCTGAATTGATCTGTGAATGCTGTTTTAAAAAGAGTGACTTATCTCACAAACAATACCCAAAGAGACATGGAAGACAAATTGTCTGATTTAATTCCAATACCAAAAAAACCCCTCCTGACACTTATTTGGCTTCCTGCAAAATCTTTGGAAGGGCAGATATAGTGAAGAGCTTCCCTCCCCCCCACTTTGGGGGAGGGGGATGTTACTACACAAGAGAAACAATACTGACTGCTTTTTACAAAACACACATTTTTCCTTTGCCTGAGCATACAACGATATTATGTCTTTACCTGTAGACAGCAAAAAGTAAACTCTACTCAAAGTATCCAAAGTCTTCAAGACAAAGCTTTAAAATGTGACCAAGATGAAAGATAATTAATATTACCCTTTCACAGTATATGCACAGAGGGCAGTGAATCCTAGTCTCTCAATGCACCTTTAAAAGATAAAATATTAAGTTTGCTAATCTTTTCAAAGTACTTCCTCCTGCAACATTAACCAAGCTTTTTGTTTGTTTTAAGCAGGCTTATGCAACCTCCGTTTAACCATTGATGAAGACAGGAAATTAATTCTAATTCTTATTACTCTGTTCAAGTTGCAACAGAAGTCCAGGTAGGCCAGAGTCCCTTGCCACAGATTTCTACTACACAACACACAACTTCTGTTCGCTAATACCATTATGCAGTTTGAGCAAAAAGGCGTGCATTAGACTGCTCTGACCACCAGACCATGTTCTGTGGATGTGACTAGTACAAGGAGCCCTCTCAATTCAAAATACCAATTCCCATGCTGCTGATATTCCTGAAATTCTCCCACTCAAATGAAATTTGCATATGCTTAATTTGTTACAGAATACTGAGATGGTCACATCCTGACTACATATAGCTATCGGGGGAGTGGGGGGGGGGAGGGTGAAGGGTGAAGGTTTCTTCATGCACTCTGAAGCCAAACTCTGAAGTAGGTGCATAAAGCTTCCTAAAGATACCACTAATTTACTTGATATTCAGACACTTGCTTCTGCTTAACAGTTGCAGAGGCATAACCTGCAAGAGAAGTATGGTTTTTAACCTCTTTCTGAATGGCTGCAATGGTTGACCTATTTATTTCCATTTATTACTGTCTTGTGTTGCCATTTACATCAGTGCTAGCTGGTTGTAATGCAGTACTCAAAGTGCATCTTATGCCAAACCTAAAAATAGCCTTATATTCTCCCTAAGAGACTACACAAAAAAAATCTCTTCTACAGTTTAGGATTATGTATATAGTAGTACATCACAGGCAGATGTCTATCTGGAACTAGAAGGTTTTTTTCTGAAGAGGTCTCTGAAGTCAGCCCTTGCCTTTAGTAGCAAAACAGCTTTGATTTCCTCCACTGTTTTACTGGAACTCCCATGAATCAACTGGAGAGGTTCTTCCCCATGCCCCACCTCCCCAGTTTTGCCATAATTGCTATAAATTTACCAGACTGAATATTCAATCAAGCATGTGCTTTGCAAACAATGCAGTATTCTTAACTGAGTTCTCACCGACAAAAATTAACTATTGCATCCAAACCTTTGAACGCTGTCAAACAGTTGATAACTTTTAATGAGGGTCTGTTCACTTGTACATCTGACCAGTTATGGACTCTGATGATCAGGCTGCATGTTGTTTAAAAGGTATAGTACAAAAAGGACTAAGAAAGTCAGCATGTCTTTTTCTAAAGAGGGAATGGGGCAGTGTTGTAGTCTTAAAGACATAATATGCAGAAAGTCACTTACAGCTCTACACATATGGTTCCAGTTTGAACTCTTGCATCTTTAAGTGATTTGCTAGTATTTTACAAATAAGAACACTTTTATCAAACAGCCTTCCTCTGTCTCAAAGCAATTAAAGAGTTAACATGAAAGATTTAGGTGTACTCGCATTGCTTTTTAGTATGTTTTCTTATGCAGCACAGTGGTATTTTCCATATGGAAGCCCCGAGTCTGAAACAATACCCAATTATCATAATCTACTAAGACCTGTATTTCAAAACATTTTAGAAGTGGTTTTGGATTACTTCTTAGCTGGCAGCCTCCTACCAGCCTAAGTAGTAAAGAGTTGCAAAACCACCGCTGGAAAAATGAAGTTACAGAGTGCAATGCTGCCATCTGCTGAAAATTGGTCTTAATGGCCTAATTACTATTTCCAGAGATTCAGTTACAGGCTTTTGAATATTCAAAGCTGTTTAGACCTATTTAATCTAATCAATTTGAGGAGGCATAACAAATAGTTTTGGATCAAGCATTTGTGCATCCAGATACAAGGTCAACTGTAGTCAAGTACAGTAGCTCTACTTCCCTCTAATGGGATAGCCACCCAACGCTTGGTAATAACCCACATTTCCACGTGTTGCATACAGTGCAGCACTGCAGCCTTGCTGAAGGTTCCCCTTGTCAGCAGAAGGCCCTAAAAGTAATGTTTCATAGATAGTGACAACTCTGGAATGGGACATCCAAGCCTGCAGGTTCCTCTGGCTATGTACAAAGGAAAGCTGCACATGAGGGTGGACAGCATCCCCTCAAGCAGCTTGGGCTGGTGTTCCAGTTACCAGGGCTGCACCCAAGGGTGGTAGACCTGTTGGAAAACTTAGGAGTCCGTATTTTTAATTGTTTTTTTACTTTCGTAGTCATAGAAAAATGAGTTGTCCACTCTTCTAAGTGATGGATATGGCCTGCTGTAATTGCCAAAATTCATACCCAATTTGCCAAGAGACATTTTTCATCTGTGGGCCAAACCAAAGTTATTCACCTAGCAAACGCCACTAAAGAAAAAAAGGAACTCATGTGAAAGTACCACAATGTCATTTTCACTGTGACCTAGATTAGCTGCGGTAACTAAAGGTAGGTATGCATACAGAGCTCTCACGTAGTATGGTCTGTCTTGCACAGCCGTTACGCATGAAGCAGTCTGACACTCATGCCCTGTCCTCTACTGTTTAATTGGCACTTCTCAGATAAATGAGACTAAGGAGTTGGATAAACTCTTTACACTTAAAGTACAACACTTAAAGCACACACCAGATATTTTTATTTCCATTTCACCAGTATAAATCTGAAATAACTCTGCTTAGCTGAGCTAACATGGAACTCAATTTCTATCAGTGCAAACAAATCAAGCATGTGAGCCACTGCACTAAGTTTAGTCATGCGTGGCTTTACCAGATACAGATGCTTAGCAGTACAAACCTGATTTGTCTGCGCCTTGCACTGAAGTAAAAAAGAACAGAATACCACTACTGTGTTGGAATAGTAGTTGATAATCACTTTGAACAGATTGTAAGCAATCTAATGGGTAACACTGAACAGAAGAAATGGCCCTCTTCTATGTACAGGAGGACAAACAAATTCATCAAATGATGAATGTTACACAGCCTGCCTCTACTTTACCATCTCTCATTTCTTCAATAAAATCCATTGGAAAAATTCAGTCTCAATCATATCATCTAATTTGGTGCTGCTCAACAGTAATTATAATGGATTCGTGCTGCATCAATTACATTGTTAAAAGGAAACTGATGTCATCTATTTGGACTTGTGCAAAGCATTTGACACTGTCGCACACGACACCCTCACCTCTAAACTACAGAGACATGAATTTGATGGATGGACCACTCAGAGAATAAGGAATTTGCTGGATGGCTGCACTCAAAGAGTTGTGGTCAACAGCTCGATGTCCAAGCGGAAACCAGTGACAAGTGGCATTCCTCAGGGGTCAGTACTGGGACCTGTGCTGTTCAATATCTTTGTTGGTGACATGGACAGTGGGATTGAGTGCACCCTCAACAAGCTTGCCGACAACACCAAGCTGTGTGGTACCATCACCACCCTGGAAGGGAGGGATGCCATCCAGAGAGACCTGGACAGGCTGGAGAGGTGGCCCCATGCCAGCCTCATGAAGTTCAACAAGGCCAAGTGCAAGGTCCTACATCTGGGTTGGGGCAATCCCAAGCACAAATACAGGCTGGGCAGAGAATAGATTGAGAGCAGCCTGGGGAGGACCCTGAGAGTGTTGGCTGATAAGAAGCTCAACATGAGCAAGCAACATGCACTTGCAGCCCAGAAAGCCAACCACATCCTGAGCTGAGTAAAACTAAGTGTGGCCAGCAGGTCAAGGGAGGTGTTCTGCCCCTCTGCTCCACACTGGTGAGACCCCATCTAGAGTACTGCATCCAGATCTGGAGTCCCCAAAATAAGACAGGCTATGAAGATGATCAGAGGGTTGGAGCACCTCTGCTATAAAGACAGGCTGGAAGAGTTGGGATTGTTCAGCCTAGAGAAGACTACAGGGAGACCTTACAGTGGACTTCCAGTACTTAAAGAGGGCCTACAGGAAAGATGGGGAGGGACTCTTTATCAGGGAGCATAGTGATAGGACAAGGAATAACGGTTTTAAACTGAAAGAGGGTAGATTTAGATTAGACATTAGGAAGAAATTCTTTATGGCGAGGGTGGTGAGGCACTGGCACAAGTTGCGGATGTCCCATCCCTGGAAGTATTCAAGGCCAGGTTGAATGGGGCTTTGAGCAACCTGGTGTAGCGAAAGGTGTCCCTGCCCATGGCAGGGGGGGTTGGAACTAGATGACCTTTAAGGTCCCTTCCAACTCTAACCATTCTACAATTCAATGAAATTACCAGGAGATTCCAGAAGTGTTTTACTAGACTTGATTCCAAGCATAAATTCCTAAGTGCCCCACTGATGTCTGTCAGTTGATTATGGTATGCATCACATACATAGTTGATAGTATTTCTTGGTATCTCAAGGCAGTTTTAGTTCTAGCAGTAGCACAAAGAAAAGGAAAAAAAGCCTTTGCTCACAGATTAAAACATTCATCCATAGCTTCATTTTCTTACAGGATGAAGGTGGCCAAATTTTAGGAAAAAAATTAAATGTCAAAAAAGTTAGGTGTGGTAAGCTGAAATTTTACACTTAAGTTGATAATTTGCAAACGTTACATTGGCTAACACAGGCACAAGATGAAGAGTTTATCAGGAAAACAAAACACAAACAGAAAGCATGGGAAACGCAGTCACAGCGACACTAAGCTACAGCAAAGACTTATTTACTCAGACTAGCTCATAAATACCCCCTCAGTAAAGAATGAGCAAGAAGCATTTTTGCCAGATCACCACTCATGTTTACAATTCCAGGCCAAGAAAACAGTAAAGGCAGTAGATTTGATTACACAAGAGGCAGAAACAGCCTTTTTTTTTTGTCCACAGTACAATGGGCAACACATGCTTGAAGTTGGAGCCACCAGTACTACAGGATAAAGGTTCTTAGGTCTGAAGCCACCTCAAAGTTTCTTGCAGACCAGTCTTGTTAGACTGATGCATGATAACTTGAGCTGACCACTAACAAGGACTTCATGGACCACTGGTAATCCACGAACATCAAGGAAACATCTGCCGTATCAAATCAAATTATCACATGAGATCCAAGTGTAGGATGTACAACATATAAGCAACTGCAACATTAAAATGCAAGGCCAAGTTCTCCTATGATTTCAGTGGATGCAGTTCCACTAACAGTGGGTTTGCGTTGTTTCTTTTGTTGTTTTTTTTAAAAAAATCTCCCACAAAAGCCAAGCCAGATGGGTAAATGCTGGTACTACTAATGCTGCTAATACTCCTTCAGGATTATTTATTGAGTGGGACAGCTAGGACCAGTACTTTCATAGCTTATAATCACTACCAGTTTTTTCCCCCCACTTTGTCTGTATCAGTTATAATTTTTATCAGGATATGGCTTGTTAGTCTCCAATGCGTTGTTCACATCTACTCTAAGATTATTGCTTAGCCAATGCAAGTACAATTGAATTTAGATGTGTTGTTCTTATTTCAACTGTATCCAAACCACAATTGTTACTGGAAACTTCTGGTCTAAGTTACTTTTCAAATTGACCCTTAAAACCCACTTTCTTATATTGTCCAGCAGTCATTTAATGGAGTAAGCTACAGAAATTTTCACCCCATTATCCCATGGATTAGCTTCCAGAGAAAACAAGCAACTTAATAAGTAGAAACAGTCCATATAAAAATTAAACACAGTCCAATTTGTATTTCAAACCAGCATTCACTGGAGACATCAAGGAATTGTAGTTTTCCAACTATCACGCTGCGCAAGGGAGCAATCTTGAAGCAACAGCTCACCATGAGTCACACCTGATCAACCGTGTTAGCCTTCCTCCTCAACTCCTCGCTCTACAGAAATCACACACCAGTAATGCCCCTCCTCATTGTGAAAAACCTGGCACACATTAAGCTAAGGCAATCTAACCTCCAAAAGCAACTAAAAGATGCCCAAGCTAGAGAAGTTACTGTGCTAATGGTGCATTCTACTGTTTGCCTTAATTTGCACCTCACTTGTGGAAGGGAGGTGTTGATTTCTGAAGGTCCACCTCATTTCAAGTGAAGCAAACAGAAGCCAGATCACTCAGCCACAGCACTAGCCAAACCCATCTGTTGGGACTACCTTGGCTCTGTTTTTTGCCAGAACAGAAAAATATTATCGTATCAATGACATGGAAGAACATTGCTTAGGTGGCTTCTCTACATACAGAGTAGGAGACAAGCAGCAAAAACTATTTAAATACTAAACAAAATGCAAAGTGAAAGAGGAGAAAAATAATTTAGTATAAAGAAGTTCTCTCCTTCTAGTGCATGATGCATCTAGCCCAGAGACCACCAAAAAAAAAAAAAAGAAAAAAGCAGCTTTTAAAAGTCAAGTCAGACGTTTATTAGATCATCTACCAAAGCAGCATTATGCTGATTATATCCTCCAACCCAGCAGCCGCAGAACAGAAAGTCCCCTCCAAAATGATGCCTGCCAAGCACAGCAGTCTTCACACGATTTACTGGTCAGCACACACACATACGTACAAAGGAGTTGATTATGCCCTTCTGATTTCAGGTGTCATCCAGGAGGATCGTTTCCACAGTTTTAGCTATGGATGTTCCAAACTGCTGCTGTTCTTCCCAGCAATTGTATTTTGTGGTCCTACTTCAATTTCCTTTACTACGTATGCATAAGCAGAAGGCCTCTCTCTGGCCTGAATTATTTACCCTATAATCTGTGCTTCTGTTTTCAACTAGTATTTACTGCTGAATCATGCCAAAAATCACACATACTGAATATTGCAGCGGGTCATACTTTAAAGGCCCATGAATGTCCTGGTTTCCTCACAGCCAGACATAAGCTTCCCATTACTTGGGCCAATCTTTATCCTCTTATGGAACACGAAGCAAGTTCACTGACATCAGTGAAAATGCACCCATGTGTATTATACATTAATACTACATTTCAAAAACAGTCACCTCAATCTTGATTCCTTGACAGTTTGGCTTTTACTTCCAGAGGTATTTAGATGACAGAGGCTACTCCTGCAATAATATTGCAAATGTAATGGATTTGAAGTAAGAGGTCTGTTTGCTAGACACCCTTTACAACATCCAGATGCTTAGAAGCAGGTAGACAAACATCAACCTTAGGCAGGCATCCCTAAACGGCTCTGAAAATTTGGCCAAGCGTTGTAAGAATCCTGTCAAAGGGCTATGGTTATTAGGAACCTAAAAACAATGAGGCAAGTACCCTGGTTCTTTATTAACAAATTTGCCTTCAAACACAAAGACACACCTTAGCACTCCTAGTACCCCCAGTGACACAGAAGTCTCCAACTCCAGAAAAAAAAACAAACTGATTTCCAAAGATACTATATATTAAGAACTTAAGAAGTAACAACACAGCCACACCAAACGTTTCCTTTATCATAATAAATAGCAGTAAGTATTTTTTTGGCTAGGTTACACTGCAGGCACAGAATAGCTAAATGAGAGTGACAGACACAATCAGAGACACCCATCAGTCACAGCAGTATTTTAAACACATGCAGGCTACTATAGGCCTTGCAAAAAGTTCAGTATTAGCAGTCAAATTTTCAAAGCTGTTAGAGACTTAGATACATATGCAAGCACCTATAAATCTCAATAGATCTGAATGTAGGGACTTTTTACTGGCATTGATTTCAGTGTGACATAGCCACCAAGCTTAATTGACTTTGCATGTCCTCAAGAAGGATCAAGTACTCCTGAGGTGTGAGGGCTGGATCCAACATAGGACTTAGCCACTGTAGTTGGCCCAAACTGTGAGTGCCCTACAGCCACCCATGTCAATGCAGCCCTTCCAGAGCTGCCCTGGGAAGCACAACACCTCCTGCCACTCCACAGGAATGCATTCGCAGCTGCACTGAGACAAGGTGACTGGCACAGACCTCACATTGCAGTGTGAAACCCTTAGAGCAGTTGAGTGAAGTGCTATCTATTGAGACTGAGCTCTTCCATAAGAGGGAAGGTGGGGCAGAAGCAAGGTCAGTGGAGAGAGAGGCAGAGCACGCAAAAAACTAACTCCCCAAGCCTGGATCCGGGCACTTGATACAGAGACACCCCCAACTCACCTTGCCTGAAAGCACCCTCAAATCCAGCACCAGTTTCCCATTTTCAGTTTTAAGATGTTTTCAGCTTGTTGCAACAATGCATGAGTTTTTGCAAAAGTGACAGAGCCATTCTCCAGGATGCAGCTCACTGACAAAGCTTCATAAATTTGCACTATTAACAGCTTTTTAATATTAAATGCTGGCACAAGTCTGATGTGACTTTCCTTAAAGATGAATCCTTAACAGCTTTCTTAAAGAATGTATATCCTTCTTTAAATTCTTCCTTTAAACAGCATGTAAATAGTGCCTAAAATTAAGATGTATAGTTAACCAACTCTCATCCCCATTTCAATGGGTAGGATACATAGAAAATAAATGCAAGCAGTGCAATCAACTGCCTCTGAGACCTTGCAAATAATTTTGTCTGTTTATGTTCATGATTAATTTGACAGCCTCTCTTCACAAAACCAGAAAACCATCTAAGCCTCCAAGTTACACCATATAGCCACATGATCTGCAGCACAATTGCTTGAGAAGTTTATACAGTCTTTCCAGAAGACAAGCATTTAAAAATTGTTGCTTTATCTTCCCTCACAGCCTTCACATGTATAACTTCACAGTAAAATTTCTAGAAGTATTTCTTAGCACTACCATAAACCTGTATAACCGCGTATAAAGATCTCCCAACTATAGCAGGCAGTTCAGACTCAATTGCCTCCTTCACAGGAGCATCCATCTTCCAAAATGTTTAACTACAGACTCCCTGACTATCCCCTGCCATTTCAGCCACTTCGCCAGCTTGTTCTTTCTCTGGGTCTGGTTTAGTTTGTTTTGCTATATTTTGAGACTTTTCCAAGGTTTCAAATATTTAGGCTTCACCAAAACTATTTGAAGAAACCAAGAGTCTTTTTCCACCTTAAATGCAGAGCCTAACACAGCAAACTCAGCATAAGCAAGAAAATTAAACGGGCACAGGATCCAGTACTGATTGTCCATTTCCTTCCTTTTCCAAACCAGAAAGCTGAGCTCTCTAGCCCTCCCAACACCAGCTTCAATCCCTACAGAGACCAAGGGGTCTCTTATATTGCCACACTAAAGTAACCACTCAAAAAACACAGAGAAGAAAAACCTGCCTCTCCAGATCACTCTTTGCTCAAGAAAAACGTACAGGCCAATTCACTTTCTACAGCAACTCCATCTTAGGCTGGCTTGACTGGCTAACACTTACTCATTTGTTTTTCACTGACCAAGGCAGCACATTCATATAGCTACAGCCAGACAACCTAATTATTTAAAAATTTTTTTTAAAGCTTCGTTGCTTATGTTCTTTTACCTGCTCCCTCTGTTCCTTCTTCCTTTCCTTTGTTTCTCCCCCTCCCCTTTCTCTTTTTTTCTTGTTATCTCCTTGGAACATGCACTTTCCTGGTTTCAGAGAGCAAGGCATGAAGTCTTCCTCTTTCTGAGCTGGCTTTTCTACTGACCTTACAAGTTCTTCTCACTTCTCCTCCTTCTGTCAGCCTGTATGAGCCCAACTATCCCCTTCATCTTTCAGCCCTTCTCTTCATCAAGGAAGCTTCCATGTTACCATCTGACACTCCCCCCCTCCCCTTTACATTATCTTTCCCCTCACAAAAGCAGCATATTTCTATTTGGTTTAAAAGAGTGCTTCCCCACTGTTTTCAAGCACCTGCATTTTGTTCCTCTCCCAGCTGCTTCTTCCAAGCCTCCATAGCATGGGCACCCTGGATGGGAAGCAGCCACCTGGACTTCAGGCAACACTGCACGAAAGCCTTTAAGACCAGGTATTCTTTAAAAATTTTGTGCAAGAGAATCTAAGTTGGGCCTGCTATGCTGACACTTTGACACAGTACTGAATTCATACAGACCTAAAAAACATGATACACCCCAACCCCACTTGTGTTACTCCAAACACAACTAATCAATAGATTTTAATTTCAGAAACGTCCTCAAGATGTTACATACAAGGGGGGGGGGGGGGGGCAAAAGAAAAACAAAACGCATCTATACCTCCAGTGGACTTTGTTTTCTAAGCAACCCTTGGAATTTTTGCCTATTGTTCTCTGCTGTGCACAGCGCAGCATTTGGCAAGTGATTTCTATTTTTAGGATGTCTGGGAATGCTTTGCTTTGGTTTTTCTTTTTTGCTTTGTGGGACCACAGTGCCATCTATTGGAAAAGTTATGAAGAGCAGACTCTTATTGGCTATTTGCTATTTGTAAAGTTAAGACTAAAAATATTTACTCCTTCAATTTAAAAACAATTAGGTGGGCCAAGTCTTTAGCGTAGGCTTTTATACACGTTTGTTAGGATACGCAAGCCCCCGTATTACGGAAAGTTCCAGACTGATTCATTCAAAGAAACTCAAGTTAAGCAAACACTTAAAGAGCCCCACAAACACCAAATGCCAGGAACAGAAGGATCAGGAAGGGCTATCCTGCATAAGCCCTATCTTTCCTTCTCCTAGATCCTGCATCTTCCATTCCCCGTGGGACTCCCTGTTTGAGCAAAATCATATAGGGACAAACACAAAGCTTGCTCCCTAACTTGATTACTAATAATTCTCCAAGATCAGGCAAGAGCTAAATCTTTGTAAATTCTCCTTCCAGCATTAAGCAACACACAAGTCACATTTCTGTGTGTCTATAAGCAAGCCCTCTTTCTTTCCACAGTCAGCAGGAACTCAGAGCAGCCAGAATAAGCCCGTAGAGCACACATAGTCAGTACTCAACATTAAATGAGGGGCAACACCAATTTTAAGAAGAGGGACCTTTTTAAAATGGACCCTGAAAGGATTTCAGAGGAGTTAGGGAGATACAGGCCTGCAGGGATGCCAGCCACACCAGGCAAATTAATACAGAAATAAAGAACATAGCACAGACTAGAAGAGGCAGGTCCCTGGATAAACCAGGCAGCACAGAAGACTCACCTTGGGGAAACCTTTCTTCCCAAGGGCGCTTCCAGGAGCACCTATGGCTTGTCTGAGCCCCTCACCAGCTGACAGCAGCCCCCGAGCTGAGGCCAGGGCTCCCTTAACCACCTCCTGGGAAGACAGCAATGAATGCCAGGTAGTGGCTCAAAGGAAGAACAAGGTGGTCTGGCAGCTGGGTTTCAAAAGGAAAATGAGGCACAGGTGAACCACATTCCTATTTGGGGAAAAGGCGGGAGGGGGAAGGAGGGGTTACCTCTCTCTAGATCACATTAGCACAGCTGGCACTTTGCATCAGTCACACACAGGTGTTTTCTAAATAGGTCATCTGAGTACATTAAAGAATAAGAAAATAAGACAGCACTCACACACAGATATTGGGAGCTCTCCTGTAATGGTGTAAAGTTATCTCTACACATATACATACATATATAAATATACAAATGTTATATATAAGCCATTGCCAACTAGCATTAAAGCATTAACCAACAACTCAGGACCAAAAAGCCCAACAACAAAACACCTCAGTGTAAACAAAAACATATACTTTCTTTTCATATGCCTGTAAGACACCTAATTTTCAGGAAAAGAGTTGCAAATGCAAGCAACAGCCCAGGGCGCTCCATGCTTCACCCCGTCAGAGCTGGCGACGCCACAATGGCGTCACCATGGCAGCCCTAGCTCAGCACCACACCAGGACAAGCTCCTCATGCACCCTGGAGAAACCGCTCTGAGGCCCAAGCCTTGTCCCCCCTCCCCGGGCACGGCTGCTCCCTGCAGCAGCCCCCTTGGGAAGGAAAGAAAGCAGACTCATTAACCTCAGCTCCCTGGTGGAAAAGGACCTGGAAGTATCAGTCGACAGTCAGCTGAATATGAGCCAGCAGTGTGCCCAGGTGGACAAGAAGGCCAACAGCATCCTGGCCCGTACCAGGAATAGTGTAGCCAGCAGGACTAGGGAAATGATCATCCCGCTGTACTCGGCATTGGTGTTCTGTTTTGGGCCCCTCACTACAAGAAAGACATTGAGGTTCTGGAGCGTGTCCAGAGAAGGGCAATGAGGCTGGCGAGGCATCTGGAGCACAAGTCTTATTGAGGAGCAGCTCAGGGAACTCGGGTTGTTTAGCCTGGAGAAAAGGAGGCTGAGGGAAGACCTTATCACTCTCTACAACTACCTGAAAGGACGTTGTAGAGAGGTGGGGGTCAGTCTCTTCTCCCAAGTAACAAGCAATAGGACAAGAGGAAACGTCCTCAAGTTGTGCCAGGGGAGGTTCAGGGTGGATATTAGGAAAAGTTTCTTCACCAAAAGGGTTATCAAACACTGGAACAGGCTGCCCAGGGAAGTGGTGGAATCACCGTCCCTGGAGATATTCAAAAGATGGGTAGACAAGGTGCTTAGGGACATGGTTTAGTGGTGGCCTTGGCCGTATTAGGTTGATGGTTGGACTCAGTGATCTTAAAGGTCCCTTCCAACACAGACCAGGGCCAGGGTGGGAGGAGGACCCTGCCCAGGTGCCCACAGCCAGGCCACAACCAGCTGCTTGCTCCGCAGGGGTTCATTCCTTCTTTCACAGCCCTGCCTCCCTCAGGAAACCCTGGTGCTTTAGCAGGGGTTCACTTTATTTTGTAAATACCCATTAGACAGATAACATCCTTTTGTTGTACAGGGATTTCTAGTAAATTCCCACAAATCATCCTGATTTAGCACGATTTTCCGTGTGAAATCCCCATCTCTGAACACGTTTCCCTCAGGTGTTAGGCACAGGAGTCAATCAGGAGGTAAGGCCTCTGGCAGCAGGAATGCAAACAAGTGTCGCCTCACATGGTGATTTTTGGTCTTTTGTTTTTTTTTCTTCCCCTCCCTCCAGAGGCAAGACAAAAACCATCTTGGAGTGGGAGTAACAGCCAAGGTAGGACCAAGGGAATGAAGGAGGTCTTGTGAAGAAGGTCACGGCACCGCGTAGCTCTTGCTGCTCGTCCCACCTGCTCTCTGGCACTGCCAAGCCAAGTCGCAAAAAAGCTGTGAATGCAGCAAACAACACCTGCTTGGTGGTGCACCTCGGATTTCGCACAAATTGCACAATCGCACACACGCACCCGACACACCAAAGCAAGACCCCAAAGGACAAATGGGTGGTTCCTCCTTGGGGAGGGAGCACAGGAGCCATGGCCGGACGCAGGCAGGGGAAGGGGGAGAGGCAGCAGGGAGCACCCCCCTCCCCACTCCATATCTGCAAAAAGTGGTCTCTGGCCAGGGAATGGCGTCCTGCTCCCTCTGCTGGGTTTTGTTTTCCAGCTACACAAAAGCAGCGTTGTCATTTTTTAGTATTTACAGTAGCTCTGCAAATACTCCTCTGTACTCCTCAGCACTGGCATGCGGCGCTCCTGCACCAAGGAGAAAACACGAGATGCTCTGCAAGCGAAGGGCAAATTTTATTTGCCCTTCAATATATTACGGATCTCTCTTGTTGATTTAGACTTCCTTATACTGATAGGGCGCATGCTTCAGGCATGACCGCACCGTCACCTACATCACGAAGTCCATGCAAAATTCAGGGGGGAAAAAGCGGTAACTAGAACAGGGAAGAAGCAGTAATTAAAAACCTTAAAGTGGCACTTCAGGGAGTTAAGGCCTGCAGTACAGACATTAAGGGGCTGGTATGGGCCACGAAGGCACCCCTGGCTGCATAACCTTGAGGGTCTCGCTGAACTTTTTGGTGTAAACGGCACTTTTGCAATAGCAGATTAGGCGTTAGCACGTGTGTTCACAAGATCTGGGCCCACGCATCCAGGCGGTGCCCCCCAGCTTTCTTTTCCAGGAAGCTGCCCCTCCTCCCCACAGCCCCGTTGCCTCTCAAGTTGTGTAAAGAAATCTGAAATTATTTGAATTATTTTCCTTCCCACTACGGCCCACACATTTGTAAAGCATTACCAAGGCGATGAGCAGTTACGGAGTCTGTCACTGCCACAGCAGGCAAAGTAAGGGGGGAAGATTGCATTACCCTTCAGTTGCAGGCAGCACCACCCAGTATTTACTTGCACTCTGCGTTAAATCGTACAGGGTAAAATAACTTTTATTCCCTGAAAGTTCACACAAGCGGCTCTTGCCAGGGAATTGCTTGTTAGGCCACGCTGAGGAGCCTCTCTGAACGCACCACGCTTTGGTTATTACGCCCGTCCCTCTCCACATGCCCATCTATACACAAACTTTAACACGAGTGGCCCCACGCGTGTGCCCCCTTTGGGCACTGCTGTGACCGCCACCAACTGCCGCCCCCCCCCTTCCCCCAGCGCAGCAAAAACACCCACACCGCCGCAGCCCGTCAGGCACAGAGGGGTCCACGCTGCCACCACGGCTACGTAATTTTTCCGTTAACTTTTGTTTATGTCTTCCCCGGGGGCGCGGCCGAGTCCTCAAAAAAGCCTCTTTTCCCTCACCCCCAAAAAAGCTTTGTGCTCCAGGTGAGGCTCGAACTCACAACCTCGGCATTGCTCGGCTTTGTACTGCTGTATAAGTACCGCGCGCTAACCGATTGCGCCACTGGAGCCCTGACACCAAGTCCTCCCGAACGCTTTATCAGGGCCTGGCCCGGCCCCGGCGGGGGAAGGGCGCCGCAGTCCCGCGCCCCACGCTGGGCAGCGGGCCCTGCGCTGCCCCGGTTCTCTGCCTGAGCTGCGCTGTCGTCGTTAGCGGCCGTTAACAGCGCCGCGGGGAGGGGAGGGGGGAGTTGGTGGACGCTGCGCTCCTCGGGGAGGGCGGCGGCCCCCAGCCGGGAAGGAAGGAGAGCGGCTGCGGCACCCGGGACAAAGCTCTCCCGCCCCCCTGCCTCCCCGCCGGGCGGGCGGCCACAGGGACGCCGGGCGGGGCGGCGGGCCGCGGCGGCGGGGAGAGCCCGGCCCCCTCCGCCGTGAGGGCGGCGCCTGCCGGGCCGGGCTAGGCGGGGCGGGCGGCGGCGCTCGCTGCGCAGCCTCCGGGCGGCTCCGGTGCGGGCTGCTGCGGGCGGCGGGGGGAACAGCGGGGGCGGCCCGGGATTAACTCCTCCGGGCGCCCTTCCACCCCCAGACATGGGTGCCGGTGGGAGCGGCTCCCGCCATTGCCCACTGCGGAGGCGAGGCAGACAGGCCCCGGCTGCGGGTGGCGCGGAGACAAAGCTTCTGCCGGTTTGCGGTAGGCGGCGTTCGCCGCCGGGGCCGCACAAGTTCGTCCTCACGCTAGTACGCATCGGTGGGGAAGTAACGCAGCCGTCTGTCGCGCTGGGGTCCGAGCCAGAGAGAAAAAGCAGCCCAGTACTGCCGGCAGTACAATTATTAGCCCTGCAGGATCACCCGCTGCGCAGCCTTGGGCTTTGCAGGCCGCTTGGTACTCCACCGCCATTGCGTGCAACAGGAAGGATGCCCTGGCACTTTCAAAACAAGTAGTACAGGTTAAAAGGAATCATATTAAATTATTTTTGTGTGATGCTTAATACAAATAACCAGAAATATTGGGGTTTATCCCCTATGGATAATTCTTTTAGGGCTTACTTTACCTCTGGACTGACTTCCTCTTACTTTACTGTAGTACAAGTACGAAGTACGGACCACCCATAATACAAAAACTTCACATATACAGGGTCTAAACTGCTTATTCCGATAACCAAAGGTTGTGTTTTGCTGTGTCCTGAAATTCAAGGATGGAATCAAGTGTTTTGGTATGAAAATGCTGAATAGATTTAAATGCTAACATATGTATAAACAACACAGGGTATATAGGATGCATTACATGCTTAGAAACAGTTACTAGAAGAAAACACACAGCCTTATGCACATATTTATTTTTAAAGTATACCGCTAATGTGGATTTCTTTTGCAGTCAGATCTGTCTTATCTTTATGTGGCAGGAATATGGTAAACATAATTGCTATCAGGAGATATTTAAACCTAAGCAATGCTCCAACACTGTTACACAGTTGAGACAGAGACATACTCTTCCTTCTTTTCCACCCATGGTTAGGCATTGTCAGTGTATGTACTTTCCTAGACGGCTCTGTTGGGTTACCAACATAAGTACTGGAGAGCATTTTCCTCTCTACAGCTACTTTACTGTGGGCAAAGCAACAAGGTCTGGGCATTTAATGATAGGGTGGATGGTTGTACAGTGCTACACAGCGCTTGGATTTCCACGGACTCTAACAATGAACTATTGGTGGCCCAGCAGCAGGTGACAGGCCCTCAGCCAGTTTTAAGTAACTAGCACTGATCTCCCAACCCCTTTTGGCAGATTGAGTGGCAGTTATGTGTGACTTCATCACTTCTTGCCCCCACCTCTCATCCATAAATGAGCTGAAACCTTTTGAGACTGTTTTGAATGGAGACAAGGTGCTTCTCACCTGTCAAGAAAGTTGTTCTGCTGTTGGTACTATTACTGCGGGCATTACTTAAAATATTTTCAGTGGTATACACCATTGACAGGTGAAGTAACATGCAATTGCTGTATCCGTCCATTGATGAAGGTGACTGGCACAGAGAAAAAGAGAAAACTGACAGTTCATTTCTTACAGAAATTTTCCATCATCACATAGGTTTAGCTGGCATACCAGAAAATGGCAGCTGCCTTCATTACCCTTAGCAGTGCATCATTACACTAGAAAATAAAATATTCTATACCATGCAAAAATTGCTGTGAACATAATTTCATCCAAACAAGTGCTTTTTTGGCAACAAGAATGTAGGGAAGAATCAAAGCTGAAGCTGTGAACATACAGACAAGCTATTGCAGATTTAACCTTATACTCAGGCAAGAGGGAGGACTCAGTGAGTCTAATTTTGGTATTTATATAGATGAGAATCACTGCTTGTTGTATTTTAATCAGCCTTCCCATAAAAGTAACAGTGATAACAATGAAGATTCTAGCAGTTTTTGTGGGATCTTTAACTCTTCTATCGTGCTATGTGATTCACTTCCTTCTGTTTCTCCCCACAGAGACTGAGGCCCTTGGTAGTATGTTTACTACTGCAGGGAAATGCACCCACGTGAACACGTATGTGGGAACATAACTGTACTTGGGTTCAAGTAGTAGGTTTGTTACCGATTTTAATTTTTGTTTTCAGCAACTATATAGGGTTTTTTAATATAAATAATTTTTCATTTTTTTAAAAAAAAGTACTTCATTTGTATTTGTTCTCAAAGAACAAACAGAAGCAGCACAGAATTGACCAAAAATAGGAAACATGTTCAACCGGGTATAATGGATTATTTGGTCATATCTATGTCTTCCCTTTTCCATTTCTTCACAATATTAAAAAAAAAAAAAGAAAAAGAAAAAGATAAAATGGAGAAGTTAAAGCTAATGCTGTGGAAAGTTACTTGCTTCCTGCTGCTTGCAGAATCTCCAGATTATCACTTCAGTGTAGCTCCATTATTTTAACACCAACGTAGATAAAGCAGTCTCTGTATTGCACATGGACAGAAAAGGCAAGGTTGAAATGATACTAAAAGGATTTTTTTCCTTAAATTGCTGGTGAATGCAAACCTCCCCTGGTGAAGATTTTTCAGAATGCTTCTTAGCGCTAAGTATGAAAAAAAAGAAGTCTTAAGAGCCAATTTCACAATGCTGTTTGCTTTCAAGAGTAGAATGGGCAGAGCGGAGCAGGCAGCATCCCCGCTTGCTGGCTTTATGGTCTGTGTCCCTCTCCCTTTTCCAGGGGGGCTCTAGACCCTTTATCATCAGTTCTTTAGGTGAAAAAAATGAATATAGGGAGTAATGGAAAAATGACCAAATATCACTTTAATACAGGTAAAAGTCCTGGCCAATGAACCTGAATACCTCTTCTAACTAGAAAAACAACATTTAGCTTATGTGCTTTTTGTTAACGTATGCTGCTTGCTGGACACCAGCTAGTAAATTTAAGTCTCTAATAGGTCTGATGGTTGAGGAAAGTAGAAAAATAGAGTAAGTGCTGTCCTAAACTCAGTTTTTTCCACTACCACTTTTTTCCTGCACCCTCAGTGCAAAAGATGGATTATTTTTGGGTAGCAGTTTTTTGCTTCAGTAGTCTTGCGCCTCTGTGGCAGCAAAAGCTGACAAATCGAGTCCTTACCTTTGCACAGAGCTGAAAGTGAAATCAGAAACCCCAGCTGCTGGAACAGGCTTTGATGGATGTGAAGAGTCATTGCAAAGTAGGCTAGCAAGAAAAATCCAGGCCGCAATCAGGTCACAAGGCATACGAATTTACTTGAGTCTCACAGAGACTGCAACGCTGGCTCTTTTCTTTGCCTCTCCAAGACATTTCACAGAAATAGGGTTTCATGGCCCAGTATGTCCAGGCCATGCAGACCATTGCTTAGCCCTTCTCCAAAAAAAACCAAAAACCCAACAAACCAATGTTCCCTTATACCTGTTATACACCTGGAGAGGCCATTACCTGCATTTTTCAAAACCTATTGATTTCAGAAGGTTGCAGAAAATGCTACCCTGTGATAATAACCTCAGCTTCGTACTAATGGTGAATTTTATAAGTGAACTTCATTTGTTTCCTCCCTGAGTACGTCTAGCTGTCAGGTTCTCATACCTCACTAGCCACAAAATGGAATTATCAGCCTGCAACTGAGATAGTTTTCTCTGCAGGTAATAGTACCTTGTATCCTGCCTAGTGGAAAAAGTGGAGGCTAGGGATTAGAGTAGGGGTTGCAGACAATAGCCCTGCAGTTAAAACTGGCACATTAAAATTGTGGTGAACAAGGCTTGGCTCTATCAATTCCAGGATCTGTGTTTTTTCCTACTGCAGCTTTGTAAAATCTCTTGGTTTTCATGCCCGATGAATGGAGTCCTGCTCTGCAATACACGTAAGTAACAATGAGGTAGAGCTTTACAAAACTACAGTCATTAAAATAGAGTGTCTTCAGTTCTCCCTGTCCCAACAAGCTGGGTAACAATCCCCTGAGTGAAAATTTATTTTAAGTAGAAGATCTCTTTCCTTTACAGCTAAATAGCGTGCCAGCAGCCTACACTGCAAAAAGCACTGAAATGTTTCTATCTGTAGGTCCAAAAAGGCCTAATGACTTTGCTATGCACTGGTGTCTCACCACAGCCATCCTGATGGCAGAAATTTGGCATGCTAGATAATTATAACACACACACACATATTATTTGACTGAAACAATAATTACTTTGGGCTTATTTCAGAGGAAATTTTTGCCAGCCCGATTGTGATTGTACTAACATAGTGGAACTGTAATCTACATGTGGATCCTTTTATCCCAAAATAAATGGATTTTTTATGATCAATTTAGTAATTAGTTTAAACTAAACTGCAAAGAAGTGATAGAGATGAAAGTAAAACAGAGTCACCCTTACAGATACTGGAATAAAAGCATTGGATTAGGTCAAACTCACACTCCATTGCAAAATTATAATGGTATAAACTAAAGAACTCCTAAATTTGTACTGTCCCAGCATACTGACTCTTCAGTCCAGCAGCTGCACTACTCATACATGCAAGCCGTGAGGATTGTACCACCCGCTTTTAACAAATATTATAACCTTATACCCATACACATTCACCCACTAGGCACAGTGTAGATATAATCAGCAGACTAAGCTATGTCAAGAGCAACTGAAAAATGTTGGTTTTTTAATGTCTTAGGGTGTTTTGTTTACCACCCATTTAATGTATTCAACCTGTTTCTATGTTAGACTTGAAGGGTGTGCATGCCCAAGTCTTGCCCGTTTTCCTAACTCTCAGTTTGTCTACGTAACAAGGCAATTTCTGTACAGAGGTAACATACACACTCCAGTTGATGCAGTAAAAAGAACGAAGAAACCTCCTTTGGGCAGAATGAGTATCCATTGAAAATACATATTTTAAAAGCACTAGTCAAAGTGCTTTTCACAAGTCTGAAAATACATGTTTATACATTTTCTTAGTAAAAAACGGGGGTGGCAGGGAACAGAGTGAACAATCCTGTAGGAACTATGCAGATGTTGAACAGAAACTGGTGAGGGAATAAAGACTAATACAGATCTGGAATACATGGTAGTTCTCAGTTTCTTGTTTGCCTGATAATTTGATGACAGTATGCTGCACTTTCCCAAAGGGCATCACAGAACCACATTCAGCTCTCCAACAACCCCTGCTGTAACATTGGCAAAGAGCAGATGAAATTAAAATGAGCATTTATGGATGACTGCTTTTGGTCTTACAAATGCAAGAGACATCTTTAATTTTGTTATCTAGCAGAAGAAGATCCCAATATTTTCAAACACACACCCCTATACATTCAGCTTAACAAGGTTGAGGGGAGGTGTGAATGGGGCTTTATTCTCAAGCCTGAAACACCTATATATAGTTATGCATGTATAAAAAAAAAATTCATATATATTATATGTAACTAAAATTTGAGCAACCCCTCTCAACTTGCATTTAGCTTTGAAACCTGTTTCTATGTTAGACTTGAAGGGTGTGCATGCCCAAGTCTTGCCCGTTTTCCTAACTCTCAGTTTGTCTACGTAACAAGGCAATTTCTGTACAGAGGTAACATACACACTCCAGTTGATGCAGTAAAAAGAATGAACAAACCTCCTTTGGGCAGAATGAGTGTCCATTGAAAACACATATTTTAAAAGCACTAGTCAATTATTAGCTAACCTACTGGAGCATTAGTACTCTTTATGAGGTAACCTTTGGCTGATGGACCTGTCCCCTTTGACACTCAAGCCTGAAGACACCTCTTCTACCAGCCAATCCCCTGAGCTCCGGGGATAGACTTACATGCAGTTTGCTCACGGAGGGAGCCCTCTGCAAACTCTGTCAAAAAGTTTCATAGCTGGTGGACCATGGAGCTTTTTGTAAATGTAAGAAAATGGATAGAAGAAAACAAAGCTGCCTTTTTACCACCTGTGTGCAATAAGCTTATGTAAGTAAATGAAGATTTTTTTTTTTTCAACTCAGTTCTCTGATACATAAATAGTCTTAGTTATAAGAGGAAGCTGCTAAAATGCATACACGGTAAAGATTAGTGAGGAACTGTAGTTCCTTTCAGACTGAAGTCAGTCAGAGCAATGTTTCGAAGAACAGAAAGTGACTGAAATCTATTTTGTAGTAACTGCAGAAGCTGTAAAGATCAACCTGAATATAGGATATATGCCTGAACTCAGAGTCCCTTGTAGGCGGTTAGACTGAGTTAAGGGAATTTGTGTCAGGCCCCGTGACAATAAACTCATAGAAATCAGAGGAGATGGCATCACATCCATAAATGATAAGATTTAACTAACAGATTAGTGCTACCAAATTACAACCTAAAACAGTTGCTAGAGCTGCTGAGAGTCATTCCAACATTGCAGAGAAGCCAAACCTGCAGGAGCAATCAAAACCGGTGAGATATATCACTGAAAGATAAGGAGAAAGGAAGGGCAGGGGCAGTGGTACAGCAGGTTTCCAGAGCACTTCCAGTGCTGTCAAGGCAGGATAGGACTCTCTGCTCAGTGGGAATCTGAAGAAGCAGTGTTTCAAAGAATTGACTGGCACCTTAGAGCTACAAACCATATTCTGAATGAGACAGCTAATATCAGAAAAAAGTGTGGGCATTATGCAGTCGTACAGCATGCATATTCTCAGTGTGAAAACTTACGAGCAAATTCTGGTGTAGATGGTCCAATGTGTGGCACCTTCTAAGTCACAACGTTATAAGGATTTCTTTTGTCAGTGAAGTTTAGGACAATGTATTTTGTCCAAAATTCTATATGCAGAAGGCTTTCGTAAGAAAGGATTCTCTGTAAAGAGTGATATAAACCCAGGTTTTATAAAGAAAACAAAAAGCTTTTTTTCTTGCTTGTATTTTCTTTTTTTAAATCTTGCTTTGCAACTTTAATCATTAAAAAAGCATCAAAGAATGTGCCTCTTGCCCTACCCTGAAGGGCTTCCTCTAATCAAAAGCTGAATGAGCAGTACTGTAGCAGGGATATTAATTTCCATTCACAGGTTCAAGGGTTACTTTTCAAAGCAATGGTTACAAGACAAAAATAAGGTAAAGGGCACATCCGTACTGAGATGACTGTGTTGAAACTACAGTTGTATGTTTAACTGAGAAATTATGAAACTTTAGTCATTACAGTAGTTTCACAGTGGGAAAGAATGAGGAAAGTGTCTTCTCCTTATGAGTGTTTTCATTTCTTTCATTTTCAAGATGGATTTAGGAAGCATTTTGTAAAGCATAGCCATTTCTAAAGCTTACCAATGATGGTGGTAAAATTTTAGTATTTCACAGTGTGTGCGTACTTTCTCCATCAGTAAGATGAACCTTTTTGTCACTAGTGCACTGTTCTGCATCCCCTACCAGCAGTTCTGTGTAATCCTGAAGTAACTCTGGAATGTGACATCCAGAGGTCAGACAGTCACATAGATCCCTAAGTACTCGGTGTTTACAGATCTTCCCCATAAACATTGCAAGAAGCTACAGTGAAATGAGGAACGTATTTTGTAATAAAAATTGCATAGATTAAAAAAAAAAAAAAAAATCTATTTTCCAGTGTAGTCTCAGCTTGTGAAAGAGAGGAAAGCCATCTACTATATGGATTCTGAGTCTCTCACCACCTGCTCCTGTGCTATCTAAATGTTTTCAGGTTTTAGGCAATTTTCCAAGAAGTGACTAATAGATTTCCATCATTATTCCAAATGCTTTGATCCTTTATGTGCTGAGTAGAAATGTATAAGGCAATTTTTGCACTGTCTTCTACATCACTGGAAGGCAACCACCTCAAAACATTTAAGTAACTTATGATCCTGTGTTTCAAGAGAGAATGAACGGTTAAAATCTAGGTCTTACAGCAAATCAGTAGGACTTTTGGTGTCTAAATTTATTATGGCTTTCAAGCTTTTATTCAGTTGTGTTTTGTACAATTGAGAGGATCAAAAGTTTTAAATACCTATTTGGGATTTCAAAACAAAACCTGAATTCCTGAATCACCACTTGTTTAAAGTTTTATGATTCAGGGAAAGGATACAATGTAAAAGCTGCAATTTAATTAGATGTATTTTAATGACACTATCTTGCAAGTTTAAATGCTTTTTAACCTCAACAACAAGCAATTAGTGCAAAATCAGAACCCTTGACATAGCTGATTTTTACAGAGTAGCTATGGCACTTTTAAAGCTCTTCTTTGAGTTCAGAATATGATACTCACCATAAAGAGACCTAACTGTGGTCACGGACTATCTGATTCTTCATGGTCTTGAGAGGTTTTTAAAAGGTTGCCTGCTGGTACCATTTTCTTTATGTGGTTGAGAAGAGAAATATAACAGTATATAAAACTTATTAGACCATTGATGAGCACCTCATTCTAAAAATAGTGCAATCAAGTAATTTTCACACCCCTGAAACCGTTATGATACTCTAACTGCATTTTGGCAGTCTTAACTGAAACTGTTTTCCTTCCTTATGATTTTTCTCCTTAATGCAACTATATTAACCAGACAACTTTATTTAGCAATAAGGACAAACAAACCTATTGGAGTTCCTGCTTGTATTTCATAGCTGGAATGTTTGATAGTGTCATTATACAACTGTTAATGATAGTAATGATTAACCCATAGTTGCCTGTTTATTATATAAACCCCAGCTAAATCCATAGGGTAACAGAGTTAATGGTAGAATTAATTGCCAAACAAAAAGTTAAGCAACAATGATTTTTAGAACAATATTTTCACTTTTAGTTATTGCACTAATAATGAAACTGTATGTGTTTCTATAAAAAAAATTCAGTCATCTTAACAGCAGGCTACAAGATAGCCATAGATCGCCTTTCTCCTATTTTATTCTCTAGGGTTGATTTTAATATATTTCATTAATTATTAGCTGTGTTGTTACTGTTTTGCTCTTCCTGCCCTTCTTTAATAGAAGTGTTCATTAATGCAGAAGTATTACAGTGCGTTCTTGAAAATGAATATTAAATCTGCATGGTACAAACAGTTCTGATTTTGGTTCCTTATTTTAGGGTATGGGCATGAAGCCAAGTGCTATAATGTATACAGCTTCTTATGGTGAAAATAGTCAATTTAAGAACTAAGAGTCTAATTTAATTCTTTAGACTTTTATTTCGATGACTTATTTGTCACTGTTACTTGTTATTTCTGTTTTACTAGTCCCTACTGTGTTGTTCATTATCATGTAAATACTCTTCAAAGTAAAGATGGTAATGGTAGCAGATCAAATATATATGTTCAGCCATTCAGAATAGCTTCTTTCAATTAAGGCTTATGATGTGCTGACACAGAAGCACATCGTTCTTCCTCATGTTGCAGGGGAGTGTGGCTCTGCTGATTCTTTGCTACTAGGAACTCCTGTTAGCCCAAGTATTGCCCAGAATCTCCTCACTGAAAAGCAGAGGTCAACACACCTCAATTCGCATGTCAAAAAGAGCTTGAGAACAAATTTTGAATCACAGCTAACAGGCCTGATTTATAGGTTTTTCTAGCAGATGAAAACCTGCTACCTTACCTCTTTATTAGTGTACATGGACTGATAGATAATTGGGGTGATATCTACTCTTTGTGACAGCTGAAACAAGTGCTCATTTGGGCTCTTAAAGGGGGCAGAGTTAAGATAAAGGGTCTGAATCTCCTTTTCTGAATTAGCAATGAAACCACTGTAATGTTGTTCCATTTTATCAAAACCAGTACAAATAAAAGATAAAACCAGTACAAATAAAAGATAAATTAGCTGATAATTCCAGCCATCAGTATCTCTGGTATTTCTATCAATGGGGAAAAAAGCATATTTTTACATTTATTAACCTTTAAAAGTGTTTTACCTTTACAGAATCCTGATCTAATCAGCTCAGGTTGAATAGACATTTTCCTGTCCTTCCTGTCACTTGTGTAGCATTCTTTATCTTTACAGTTCAAAGCTCTTTCCACAGTTGGTAACTATCGTTGTCCCCTTTTCATAGCTGGAGGCACCGAAACACCAGGAGGGAGGTAGCTGGCCTCAGGTCACCTGGCAGAACAGTGGCAGAGCAGAGAGATGCATCCAAGGTCTTTTGAGTTCTCATTCTGGATGTTGCTTGTCACTCAGCACTGTTTCATCGACTCACTGTCCTCAAAGAATTAAAAAAAACCAAACCAAAACAAACATATGAAATAAAGAACATAATGAGCAGAGATAGCTTTAAAATGTCACTTTCTTTCCTAGGCATCGATATCAATTAAATGTGATGTTTGTTGGAGGGCCAAATGAAAGGAAGGATTATCACATTGAAGAAGGAGAAGAGGTAACCTGTAGGCTGTTTATATTTTGCTATTTTAATTGATCTACAATGATTAAAATGCAGCTACTTTTGAAGCTACAGCTACAGATTAGCATTGCCAGGCTCCGTGATGTTGTATTTATTAAATCTATTCAAAGACTTAAACAGAATCATTCACCAGAACCATACACCATCTGTGCATTTCCTTTGAAACAAGCACATGAGATCAGATCTATTTTGCTGTAATTCATTTCCAACAGGAAACTAGAGAAAGTGTTCTGACACATCAAAATGCCTCAACATTTTGGAACAAAACTTTGGAAAGGTAATGATATTTTTAAAGTGATATTTTGTTGCAGAAGATCAATTTATATTTCAAAAGTTACTTTGAAATTCAAAAATTAAAATTAAATATTTTGATTGGCTTGAAATTATATTTTTCTAGACTTTGTGAAAAATACCAGCATTTTCAGCTTTCATTCAGGTTTGGAAGGTTGACGAATAGAGTCTCTAAATATTTTTCAAATCAGTCCCCTTCACTGCATATCTTCTGTATCGAAAGAAAGCTGTCTCACTGCTTTTAGTTGTGAGTAGCCATTGTGCCAAATGCAGAATATAGGAAATTGTAACAATTTACAGCTACTTTGTTCATTGCCTTTTTCATGGAATTGTGTGCTTGGCCTGAGGACTCCTCTGAGCCAGAAGTATCACAGCTGGCTCTGAAGGAACCCTAAGGGAAAGGGGACACGAGAGGCCTGGCAGTAAGGATTTCAGGGTGGGAGAGAATTTGCCTTGCTTCCCAGCAGAGTAATTTAATTTCATGAAATTCCAATAAAATTTGGCCACCTAATTTTAAGTTACGTTGGAAACCCAAGCCTAAGGATCTACATAGTTCTAGGCAGAAGTGAGTCAAGTTCACTAAATCTTTCTAAAACAAAGCAAAAATTTGTGTTTACTTATCATTGAATCATTTCTCACAAAACCAATGCAACCATTTCACAACAGCCTTCATTAATTTTCTTTTATAATTGTGCCATGCAGGTGTTTGTAGTCATTATGACTGTACTGCTCCGAAAGAGCAGATGCTGCCTCATCACTGTCAGACTCCTGCAGAGTCTGCCTGTGGGCACAGGCACCTCCGGTCGGTACCAAGTTACCCAACACACTCCATTATATCCCTTCTTAGCGGCTGCGCAGGGGGAGCTCTGGCAACACCCGGGACCATGCTGGCAGGTTGCTTGGGCTGGGAAGGAGGCAACCCAGGTCTCAGGGCAGTGCGTGTGCAGTGATTGTTGCTAACCAGAAGAATTTAGCATCCATCGATATATTTACAAGGAAATTCCAGAGATAACTTAGCTGGGGAAAACAAAATGTGATTTTGTCAACATGATTATGTCCCTGGGAAAGGAACAATCACATCTGTAGAATGACTGCTCAGAAAGCACTGAGAAGAATATCTAATCTTTATGCTGCTGTTATGGTATATTGTTAATTATTGTATGTTAGATTAAAAAAGAGTAAGTGAACTTTGTTATCAAGGTCAATGACATCAAGGTTTGGCAAAGCATAACATGAAGATATGTGAAGGTACATATGGAAGTTAATGATTCCAAATAATTTTTTCTGTAACTTAACTTTTTCTTTTTATACAATTAATTTATTTTCTTGCTCTGAAGAATACATTAGAGCTATAGACCAAGAGAGGAACACAAAAATGAGCTGAAGTTTAATCAGTACAATAGTTTGCACTACAATACAAAATATATTGTAAATTTTTTTCTTTTCTTTATGATCTTGTCTCTCCCTGCATCTCCCAGTTCATACTGGATAATCCTTGATGCCCAACCCATTCCATTAATTTTTTAAAAATTAATCTCCTCCTCCCCTTCCCTTAAAATGAAAGTTAGATTAATATAATTTACCTCATTTTTTTCTATTTTGCAAGATTTCTTGTTTTTGAAAAGAATTTGGCCTACCTTTAATAAGCCTAAACCCATTATATGACTTTCCAACATTATAAAAAGTTAGCCATATCCATAAAAGCTTAATTCATATCAGTATGCAACAGTGTAGTAAATTATTGCTAATTCAACTGGATACAAGGTTTTTTAGGTATCAATACATCCTCATTTACATAGCAAATTTCCCACAATTACTCAGCAGCCAAAAATGGGAACATAAAATTCCTATCAGAGAGAAAAATTGGCAATATACACCTCAGAAGCATTATCAGTTACATATCAGTTTAACATATGGGCCAATTTTGTCCACTTTTATGGAGGTACAATATAGTCATATGTTGCATTTTACCATAGCTTTTTATCAGACACATTTGCACATTCCTGTGATCTAATTTAGATCCGTGTTTTTCATTAGAGAAGAATTGTGAGGCAGAGAGTATCCTAAGTAAAAGGGCATATTCTTAAATTAGATTTGGGATTAAAAAACAACAACATTCAAAACCATGTTCAGCTCATTATTTTAGCAGGCAAAAGTCATTTATAGTTCTGAATGATAATTGGAAAGACAAACTGTATAGGCATACTGTTAACAGGCCAAATCACAAATGCGAAAACCCACAAATCTTTACACAAGTTTAGCTGATGCTCTTCTATTAGTATTATTCTGGTAGCAAAGAAGTGTTGGTTTAGAAAAGAAGGTTAAGTTTAGGATTGTTTATATCTGTTCACTCATTATTTTATGCCTGTTATCACACAGTTTATAGTGTGTCCTGTGGCACAACTTGCATTTGTCAGCGGGCAGTTCACAGCAGCGAGGGGTTCACATGCAGAGATGAGGGCTTAGGAGCATCCTCCTGCTCCCAAGCTGTTCTCTGCTGGTGCCATTAACGTGCAGGTGTATCAGGAAGATCAGTTCTGACTGGCTAATTATGAGGAAAAACAGAGGCTTGATTTGGACTCTCTTCAAAGCCTTTTAGGATTGTCTCCTGAACAGTCATTTAGGCTAAAACGACTGCTAGTCTCGCACAATTTTTTTCCTTCTCTCACCAATCAGAAGTTTCCTGAATATGTAACTTGACATTTTCTTCCTTCTTAGTTTTCTCCGTACTGCTTCACTTCCCTTCTTAATTTCCTGCACACTACTTGTTTGTCATCCTTCTGCACAGAAGTACTGCCTCGTACCTGAGACTTTGTTTCCATTGGACAGGTTTTATAAGGAGCCAAATCAAGCTGCACTTTACAAGAGATAAACCATTCACATTCTTTGGCTTGACTTTACCATTATGTCATGTTCGTTCTTTTTCCTGTTTGTAAATGTTAAGTTCCCCCTTACTCTCTTCTCCATCAGAACAGAGATAGAGTCAACAAACATGTACTTAGATGTTCTCTGCCTCTAAATCAGACTCATTCTCAAAATGAAACTGAACTGCTTTGGGAAATGCATCTTCTGTTGAAACATGGCAAAAAACCTGCTGTGAGAATGCACCTATGTAGCTGTATAGGCAAAACTTTAATATACACTAAAAAGAAAGTGTTTGTGCTACATAACTAGTTATGTGAGTTTTCATAGGAATCATTATTCCAATATACCTTACTTGTCAAGAGAGCTTTGGATTACATAGACTAGTGACTACAATTCTTATGTAGTCAACTTGATAAGACCACTGAAAGCTTCTGTCGTGGCCCTGACATGATGCTTAGCCCCTTGTGGCTACAGGGTAGCCAATGCATTCCAGGTATCAGGGGACACTCCTGGATGTACCTTTGTTTCTTGAACTTTTCATCATACAGTAGCATTTCTGAGTCTCCGCATTACAAAGCCTAAGGTGCATGTGGAGGGGAAACCTCTAGTCTTATCTTATAAATTCACCATATAATTTTCAAGAAATAAGGTAAGCAAAACTGAAGGGGACTGTATATTTTGTAGGAAGTTAATGACAGATAAACATGATCATAATAAAGCTTAGCTACAGTAAAGCCAATTTTTGGATTTTATTTACTGCATCATGTGGGCTCCTTTGGGGGAAAGTGAGATACGTTAACAGCTAAATCTAGGATCCCAAAAGCAGTTAGGCTCCTGTCTCTTTACGCACTTCAGTCCACCACTTAAACACAATGAATCTCAACTAGCTGACTTTGATTTCTTAACGATTTATATTCCAATGTTGAGTCTACATAAAACAGTGCAGTTCCATGCAGAGAAATTCAAATCAGCCTTTCATCTACCACCTGCAACACATTTGCATTGGCACAATATTCTGCTTGGTTTAAAAGCCCTGCTTCTCATTGTGCCATTTGTATTTTACCCAAAGTTTCTGCACTCAACATCTAGGTTGTTTTCTATGGATACTGCCACCTAAGTACTGATGCAGCCCCACAGATCAGAGCCCTTACACTGCAGTCCTAAAGAGGACCCTCAGAACAGAAGCTCCCTCTCCTTTGATCATCTTGGCCAATCTCTTCAGCTTCTTCTTGTGTATTTACATGGTCTCATTGAGATATAGTAATGTCTTGCTCTGAAACATGATAGAGATTTGAGGTCACATCTGCTACAGCTTATCTGCGTTTTCTAACCTGAGTTTTGATTTTTTTTTCTCCCCCCTCACACATACACCACAAGTAAGACTTGGCTCCAGTTTCTGACTAAATTACCTGCTTAAATGAAGCCTGACCCCTTCCTCTAGCGTGTGCTGCTCTCTAGGCAGCGTGCTTTGGAGAAACTCTTCCCTAGTAGCTCAGTTCTCCCTTTGCATTGTATGGGGATACTGGATGCCTGAGAAGGAAGGGAAAGAGGGGCTAGGTGAGCGTTCCAGTAGGTACTTTTGCGGTGCTTATCTCCCAAATAAAACTGAAAACGTGAGTTGCAGCAAAGCAAGAGAAACCTTTTTGCTTCTTTACATTTAAGCAACGCTACATTTATCTGGTTAAAACTCTTTGAATATTTTAATAAGAAACCAAGCTCCTATTACAAAGTAATGAGAGCGATGATCCTTTTGCATCAGAAAGAGATTATGTCTTCAGAAATAAGTTTGCTGCATAAAATCATTGGGGTGAGTCTTGGCTAGCATTCAGGTTTCACAGATGATGTAAATGAGTAGAGGGGAAAAAAAACAAAAGAAAACAAAACCAAAATCTACAACATAGTTTTCTCTGCCTTTCTCATGTGTTTGCCTCCCAGACTTCCGATGGCTGAAAAACCTTGTGATAAGAGAGGGTGCAAATTGTTTTTCTGTGTTCAAATAGATCATTCACCACTGAAGTCTGGAGAACACTCAGGCTCTACTCCCAAATCAGAATTTGATTTGGTCTGAAAATTAATTTAATACTTAGCGATCTGATAAGCAACACAAGCCAGGATATGCCAAACCAGGGCCTAATCCCAGAAATGGCTGAGCAATCCCAAATTCCACTTTCAAAAGCAGTCCGTACTCAAAGTACACTGCAAATCACAGGGAGCTTTAGAAGTCTGTGATAAGCTCTCAGCTACAAAAGCCCTCAGAGAGCTCTGGGCTTCTACATCTAGGCAGAGTTTGTTAACAAAGGTGGATCTAAATTAAATTACATACATTGCTGTACCTAAAATAAAAATAGACTCATTTTTTAATTGGCCTGTGTAAACGAAATAGAAATACTGTGTTATTTCCATTCTACGTTCTTCCTTCTTTACTCTGTTAGGATACTGTTATGGTTTGAGAAACCCATAACAATTTATTGTCATTTAGACAAGCATTCTGTCACCCGACGACCCCTCCCTACCCGGGAAAGGGAATCAGGAAAAACAAGGAAACCTGGGAGTTGAAGTATAAACAGATTTAATAGGGTAAGATTAAATAATTAATATTAATAGCACTAAAGAACAAATATTGATCCCGATACCAATATAAAATATACAAGGATTATATTCAGCCAATTCTATCAGTAGGAAGCTGTGCATTCCCAGCAGCGGACAGCAAATATCTGACACTGTGAGTGCTACAGCTTCAGGAAGAAGGGAAGGCCTCAGGGGTCTGGCACCAGGGCACAAAGTTCTCAGGATGGCAGCCATCAAGGGAGAGAGAGAACTTCACAGCAAACTTTCTAATTTATAGTGAATGTGACGTTGATGGTATGAAATAATCCTGTTGGCCAGCTTGGGTCAAGTGCTCAGATCTCGCGCCTTCTCATCCCTGCACCTGGCAAGCTCCAAAACACTGAGACCTTGAAACCCCCACACCATAGCTGGCTACAAAGTAAATATTTTCACAAATTCAGACAAGAGAGTCTTCTAAAAGTGCAGTCTTCCCAAGTATTAGAAGAGAAATTAGTCCTGTGTTGCTCAAACCAGGACAGATACACATAACTGGATGAAGGAAAAATACAATTCTCACCACATTAATAGGGTGGGGATGATAGTGCTCTTTTTAAGGTAGTATCCACACTTTCTACTACCCTCTTGAAATAAATTCCTACCAAGAGAAGTAGCTTCAGTGGTTCTTCCACTGAAAAGAACAGCAGACTCCCACCTCCCTGCATCTCAACCTGTTTTCTCCAGAAATGCCTGCATAATTTATTTTAGGAACCTGCATAATTGAGTGAAATACCCTTCTACAGACTTGATAATGATTTAGCACTGGTCATGCTGCCTTTCACTGGGGCTTAACACAACACTATCAAGTTTGAAGCAGATCGAGAAGGGCAAAGCAGACTAAGGAAGGAGGATGTAATTCTCCTACAGTAAAGAGAATTTAAGGAAAAATAAATTAATCAAGAAAACTCTCAGACTTAAGGGGCTTTCAGTTTTGTTTTCATAGGTTTAACTGCAGTTTTAATGATTGTATTGAGCAATGTTATGAAAAAAATGTTATGCTTAGGGTAAAAAATGACTTCTAGGTGACTCAACTTCTAGAGGCAAAGTGAGAATTAATAAGAGGTGGTTTTAGTGTACTTTAAGGAGAAGATGCCACATGGTGAGCAGGAAAACTGAATGAAAGGCAAAAGTCTGGAAGAATGAAAGGAAGAGAAAAAAGAAGGATAAAAATAATAAAATAAAAAACCCCAAGTAAGCACATTTAGTAATAAAAGGGATAAAAAGAATGGTCAGCAACCTTTATCTCTTCCTTGAGCCACATTCTTCACCCAGAAAGACAAATCCATGTTCAATTTTGACCCATTATGCAGTAGCAACATACAAATCTAAGCTTTTTTGCAAAGATAGATATCTATGTATTTTACATGTACCAAGAGACTTTCTCATTAATAAGATGCCAATAGAGTGAAAATGTTACACATTTCCCCTGTTTTCAGCAGTACTGTGGAGAAGGGATACCAGATTATCCCAGTAAAAACAGACCAACTAGGAAAGCTCGTATTTTCAGGTGGCATGAACTCTACTGACTTACTCTCTATCTATATATGCATACATATTTGTGTATATACATATGCATGTGTGCGTGCACCCCCCCCCCCACACACACACACACAGTACTTCCTTACTCAGGCCTTGATTTTTCCAAGAGATACTCAGAAAGAGGTTAGATTTACCCAGAATGCAAAGCTCAGTCAGCATTTAGAAAAAAATAACATTCCAGCAAGAAGACAATACAATACTGTATTGCCAAACTGTCCTGTGAAATGGGCATGGACTGTAACTCACTTAGAAAACAGTTGACAGTTTTCTATAGAAAAGTTCAGGGTATAATATAAGCACAGCAGTAGAATCAGTAATTACCGCCACTTGTATTAATCACAGTTAAATTAGATGATTTATGGATGACTGAAGCACTCAGACATTTTTCAAAAAAGAGTTTTGAAGAATAGACCATAATTTATAGTGAAAGGTACTATCTAATTTCTAGTGAAAGGGCCTTTTTCAGAGTTTTTTTGAGCCAGGGAAGCGCCAGAGCGGCACAGGGACCGGCAGGGCGCCGGCGGCTCGAGGAAGAGCAGCTGACGGGAAGGGGCGAGACCAGCGGCAACGGCGGCTCCCCCACTCCCATAAGAAGCAGCCCTAGGGAGCGCTGCGACCAGAGTGGGTAAACAGGGCGTGGCGCGGCAGTTTGTGCAGAAGGGTGCGCAGGAAGGGCGCTGCCATTTCTGTCAGTTCCAGAGGTGGGTTCACCTGGTAAGAGAAGCGCAGGCATGGTCCCTACCTGCCGGAAAGCCATGTCCTCAGCATCTGCTGATGCAGCAACACAGAGAGTGCTCCCTCGGAAACACACAGGCACCCAGGCCTCTGGCTGCAGGGAGTGCCACAGCTTTGCTCTACGAGCAAGTGGTAGCGGTAATAATGGCTGTGTGAGGTGTGAGCAAGTGGATGATCTGCTGAGCCTGGTGGCAGAGCTCAGGGGCGAAGTTGAGCAACTAAGGAGTATCAGGGAGAGTGAGAAAGAAATAGACTGGTGGACCCAGGCCTTGAGCTCCGTGAAAGAGAGGCCGGGCCAGGCACCAAAAATAAAAAAGGACCACAGGGGTATCATCTCTGTGCCCTGTAGGGCTGAAGGGACAGAAGGCAGAGGCCTACCGAAAAATGATGAATGGAGGCAAGTCTGCGGTAGGCGCAGCAAGCGAGCCCCCTCCTTGCCCACCTCCCCTCCCCTAGTACCATTATACAACAGGTACGAGGCCCTGGGCATGGTACGACAGCCGAAGGACAACAAGGCGGACAGTCCTAATACATCACAGGAGACGCCAGGACTGGGAAGGCCCGCTCACAACATTAAGACCACTGCTACAAGGAAGAAAAGGAGGGCTATAGTTGTGGGCGACTCAGCACTGAGGGCCCAATATGTAGGGCAGACCCCACTCTCAGGGAAGTCTGCTGCCTCCCAGGGGCACGGGTTAGGGACATCACTAAGAGACTCCCTAGCCTGGTGCAGCCCTCGGATTACTATCCACTGCTCCTGTTCCATGTGGGAAGCGATGAATGTGCAGACCGGAGTGCAAGGATGATTAAAAGGGATATCAGGGCCTTGGGTCAGTCACTATGGGGATCTGGAGCACAGGTGATTTTTTCATCCTTACTTCCTGTTGCAGGCAATGACATTGAAAGGAACAGACGAGCTCAATCTGTTAATACATGGCTCCATGGATGGTGTCAATGCCACAACTTTGGGTTTTTTAACAATGGAATGACCTATGACAGCATCAGGCCTGCTGGCATCAGATGGGGGCTGGCTCACTCAAAGAGGGAGGAGGGTTTTTGCCCCAAAATTGGCAGGGCTTGTTAACAGGGCTTTAAACTAAATTCGACAGGGGAAGGGGGTATTATCAGGGTTGCCCATGACCAGCCAAGGGATGTTACATCAAGGAGAGGGGAACAGCGTGCTGGTGAGGGCCTGCAGCCATTAACTCCAAGATGTGCCAGCTACACTGCAGTATGCTCAAACCCTCACATAGATGAGCTAGGAGGTCCTAGACCAACGGGAGCCAATCGGGAGGTACCGTTAATACAGGGCAAAGGAATGCTGCCTGGAGAGCAGCACAAAGTAATTACAGCTGCTCCAACCAAATCAGCCTCAATAAAGACACAGCTGAAGTGCCTCTACACAAATGCATGGAGCATGGGGAAGAAGCAGGAGGAATTAGAGATGTGTACATGCCTCCAAGGCTACGATCTCATCGGCATTGTAGAAACTTGGTGGGATGACTCCTATGACTGGAGCGTCGGCATGAAAGGGTACAGGCTCTTCAGGAGAGACAGGCAAGGGAAACAAGGAGGTGGTGTTGCCTTATATGTTGATGAGCAGCTGGAATGCATGGAGCTGAACCTGGGGGAGGATACAGAGCCAACTGAGAGCCTATGGGTCAAGATTACAGGGAAATCAGGAGCAGGGGACATTACAGTGGGGGTATGCTACAGGCCACCTGACCAAGAAGACCAAGTGGATGAAGCCCTCTATAGACAGATAGGGGTGGCATCACGTTCACAGACCTTGGTTCTCATGGGTGACTTCAACCACCCTGACATCAGTTGGAAGGATAACACAGCCAGGCACAGGCAATCCAGGAGGTTCCTGGATTGCATTGAGGACAACTTCCTTCTTCAAGTGGTTGAGGAGAGGAGCCATGCTGGACCTTGTTCTTACCAACAAGGAAGGGCTGGTTGACAGGGTCAAACTCAAGGGTAGCCTGGGCTGCAGTGACCATGAAATGGTCGAGTTTGAAATCCTCAAGGCAACGAGGAAAGTGCGCAGCAGGCTGACGAACCTGGACTTCAGGAGAGCCGACTTTGGCCTCTTGAAGAATCTGCTTGGTATGGTGCCGTGGGATGAAGCGCTGGAAGGAAGAGGGGTCCAAGAAAGTTGGTTAATATTCAAGGACCACCTCCTCCAAGCACAGCAGCAATGCATTCCTACAAAGAGGAAGGCAGGCAGAAAAGCCAGGAGGCCTGCGTGGATGAACAAGGAGCTCCTGGAAGTGACCAAAAGAAAAAAAGAGGCCTACAGGGAGTGGAGACAGGGGCGGGTAGCCTGGGAGGATTACAGAGGAATCGTTCGAGCAGCCAGAGAGCGGGTTAGACAAGCTAAAGCCCAGTTAGAACTAGATCTGGCCAGGGACATTAAGACAAACAAAAAAATCCTTCTATCGGTATGTCAGTGAGAAAAGAAAGACCAGGGAAAATGTAGGCCCTCTCCGGAAGGAAACGCAAGAACTGGTTACCCGGGACAGCGACAGAGCTGAGGTACTCAATGACATTTTTGCCTCAGTTTTCACAGACAAGGACAGCAGCCGCACTGCCCAAGACACAGATTGCAAAGGAGAGGATTGGGAAAATGGAGCACCGCCCACTGTAGATGAAGATAAAGTGAGAGACCACCTGAGGAACCTGAAGGTGCACAAGTCCATGGGACCTGATGAGATACATCCACGGGTCCTGAGGGAACTGGCACATCAAGTCGCTAATCCACTAGCCATCATATTTGAGAAGTCGTGGCAGTCTGGCAAGGCTCCTGCCAACTGAAAAAGGGGGAACATAACCCCTATTTTCAAAAAGGGAAACAAGGAAGACCCGGGGAACGACAGGCCAGTCAGTCTCACCTCTGTGCCTGGAAAGATCATGGAGCAGATCCTCCTGGAAACTCTGCTGAGGCACACAGAAAACAAGGAGGTGATTGGCGAGAGCCAACATGGCTTCGCCAAGGGCAAGTCATGCCTGACAAATTTGGTGGCCTTCTACGAAGGGGTTACAGCGGCGGTGGACAAGGGGAGATCTACTGATGTCCTCTACCTGGACTTGTGCAAAGCGTTTGACACTGTCCCACATGATATCCTGGTCTCTAAATTGAAGAGACATGGATTCGATAAATGGACCACTCGGTGGATAAAGAACTGGCTGGATGGTCGTACTCAAAGAGTTGCGATCAATGGCTTGGTGTCCAAGTGGAGAGTGGCGTTCCTCAGGGGTCGGTATCAGGACCTGTACTATTCAACATCTTTGTTAGCGACATGGACAGTGGGATCAAGTGCACCCTCAGCAAGTTTGCTGATGATACCAAGCTGTTTGGCGAGGCAGACACGCTGGAGGGGAGGGATGCCATCCAGAGGGACCTGGACAGGCTGGAGAGGTGGGCCCAAGCCAACCTCATGCAGTTCAACAAGGCCAAGTGCAAGGTCCTACATCTGGGTCGGGGCAATCCCAAGCACAAATACAGGCTCAGTGGGGAATGGCTGGAGAACAGCCCCGAGGAGAAGGACCTGGGGGTGATGATTGACAAGAAGCTCAACATGAGCCAGCAGTGTGCGATCGCAGCCCAGAAGGCCAACAGTATCCTGGGCTGCATCAGAAGATGTGTGGCCAGCAGGTCAAGGGAGGTGATTCTGCCCCTCTACTCCACTCTTGTGAGACCCCACCTGGAGTACTGCATCCAGCTGTGGAGTCCCCAACATAAGAAGGACATGGACCTGCTGGAGCGTGTCCAGAGGAGAGCCACGAGGATGATCCGAGGGCTGGAGCACCTCTCCTATGAGGAGAGGCTGAGAGAGTTGGGGCTGTTCAGCCTGGAGAAGAGAAGGCTCCGGGGAGATTGCGGCCTTCCAGTACCTAAAGGGGTCTACAGGAGAGCTGGGGAAGGACTTTTTGCTAGGGCATGTAGTGATAGGACGAGGGGGAATGGCTTTAAGCTGGAAGAGGGCAGGTTTAGATTAATCATTAGGAAGAAGTTTTTCACTTTAAGGGTAGTAAGGCACTGGAACAGGTTGCCCAGAGAAGTTGTTGAAGCTCCGTCCCTGGAGGTGTTCAAGGCCAGCCTGGACATGGCCTTGGGCAACCTGGTCTGGTGAGAGGTGTCCCTGCCTGTGGCAGGGGGGTTGGAACTCGATGATCTTCAAGGTCCCTTCCAACCTAAACCATTCTATGATTCTATGATTTAAATTCAGTCAGAAAAACACTTTTATTCACAATGAGTAGCCCACCTCATTCCTCCTTTCCCATTGCAAAACAATTCTTCTAATTCAAAATTCAGTGTTCAGAATCTTTCCTTATGGCTGTGATGCTCAGCTATTGAACTGAACAGCCCCTTTCCCCTTCCCAGTCTCTCATTACCAGAAAGTTGCTTAGCCATATGATTCATGGTCACAAGCAGAATAAAGCCTCTGCCTCTGTTGGCCTTTTCCTCATCTACATGTTCTGTATGTGAGAAACACGCTCACTGTATTGAATTTTAGTCAGGGGCAAATTCGGTGGAGCAAAGGATATTTATTACAGCGCTGGGAGTTACACAGGGTATTTCTCCTCCTGTGCCTCAGTTTCCCCATTACAAACGTGGGGTTTTATTCCATATTCCTCATACCTATTCATGTTTTTTCCTCGAAAACGTTTGCATATTCAATGAGCTTTTTAGCATACAACCTCCCCCCCCATTACATAGTCAATGAGTTCTTGGAATGCAACCCACTCCCAAATATGCCCCCTCCCCTCTAGCGGCGCAGGTGCTGTGCCTCTTGGTGGTCCTTGAAGTCTTTATCACCTTGTCCTCCTGGTGGCTTGTTTACTCTTCACACTCCTGTGGTTATCTTGGCTAACGACACCACCTTTTGTTTTTCACAACGATCCAGTACCTTCAACTGTTGTTTTCTTCTGATATCCCATCTAACACTATCCCTTCCCCCAAACGCATAGCAAGCACATACCTATCTTAGCTGAAGCCATAGCAAGCAGGTATCTGTTAACTGCATAGCAAGCACACACCCATCTTAGCTGAAGCTGTAGAAAACATTTAAATGTTTTTAAAATCCATTTTAGCTGAAGCAAAATTCTCTTGCTAAATTACTTATTACATGTACATGTGTTCAGTAATAGCTCCCTCAGTAGTTACAGGGAAGATAACACTCCAAAGCTCGATGTTTCAAAAAGGGTCTTTCAATTTCAGCATTACCAGTGCCTTATTACCAATGGCCTGTGTGATAATCCATCAGGGTCTCACTGTCTTAGATGAGTCTTTTTCTGAAGCGAAGGAGAGATCATTTTCCCACTCAAATCACTTTATGTTGTATAATGCACAGTTAGCCTTGCCCAATGTGCTCTGTAATGAGGGCTGCTATTGCATTTTATACGGTCATTGAGTAACACCAAAGAAAATGACAGGAAAAGAACATGGGGAAATGGAGCGCAAGGAGGATAAGTAGCCTGACACTGTGGCCATCAAGACAAGAGTTATAATTTATCTGCGGTGATGTGTCTGGCACAAGGTGAGCTTTTCACTCATGTAAGAGCTCTCAGCTTGAGAGTGCATCTCAGCTTCTGGTGCATCTTCAGTTCCCTCTAATGTTTCATTCCCTTGGCAGCATATTCTTCCTTATGTTCATAGAGGTATTTCTTGGATTCTCAGGGGCATGTACTAATATTTCAAAATTGTTTTGGGAATAATCCTGATTCAAAAAATTGATTAAGTTTTTCTAATATTGGAAAAGATTTAGTTCAGGGTTTTTATATCCTTTGCTGGTTTCTTCTTTCCCCTATTTATTTTCCATTTTTCTAAAAGCATAGGGAATTACTATAAATAAAATTATTTTCATTATCATTCTAACTTTTAATCAGGTTTCAGACAATTTCAGCTGCACTATCTAGTGCACTAGCACTAGATATGGCAAACAGAACATGGAAAGCATGTAGAAGCTTGGCAGAGTGGCAGAAAATTAAAGTTTACTTTTGGAAGTGTTACTGCTCTGTATTATATAAAATGAAGAAAAGTGTGCCCATTATTCCAGGTCAAAGAGAGACCTGCTTACAGATCATAGCACGGTTCTGCCACGAAACTTGAGGCTAGGTCTGAGCACCTCAGAGCCCCCGCAAAGCTACTCTGAAAACAGAGCTTTGGAAAGGTTACTGAAGACAGAATTATGGGCTCAGTGGTTCTGTCCTTATACATGCATCAAATGTAATCCTTTTACATACACAGTAGGAAGAGGAGCAGCTGTTGCTGGGCTTTGAGGGTATCCACAGAAATACAGCAGAACAGCTTTCAAACGGGCAATTATTCCCGTATGAGAAGTCTCCATTAAAAAATGAAGAAACACACCCAAAAAACCTGTGCATGCATATTCAGAGCTTATTTGGAAAAGGGATATTTAATTGGACTGAATGTAATAGTGAAGATCCTGCTACATCTGAGATGAAGCTTTATATATAGCGTAATTAACAGATGTCTGAACCATAACATCCCAGCCCTACAGAGAGTAATTCCCCGGAGTAAAGACAGCACAATGGAATTCCACTGGGTTCACAGAATAGCTCTGTAAGCAGTTACAGACCTCTTAGATAGATTGTCAAATGTATGTAAGATAATGGAAATAATACATATTTAGTAACGTTTTCAAAGCAACAAGGGTTGGAAGTCTTATTTTTAGAAAAAAAACCTGTAAATATTTGCAATTACAGATTGAATGTATTTGTATATGTATCATTTATATACAGCATATGAAGTACAGAATGTTTTGGAGTAGTTACCTTAACGTTATTTTCCTATTCCTTCAGCTTTTTTACCAGGTTCAAGGAGATATGTGTTTGAAGATAATTGAAAATGGGAAACAAAAAGACATCGTCATCCAAGAAGGGGAGGTAAAACAGGGTTGTTTTTCTGCTATTGTTGTACATAGGTATGTTAAATGAATATTTTATGAAGTATTTAAAAATCAGTTTATCCCTACTGTGCAAGAGATGGCATCAGGAAAAAAAAAAAAATCTTGAATGCAGTATAGCATCTTCCAGCAAATTAACAGCAAACTATGATACACTGTGTTCAATATTTCATAATTTCAATAACAGACAAAAACCTCTCTGGGCATTTGGGATACCCATTCAGATAGTCAGGAATATACTTAGAGGAGTTCTTGTTCCCCTGCATGGCATGGAATCTGCTGTGTGAATTCAAGTGGATCAGTATTTTATTTACACATCGTCGGGTACATACTGGGCATCCACCCAAACACGTCATTAAGCAAACTGCCTAGAACTTAGAAAGTTAGGAGATTCAGCCATTTTCAGCCTCTTCCTTTAGTCCTCCCAGCCAGCCTTTGCAACCATCAGAATAAAACAGCTTTAAAAAAGCAATTTATGGATACAACGTATGCAGCTGCACTCAGTTGTTTTTCCTTATAGTAGTGGACTTGCTGAAGTGTAGATTGCAGCACTCTTAATGAGAGCGTGACTACGTGTTTTACTTGGTGTTACTACAAGTTGTTAGATGTGCTACAAGTGCCACTCATTATTGTCACAAGCTTGAACTGCACTCAGTCTTTGAAAGGACTATTAGATCTAGCAGGGCCAGCCTTTAAGGTGGAAGACACATATTATACCCGATACCTTGATGTCCTTAAAAGTACTACAACATTTTTAATGAAGAAACAGATCTACATTTTCAAACCTATAGACGGTGAGATTCTGGTAATACACTTCACACTGGAGAAGTACATCCAGCTGAGATCTTGGCATGTACCACAAGTATTAATGAAAAGGAGCACACAATATCCTTAGTGGAGAGTCTGACACTAGTCCTGGTGAGGCACTATCATTAGCTCTGCTTTGCAGACAGAGAAATTCTACTGACTTGTCCAAACTTGGCTAAGGAATCTGTAGTGCTGAAGAACAGTACAGGCTTACCACCTTCCTACATAGCCAGATAACTGCTAGGAAAATGTTTATTCTCAAACTTCAGTAATAGACCTCTCCCAATCAATCATTGCCTATTCACTTTGTCACTTGCATGAGTAAATAGCTTCTTGTATTTCTTAATTATTTCTGGAGAGAATAACACTCATATGCAATCACAGGTGCTCACTGTGTTGGAGGGATACACATAGTTGATTAGTTTAGACATTTTCTTGAGCTGACAACAAGCTTGCTTTTTATTTCCATTTCTGCTACTCAGAAATTGCAGTAAATTTATAAATTCCAGATGAGTAACTGGTTAGATTTCCATTTCAAATGTGTCTAGCTATGATGATCAGACCAGGAGGAGAACACTTGACTGTCATAAAGGCAGTGCTGATTGCAGAGTCAACGGTCATCATTCACCAAGAAAGCAAGAAACAGTATCTGCTGGGCCAAAGTGGATGCAGCTGGAAAGGAGTAACACAGGACCAACAAAGAGTAGGGGAAAAGTAGGGCAAGGAGCAGAGGATTTTGCAGGTTGGCGGGCAGGGGAAGGGCAACACAAAGAACAAAGACTTCCTGACACTGATGCTTTCCTGTTTCTTTGAACAGATGTTCCTTCTACCTGCTAGGATACCTCATTCTCCTCAGAGATACGCAAACACTGTGGGTCTTGTGATCGAGAGGGAAAGATTAAAGACAGAAATTGATGGGCTCAGGTGAAGTATAATCTGTTGGCTAATCAGTTAGGATTCATAACAAACTAATTTCTCATATCCATACAATACTGTATTTTACTTGCCCGATAATTTATCAAATTCACCCTGGCAATTTTGTACTAATTTTATCCACACATCTATTTATATATACACACATAAACACAGATCTCATTTAGCATTTGATTTGGTTAAACAAGGAACATGTTGAAATGTCTCAAATGCATGTTGTGGTTATAGCTATCTACTTATATATTGTCTACTACTATCGCCTTAAGTTTTAAAAATCTCAAAGCTTTAACAACACAAATCAAAAAAGATTTTTTTTTATGAATTCTGACAAGCATAACATTAATTCCTTTGTAAGCACTGAAAGCAAAAAGATGAAGAGCTTTCTTGGCAAGCGTGTGGGAAGCTGGAAACGAGAGTCAGTTTTCTTAATGCTAACCCCTCTACATTTTACACACCTCTGCCTAGCTTTTATTGCCTTATTAGAACAACATCTTCGAAGAAATGAGAGGTTTACTTTGTATTCTAGTGGGAGCAGGACTAAGCCTCGTCCTGTGGTCATACAGGATTCATAAGTCTAAGAAGGCAAGTCACAGCAGTAACATTAGCCAGGTTAGAAAAGCTGTTTCGATGATATGACTGACCAAAGAGAGTTTACAGCTATTCATGTAATTTATAAAGATTTAAAACTGCAGTAATATCTGTAATGTGCTGGGTTTGTCCTTTTGCCTACACTTTAGATTGTTGCACGGGCGGTGTCACAGCAGGAAGATTGTGAATACGCAGAGCTAGAAATATATACATTTTCATTGGAACAAAAAAGGCTAAAAAAATAAGAAACTAAGAAAGACCATACAAAAAAACACCCAACTGGATTCCAAGCTAAAGACAAATCCAGTTCTTTCTAACCATTTTTCAACTCTACACTTGTCCCTTTTTTTCCTGTCATAGCAGTTCTGTGGATCATGAGCACTTACATTATTAAAAAAAGATATTTTGAGCTAGAAACAATTGGCCAGTGATTCAGATAACAATGTTTATTTGTAATAAATGAACATAAGTAGCTTCAGGTAACTTTAAGTAAAATAACCTATCTTGTACATGAAGTCTGTAAATGGTATGTTAGAGAGATGCTGAATGCCTTTTTAGGAATCCCAGGTAGATCTAGGGATTTGCACTCCAATATAGTCATGCTCTTGTGAAGAAATTAAACTAAAAGCTACCATATGGTTTGCAGGTGGAAAAAATAATTTAATTAACAAGGCACACTCTTAACTGAAACTATCTAATCAGGTGCCTGAAAATAAATCACTTAGAGGTTTTTAGTGCCCTTGTTTTCACACTGACATGATGAGCAAAGACACCTGAAGTTTTGGAAGTGAACAATCACGTCATGCTTTTGAACCTACATTGTCTCTCTGTGTGCCCCTGGGAGAGGTGGGGATTTACAACCAGAACCTCTAATCTTCTCAAACTTTTTTCATTCCCAGCCACCTGCAGCAAAAACTGTACAAGAGGAAGTCATAATAAACTTTGAAGTATGCTGACTCAAGGCCTAATATTACATTACTGTTCCATTATTTATCATGCCTACAAGCCTCAGTCATAAATCAGAGCCCCCAGCATGCTGATTATTGTACAAGTGAAGAATAAGTAGCCTGCCCCAGTGTTTCAGCTTAAGTAATGATTACATGCTTTGTGCTATAAGAAAAATGCACCAGCTAATCTTAATCCTATGGCAAACAAGTACAGAAACAACTAAGTTTGATCTTAGTTGTGTGGTCAGATTCTTCAATGCCTAGTAAGGTGCAAAGTCCTTCCAGGGTGCAAAGCTTTTTCCCAACTGAGACATTTGTAACATCTCTCTTCTCTGTAGATTCTCTGTGTTCAAAACTTGTGCTTGTGGCACAGCTTTTTCCATATTGAAGGTATTAATAACATTTCTCTCTTCTGAGTACCCTGTTTTTGCAAAATTGAGGAACTGGGGAGCTGGAGGAACTGGAGAATGTTTCTGGATGATATTTATATAGATACATAAGACAGACATGAATATACAAATACACATACATGCACAATATAATTATATAAGCCTTGTTTCCTTGTTCAAAGACACATTCCAGTGACTTTAACCCAAAGGACACATGGGACCTATTTACAATCAGTCACAATATAAGTGATAGGACTGCATGGTTTGGCCAGCGAGTGATGCTCCAGTACATTTTTAAATCTGTAGGTAAATTCTGTATTTGCCATTCCATAGATTACAGCAACCTTAACCTGTTGATCTCAGCACAATTTATTTAAGACATAAAATAATGCAAGGGAAGCACTAAGTTCCTCTGCAGAGCAGTGAGCTATGCAACACTTCCCAGATTTACATAGCTGAAAACCATTTTTTTTGCAAACAAATCCACAAACCACCTTGTATTCTTATAAATCCATGCAGGGGCAACATGCAAGCCAACTCTTTTAAATATGAGCATTTATCTTATAGCTGCATGGAAGCAGTTACTGGAAATGGTATATGGGGCCAGTTATTTCTGCAGTAACTGCATCCAAAGTGAGAGCTATTAGTTCCAAGGGACTATGGCACCAATCAGTTTCTAGAATTAAATCTGGAAAGTTCGCTAAAGGAATTTAGTGGCTTATTGCAGTTGATCAACAAAACTACAAGGCCCTCAATAGAAGTTTGAGCACCCCAGCCACCAGTCAGCTAATCAGGGAAACAGAAAGCTTCCCTAAATAACCATTCTTGAGAATAAAGTACACCAGGCTTGAGAATAACACACTCTTACATGCATCACATAGCTATTTTCTTGAAAAGACTGAAACTGTCTGATGAGTTAGTTAATAAATGGATTGACTAGTGTTTTTACTTTGTCAGATACTATGTTGGAGAATCAACTAATGTCCTCTTTGAAAAATGGTTTCACTGTGAAGATCTTGGCACTCAACTTATACCAATAATTCAAGAGTAAGTTTTTTCAGTGTAAATTTCAAAAGAACAGTTAAAATGATCTAATAAGTCTTCATCTGTCTGTGATTTACATAGTTAATTTTCTGTTTATGCTGCATTTCACATAGACTTGTTAAAAGTTAATTGCTGCTCTACAAGTTTTTAATCATATCTTGTATACCCCAAACTCATTAAATCAGATTTTTTAAAATTTTTTTTAAAAAAATCAAATGTTCCTCACATCTACCTGGAATATAATTTTGAACAAGTAAAAGCACATTGCTGCTAAGTGCAGAATCGAATGAAAAATTAACACTGAACTGATGCTAGGTTAACTAGGTAAAACACTAAATTGCCTTAGGGGTTCTTTCACTCTTGCTTTAATCTAAGTACTTTTAATCAATATTATTCATGAATAATCCGGGCTGTGGCAAATTTGGTAGAGAGCTGCTTTTGAGGAAATGCGTGAATATCATCAATTAACTAATCAATTTGTTAAATGGTTGCTAAAGGTGAACATGGAAATTGTTTAGTGACATGAATTTTAGAAGACTTTCAGACAAACCCTCTGTCAATAAAATAGCAATAGCCCTGTTAAACACATGTGATAGTAGCTGAGGATCTGGTACATCCATTCTCAGCACAAAGCTTAATGGCCAGTATTACTGGCTAGTCTTTGTTAACCTACAGAATGTCAACACGACTTTTTACTGGTGTTTAAATGTTTATTATTCCAGGTTTTTCGATTCAAGGCAATATCAAACTGGAAAACCAAATCCAGGTAATGAAAATTAATTTCAGAATTAAAACAGTTCTTGTATCTGATTGAACTGCAATGATTCTTTCCATGTAAAATGGCTACATTTCTGTTTTTCTTTCTGATTATGTAAACTAAAGTTACTCTGGCAAGTAATTCCCTTCATTACACCAACCACAGGAACTACCTGGAGAGTCTCCATGACACTGCCAGGCTCTTAATTGACACATGGAAAAATACAAATTAGCATAAGCACAGCAGGAGCTGCCTGTGGGATCCCCAGGACAGCACAAAATTCCCACCTGGAGAGTTCTTGCACCAGTTAGCCAAATGCTGTTGTGAAGGCCACCAGTTCAGTCAATCCCATTGCTCAAGTAGGTTTCTTCTTTCAAACCAGTCTATTGTCTCGTCTGTGCAGATGACGGACTTGGGGACATCCTGCACCAACCAGGAAATATATGGCTCAGATGCACTGCATGTGCACACATGCACAGCCATAATACCCAGCTATGCTACTCTTAAAACTACGTAACAAACTTCAATGTCATCCTTCAGTCACAACCATAACTTGAAGTCCATAGCTCTTGCCACAAGCTGAAGATAAATTTTAGTTCCCTTCTCTAAGAAATTTTTGGAACCTGTTGTCCTTAAGCTCCATATTCATTCCTGGATGTCTTAAGAAAGACAATTTTTATGAATTACCCTGATAGAGACAAAAGTTCTAGCGAAACATTATTTCCACATCTATCCCATTTCTCAGCTTGATAGTCATCATAAAACTGTCACTGTCTGCTGTCTCAATCAATAATTGAACAAATGCTAAAATCAGGGAAAGATGTTTTTTGCATGAACATCACCTTTCTTAAAAATAGTTGACTAAATCATTGTCACCAAAGTGAAAATTTCACAGAAGAGTCCTGTGTATGGGATAGCAACCTTACAAGCCCTTGCAATTAGGAAATGGTAAGCTAATCAGAAACCCTGCCTGAAAGACTTTGCAGCTGAACCAGGTTTTGGCATTGGCTCTTTGACTAACTAGGAAATGTACTTCTCAGAAAAAGGCTCCGTGTTTCTTACAAACAAAATGTTGTCATCTCCAAGATTTTACTTTTCTTTATATGCACCATCAAAATGTGTTTATTTTAATTTGAGCTTATTTTAATTTGAGCATGTCACCTGTGTGACATGTTTGGGCGTTATTGGTTTGTTTGGGGTTTTTTGCTGGGGGGGAGGTACAGCAGGTACTGTCTCTTACTGTGTTCATACAGTATCTAGCAGAGGAAATATAATTTCAGATGAAGCCTCTAGATGCTGCTGTAATAAAAAAAATATAATCTCACACATACTATCCTTGCTCAATAAAGTGATTTCCAATAAGCATCCCTCACCAGTCTGAGCTAAGACCTTCTAAGTCAGTAACAAAATTATATCAGTGCAGTAAAAAAGAACATTAGAGATTTATATTCTTAATATTTTTGCAGATTAGAGCTAAAGAACAAACCTGACAGTCAATCAAAAGCTATGATACATCTTGAAACTTTTTTTTTAAACACAGTATTCTGAGAAATTGTTATTGATAAATCCAGTACAGAAGCTCATTCCTTGTAATTTATTCAAAAGCTGTAAAAAGGCCAAAAGGCATGAGAGACTTCCATTAAAGCTGAAAAAAGTTTTTTTCAAGACAAAAAAAAATAAAGCAAGTAAGTGTAGTTAGTTTGCTCAGAGCTCAATACATTTTTTTCCCCCTGAATGAATTCTCCTCTTGGATTAGCTGCTAAGTCAAGACAACAAATATTTGAAATGCTCTTGGCTTAATTCTTGCTATAAGCAAAAAGCAGTTGACAAAGCTACATGGGAAGTTTTCAGACTGGGGTTCAGCTCCATTTTTCCAATTTTCAGTTCTCGTGGACAATAAGAAGCTCAAAGTCTCACTGATGTCTTATACATGAGGAAAATACCCCAGATTTTTAGTTACAGAAGTTTTAGCTAGCAGCTCCTGTAACTGTCAGTGAGGCTTGTGTTAAAAAAAAACAAAACCAAACCAAACAAACAAAAAAACCCCTCAAAGTTTGACTTAGATATGAGTAAGCTGGTAATATATTCCTTCTGGAGGCATACCCAACTGATAGAGAAATAATGCTTTGGATTCTCTCAACAACTCTTTTTTTTTCCCTTAAGAAGAATTCAACAACCAGCAATGACACTTGTAACATATAACAAGATACCACCAGTTTCTCATGATGTTTCAGTCAAGACACGTTTTAACAAGATTTGAGCTGACCTATGCAGAGGGCTGGGTTTCAGCCTCTTTCAGTTTCTCTTCTGAAAATCCAGAATCCCCTCAGTTTAAAAGTGCCAGCTAAAGCACTCTCTGGTTCATCTCCACCTAAGCCTGAACTAGTGCCTCCCCTTTTTAGAGAGAAATGGAATAAAATTGAAGACAAACATCTTGAAAGAAACCTTTGATTGCAGCTCACTCATAGAGGAAAGCTATAAATGGAATCAATCAAGCTAGAATAGCTTTAAAAAAAAACCAAAACAAAACACCGCACGCACAAAAAAAACCCTAAGCCCAGACTTTTTCTTAATTTATTTATGGTTTCTGGCTCGGCCAACACTAGGGCAAGTCCCTCTGAAAGCAGGGTACTCCAAATATATAAAGAGGCAGCAGTAGCTATTAAGAAGATGTATTTTTAGAAGAGGGACTCAAATATCGTCAGGTGAAATACAATCAGAAACATATTGTATGCAATCCTTACTTGAGGCATCTTCCCTGGAACTATTTTGTACTGAATTACTAGCTTCTTTTGTTACCATGTGTAGAAATAAAGCCTGTGAAAACTCCCCCCTCCTTTTATCAACAAAGGTGAATATATTTAGGATATAGTCTAAACATGGAATGCTCAAGATAGGTTGGTTTAGTTTACTTTACACAATTTTTGACAAAAGCAGTCACAGTTATCAAAACAACTCTTACTACCTTCAATTGAATCAGACTGGCAGCAAGGTTTCTCTTTCATCCCAATTTTGTAGTCAAGATGACAACAGACAGTTCAGACAGAAAAACCACAGCTCTAATAAATGATGATGACTGAATATTGTTCACAAAAGTATCCAGAAGTTCAAAAGTGTATCCTGCGATGCTCACTGAAATAAACCAGGCTTTTTTTATGTGAAATTTGATGGGGAAAAGTGCAAGAAAAGACTTTTCCTAAGTTAGGCTTGTTTAAAAAATTATCTTTAAGGACCTTAATGGTGTAGGTAGAATATCAGGTTTTTGTTTATCCAAGTTAATCTACTTCTAATGATCAATGAAATTTCAATTCCCATAAAAGCTTTATTGTCAGTGGACATACGGATATATAATACAAATACCAGTCCTGTAGTGACTTCACTAGCAAAACTTTCATCAGTTCTAGGGGTATCAAGGGTAATTTACAGTTTGGACTTTAAATCTGGTTCGTACAGTTAGAATACAGCACAGTTCTATGCTTGTGATTCGGAACAGACAAAACCTAAGGTTCTGAATGAATATGAGAAAATTGGGTGCTTTCTTCAGTCGGAGTAGGAATACCATCCAGCCTTGGGCATGGTCTATAAATCAATGTTTTCTGGTTTCAGTAGCGCTATTAAACAAATTATAAGGGTGAGATCAGCGCTATAAAAATCAGCTTCTGTACTGTCACCCCATGTAGCTAATCCAGTGCAACCTCTGTAGACAGTATTGGCTGTTCAATCTTGTTTCACTAGTATATAAAAACAAGCAGATCAAAAGAGAAGTGTTAATAACTGGAAATAAGAAAAAGCTAAAGAATAAAGATAACTGGCTAGTGGGCAATATTAATTCAATTAAAATTACCTCAGAAAAATAAAAAAGGGAGAGGGAGAAATTCTGTCTTCATTTACATTAGAGCAAATATAGGGCCATTCTCTTCAACTTAAAATAACTGTATAAATATTTGTGGCTTTCTGTTGTAGGTACATTGAAATAATTCTAAAGATACTATCACTGTGTTGTTGTTTTTTTTTTAAATAAGAATGATGATTTTGGAAATAAGCTTTATTTGCTATGAAACTGTTTAGAAAACTGAATATTTGATTCTCTTTTCTCTCATCTTTTAAGGACTTCCAACATATGTAGATAGATTGCTCCTTCTATAATATGTTACTTCTTTCTGCTTTGAGTACTTGTATTAAAAGAAACAGCATATGAGCATTTAGTTATTAAGGAGTGTTTGTCTAGGGAATTTATTTTGTGAACAGCCACCAGGAGGTCTCCAGCACATAACAGTATGCAAACCAACACAGAGAGTCAATCGTTTTAAACTGTCTAGACCCACCATAATTGTAAAATTCTCCAAGGCACTCTCTGTAACTTTTATCAACAACTTGAATCTACTCCTTTTTCATGTCATCCTCATTGTCTCTATTCTGGCAAAGATGCCCTCATAAATACACTGTTCATCTTTATTGCATCCTACCTAAATCCTTTAAGTAACTTTGAAGTCGTGTTCATATCTCTCTTGAAGCCCACCTGAATTGCAAAGAGTTCACAGGTGGAAGAAGAAAATAGAATCATCTAACATACATCTCCAATGCTGTATAACCATGCAACCTCTCACTTGCTTCATCCATTTCCCCTCCCTTCATGTGTCACAACTTTCCACACCATGCCAGTCCCCAGTGAGTATGTAGCTGGTATTGGAGACGAATAGCTCAGGTGAACCAACCTAAGTCAGCAACATTTAATACACGAATAAAGTAGAATTACAGTGTCTGCAGTATGGCTGCTATAATTTGCCATATGAAAACTTCTACTAAACTTTTTAATCCCAAACTACAACATATCATGCAAAAGCCAAGACTGCGGGCTGCACGTTCTATGGAGCTAGGAATGCTCCAAGAAGTTCATTAGGCTGTCAGAGCCCAGAACTGCTAATGACAACATTCACCGAACAAAATCCAAAAAAAGTCTCCAGGAAGAAATCTGCTTCTCCCACAATATTATCGGCTGAGCCTCCTCAAAGACAGGCAGAACATAAACTGTAATCACCGGGAACTCTCCTAATGCTTCACTATGGGAAACAAGCCACTACTGACCTTTAGTATATAACGTATATAATAAAGCTATCAGGGAAATTGGAAGAAATGCCCTATAAAGTTGTTTTCCTTCCTATTCAGACTTTAGTAGAAAAAAATATAATGTTTTTAAGAGCTCTAAAGCTCAGAGTAGTTTCACAACAGATATGTTTTCTCTAATAAGGTAAGTTCATTCTCCCTTACGCTCTTAAATGCTCCCTAAGAAAACATCTGAAACAGAAAACTCACTAATGGAGTCAGTCTGACATTTTCACTAGTGTTTCTAAGGCTATTTAGTAGTAATAGCTCACACATGCTGTACAAATTCTTATCTCCCAAATGTAGTGAGGTCTTACAACACTTGTTATAATGAAATATCCTATTCGTCTTCTATAGAAGTAAAAGTTATGCAACAAAGATGACTAATGAAATGCCCCATCGTGTAAAAGGCAGATTCAGAAACAAAAATTAAGATTCCTGATTTTAGGATTGGAACAGTGGTCAGCATTTCCCAGTACAATTCATCATTCTTAATTACAATTCTTAGGTCATTCTTAATGACCTAGCTATATCATGAAAAAACTTTAAACAGAATTATAGCCTAAATCTTGCAGTTTTGTTGTTCTAATTTATTCCTTTCCTTCTGGCTGGTGATATCTCCTTTTGAAGAGGCTATATTTCTTTATTACAAAAATATTTTTCAAAGCTTTCAAACTTCTTTGTTTCAATTAGGAAAAAAATAATTGTTGTTCAGTTTCCAGCATAGATTTAATGACATAAAGAAAAATGTGCCTAAAAATAATTACAGGGACAAGTCATAAATTAGCAGTCATGACAATTCTCAGGGCATGCTACAAAAAACAAATACAGTTACACAGGGAAAGGTATGATTACACCGAGTGCTGCATTTTCAGCTAAAAGGTTCTGCATCTATACTCAACAACAGTGAAATGAACAAACTGCCTCCAAAGTAATCAGTCATTGTCACAGTGCTTTCACTCTGGATTTTTATCCAGAATAAGCTAACTACTTGTTTTTTCAAACCCAGATGCCTGAAAATATGTCCCTCAATCCACAGGTTTTATTTGCAGAGGTTTTAAACTTCTACTAGTCTCATTGACATTTCTGTTAACATTGAGAATAAAGCAGAGTTTTCATAGGAATTAGGTAAGCGCATATGGGAAAAACATCCTAGAGTATACATTATTGCTGGCATTGGCAATTAAACATGAAATGCTGCAAAACTGTCACATCAGAACTATTCATTATGATATAGTATTCTTTAAGAGATGGAAAGGATAATTAGAAAGTGGACAGAAATAAATGAAGACATAGTTCTAAAAAAACTTGTGAGCCCCTTATGCCTAGTCTAGACCATTTTATGCTTAGTTAAAGGATTATAAAACAAAGAGGATCTAACTGCTCCACCTTTGGATAAGGATGTCTTCTGCTTTTAGAGGCAGACACCATTTGTAACGGACTTTCTCACATCCTTCTGTGGAGATGGGGCCACAGCATGCAGAGACAGACTGTTTCTGAGGCAGCACAGTGACTCAAGATGGAGGGGCTTTCATAATTAGTAAGAACATATAAGGTGATTCAAAGATTGTTCCATCTAGAGTGTGCTGCCTAGAAGTGAAAGATGGTATGTCACTGAAAAAAATACAGTTTTTCATAAAGTAAACACGTAATCAGTTTCACAGTTGACACAGTTCCAATATATTGTATTTTGTGTTCTTTATTGCTCTTTTCATTTGCAACAAATCTCGAAGAAACAAGGTTTGCAAGAGAGCTACAGGAAGACCTTGAGGATAGCAGGACTCAAGAAACACTGGGAGAATGAGATGGTCTGATTTCTTGACAAGAAAGCTTAGGCATATCACTGGGGTAGGGAAGGGGGAGCTTCCATGTAACATGTGAGTTTGGGGTAAGCAAGTATGCACCCATATACCTGCTAGGCCAATGGCAGTCCTCTTTTACCTGTTCTCTTTATTGCTACCAGAAGCACAGTGCTCCCAGCAAGTTCAAACTCTTCCTTCGATGGTCTCCGTTGAGGCTGTAACTACTTGTATGTTCATTGGCAGTTCTCTTGCAAGCTGTTCTCTCCATTTTTGCACAGCTTCGTATTCTCAGTCTCGGTATGGTCTCTATTATTTAGCTTAACTCAACTTCCTCTGAAACCTGTAATTTCCTTTTTAAAATATTTACAAACTCATTCGGTAAACATGATGTATTTTTCAGCTTAACATGATATCATCACATTCTAATTTAAAGCTGAAAAGAGCTATAAAACCCATAAAGAACACATTACTTTGATATGAATATTTAATAGTAATGATCTACAAAAATGGACTTTACTGTTGAACTATTTAAATGGCTCTCCTGAACATGTAAGAAAATATTAGATTTGAAGTACCACTTAGTAATACATCACTTGGAGATAAATACACAAGACTTTAGTTGACTAGTTTAGAATTGCCATCTTCTTGCATTTTGCTGGCATGTTTTTACACTTTAATCATTAAACATTGTCTCCTTGTCTCACAGTATTACTAGAGCATAACAACTCCAGAAGCACACCGACTCACACTTCCTGAGATATTGTTGAAAGCTAATGTACAGGCTAAGCAGAAATATATGCAACAATATCCAAATATAAGACATTAGCCTGGTAAGAAACACTCAGTTCCTTTGGAAGCACCAGGCTTCAACTCTGATACACGTGGCGTCACAAAATACTGGATCCCACTCCTTGTAGCTCCTTAGCTCAAGTTCACAAGCGCTAGGGCACCTGCAGCTTTCAGCATCATGCAAGGGATAACTATCAGGGTTAAGCGAGGACTCAGTCAAGTAGGTTATTAATAATATCAGACATGTGTCATGTACTTCATCATCACAGTGCTCTCATTTGTTCTGCAGTAACAGGTAATCAAATCATAGAGTAGTTTGGGTTGGAAGGGACCTTTAAATGTCATCTAGTCCAAGCCCCCCTGCAATGAGCAGGGATATTGGTCATCGTACTGGATCACACTGAAGGTTCTTTTTGTCCAGACTCAGTTTTCACAGGCTGTTATGCTATCACCAGGCAAGTGTCATTAACATCAGAATTAGTAATAAGCTAAAATCCCATCACAGACCAGAGCACACTGACAGGACAAGTGTCAGAAGACAGCTCTTGTCCTGAAGAACTTAAAGTCTAAATAAAACAAAAGTCCACCTTTACTTGGAAGTAAATGAAACTGTTAGAAAGTGCCTGTACATGACATGCAAGAAAGGACAGTGCTCCATAGTAAGCGTAGGACATACTACACCTTACATTGGCCCCAGGTATGCATAGGTCACTGCTTACTGTTGTCCCATGCACATTGTCCCTGTTGATCAGGACAGCTGCAGTCAGAAATCACGAGAAAGAAGAAAACTAGCAAAATTATGTTTACGGGGACTGAGTCACAGAAGTTAAGCTACAGACTTAGAAGTTTATAGTTATTTTTCATGGTTAGATTTGCGTTGCTTCTTGGTCAAAATGCAAACAAGTACTTTGGCTTTTTCTGCCACAACTTTCCTGCAGCTCATGGGGAGCATTCATAGTTCTGCTTGCCTAAAACATCACAGTGCCCACCCCAGGGACTCAGCTTTTTGCTATATATTGGATGCTATATATCATTTTGGGGATGGGGGGTGAGGAGTGTTGTTTGTCTGTTTTGTTGTAGTTTGGTGTTCGGGTTTTTTATTTTTGGGTTTTTTTTTAAGCTACCTCAATGAGGACATGCATTTTAGTAGAAAGTCCTACAAATGAGTAACTTTTTTGTATTCCAAAAGGCTTTTCAAAATTCGAGTGATCTGTTTTATTCTGATCAGAGAAAAACCTCTATCATCTTCATATTACTATTAATGAAACAAAATATTTAAGAATCTATTGGAATACTACTTGCAGAGTACCTTCTGATAAAGTGTCTTAATTTTTTCTTTTTCTCTGCTGTGTGTGATTATATATGATAATATTTTAGACCTTTATTTTGTATCTCACCCTAGCCAAAAAACAACTTTCCAATACAGCTATAGTTGAGCATATCCATAATTTAAGGACAAAGCATATAAGTGTTGCTAATTACTTCCTAAGTAAATTTGACAAACCTGTGAAAATTAAGAAAAAAAAAAATCAGACATATTGCAAAGTGAAAATAAATCACCAATGACCTTAACGCTGCTTTTTAATGTTATCAGACAATAAAATATGGAATGTTCAGAATAGATCTTGTTAATGTTTCCAGGTCCAGATTCAAATAAATCTCATGTAAAGATTTTCTTTTTCCTTCTGGTGCTTCTTAATTTCTCCAGATGATTTTGCTTTTCAGTAAAAGCATGTTAATTTGAGTTAATCAATGTAAAAGTAGGATGCTTTTTAAAAAAAAAAAAAAAGCTTGAAGGCAAAAAGCTTTCAAACAAAAAATTTCTTCTTTTGCTGCAGAATTCTTCAGAATGTTTTCAGTATTTCCTGAAAGAGGCACAGCTGAGACAAATAATTTGCAAAAACATGTTGACTTCTTCCATTTAATTTAATCTAATGGACAAGAAATTTGAATGGCAAAACCTGTTTCTACGATAAAAGGGTTAGCATCCCAGCCAGATTGTCTGGAGATGGATGTATACTCCGTGCATATTATGATCCTTTAAGCAGCAGTAACTTATTCAGTACACTGCTATCCCTTGGATGCACTGACCTTCTCAAATATTGTTCAAAGAATACATACAAAATGGCCTTCCATGAAAAACTGAAATGATACATTCAAAACACCACAGAGCAGTGAAACACAGCTTTAGAAAAGAAACAGAAGAACACTGTGTAATGAATACACTAATACTTTAAAAAGACCTACTCTTACTAGTACGGAGACTAAGATTTGGCTGCAAGTTTATTGCCTCTGCCTTTGGGAGACAGCCTTCTAGTGAGTTTTTCTTGACATCTAGTTGGCATTATTACTAGAAATTACTTTATGGGTGTTCCCCCACAGCATCTCAGAACAAACTACTTAGGATCACCAAGGCAATTGCGCTGTCTCTGCACTTCACTGTGAGCTGGTAAATAACTAAAGCTAATTTCATATACCAGCAACATGCAGTACAAGTCTTGAATTTCACCAGCTACACTAAAACTGCATTTGATCCTCCAGCTATTTTAAATCAAATCAGTTATGAAAAAGAATTACTGGAAATTAAATCCAGCTACAACTCCAGGAACACCACAAAAAAAAAAAAGGCATTTTATTAAATTTAAGGTTGTGGTAACCTGGTTGCTTCACTGTGGTCAGTGTATTTAAAAAACACGTAAGGGAGAAGAAACAAAAAAGCCAGTACTAACTATGAGAAAGTGAAAACTGGTTCTATGGGCCTAATTGCACTTATATGGGGATATGTAAGGTGTGACTCAGCAAAGGCTCAGAGATAACATGAAATTTTGCCAGTGCAAGAGCTGGACTGAAAGAGAATGAAAAATATGCCAGCAAGAAGGGGGTAGTCTGTTACATACTGTTTGAATGCATTTTTAACAAGTGTGGCTGCACAACAGTTCTGACAACAGCTTCGAAGAAGCAACTCTATAAAGATACACAAATAATACACGCACCTTACAACCTCAAGTAAGAGATCCTGATAATGATCATAGAGCTGTTTACTGTTACAACTGACTTTTAACTAGATAATATCTGGAAATTGAACCCTTCAAGCTGTGAACAACAGTAAAATGTTTGCAATGATCAAGGGAAGAAAGCATCACTGATAGCCCTCTGCCTTGCCTACAGATGAACTCCTGAAAGAAACACCTTTCCCACTAAATTCCACTTCTGTTATGGAGCCGTTTTCCTTCCAAGGCTGGTTAAATGATCACCGTGGCGAAATAAAACAGAAGAAATCCTTGAGTATGTTTGGAGATAATTTTGAAACAGAGGTAGGAGGGGTCTGATTTCTCTGAAAGAGAGGGATATTTTTAAAGGTACAGGCAATAGGTGCCTGCTGTTCAGACTGAGTGAACCCAGGCCTGGGAACAATATGTAGTCAGCAGAGAAAATTACACACCCCTACAGAACAACTCAGTCTTAGCCTGCCCTGCCCTTCAGAAGCACCCATCTTCATCCATTGATTTGACAGGGGCTTCCTAGCTCAGATACTTCTGTTTGCCAAATCAACCTGAACCTTATTTCCATTTATTACCTTTAGGATTAAAACAGCTCATTCTCTCCACTCTCCTACCCCCCCCATATTTCCCAAATCAGAAACACCAGCATGATGCAAGTACTACTTACAAGTGGCTTCCCTATATGTTTGAACAGCATTCTTCATGCCAAGTCTAATCTGGGTGTGTAAATACACTTTTTTCCTCCCCCTCAACCTACATAAAGTGGAAACAAGGAAAACTGGACAGCACCAGAGAGCTTGGGCTGTGCTAAAGCATTGCAGTTCTCATTTCAGTCAAACACAGTCTAGTTTGGGTGTAAATGAAGCTGTCACGATTTGATATCTGTGCTGTATGCATGATAGTTTACAAAACAAATTCTTTCCCTGGGTTACTTGGATTCACACTCTGAAGAATCCAATACATTTGACAGCAAAGTGACAGAGAGTGTGGGACTGTCAGAAAGAACACAGAAAGGGCACATAATGAGAAAAAATAAGGTCTGATCTGTAGCTTTTTTAATGTTAATGGAAGAATCTTTTCTACTTCAACAGGCTCTTGACAGGGCCCAGAGTTCATGAGGAGGAAGTGCCTGTTCCAAGAACAGAAGCAGGAAGGATATAGATGCAAAGCTGAGAGTGGGAGGAGGCAGAAGGAATAGATAAGTGAGGATGCAGAGGAGCATAAGGAGTGGCAGGTGTGATCAGTTCCCGTTTTATCAGTAGGAATCAATATGAGAATACCAAACATAATGTGAATTTTAATGTCTGTAAAAATAACGTCATCTTCGATGAATATTTTTCTGTAAAAATAGCATGTTTTTAATGCTGTAGGAAGATGAATATGTACACTTTGGTCACTGGGATGAGGCCAGTACTTTTCTTCTCTGTTCCTTTTTTTTTTTTTTAAAGGTTATAGCTTATGGACCAGGAACAACTGAGAAAAGTAAAAAGAATTCAGATATCTGGATATGGCAGCTGGTACGTGGCTACTCACACTTGTTAACCAATGAGTTCATGTTTCAGTTCAGACTGAACAGTAGTAAAGGCTTCTAGCACCAGCAACAGAAAGTAAAATTATTTCCTTCCTTCTCATCATGATCAGGCACCACCCTTTAGCTCTAAACTATCGTTAAAAATAACTGTAAACTACTGCCACCATAAAAATAGTCTCTTTTTCCTCATCTTGTATGTTGATGACAGAGATACCGGCATCCTCCCTCAGGTCTTGGAGAGGATTTTAATATAGCCTACCTAGGGTATATCCTATAAATATATCAAAATGCCTCCAAGTGATAAAAAAACACCACCTATTACTTCTGCCTTGAAGCATTGGTCCTCCTACAGAAGTCAAACTGGAATCAGGTAGAATAAGCTAATAAAAAAGTCTGAGTACTTGTTTATACTAAAGCACAGTGGTAGGTAATCGAGATGCCCTTCATTCAACTAGCTTCTACGAAACATTTGCAGCCCAAGGAAAAAAACAGAGAAAAGCTAGTTTTCATTTATACAAGTCAGGCTAGCTTGGGAAGCAGATATTTCTACTGGTTCTTGATCTGTTGAAATTCACAGGGCCTATCAAATACTAATTAAAGACATAATAATCTTGAAATATATTTGTTTACACTGCAGTTTACAGCAGCCTATGCAATCAAGACCTCGTTGCTGGCAAGAACCTGGCTGCTCTGCTTGACAAGATAATGACAAGACCATTCCAGTGTGGATAGACCCCTATTAACAATTTCTGTCAGCTCCCTGCTGACTTGTGAACTGCTTTTCAAGACTTAAAAAGATATTAGGAATCAGAAAAGTAGAAGAGGAGCTTGAAGTGCTCCAGGAAGTTATCTCTAATTTCCAGAGCTGTACCAACTTGCAGTGTGCTAGGTTAGATTGGCAGCAGTGTACCCTCAAGAGTCAGGCAATAGGTTGCTGCTTTATAATGGGGAACAATGAACCATGAAGCATATTTTTATTGATGGTAATAGCGTCAAACAGGGAAGATCAGCTGAATATTTAGCTAGGCCTTGTGAAATAGAGCAGGTTTGAAGTGCTCTTCCAGTAAGAAAGATTTCCATATTTACGTGCAGCGTTTTCTTTCTGCTAGTGACGGGACATGGATAATTGAAAGCTGCTTATCTGTTCTTTCCTTTCAGGAGGGCACATCAACTGTTACTATGGATGGTAAAACCCTGACTCTATCTGCTGGTGACAGCCTGCTTGTCCGTGCCCAGTCTATGTGAGTTCAATGGTTATTTTCCCAACTTTCAACAACATAAATTCTGTGTATTAGGTTCACACCACTTTGGGCATCAGTTGGTGCAGAAACACAGTGTCTGTGAATGCACGATTTGCAATAGCCTCCATTATTCTTCAGGGCAGAAGCATCTTCAGGAGGAAACAAAGCCAGACATTCATGCTAGTTCACCTCTTACTATAAAAGCTGGGGAAAATAAAAAAGATAAGCAATACCAAGAAAAAGCAGTATCAAAAGACCATGCATAAAGGTAGACGGCACAAATACACTAATTGGCAATCACAGCAGATCCTCTAAGCTTCAGACCAGGCTTAATCAACATCAATGCAGCAAGATTTGGGATTCAGAGTAAGAACACAGCTCTCTTCCTGGAGTAGAATGCATATGGCTGTTTGATAATCTTGACACACATGATATATGTAAAGGAAAAAAAAAAAAAAGATGGTGAAAATAGTTTCCAGAGAGAACAGAAAGGGAAAGTATTTGCCAAGTCTTGTGAAGAGTGGCATAAGCTGATAAAGTGCCCACCATGAAGAAGATGAAGGACAATGTATACTCACTGGTAGTGCAATACAACAGATTATAGGCAGATGATAAAAATGCCCTTCTTTCCTACAGGAAAAATCTAATAAATAGGAGTGCTGACAGCACTTTTCTACAGCACTGGAAACATTTGCTGAAAGAGCCAAAACCATCCAGCTGTGCACAGAGCTGTTCTCTGCACCTGTGATTCCAACATGTAGCCACCTCCTCCCTTCACCATTACTTCCACATGAAATCACTTTAATCCCCAGTCCTGCAGTCCAATCAATGAGCGAGTGTTTTCAAAACCATGGCATGATTCCACGTGCAGAGACCCACCAGCACAGTTCATATTGGATTAAGACATTTATCAGATCTGTACAGCAGGCACCTTTTGCTGTACATCACTATTGCACACTGATTGATCTCTGGCCATCTCTGCAACTGGCACAGAAACAGCTAATACAAAAGTGAGGATCTCAAGAAAAATACTATTGAATTCACAGATACTTATTTCATTAAAAAGATCTGTACTGAGGCGATTCTGTTTCAATCTTCATGTCACTGAAATCAGAATAGGTGCTTTCCTCCTTGGTTCATCCTAAGGAGATATACATTCTTCCCCACCATGTCATGATATTTGGCTTACATTAGCAATGGCGAAGAGTAATTCCCCGAAATACCACAAGACATACCAATATGGAAAAAGAACAAGCATAATCAGAACAGAACCTGTTTGTTTTCCCCTACTTTTCAGTACCATCAGTATTTTTAGTTGTTTGAGTGTGGTACATCAGGTCATCTCTCTTTCTATTTTTCCAGGTACTGCTGGAAGAGAGCAGAAGAATGTGTTGCACTCTGCATTGCCCAGGATCCAAAACGCAAGCAGCCTTATACCTAGCTCCTGTACCAGCTCACTTTGATGATAACTAAGTTTTAACCTACTTGTCTTAACAATCTTTTAGTCAGAACACCTGGAAATTTGAAGTCTAACACAATGATTACACTAAATTAAGTACAGTCAAGTGCTGTGCCCAATTAAAACTCCCCCCCCCCCCCAAAGTAGTTAAAGTTTCAGCAAAATCTACAATCAGTTTTTTTCTTTTTAACAGAACAATAGTTCTTATCCAAGAGAAAATTAAAACGGATTCAAGTAGCAGGATTACTTATATAATAATATATATGATACTACCTAGAATAAGCTAAATGCTTTTCAAATGCAAGTCTCTGCCACAAGGTGTAGAAAAGAAGACAGGACAGATGCTGTTATGCCTACTTAGGTAGCAGTCTTAATTTCTTTGTCTCAGTTTTGTCATTTGTAATAAATTGGATGTAATGTTAGTTACCCAGCCAACAGTAAGGGGCTTTATTTGCAGTAGCTCACAGATCTTCTAAGATCTTTGACTAAAAGGGCCTTTAAAAAACAAAACAATCTGCTGCGTTGCTTGAGGACCTCAAGAGCTTTGTGAAAGAGAGAAAGGTGCATTAGTAAAGTGGGAAGCAGTACCTGCAACACCATCAAGAATTACTTAGATCACCATTGTACTTGCTTCAAGTTCTTATCAGTTTACCAAATCCAACAATGCAGTATGAATCAATCACAGTTGACAGTAACATGCGACACATACTATGCTGGATGCTGTCTATGCACTACACTATCAAGAACAAAGCACAGCATTGCGACTAACACAGGAGCATCCAGGTCACGGATGTTTCTGTGCAGCAGAAATCTCAAGTCAAAGTAGCTTAAGTGTGTTGGGGTACGAGGATGCAGAAAAAAAAAAATTATAACCAGTTTCTACTAAGTGCTACTTCTTTTTTAATAATGAGGTTTCTTGCAGAAATAACAAGTGTCAAATTCTCTTTTCCTGCTTTTAATCCAGGAACTCGGTGGAGGGGGGGCCATTTTATTTTTGTTTGGTTGTTGTTTTGGTTTTTTTTTTAATTGTCCTTTGCATTAACATCAGAAAACAAGTTGCTTAAATTTCTGCAGGTATTATCAATTACATGTTTGAAGAAGCAAAAAGTTACCATTTCTTGATTTTTTTTGTAATTCTAATTAAGTTCAGAAAATATTTCTTCAATCTATTTCTCACCTACAAAGCTCATTAAACCGAAATGTCATATGTGGGTTTTTCAAGTGTTTATTCTTCTGTTGAGAAAGACTCAGATGGCTTGGCTTTAATCTGTAACTTAAATACAAGTTCACTAGCTTCTCTAGTAAAGCATGCAGCAGAATTTTGCTACATCCTCCTAATAACAGGGGACCTAATTTGAAAAACTGAGCCCATTCCTTAAGGCTATTTTGGGTGAGCTATCACACATGAAAAGGAGCTATAACATTGCCTTTGAACAAGGGAGTAATTTATTTGATTACCATTGATATCAGTGTGTCTGTGTGTCTACAGAATTGCTTGCTTTTTGAGTGAACATCTATCATTGAGGGATCTAAGGTATCCAACTCTTACATTTTTAGTCCACCAGTTAGAGGGTAACCACTGCAGTGCTACCTATGGATTTACTTCATATCACAGAAGTGTTTGTGTTTTACTCTGAATGATAAGTGGAGAAAACACAGCAACACATAGAACAACATCCAGAATAATCAACAGCTATTTAGACATCCAGAGGCACTGTGAGCCATGGAAATTTCAGCAAAAAAATTAAGGCACCTCTGGATTAGATACCTTGCAGCTTTAGAGACCTAACGATTTAAAATAAAGGCTCCATTCAAACTATATTTGTGCTGACATCCTTTTATGACAAATTGTGTTTTAATATCTGAATTCTACCCAAGTCCCATGCCAGCTGCCTCAAATCAGAACAAGAACCATACCAGAAGCATTAAGCCATAGCTCTGTCAGCTGCGGTACTGTCACTGCCCATGCTCAGAAACCAGGGCTGAACAGGTCATCAGTTAAGTTATTTTGAGGAGCTGCTGTGATCTAAAGATTAGGTAAGAGGTGTCCAGTCCCATAAGTATGCCTAAAAATTAGGATCAAACCAGCATGAGAAGCTTTATAAAAAGGCCTAGATACCAAGTACTGGGAGAAAAGAATTTTGCATTTAGTATCTCTTGAGAATTATTTCAGTTGTTGTGTTTCTCCCCCTGCTGCCCCACCCCCAATTCAATTATTTGATAGCCAGAGGATAAATGAGAGCACAGAGAGAACTTGTCATTTACTCCTTCCAAGGTGCTTAACCACTGTGATTTAGAAACCTGCAACTTCTCTTTTTCCAAGCCTTCAAATAGTTCCAGGGGGCTCCTATCAGTCAGTGAATATTTTTCAGGTGCTTCATATATAATAAAGAGAAAGAATATTGTAAACTGTCCCAATAATGGTACTTTTACCATTAGATGCACCCATGCTCCTCTGCCTATAAGGAAGTTGGCCAGATGCAAGTTTGGTTCCTGGAGTCCTTTTAGCCATTAGACACTGTGTCTGTGTGTATGTGGTCAGATCAGTAGATACTTTGGCACCAGAGCTGCTGGGGGAGTCTGGGGACTCCAATGCTAATCTTGCCTCATAAAGAATGATTTCAGACTCAGGTTGGTGGCAAAGGCTTAGTTAGGCATGTTACCTACAAAATACCCTAATGCACTCCGGTTGACAATGTACTTGTTTGTGCATGTCCATGACAACACTCCAGCACAAAACCATGTCCTATGCATATACAGGACTTTTTCTTTACAGTTCTTTCTATACAAGTTGTACCTGCACCCTGATTTGGGCACCCATTTTCCATCTGAACCATACCAATATTGTGTCACCTCTAACTTAAACTTATTGTATTGTGGCAGGATTCTGCTACCCTCGTTAGAGTCCTGCACAGACAGTCCATCTGTTGCTCACTGTTTCTCCAAGACTCAAAAGCAAAGCCTTTATAAAAATATATTCTAAACAGTATTGCAATAAAGCCTACACAGGCTAGAAGCCATACCTGCATCATGCTTCATAAATGAATTATTACCTTACGTACATGCAGGATTGTGTGGAATCACAAGCTGGAGTTGACTTGAAAGATGAGAAACACACACAAAGGAATTTGAGTCTACCTACAAGCACCCACAGAGTGTTATTTCAAGCCTGAATCTCACCTATCCTGGAAGTCAGCAGGAGCTTTCCCCTTCACTTCAAATGGAAAAAGATTATGCAGCCCGATCCTGCCAGCTGTTGAATAAAGTATCAAGAGAGGCTTTCATTGTTCAGTGCCTTTAAAATGTTTAATCCCAATGAGAAAACTGGTAAGTTTTGTGAACAAAAAGATAAAACACTCCTTTTTACCTATTGATATATTTTGACTTCTATTATTATAGCATTTAAATGGTATAATGAGTGATATAGGTATTATTTTAGTACTTCAGATTGAGCAAGTAACTTACATCTTACAGTCAGTATTTCAGTTCATTTAAATTAGCAATATAGATCAAAAATATTTAAATTTAGTGTTCCTATTGCCACTAGGCTAGGCCGATCTGACCTGATAGGGTACTTAAGTTCTTATTTTGAGCTACGCCGACTTACATGAATTATGGAAATAAACTGATAGTATCTCACCATATTCCTCCTTATTAAGTGTTGAAATATGAGACTATAACAAAAATATGTTGATTAGCAAGGTTACATTATACATTAGCACCAGTTCAAAACAACTAGTATTAACTGAAGTAATCATAATACTTAAAAAAGGAATAATCCTGGTACAGTAAATAAAGCTTAAGTCTTCACCAGCTGTTTCTATAATATTGAAATAAGACCTATAAAAAGCAATTTTATGCAAAACATGTATGTTTGTAGTTCTGAGAGAACTACAAGAGGAAAATGATGACCCTCACAGATTGTGTAGTAAACATATCACAGACCAACAGCAGAGCTCAAGATTGTGCATAAACTGACAGCTTGTAAAAGTCAAGAGAGGAACTCTTCTTCCTCCATGCTTGCTTTATTTTTAGATCTTGCTTGTTCCTTTGAAGTAACAAACCCTACCAGAGGCAGGATACTAGACTAGGTGGATCAGTGAACTGGTAAAATCAGGTGTGTTATAGTAAACTCTTTCCTCAAACCCACAAAGCATTTACTCACACCTGTACACTAGTCTTATCTTGTTGCATGAAGATAATAAATGCTTTCATTCTGTTGTTAAAAACATTCATTGTACTCCGATTTCAGCTCTCCAGCCACATTTATTTTGTGGAACAGATGTACAGAAAGCAACCCTCCCACCATCATTGCATATAACGAAAGGCAGAAAAATTACTTAAGCGATTTAACAAATTCCTACAAAACCAGCTTGTGCTCATAATGCAGATTTGTCAGGGCTTTGGGGGTTCTTTTTATTTATTTTATTTTCAGTTAATAATCCAGAGTGCACTTGAATGAATGCTTCAGGCTAATGAAGGTCATCACCACCTGGTCTGTTTTTGATTGAATACACAAGTACTTGTAGAGCTACTCTTCAACATCAAAGTATGCAAAAGAATGCAGAATAACTGTTGATTTTAAAATAATAATGAAGACGACAAAGTTAATATCTGCCCTGCAGCTCAGAGTAAATATCTGACCTACAGGTCCTAGCACTAGCCAGTACAGAAAGATCTTATGCTGGATCCAGTCAGCAATATTTTCAGTGATTGTCCAGAAAGCATGGAAGTGCATAAAAACTCTCCCTTTCAATGCTACTGGAATTTTGATTGAAGCTTGAAAGCTAGGGATATACACACACACACGAAATCAGACAGTTTGTATTCAGCACCCTTCCAGAAACAAGCCCTGAAATGGCAAAGTCATCAGGCAAATCAATCCCAATGCATACATCAGATTCCCTTCTGCAGACAGCTCTCCTGTTTGGGATCTACAAATCATAGAACAATTCTTTCTCAATTGCTGTTACTCTAGGTTAAATACATCTCCAAGATGTTTGGCCTAGTAATTCTTTGTACATTGCATCAGAACAACATGCTGGAAGATTTGAACACTGCTTTGTATTTTTAGAATTGCTAGATAGGTGCATGTACATGGCCATTACATAGCTAAATAAAAAATTATGTCCCTGGTTTGGGAGATAAGTTAGACTGAAATTATTTGGATTCTAAAACCACTACATTATATAACCTCATAAGCCACTATGAAAGATATCATGGCTACGACAAAGTAAAGTAAGCACAAGCACATCAGGAACTTCAGTGAGGAATTTGGGTACATTTTTATTATGTCAGAGAAAAATAGGACTTCTGCAGTGCTGTACAACTATAGCAAAAATATTATTTAAAGATGTTTTAATGTTTTTCCCCTTGAACGAAACTAGTTTGCTTAGATGGCAATACTGAAGCACGTAGGTGATGAAGCTTGTACTTCGCTCATAGTAGACAAACTCTTCTATATGATAAGTTGCCCAGAAGTTCAAACTGTATGCTTTATGGTTTGAAAATAAATTAGGCAATCCAATTGAGTAAAGCAACTAAACATGTGCCAATGTGTAGAACTGAAGCTTGAAAGCATCAGAGTACAATTTCCAAACATGACTGGGGCTTGGTCCTGAAATACAGTCATTGCACCTTACCTTGCTTTTTAGTATCTCACTCTTCCTCTGAAAACATCCTCTGAAAGGGCAGCATCTGGACTCCACAAAGAAGGCAAATTTGGGCATCTCCAAATAGGCTCCATAATAACTGCTGTGTGGAGGAGAGGATTGCACACACAACACAGCTGTCCACAGCTGAACTGTAAGGAAATGCCCAGAGGGTCATTTAAATGCCATGCTCTGCTCTCAGGGTACTGCAGAGAGCCACCTCCACCCAGGAGCCACAGGGCCCTGTACTTTACTTTTGCAAGAGCTGAGCAAAGCTCATTCTTTTCTTGCAAATCACAGCCAGAGATCTATAACCTCATTTTACTCGATAGTCTCAGGAAAAGAGCAGTCTCACAAGAAGCAGAAGCCCCAGGGATAGCTCCCATCTCCACACAGGAGCAGGAAGTCAAACCCAAACTTTTGCTGTCCTGCAGGAACATCCCAGTCACAGGCTCTGCTCTTAGGGGCATTTCCAAGCCCTATTGGCACAGCTCCGCGGTATCGCAGTGAGGTCAACTGAACCATGCAGGAAGCACCACAGTATTGCTAGTGAGCTAGAGGATAATTCCTACTCCCCAAATGCAGTTACAGAAAATATTACTCTATAAAATGAAAGCAAGTACTGACAGAAAGCACATATCATTACAAAACCATTGTTCCAGTGGCAATTATCTGCCTGAACACATTTGTGATCTGAGCTGTCTATAGCATCTTGGCATACATTACAAAATGAAGGTGAACAACACATTTTGACTTGGGAAAAAATCATCAGCAGATTGTCGAACCACAAATAGATCAGCTTTGTTTATGACAACCTGAGAAAAATGTTAACAGTTACTGATTGCTTCCTGATATTGGCAACTAACAACCCACATGGTTCAAACCCTATATGGTTTATTACTGAGTGGAAAATAAACATTCAATGTGCAGGTCCCCTCATTAGACAATATCTTTTTATTCTCTTCAGGAGGAAAATGGTAAAACCTGAATGAAACTGAGTAAAAGCTTCACAGAAAGCCAAGGATTTAATTTTTTTTACCCACCAAAACCTACTAGATTACCTCTACTTTTAAACCTAGAGAGGAAACTGTATGACAGCACTGGAATCAGGAATCAGATTGCCTTATCTCATCAGACTTAGAGTTTAAAATGAAAATTAACCAACTCTGGCTTCTGTTTCAATCTGGATGACAACATTCAGTTGCCTAAAGCTATTTCTTCCATCTTTTGGACACAAGGTAGGCAATTTACACCCAATTCTTTACTGAAAGCAATTTGCCACCATTTACACATTTGCCATTTTAGATGTAGCTGCCCTGATTTATGCCAGTATGTTAACAGAATCAGGCTTGTACGCTACAATAATGCAAATGTTGCTTTGCTGTATTCTGCATCCCCTAAAATATCATTGCATAGTTGCATAAAGTTTTTTTGTTATATATACACATGTATATATAAGTACACAAACACACCTATATATGCCTTATGAGTATTTTTATGCAGTAATTAGTTGTATCTTGCCCATACTGGTGAAATTTGTGCCAAGCATACCGTGTGTGCTTGGCATTTTGTAACACGACTAGCCCATTATTGGCAATCAGAGAGATAGAGATTGATACCAAAGGCCATTTTTATTTATCTCAGACACAGGATGTTTCAGACGCTTTTATGGAGCAGCTACATCTGTGCTCTGAGGCTTGGATCCACTCCATACATACTGCTGGAGGACAGAAAAAGCAGATCGTACAAGAAGCAAGCACTATCCTGGGCTTCACTGGAAGCTGACTACACTAAATGCTCCACCTAACCCAGCTTTTTCACAGCATCCCAGGCACTGGGGCTGTGCAGCTCACAGACATTCCTCATGGAGGGCCAAAGGTTGGTTTTTATTATTGGTTTTAATCTAATAGAAAGGTTTCATGGCATTTATTTCCTCTATAGCAAAATTAACTCTACTTGCAAAACTTCCTCCCCCTCAGAGGGAAATAAGATGTAGGCTCGGAAGCCCAAATCCACAATGATATTTAAGTGCCTGAGGAACTGTGCCAGAGCGTCTGGCAGGGGAAGCTAAACAGACTCAATTTTAAAAGGGAGTATAGTGAATGGAGAGACAGACTGAAAGCTCAGGAGAATGGAAGTACTCCTTTTATCTACTATGGGGGGAGCTGTTAAGTGGCAAAGCAAACTTTTCTATTCTTGCTCATCTGTGCACTTTAAGCCACCATTAGTGCTAGCTCCACTTGTATTTGATACTAGCCTTTGCTGCAGCTGGCACCAAGTTAGTCACAGGTGCTATTTCCATGACATCAACACCGCTGCAGTGGGAGCTGGACAGAGATAACTACAGTTTGCATGATCACATGAACAGTCATCTTCAAGTTCCTTGCCCTGCAGGACTAATCAAAATACTCTTTGTGAAAGGTACTAATATTTGTCTTGCTTAAAAATAAGATATGTAGAAATAGTAGAAAATATTTTGAAAACCTGTGCTACTGATTATTTTATACAGCCTGTGTATTTTTTCACTGAGCTGTTATTTCCCATAATTATTTCTTAACATTTTGTATTGAACACATTTTATTAATTTCTTCATGTATCTATGTTGGGACAAATGCTATTCTCAGCTGTATTTGTGTAAATATGTTGCTAATGGAAGTACCCCAATCTCACAGCACTGCAACAGAAGAAAATTTGGCTCTCTGTCTACATAGGCATTATAGCTATAAGCCTGACATAATGATGGAACTGCATCAGCACGTGAATGCTGCCTAACACAAGGTACACTCTAACATGACATTTCTAATCTGCAGGTTAGAACTTCACTCTAATAGCGTACCTTATTCAAGGTGGAACAAAACATTTGGTGCTTTAACACCCTTACTACAGCTGAGTTAGTCTTCACAGAAATGCTAGAAAGCAAACATTATTAACTGCATTCTGTTGAAAAGAAACAGCTACCGGATGTCAGTGTTAACATCTAGATACATGGAGAAGACAGCACTGGAGATCATAAGAACATATCAAAAAATAATAAAAATCTCAGTTAACTAAATTTCTTTCTCATTATTTTGGAATTCAACTAAAAATTAGGTCTAGTCCAGAGCAATCTGTAAAATTAGCTTGTTAATAACCTAAATGAAAGAGGGTTATAATTTGAAACTGAAAGACCATTCATATTTTCTATTTTTTTAGATTTGAGCCTGCCCTAGCAAAGATTACACCTGCTCAGAGCAGACTCAACAGCAGAACAATCAAAAGTATTCAAATGCCGGTAATGTCTGCCATATTTGTATTCCTAAAAGCTCAGCATACAGAAGTTTTTTAAAAGAAGAAAGAGGTTCATCTGAAAATACTTTAGGGTACTAAGAGCTAAAAGAGATTTCTCCAATTCATTGTATTGTTTTTCTCAAATAAATGCACACTATTAGAAGCTACATTTATTTATCTGATTTGAAGAAGTAAGGCCAGGAAACATATGCTAGAACAAGCAAGTAGTAATTCTTGTGCATGTGTTTTAAAGGCACACAAAACACCTTTCACTCTAGTGCCCGATGTGTTCAGGGAAATAATAGACTTAAATTAAGTTATCTGCCATAAGGTCTTCACTGAAGAGGCTCATGCTGTGAGGATTTCCATGGCAACTACTTAAAGTGACATAAGCATTAATTTTTTAAATTGAGAGCCCAGGGATATGATTAGCTACAGTAATAATACCACATAAACCACCTAAACAGAGATCTTTTGTTCAGGGCCAAGTAAACTAACTTTCCTTTGCCTCTATAGGAACCAACTTCAGAATCATTCACTAAGTTAAGAAAAACCTTATGTTTTCTATCAAATTTTTTTACAAGAAACAATAATGCATTTATACATACACATATAGCTGAAATAATGAGTTCCTTAAATTACCTAGTATACAGTACATTGGGTAGCCTATAGAAAGTCTACATGAAGAAGATTACAACAGGGTCGACTCAAAGAGACACAAAACCAGATTTTGTGGAACATTTCCAAGTCTACTGAAATTCACCTGCAAAGAGATTCCAAAGAGATGACAAGTGCTCAATGGTCATTAACCTATTTAAAAAATAAGTACTCACCAGTATATTGAAGCTGCTACAACAAATTGAAGTTCTGGCATGATATCACAGTAAAAAGGGGAACCTAAATTAACAAGCATTGCTCCAGCATGAAGAAGAAGCAAAAACCAATCTGATACCTGCCTTAGCAAATGCAAGACTGGAGCAGCCAGATCCTTTATACCTGTTTCCGTTCCCTCCAGGTGCAGTCTTGATTTTACCTAGGCATGAGTTAGGGGCAGGAGTGTTTAACACGCTCTGCCAATCCCAACCTGCAGATGCTTTAATGATCACAACCAGCCAGTATAGATGCAATCCAAGGTTAATTTATAATGGGATGATAGGGAACAAGTCCTTAAACCACTTGGCCCCAACCAACTCTTCTCAGCCCTGGTCTTCATGGTGATTGCTTGATCCAGCTGCTTGTATTCATCTCACAAAGCCAATGGCTGATACGTTTACTCATCAGCTAAAGTCATACTTTAAAAGCTCTCCTTCTGCAATATAGTGCAGTTGATATAGATCATTAAAGCTAGCTTGAAAAATACAGTTTACTTTTATGCAATCATCTGAAAGAGATAATTTTGTATGAACTTAAGTACAGGTCCACAGAATACCTATTTTTTATATTCTATGTAATTCTCACATCTATTTCAGACCTCCATTAAAACTGCATAAGATTAATTTATTCAGGAAAGCTTAATAGTCTCCTGTTGGAAGTTTTCTCCATTAAGCTGATATTGCTGTCACTTCATGGAAGGCCTGAACAGATGTCCTTTATTCCTATAAGCACGTGCCAGAGCTATAGCCACAGGGGCAGTTTCTTACAGTAAAACTGCCTGGAAATAAATGTTCTTTGTGATATACCATCTCATCTTCTTATCTTCTGACTGGTCAAACAATGACAAAACCATACTGTTCATTTTAAAGGACACTTAAGGACTCATTCATGAAAGACATAATAGTGGTGGAGAAAGGTATCAAGGAATAGCAATGAATCAGACTGTCAGCAGCCACGTCAGCTGGAGGAAGCCACATACATCCAGGATACACATGAACTCCCTGAACAATTCTACTCTGCCTATTTTTAGCATTGAAAAATACTTTAACTTTTACTGTCTTGGGAAAAAGGAAGATGGCAAGGTTTAAAGGTACTTGCCCCGGGATTGCGGTGATAGGCAGCAGAGCCTTTGCTATGGATGCCCTTCATATGGGACAAAGGAAAGGATGAGCTGAGCTAGAGAAGAACAAAGGAAGAGTTAATGCACAAAGTCCTATACCTGCTCATCAGCTAGTGTCGTGAAAGCAGGGACTGGGCACAGAAACAATTCCATTGCCAGAGCTGAGTGGGGAGGCAATATTCTTGCTGCCTGCCGCAGCTGACGTCACTGCATCTCAACCTGGGCACTGGAGAGTGGCATATCCTCCTTGTCTGTCTTTGTTCCCGATGAGTTCATTAAGTGCTTTTCTTCGCCAGGGATGAAAATGTTGAGTTCCTGTACATGCTATGTGTAGGTTTTTTACTGCATTCACTGCCACGTGCAGCTACAAAGTATGTGGATAAGACATAGTGTGGTCCCATGTGGCTTAGACAGACATTGCTATTGCTGCATGCTCAGAAAAAACTAACCCTCTCTCTGCTTAGGCTTGTGCTATTGCTGGGGGCTGGGAAGGAAAAGAAAAGCTACACAGAAGGCAAATCCCGCTATATTTAAGTGATCAATAAAGCAAATACTCTATGATGTAAGGCTTCCATGCTCAGCAAGGCACTGTAAAAACTTAGATCGAGACAATCTGTTTCCCTGAGGCTTGTAGGCTAAATAGCAAGCTAGAGAAAGGGAGCTACACAACAAGCAGAGAAAGGCATCTGACAAAAGCCTCATTAGCCCTCCATTTGCTTCACCCACAGCATATGTTTGTTTCTTCTCAGAACTGGCATTTCCGAAGGTCTGTGTGCTCAGTACTTATCCTAAGTATCCAGCAATGAGAAACAAAGACTGCACAGTCCTCTAAGTTAAAGAGTTATTGTGCTGAAAATTTGCTTCTCTAATCATTCTGTTGTGAAAATTCGGGTGCCGACTGAGAAAAAGACACCGAGAGTAGAACAGAGATGACTAAGAAAAAGATTCCTGCCACTTTAATTGGTTTTGTACCAAGATATTACCTCTTGACGTGTAAACATCAAATTAGCTATATTCTCAGGGTGAGCAGTAATATAGCAATCAAATAATTCCTTCCAGCTATATAGCAACAACTATGTGCTCTCCTGTCCTAATGTCTGTTCCTCAGTATTTGGCGCACTGTGCATTGAGTATACTTAAAAATATCCCTATGCTGTAGACACTATTAAATTCCAATTATTCTATCCCTTTGTACTAACTTCATAACTTTGAAGATTATCAGCACTCGTGTTTCCATTTTATGGAGAGAACTGTATGCCATGGCTGGCAGCAGTAACATGGGAGTCAGCGAGCCATAATGTTACTTCAAGACCTGTGTTTATACACTGATGGTTCTCTCACACATGCCACTGGAATCTGCTACAGCGAATTTGAAATCCAGCATTATGCAAACCACTTTCAAAATAATCCTAATCTTCCTTAGCATTAAAAAATAACTTTTATGTAAAGTAATCTTTCTTTTACCCATATTTCAACTTCAATCAGATTAGTTTCTGGAATATTACTGTCCTGTCATTACCTCACACCTTAATATCCCTCATAATGTGAGTACATACTTTATCAGCAGTTTAGACATTGTCTAGGGGATCTTAATTCCCATTGCAAAAAGGAATTTTGGAACTGTGAGAATGTCACAAGTTTATTCAGTAAATTGTCTTGGATTACCCTGTGATTCAGGATGCATCTCTGCTGCTGAACAGGCAAGTGTTGGAAGCAAGACTGACAGCTGTTCACAGTCTCATCCCACAGCTCTGTTCTGGGGTGGTCCAGCTAGTGCCCTTCAAAATTAGGGAGTACTTTGAGGGAAGAGCACTCCTAAGGACCACTCCCTGCAGGATGAATGAGGTTACAGGTTTGTCTCCCTCCAGCCTTTGCAATCCTCTGCCGTTACCCTGCCATGGTTTTTATTCTCCATCACCCCTGGCATACCCCCATACCACATCCCCGACCATAAAACATGTGGTACAAGCTCTTCAAGCGCACCACGTCCTCTCAGTAAACACACTTTTAGGAACTTCTCATTTAGATCATCTTGTTTTCAAGTCAAAACATGCTTACATTATTGTTATCCACAGCTCATTTCCTACTTCCCCCACAACAACAGATCTATAAATTTATCCTCTTTCTATGATGTATAAATTTACCTGACTACGATAATATGCGTAGCCACTTTTGAATGAATATTTACAATGAAAATGTTGTTTCAGTTAACGCTGGGGATGTGTTCCCTGTTCTCTGAGTTCAGTTAGCAAAAACTCAATAGATGTCAACACTCAGTCAGGATTTTCATCTGTATAAATAGGAGCAGGCTCTGACAGCCATACAAATTACATCTGTTCCATTGCAGCCATCTGTAATTCAATCTCCAAAATATTAATCAAGTTTATCTGACATGATTTTTCCCCCATCATCAGCTCATGCTGCTTATTGCTTCTTGGTCTGTTACCCTTATACACTTGATTTTTATTCCCCTTAATATTTATGCCTTTACTTTAAGAAAGATTGAGTTAGATTTATTGGACAACCTTTTTAGTGATCAATACTACATTACCTCCTCTTTAATTGTTCTATACAAATCATCTGTTTGCTATATGGCTGTCTGTGGTCTGGTCTTTCTTTGCACTGCTAACCTAACCCTAACACGATATGTTTAGGTTTAGTAGTATATTTCAGTATTATAACACCCTATATACTCAAAGACTAGTAGGTTGAGCACCATCTTGACTTTTATGCCAATTTCTTAGAGTTTCGATTTGTTATCCTGAGTTCTCAGGCTTTACTTTGACGTAAGGTTACATTTCATTTTTCTCAACAATGACAAGGCCTGGGGTACTTCCTTCCCACCCTACCTGTTTTGAGAAATGGCTATACTATAAAGTCTTTTTGAAAACCTGTTAGTACTTAAGTTTTTCTGTGGTAAGGTACTGCAGTTGCACTATCACATCATTTTAACTTACTGTGTTCTCCAGGGGTGACTGGCTGTCCCACTTTTTTTTCTGTGCATTTGTTCAGCTGCACTTTATGTTATTTTGTCCTAGAATTAATAAACCATATAAACACAACAATCAGAACATACGCATCTAGAGCTCTCCCCCCTCACATCACACTATATTAAAACACTTCTATAGTCCCATCTTGGCTACTGCATCCACTTAATAAAATATGGGATTGTTTCACCACAATTTATATTTGCAACTTCCATATATTGTGAGATTTTGAAAAACCTCCACTGAACTTCCTGAAAGTATCTTCTTTCCAGTTCTTGCTAGATCTCATTAACTATTCTAAAGAATATTTCAATACAAGCAAAGAAAATGATCCAGGTGTTCTATCTTTTTAATAAATATCTTTGACTTCTCTCTAGTTTGATCAGGAGCAGTCCACCTTGTTTGATCTTTGGGTCTTACTGATGCTATGTATGGTATATGAAATCTGTTTTTCTTAAAGAATCTTTTTATGTCTTATTAGTCTTCTCATTACCCAGCATAGAACAGTGTACCAAAACAGTAATTTTTCTACAAAAATATATAGTGTGAGTCTACAATTGCTTGAATGGGTTAACAACAACTAACATTGGGTCGAGCCAATCCAATTTCCATCTAGAAACAAGGCAAATAAAGTAGAAATAGTGACTGTCATATGACCCCACTAAGGCCCTAGACACTGGTTCACTTAAGAGAGAAGCAAATCAAGAAAGTATTGTCTAGGTGAAAATACTCTCAGTTGAACTTTAAGCAATACTTAAAACTTGAATAAAATACTGCAGAGAATTGTTAGCCATTGACTGACAGAGTGGTCTTGTATTCAATGCTGTATAAATCACAATAATCTGGATGATGCAACAGACAGCATATGAATTTAATCACATACAATCCCAAACCAGGTAGAGTTCTAGTATTATAGAGGTCAGGCTTAGAATCCAAAACTTTCTTAATACATTTGTAGAAAGTTCTAAAAACAATAGAGTGACATTCAGTGGGGACAACAGAACAACAATGAACACACATAAGCATAAACAAATCAACTGCATAAAAACATGGGCAACAACTTGCTATGCACATGTTCTACTGGAAAACATTTGGAGGTTATTGCGGATCACAAGGCTGCAGGTAAAGTCTTGCTATCAGTTGTACCACATCTCAGGAGGGAGGTAAGCAATACATAGTCATGCCAGCACCCCCTCAAACCACCACCCTGCAAAAAAGTCAGTCTAGGTTTTTTGATTAGTATGGAACACCTGAATACTTTCTCCACTAAGATGTAAGAGATACTTGTTCAGAAGCTTTCATATAAAGTTTATGTTAGACTTCTCAAAGCAAAGCACCTTCCAAAGATTCCCACAGTATCTTATGCTTTTTTTAAAACCCAAGATTCTATTTTTAGATTTTAAAAACTTGTCTATGTAAGTTTTGGGGTGTCCTGGTTAAACTACAACACGGGGGGAAAAATTAAACAAACACAGGCTAATTCTCCATATGAATGCTGATTTTAAGTATGGCTGATAAAATCTGAAAGGCTGAGATTAGCAAAGCAGTATCTCTGTATCAGGTGCTTATTCTTTTCGTCATTCTTCAAATGGAAACTTCAAATTAGAAAGACTTGACCTATTCATCCCCTGATACAAGGAAGTCATAATAGACAAGAAGAGAGCTGTTTCTACCCTATGTTACCAAGCAAAAGTCAAGAATCTTAAAAGAAAATGACCTCAAAGCGGCCAAAGGACAGACAATGTTAACGCTGAATTATAATAAAACCTCAGTAAAAGTTTTCTACTTCTGGCACTGCAGCTCAAGAGGATAAATTGCTGTTTCATTCCCCAGAGGGCAATTTAGCCTTCTTTTTAAAGGAATTCTAAAACCTTGCAAACTCCAGACAAGACTCTTCACATTTGGCCACTGCTCTGGAAATATTAAGGGTGCCTAGATTTTTAAATATTTTTAGGCACGTGGATTTCACATACAGAAAAATGTAAATTATCTAATTTTGGCCTCACTATTTGGCTGAACTTTTTATTAAAGTAAATCTAAAGTAATACCAGGTAAAGTTACGGGAATTGGTACTGATTTCAATAGCAGGAAGTTGTATCAGAATACATTTCCTAAACAAAGGACATATTTATAACAGTTTTGTTATGTCTGGTACAATATTTATTATCTTAGATGGAACCAGTGGCCTTTGTCAAAATTTGAGTTTAACCTTAACAGTCAATATTGCTACTTTCAAATACTAAAAATCCTAATCACAAAACTGATTTAAAAATCATATTTTTAAAAATAAAAAAGTATTTAAGAGTTCCATTTTTACCCATCTACTTTAAGATTTAACCCATCTCCTTTACAGACTTCACAGCACTATCTCAAGAGCTAGAGACATCTAGGAAGCACGAAATATGCTGGAAGTTGTCACTCCCTCCCTCTCTGTATCACTGCCAAGTGTTACATGAGTGAGGAGGAGCTGGCAATCCTGGTTATCAGAATCAAAATGACAAACTGGGTGTCTAGGGTTTAAGACTGTAATCCAGCCAAGCTCCTTCCCTTTCTCATATTTATAACAGCACCTGTTATCTCAGTCTTCATAGTGAGTAGCAAAGTTGAAGGAATTAGGCAATTTTCCCTTTTTTTAGTCATCTGCATGGCCTTTTGCCTAACTACCTGCCTGCCACTCAGTATACATAGCATGTGAAGCCCATTTTGACAAGACATGAGCTGCTACCTTGTTATTTTTGATGAAAAGAAGAGAAGGAATTTTCAAATTGCAGTGAGGGAGGATGATTACAGAAGGCACTCTTTGTAACTGCTGCCAGCTTTGCAAAACTTGGCTTAGTAAAAGAAAGACAAGTGCATGAAACATGTTTCATCATTGAGCTCTCCTGCCTTTTTCTTATCAGTAATTAGCATGAGTAGCAGAATGTCTGCACTTCCTCAATGGAAGTAATTACTGTGTAGAGGGCCAGAAGTTTTCAAACCAAAGCTTAAAAGACATCAAAATGACATTGACCTTCTGTGGGATTTCTAGAGGGACAATTTTTTCCTTTCTCATTCAAAAAAAATTCATAACTGTATAATATCTGTGTTACCACAGTCTCTATTGATAAAAGACAGCATAATAGTCACTAGGCATCCTCCAAGGCTGGACCAAAATTCATGTACTGTCATGATGAACTATCACAGAAACAACAGATACCCAGCACTGCTGTCCAGATCTTAAAGCATTTTTACTGTCACTGATGAGTTAGGCTTTCCAACTTTACTCCTCTTTCACAAATTAGCTTTTCTTTTCAGGCAGGAAAAGACTGCAGTCCCTGGAAAGAAGAAAACAGGAAATTTGTAACCAGGCAAGAAATTAAGACTCTAAACTCAGGTTAAAGGCAAAACTCTTCCCCCCTGCTCAATTAAATACAGTAACTCTGGCTTCTCGCAACAGACCTGCTTCTTCAGGTCACACAAATGCTCTTCAGTCTCGGGCAGAAGAGTAGAAATCACTGAGGTCAGTGTGAGACAGGTCTTCCCTTTCACAGGACTACTGAAGACACTGAAGTACACCCAATAGCCCTGTGTTCACACTTGTTACTCATTTGTGAAAGACAACCAGAAACATTTTCAGTGGAAATAGTTCATGATATTCAAGGTTGAACAGAAGAAAAAGAACAAGCACAGATGGAAGATAATGTGTAAAGGGAATAAAAAAAGGTAACAGTGATGAAGAAGGAAGGACAAAAACCCCCCACTGAAAAGAGTTACATACCTGTAACAACGGATCTCAGAAGAGGCTTTTCTACTGGTTCCTACAGGGTTGAAAGGCATCAAGCTGAAGAGAACAATTATTACTGGTAAATATGGAAGAATATCATACTGCCATAACTATGAATAGATGTTCCCTTTCCAGTAACTTGAAAAGTGCAGCTAAATGTTTGAGAGAGATGTAAGTTCCCAAGCCCTAGGCACTAGCGTGGGATGCCCTAGTGGCACCCTATCAGGTAAGTGACAGTGCTATTTTGGAAGCCACTTTCAGCATGTACCCAAATTAACAGCATCATAGAGAACACATTTCCTCTACAGTGTTCTAGGGAAGTTTCAGAAACGGAGATGACAACATGATACCAAAATGCAGCCAAATATATCTGCTATTTTAAAACAGTCTAAAAGACTACAGTGTCTTCTTAAAGCCTTAGAAAAAGTTGTTCAACACCATGTGCCAGAAAAACATACTAATAAATTCAGCATTTCACCTGTGGCTCAGGATCACAGATTTGAGTCATGAAGGACTTTGGTTTTGGTAGCATGTTTTGTGTTCAGCAAGGAATGGTAAAGCAAGAGAACTTGTGGTTCAGCCTGGAGGAGACTGGGAGGGGTGTACTTTGCCCCCAGAATATCTGCACTACATGCTGAAAGAGAGCTTCAGGTACGAGGTCTATCAATATTGCCATTGGACACAACTCATGGATTTCATCTTGGTAGTGGCCTCTATCATCATCACAAAAGAAAACAGTTTTTGAAAAGGGCCAAAAAAAGCTAGGTACTTCATTTGCATGGAGGTCTTTGAGGAAAGAATCTCAGTATCACTGAACAAATTTTCCCATGTTTGTTAGTGGGAACAGTTTTAAGGTAAGCTCTTGTTAAACGGTCGCGGCAGATAATCGGGTTTGTGGGGCAGGGTCTCTGGCTTCAGAGTACAGTTAATTTATAAATATCATTTGAGACATGGACTATTTGCAAAATTACTCATTTGCCTTCTCATGGATGACCAGGCAGGTTATTTATTTTACTCTGTGTAATTAAATCGGTTCACTAGAAACTGAGTGATTCACACTTTATACAGAAAATTTTATCACATACTTTGCCACTAATTTTTTTTTTCCCTCCCATTCCTCTACAAAGAGTTTGACACGGCTGGACTTGGTGGATCCTTTGGCTTTTAGTTCTGTTACTGAAAACTGTCCATGAAGCAGATTGCCTGTTCAATCACCCAGCACTGCCTATTGATATTTCCCAGGTAACATCAACAGCCACATGAATTCTTAGCCTGTCTGCACCTCTGTGTAATGCTAAACCAGGCACATTTCACAAGTTCTGGAAAGGTCTCCTTAACTCCATTTGTTTTCTGGAAGGGGCTTGTTCCATTAATCACACAGATATATGGGCTCACATTTTGTACTGTAGTCCTACCTGACACCGCTTTCTTTGGCTTTCATAGCAAGACATTCATTATTGCTAATGTCCAGGGAATAGCAGGTATGCCAGGACTTCTGTAGTGTCCAAGTGTCTCCTTGAAAAATAGCATGCTCCTGAAAGAATCCCTGTCTGCTCTACCAGTTCCATTCCTGAGATCCTTCCAGCATTTTTCTTCCTGCTGATGTCTGAAAAGAAATTAAATTAATGTTCTCGATGTCTGGCCACATCATTGCTGAAAATGCTTCTTCCTGAAAGCACTGTATGTTTGCAGCACTCATTAGAATGTGCCTGCATAAATGTGTGTGTGTGTGTGTAGTCCCTACCTTATATCTTAGTCACAGAATCATAGAATGGTTTAGATTGGAAGGGACCTTGAAGGTCATTGAGTTCCAACCCCCCTGCCATAGGCAGGGACACCTCCCACTAGACCAGGTTGCTCAAAGCCCCATCCAGCCTGGCCTTGAACACCTCCAGGGATGGGGCATCCACAACTTCCCTGGGCAACCTTGTCCAGTGCCTCACCACCCTCATAGTGAAAAATTTCTTCCTAATATTTAATCTAAACCTGCCCTCTTCCAGATTAAAGCCATGCCCTCCCATCCTGTCACTACATGCCCTCATACAAAGTCCTTCCCCAGCTCTCCTGTAGGCCCACTTTAGGTACTGGAAAGCTGCAATAAGGTCTCCCCGGAGCCTTCTCTTCTCCAGGCTGAACAACCCCAACTCTCCCAGCCGTTCCTCATCGGAGAGGTGCTCCAGCACTCGGATCATCTTTGTGGCCCTCCTCTGGACCCACTCCAACAGGTCCATGTCCTTCTTATGTTGGGGGCTCCAGAGCTGGATGCAGTACTCTAGGTGGGGTCTCATGAGAGCGGAGTAGAGGGGCAGAATCACCTCCCTTGACCTGCTGGCCACACTTCTGATGCAGCCCAGGATACGGTTGGCCTTCTGGGCTGCAATCACACACTGCTGGCTCATGTTGAGCTTCTTGTCAATCAGCACACCCAGGTCCTTCTCCACAGGGCTGCTCTCCAGCCATTGCCTGCCCAGCCTGTATTTGTGCTTGGGATTGCGCCGACTCAGATGTAGGACCTTGCACTTGGCCTTGTTGAACCTCATGAGGTTGGCATGGGCCCACCTCTCCAGCCTGTCCAGGTCCCTCTGGATGGCATCCCTCCCCTCCAGCATGTCTACCTTGCCAAACAGCTTGGTATCATCAGCAAACTTGCTGAGGGTGCACTTGATCCCACTGTCCATGTCGCCAACAAAGATGTTGATCAGCACAGGTCCCAGTACTGTCAACCTATCTGACTCAAATTTTGCCATCTCAGAAGCTGACAGTTAACTCCTGTTGGAGCATCTGGGAACTCCAAGTGCATAATAATGCAGGTACAATTTAGGACAGGTCAGACATAAGCTTTATTAACTATGAACACTGAGACAGCATCTCTCCCTCTGCTCCCTGGTTCTCTGCCAAGTGTTTGCAGAGAGGCAACCTATATACTGTTTCAGAAAAAAATTAAAGAGGTGAGGAAAAAAAATAATTTCAATGTTAACAAAGCCAGGTGTCCATCCCTGGGGGGAAGAACTCCTTAAGTTGCTTGCTAACTGCCACATTTCTAAGGAATCAAATAAGTCATGTAAATAGCATGACTATAGAGAGATGTCTCTTGGTGGAGCCTGTAGGAGTGGCACACTCAGTATTAGCCTAGCTCAGAAGCAGACAGTTGGAAACAATCACAGATTGTTCACTTTTAGTTGAAAGGAATGTTAAGTAAAAGTTGCTTCTTATCCAGACCTCTTAGTCTTAAATATTAATAATTTTACCACCACACTCCTTCCCCCCCAGCATCACAGGCTATGAATTGTCTCAGCGTGTGAGGCATATTTTGTAGGTATTGGAAGTTACTGCTCTGGATTCCAAGCACACAGTAGCTGTCCCTTCAGAAAGAATTACTACCTGCCATACAACATGCTGCAGTGGATTTCCTATACTGTCCTGTGAAGACACTCTATGCTTCCTGAACGGGCAGAGAGTTGGTAACACCAAAGTAACACCATTTGTTTAAAAGAACAAACAATGTACTACATTCTCTCTAGTTTTCTTTTTTACCTACCCCTCCTGCAGCAATGAAAGAGACAAAAAATTTTAGTCAGATCTCTGATTACTATGGATGGGATACAAAGGCACAAGCGATACTGCAGCAAAGAGGAGCGAGGCATTACAGATGTGGGGTTTCTTATGGGAAAAAAAGGATAAAAGTAGACAAAAAAACAGTTTGACTTAGCTCCTTCCATGAGAAGAACATTTACAATCTGTCAGTTGAATGTTATTAATATTGTAAATTGGAAGCAAATCTCAGTAAAAATTGTGACCAGACCCAAGCATGGTGGGAGTTGAAGAATGAGGAACTACCAAGCAAGTTGCATGAGTCCATATTGTATTGCAACTGAAAGACTGGCGAGCAAGGCTGTGAAGAAGAAATTATTAATCCCATATGCAATTCACATTGTTTTACTTAATCTGGCAATATACCGGTGTATAACCAGAACAGTCTGGATCCTTATGTATTTTTGTTGCCTGTCCGTCTGGTGTACAGTTCCAAGAAGAGATATCACCTTCCCTATAAGCCTTGTATCTCCTGGATCTTCAGACAATCATGTTGACAACAGCAATGCAACTATTTCTATCTTACCACTGCTGTTATAAGCAACAAAAAAGTGTCGTGTATTATTATTTTAATTGCATAAGAACACTGTATTGACCCAGATTAACTCCTTATACGTTTTCCCTACTGTTAAAAGGGTTTGAAAACTTTATACTCATGGTAGTTGATTTCACCATGATACCAAAGTTTCATTTACTACACACAGAGAAAGTTAATTTCTGGAGAGCTAACACCACTAATTTGTTCCTTGCTAACACTAATTTGCTCCTTATGTTGCTACTGTCTAGAGCCCATAAGAGCACCCCTAATCTAGGAGAACACTGTACTTCTTCTCCCCAGGTCTCATTTTATTTGGGTTACTGTCTAATAAACATGATTATTACATCATTCTTCAAGGTGATGCATTTACCACACATTTACATTTTTAAAATACTTAGCTTTTTAGAAAGAGAAGCATATATTTCACAGGATGTAAAAGCTTGATGTGTACTGAATATAAAGATGCTTGGGAGACAAATTACAATAATGAATACCCCTGAACATAAACACATAAAACCCCACTAAGAACTGTAAATAGTATTGAAGTATGAACTGAAGTAATCATATATAATTATTGTACATATGACAAGCAGAGACAGTCATGTCATACATTCTTAGAACCTAGTGATCATTTCTACTTCTTCTCAGGCCAAACAGGGAACTGGCTTCTGAGTCTGAGGCTTTTCCAAGGCCAAGTGATTTTTTTTTCCCTATCATCAGGCACAAAAAGTCTTTTTTAGATATAGCCCTGCTTCTAGATGAGATCCAATCACACAAACACAAAGGCCCATAGATAAGCTTACCGTGAGGGAAGTTAACTAAATAATTAGACACCTGGAAGCCTCTGTTTGATAGTTATATCAATGTGTTTGATCATCTTGAAGTGAAGTGTTTCATAAAACATCAGAGGAGAGGTGAAGGGCTCAGAGTTTATCTCCACAAAATGGCAGGCATTCTTGTGAAATATTTACGCCAATTTTCAACAAAACTAGTGGGAGTTAAAGACTCCCACCAGCTCCCAGAAAAGCTCAGCATCTTGCAGTAAACCATAAATGAGCAAGAGATAAAATATCTTCCTTACACTGTATTTCAGTGCTTTTAGATCAGAGTTAAATATAGGCATACTGGCTAGATAGAATAAGAAATGCATGTTACCTCTGCCAGTGGTATGAAGACCATCAATTTGGCAGCTTCCAAGAGTATAATTTTGTACATGGACTTTTATCCATAAAGATTCCTATTCTAGATCAACAGTGGAAACCGTACACAGAAATACATGTAGTCACCAGCATCTCTGTACTTTCTTATCTGTGTGACTCATCTCTCAAAATAGAAGATATTTTATGCCTGTGAGATCCTCGGCCTTTCTGCTCTGAATTTTAAGCTAGGATGCCAAATACAATTAGTGTCACACATGTGATGTCTGTTTCTGAGACCATGAAGGTCTGGTCAACTGATCACTAACTTTTAGCCAATTGTTTTCAGTGAAGTTGTTGCGCCTTTTACTTCTTTCCTAAGCAGAGAAAGCTAGTAGCAGTTTGCATAACACAGGAGTGGTCATCCTTACCCCCAGTAAGGTAGCACAATTTATAGGGTGCCTGTACAGAAACAGATGTGAAGGCATGATCCCAGCCACCAAAAGCTTCCAAATCTAGAGCCCTAAGTCTCCTATGTTTGCATGACTCATAGCTCATCCCAGTCTGGAGTCGGCGATTTATTTGTGTAAGGGACTACCTATAATACACATAACACTACGAAAATGACAACTCACATAGGAAAAGAAGGGGAAGAAGAAAAAGCACAGATTTTTCCATGCATTTCCTTATATATTTTAATTATCAAAAAGAAGAGGAGGTGTCAACCTTCCCCATCTGCCTCTCCACCCATTATGTCTTACAGCTGCTCAGACAAATCAGGGTTGAGGGAGATTGGTTTTCAGGTGGTCAAAGTCTCTGGGGGTTTTTGCAGAGCCAATTTTCCTCAAACTAAAATTCCATTGGAAGAAGTCTACAAATATTGAGCTGTTTATTTTCCATTTCTGTTGATTAAAGCACAAGGACATTTTTTACTCTGCCTCTTTCATACTCTTAATAAACTCATGCCCTGTGGTACTGGTGACTTTTACAAATCAACTCCTCAACTACCCATCAATCTTTACACAGCACATTAATGTTTTATTGTTATTGTTGTGGTAGTAATGATTTTTCACTTCCTCTGCTGATTTTTTTAATCAAAAGTAATTTACAGCACTCTTCACCAAGATGAGTCTTTGCCAATTCTAAATACATCATATGTGTGCTCTCTGCCACTTGGTCAAATCAGAAATTTGACTTATATGCTTTTCCGGCTTGAAATCAAGCCATATTAGGTAATAAATAAAAAGGTCCTGTAGGAATTTCCTTAACCATTTATATATAAATAAAAAATGTCATGTAAGTCACTCTTTTCTGTAAATTGTTTTTGCAGGTAATTTTATTATGCATACCTGTATGAAATAGCCTTTTAAAATATCTTATACTGCTTTGAACTGCAGTTTCATTAAAAAATAAAAGGTTTCTTCACACATTCAGATGATTTGTCACTATTTATGAAACAGTCCCTTTGGAAGCTATTAAGTTAATTATGAATAACTTAAAAGCTGTTCAGAAACAATATGAATCAAGGCAAACACCTACCTGGCCTTTCATGTATGATCTATTCTACAGGAAGCAGTTCTGAAGTTCACCAAGACCCCACTTAACAGGTGATCAGCTTTGCCAAACATTTTCCTTATAACATTGGTGTAAACGTCACTTTCAGTTCTCTGCTGTGCAACAGAGATAAAACTATTTCCTTTCTAACACACAGTTTTGTGTGCTTTTAAGCGCATAAAATCCTTGAATGCTGATAGCCTTTTACAATATGCATCGTATAGTATTTCTTATTACTTCCAGTAGGAATGATAGCAAAATTATAAAAATAATACCTACCAGATCTTCTCAGCATTTATAATAATTTCTGAAATGCTCAGCTAATAATTTCTAAGTATTTTTTTACATTTCTGCAACCAAAATGTCAGCTGGTTATACCCATCTGTGACTTATCCGTGAATGTACTTTATAACATTGTTAATGCTTAAACATCCAGTCAATATTTGTTAACTTTTCTAATCTTAATATGAAGATTTGTGTATACTTGAATTTTTTTGTATCTTGGAAGTTTTTCAGAGCTGAAATCAAGAAATTGTCTTGTTCCTTGGCAGAGATATTGTAAAAATGCCTTTTTCTGTCCATCTCCCTGCTGTTTAAGAAACAGGCTGATGAGATCACAGACAGTAAGTGCTTCTTCCTTCAGACCCTGTTGCCAAAAATCTTCAGTCTACAGAAGAAAGAGTTTCTTCTGGCAGCGTGTAATCCTTGAATTTTGAACAAGCTCGACATTTATATTATATAATTAGGAGTAGCAGTTATGTTGCTGTGCTGCTTTTCCCATATGGCACAAAAACCCAATATCAGAGGCTGAAAGTTCATGACACCATTATACATTCAGTAGCCCGTCTCCACTGAAATATATTTTTTGCCTTCTCATTTGTGTTAGATATTTATAAATTTTTATTACAGGGAATATTGCCAGATGGAGCAATGGAGGATCTAGAGTGCAAAGGTGTGTGAG